>CM024591.1:20694544-21372821 GCA_014182565.1 Eucalyptus marginata
TATCAAAAGATTTCATTTGATCACTTAAGTGCCTCCGACGACAAATTCCCTATCAAAAGTCCTACATGGCTTTTTAAGTTATTTTTTAGCTCACATGTGGCTTCTTTAAAAAAATTGAAGTCCAATGTGAATTATTTTTTGTCCAATCTTGCGAAGTGAACAAAACCACGTAGCTTTTTGTTTTTTTGAGAAAATCTCTCTCTCTTCGATAGGGAAACAGAGCAAAGTCTCAACCTGTTATTCGCCTCCAGGATAATCTAATTCTCGTTCACCAAAGCTTGGGACAACGAAATCCAAAGCATGGGAAGAAGGGACTCGTTCTTTGAGCTTGGAGGAGTAAGAGGAGGCCTTGTAGTGAAAATGAGACCTTGTGTGGAGGATTGAAGACAAGGCTTTGCAGTGAAGAAGAAGACACGATCGTCGAGACAAATCAACTGAATCCACATCCATGCGGAACGTGGAGGAGATCTTGAAGACCTTGACATAGCTGATGGATGATATACACGTCCAACAAACCCATCATCGACAACCATGAGAAGCTTTACATAATGCCAACCGCTCATTCAATTCTTTAATGACCATCTACTTTTTTGAGAATCTCGCTCACTCTCTTGCAAATAATCATCTACAATTTTACAAGTAATTTCAATGGGTAAGATTAGGGTTTGCTTTTACGCCATAATTTAGCCCCAATTTGTCAATTTGGAGAAAAAAAAAAAAAAAAAAAAAAGAAAAGAAAAGGGGCAAACGAGCTCAAGCCGTGTTTGCCAAAATAGGGTTTATATTTGGGGCTAACAGTGAATGACGGCGTTTGGGACTATTAATGTTGATTGGGTATGCTGGCCAGTCATGTGGGTAAAAAAAATTGATAAAATTGCCATGTTGGATTTTGATGACTCAAATCGGAATTACCACTTAAGAAATTGTCTTTTTTAAAGTAACAATTAAACAATCTGAAAAAACTTTTGGTACTAAAGTGAGGGCCGTACAAAACCTTCGATATTTCTCCTTCTCCAAATCTCTCCCCCTAATAAAAAGATAGAACTGTTCCATCAATTTTTCTTACATTTGCATGCATGCAAGTGAAGGTACAAAAGGGACATTCATACATCAACACCGTGAAAAAAGACACGACCATCTTTATTCATCCAAATGAGAACTTACAATATGATCTCAACCAAATTTAAATCTCGAATGATTATGAAACTCCGTAGCATGGGTTTCGCCAGTGCTGTAGGTTTTAGGGATTCCATTTTTCACAGAACTTGTTGAATGAACACGGACCATTGCGTTTAACAAACCAAACACACCAGTCACACCGATCAAGATCTCTCTTCCCCACATATATATCGAAACTATGAAATGCACCGGGCCATTGAAAGCTACAAAAGAACAGCGTGTTGCCGAAAAAGCTGGGTTTGAATGAAAATCCCCATTTGGTGATGAAAGCCGAGATCATTGTCTTTAGATTTACAGTGAACCGTCAACGGTGGACGTAAAGCATTATAGATTTGGACTTCAGCCTTCTCTTGAGCTTTGGAGCTGGCTTGTATGAAAACAAGAATGATCACAAGCACTAGGGAAAGTTTGACTGACGAGTAGATATTCGTAACCTTTGTGTTTTTTTTTCCTGAATATGAATACAGTGAAGCATGGTGGAGCGATCCATTTAAGGAGGATGAAGATGCTTCATTTGGTAAGACGGAAGAAAAAAAAGTGTGAGGACTAGATCCCTATTCAAGCAAGAAAAAAGTATCAAAAAAGTCATAAACCTATTGCATTGGTATCAATTTAGTCATAAACTTTTTAATTGGATCAATTTAGTCCTAAATCTTTTTACATTGATACCAATTTAGTCAATCTAACCAATTTAAGCTAGAAATTGCTGACATGGGCACCGGCTCTACGTGGCACTATCGGCATTGACGCGGACAAATTTTATAATTTTATAATTTAGATTTTTTAAATATTTTTTCATTTTTTTCTGTTTTTTTTTTCTTTTCTCTTTACCCCTTAACTAATGAGGTCATTGGCTTGAGGCTAGTCTGGGCGAGGGTCATTGTGCCTTTGCCGGTCACAGGTGAGGGTGTTGGCCCCAACTTAGATCTAGCTGAGGGTTGAAACTCTTGCCTGTTGGCTGATGAGGGCCTCTGCGCCCTCATTGACCACAGGTGAGGGAGCGGCGACCCTTGCTCGTGGCAAGCAAGGGCCGCGATGCCTTTGCCCAGATCTAGGCGAGGGCATGACACCCTTACTTGCCATGGGCGAGGACATCGAGCCCTCGCCTAAATTCAGGCAAGGGCCACAACAGCCTTGCCTAAGGCGTCACGGCCCTCACCCGTGACGAGCGAGGGCCTTCACGCCCTTGCTAGTGATCGATGAGGGCATGGAGGTCCTCACTCGTGGTTTGTGAGGGTCGCAATGCCGTCGCCTAGACCAACCTCTGGCTGGTGATGGTTGGCCAGCAACCTCGCCAACCAAGGGCTAAAGAGAAAGAAAAAAAGAAAAGAGAAAAAAAGGAAAAAATAATAATAAAATAATAATAAAATAATAAAAATTCTGAAAATTAAAAAAATTATAAAATTTGTCCACGCCAAAGTGCCGTTAGTGCCACATAGGACTGCTAGCACTCATGTCATCAATTTCCAGCCTAAATTGACAAGATAAATTGAATTGGTACCAATATGAAAATGTTTAGGACTAAATTGATCTAATTGAAGGGTTTAGAACTGAATTGGTACCAATGCAATAAGTTTAGGATATTTTTGGTACTTTTCCCTATTCAAGCATTAAGGCCACATTTATACATATGGTGCAAGAAAATGTAGTAATTCATTTATTGAAATAGTCTATATTTGTAATTTTTCTTCTTGACATCTATAAATTCACACTAATATATGGAAAGAAGCTTTTTAATTGGCATTTTCATTTTAAAGAATCTTGCTGTGATGCTAGCTATGGTGATTGCTTGCTATGGAAAATTATGTAGAACTCCAACTATACATTCATTTTTGCCAAAAAAGAGAGAGACTTGTTTATGATTTACTTAAGATTGTTAAGTAACTCATTTATGACCCGCTTATTCTTGTTTGTAAAATTGAAGACAACCAATTTATGACATACCATTAGATATGAGTTAAAATATTGATTCTAGATTTGTTTTGCCACCTCTAATTTTTGCTAATTTGAAAGGGGAATTAGTTTACAAACGTTGGAGAAGAGGGAAGGGCGAATTTATTGTGGCGTGACATTAATGGACTATTGTTGGAGATGGGTTTTACAAATTGATTTCATTACTTGGATTATTCAAAGACCAGAGATGATTTGGTTTTGTAATAACATTTTGTTGTGCATAGGTTATAACTTTTAGGATTATATGGTGGCATTTCTAATCTTTTTTTACTTGTGGAGGAAATAAAGAGACTGCAAATTTTAGAGTTGAAAGAGATGGATTAAGCAGTTTTGATATCTCGGTTGTCCATATATTTCCTACCACATCTTTAGTTTTTTTTTTTTTTGGTCGAAAATATATAATGCATTCGATCATCGAAAAAAACCAGTCTTACAAGACAACGACGGAGAAAATTCCGAGCATAAAATTTCAGAAAGGGGTAAAGGAGTGGTGATCAACCAATTTAGAGGAAGTTTGTTGGCTCGATGTGTCCTGGCCAACCAATCCGCAGCTCTATTTGCTTCACGGGGGCAATAAACCACTGTAACGTTGTTGGTCCTTTCCAGCTCTTCTTTGCAAGTTTGCACAAGTTCTTTTAAATTCCAAGAAGGCTCAGCCCGGCCCATTACCTGGTCTACGACAGGTAAACAGTCACTTTCGCATATCCACTTAAGTGTTTGGTTGCTGTCTCCTCCCACGTGCCGCAGTTCAAGTTGTTTTAATCCACATCTTTAGTTAAACTTAATTATATTACACTACAAAATATTCAAAATGGGTTGTTCAAGATAGTATGTCAAATGTATTAGGAGTTTACTAAGATATTATACCTAGTTGGTAATCTATGTGTAATCGCAAAGCATCCTTTGTTATTAAGTCAGCAAGACTGATTCGTATACAAAAGAGAGAGAAAGAAAATACAAATTAGCCAAGATAAAGAGAAGCATTTATATCCACCCATGGGCAGCGTAGATGGTGTGCGTGCTCCCCTCATCACCGAGGTCGAGGGTTCGAACCCTCTCGTTTGCATTTCATGTCTTAAGTGGGGGTCTCAGGGGTGGAATACTGGGTCAACTCCCGAGATTTTACGTCTAAATAGTGACTTGCGACGACGTTTGACGGTGCCACCGGGTATCGAGAGGGTGGTGTGACCCCGTAAAGGAGTCTTCAGCGGTTCCTCGGTCACAAAAAAAAGAAAAAAGAAAAAAAAAAGAAAAGTATTTATTTTTTCTTGTTATATTCCTTAATATCCAGTCAGTTAGGAAGGCAAAGTACAGATAAGTAGTAGGACATGGGTACAAAGCGAATTTATTAGAAGGAAAAGCTTAACTGATGAAAGGAAGTCGTTAGAGGATGAATCTTTTGCTAGCCTGACCGCTCCGCCTTTATTAGGATTGAAAAATGATGGAGCAATTGTTTTTCAAAAATTGGAAACCAAGAAAATAGGTTACTCTTTATTTTCATATATATATATATATATATATATATATATATATATATATATATATATTATATTACTTTAATAATGTTCTTCTCATCCCTCCCTGCTCATTCACGTACCGAAAAATAACTTTGACTATTGAACTACCTATTTGTCTAATAGTTCGATCAATACATTCATAATGGTAATTTGCGAAAAACAAAAATCTACAAACTTAAAAAAAAAAGACTTACTTAAAATCACCACGCATAGTAACTTTTTTTTGTGAAAAATAACTAGTCCCACGTAATCTAAAATCAGAAAAGGAACTATTATTTTCGTAAAAGGAAAAAATAGACTATATTGCCTATCGCTGGGGCCTATTCGAGGTCGATGGCGCTCGCAATTTCACCATGATTTCAAATTCATTCGAGGTAGACGGGAAGGGAGGGAACTTAAATGGCATGTGGTGATGGTGTTCATGGCGGATTTGGGGTTTTTCATGGAAAAGAGAGGGAAGATAAAGCGGAACGTGCAAGAAAAATGGGCATAATGGGACTTGGGAACATGGTCAACAATGCACTGGGTTGAACCAACTTCGTTGCTTCCTCCGCCGTCGGTGGTAGCTTCAGGCTCTGTCACGGTTGACAATAAGGTTAAAGCGTGACCCGATCTCGCCGTCTTCTTCTTCTTCTCACATGGTCGCTATAGATTCAAGTAATCATTCCAAGTCTCATGACACCGATGATATCCTACGCATTCCTTTCTTTGTATGAGAAGAATTTTTTTTTTTACCACTTAAATATACTATCAAATGTACATAGGAATTTCAAAAAATCGGTATTTGACAAACTAAACATAATTCCGACAAAAAATATAATTAATTAATTACAAATATTGAAACTATCATATAATGTGGACAAGTAAATTGTATAAACATATATGGAATGTGAAATATGTGAAATGAGAAAAGAAAAACCTTTCAATATTTGAACCTTTTCTTTTCTATGAATAGGGTGATGTTGCACAGGAAAGTTTAATCTTAAAATACTCGAGAGATAAATAAAGTCATTGATCTATGCATTTGTCCATAAACATAATACTTATAAATCAAATAAATACATAATAGAGAAACAAATGATGGAGATTCTTTTGAAAAAAAAGTTCTTTTGATTTACATATATTACAGATGATGCAATAAATCTTTATAAGATGCTTGAACTTAATCATATTTCATTTATTTAGTCTTCTTTCTGCAATTTAAGAAAGAAATTTATTTGCCGATCACCTGGTCACTTTATAAACTGGTGGGAAAATTCTAGTGAAGAGCTTGAAGTACTCTAATTTTCTCAAATAAGAATCTGAAATGGACTTTGTTTCATATAAGGACATGAAATGGCCATATTAGTTCATGCCCTTATTTGAGCCTGAAGTCCAATTGAATCGTCAACTTTTATATATAGCCTTGACAACTAATACCTAAATGACTCAAGACCAATAGCTCCCGAGCACAAATTATGCTACTTACATAATTTGAATTTAATCAATGAATTTAGTTGTGTTTTGCGTTACTCAAATTATGCCGGAATTTAATCTACGACATAGAATCAATGAGACAACGCGAGACTTTGACTTTTCAACACAACTCCTTTCAAGAAATGCGATAAGGTAAAGATAAAGTAAAGACAATTGTTGTGTTTTGTGTGGGGGCCTTCAGTGGAGAGACTGCGGTATTTATGGGGAGTTGATGTTCCTTAATCTGAGCACAAATAGCTAGACTCAAATTATGCCGGAATTTAATCTACGACATAGCTTACTTTAGGCGTAAAGCTGGAACCTAATCAACAGCAATACTCCTGGGTAGAAAACACAACGTCGGAATCTAATCGATAACGCTGAGCTTTATGGAACAACACCGAAATTTAATTGACGATGGTGGACCGGATAGAAAACACATTGGAATCTTATCGACGACGGGAATCTTGAAAGCTACAACTGAAATGCGATAAGGTAAAGATAAAGTAAAGACAATTGTTGTGTTTTGTGTGGGGGGCCTTCTCAGTGGAGAGACTGCGGTATTTATGGGGAGTTGATGTTCCTTAATCAGTTGCTTTTCCTTCGGCAGTACTTTTCGCAATCTCCATGTGTTCCATTTCTTTTGGACGTCTTTATCCTTTAACAACTGCTTCTTGACCCATCGATGATGCTCATGCAACTTGCTTATCAAGTAAATAATCGTTCCCTATTTTTACACACATTTCTCGTAGCAGTTATTCTTCCTTGAGTTCTATTGCTAATCTCACTTAATCTTTAAATCTGGTACACTATCCTCGTAGCTTGACACATGGTCATTATTTCGCCGACCATCTACTCTTGATTTGGTTTCTAGAACTCCATCGAGACTTGGCTTAATCAGCCTCCACGAAAGCTGATTTTCTCTGATTTTGTGAACCAAAACAAGGCGTTTCATCCAAAACTTCCTCGTGACCAGCACGTGGTTCCAAGGGTAAATTTGGGTGTCAACACCAATAAATTAGAATTTTAAACTATTTTCTTCCTTCTTTTTTTCCCTTTGAGTCTTGCCATTCTTTTTTCTTTTTTGCATGCGCTCCTTGCCTTCATTCGCAAGCAGCTGGTTATTTGTCACAAAGGTGTAATTATAGTCTGAGCTCGCTCCAAATAAATAAAATAAAATATTGTTATATATGTGCTTCTCATCGTAGTAAACGAGTAAGCTAAGTACTACGTAGTGCTCCGTTATCTATGCTACTCTACAAAGTCAACTTTGAAGTTTGGTTCCCACAACCGAAACGTTCAATGTAATTCAATCACTCCCTCCATTTCACCTATGGATGACCACCCAACTTTTCATGAGCATGTTCTTCTCGATTGCATATCTTCTATAACACCCCACTTCCTTCACTAGATGACAACCCATTTCAGCCTATAAAAATATCATATAAACCTCGAACTAATAGACACGTGTCACATTTAATTCTAAACTGATTTTTATATTACAAAAACTTACAAACAGGTACCTCCTGTCGCATTTACCCAAAGTTAATTTTATTTCATTAAAAATTCCAAACTAGTACATTAGTGCCACATTTATCCCAAACCAATATGCTTGTCACATTTATCCCCAAAAATCCCAAATTTAACAAAATTTAGGGTAAATATGGCACGGTTATATTAGTCTAGGATAATTAAAGCACAATCTTACTAGCTTGGGATTTTTATGATACAAAAAATAGTTTGGGAAAATGTGGCACGGCATACTAGTATAGGAGTTTATGTGAAACAAAAATTAATTTAAGGTAAATGTGACATTGATGTACCGGTTTAGAGTTTTAGTGAGATTAGCCCTAAATAAAAACCCAATTTTTTCGTGCAAGCATAGCAAGTGCAAAAATACTAATAAATTAAAACGAATATGTAAGTCAACTCCACACGTTCACACATTCTTTTGATTTTACGCTTGAAAACCTTGCACCGTTTTGGACATAGCGGGCCTAGGGGCACAAAAGGACATTCATACATCGACACCATGGGAAAAAAAAAGAAGAAAAAACACGCAACCATCTTTATTCATCCAACTGGGAGCTCACAATATCATCTCAACCTTAATCAATTGTCTAATAATTAAAAACCTTCGTAGCACAGGTTTTGTCAAGGCCGAAGGTTTTAGGGATCCCATTTTTCACATTCCGAGTTGCGAAAACACGGACCATCAGGCTTAACATGCCAAATACAGTAGCCACATCGATCAAAATCTCTTTTCTCAACATATATATCGAAATGATGAAATGCGCCAGGCCATTCAAAGCTGCAAAAGAACAATGTGTTGCCAAAAAAGCTGGGTTGGAATGAAAATTCCCACACGAGACCACCACGGATATGATGAAAGCCAAGATCATCGTCTTTTGATTGACAGTGAACCGTAAGCACCGGTGGTGCTCCTGGTATATTATTGACGATTGCGACTGTAGTGCTTCCAGAAGCTTCGGAGCTAGCTTGTAGGAAGACAAGAATGATCACGAACACTATGAAAAGTTTAATTGACGAGTACATGTTCGTAAATTTTGTGTTTTTGGAATATGAACAAAGTGAAGCATGTTGGAGCGATCTATTTAAGGAGGATTGAGATGCTTCATTTGGCAAGGGAGAAGCCAAAAACATGCGCGAGGACTAGACACCTATTCAAGCACTAAGATGACAAATATGAAGGGCACATTTATATATTTAGTTTGGGAAAATGTTGTTTTTGACAGGTGTACTGGTAGTAATTTATTTATTAAATACCTAAAGAAGCTATTTAATTGGCATTTCCTACATAACAATCTTGACGTGATGCTAGCTGTACCGAGTGCTTGCTATGGAAAAATTCATTTAGAACCCCAACTATGCATTTACTTTCAGTGATTTGGAAAGGGGATTAATGACAAATGTTGGAGAATTTCGAAACGCATTGGGAGCGCGTAGCAAAAGTTTGATACCTTCAGTTGAGCATATTGGCAATAGGGAAATCTATTCCGAACCCGTCAACATATTCGGTTGGACTTATTTTCACTCAAAAAATTTAGCAAATGAGTTATGAGCCAACTATGATGTATTAACTGCTCAACACCACATAAATTCTCCGATATAGGACTTTTCTAACATTACTCATATGTGTATCATTACAATTCCCCCCTCACATGTGAATTTTAGTGTTAGGTTTGCTTTCCTTTAATTCAGATTTCCTTCTATATCAACTTATCTTAATTTAAATCTCCAACGCCCAACTTCATCCCTGGTCTCTTTCTTTAAACTAAATCATGAAGTCTGCTATCGGGCCCACATTTCTCTACCACAACGCCCACCTGCCTGAAAATTGCATTAGTTTCCAAATTTCCTTCCTTGAGATATTCATCAAATACCGATATACATTGGAATTGGGTCACCAATCAATAATCGACTCTGATGCCATTTGTTGGGAGGGCGCAATAGAAGTCTGATACCTTTCGTTTGAGGAGATCGCCAAGAAGAAGTCCTAGTTCATACGCATCATCAAATTCAATTGGACTCACCTTCACTAAAAAAAATTAAGCCAATGTGTTATGGGCCAACTATGATATATTAACTGCTTGACACCATATCAATTTTTTGATACGAGACTTTTCTAAGCAACTCGACAATAAGAGCGTGAGATTGATTAACTATTGTTGGAGATGGCATTTTTAAATTAATTTTGGGGTTAGTAGCACAACCCCGCCCCCGCCCCCGCCCCCAAACTATACTAACTATGACACAAATAACTTAAACTTTTTTATGTTACTAAAAACCCTAAACTTGCATATTATAGCACAAATACTCTATTTTTTTTTTGGGTGTCATAAAAAACTTTGAACTTATTCTAGTGTGACAAATATATTTGGACGAGACTATAATAGAAGGTATATGTGTCATATATGTATTAATTTGGATATTTTCGTGACAAAAAAAAGTTGTGTATTTGAATCACAATGGGCAAGTTTAGATTTTTTGTGAAACAAAAAAAGTTTGGGGGATTTGTGTCACAATAGAGATAGTTGTTTATAGTTTTGTGATATTTACCCTTGATTCAATTACTTGGATTATTCAAGATGAAAGATGATTTGGTTTGTACTTACATTTTCTTGTGCATAGGTTACAACCTTTTAGGATTATATGGGATTTTAATCTTTTTTTCACTTGTGGAGAAAATAAAGAGGTTGTAATTTTTTTTACCAAAAAAAAAAAGAGGTTGCAATTTTAGAGTTGAAAGAGACAGATCGAGTAGTTTTAATATCTCAGTTGTATTTATATTTCCTATCATATCTTAGGTCAAACTTATTTCCAGAACATTACAAAAAGCAATTCAAAATCAGTTGTTCAAGATTATACGTTAAATGCAATAAGAGTTTACAAAGAAATTATAACTAAGGTGGCAATCCATGTGTAATCGTGGAGTACCCCTTGGTTTTTTTTTTTTTTTTGGTAAAAAAACTCTCGAGATTCTCATTAATTAATCGCTGAGTGATACATGTTACTTCCTTCAGCACATAACATCTCGAAAAGGGTAGGGGGTGGATTCTCGACCCAATCCAAAGGGAGAGAGTTTTTGCGTTGGGCCTTACGGTAGCAATATTTATAATTTTTACTTCTCTATTATATTGCTCAATATGTTCACGGATAATATTACTAATTTCGTCGGCTCTAATCATTACCTAATCCGCAACCCTATTAGCCTCTCTTTTGCAGTGGGCTATCTCCAAGGCCTTAAATTCCTCTGCTCGGGCTTGGGCCTCTTTGATAATCGGTGCTGCCTTTCATCCAAACTGATCTGACATACCGCTTATCACCTTCTTCAGTTCCAAGTGATCCGTTTCGAGTAGGGGTGAGCGGTTCCAGGTTCCGGTTCGGTTCCGTCTGGAACCTGGAACCTACCCTCGGGTACAGGTTCCTCAAAATGAGGAACCTGGAACCTACCCGTCGAATGAGAACCTAACCTACCCCGTCACGGGTTTCGGGGGTCGGTTCCCAGGGTTCCAACAGGTTTTTTTTTTTTTTTTTTTTTATTTTCAGATTTGAACTATAACGTACGCGCACGTTACCAAAAAAAAAAAAATATAATGTATACGCACGTTACCAAAAAAAACTATAATGTACGCGCACGTTACCAAAAAAAAACTATAACGTATGCGCACGTTACCAAAAAAAAAAATATATAACGTACACGCATGTTACCAAAAAAAAATAATAATGTACGCGCATGTTACCAAAAAAAAAAACTATAACGTACACGCACGTTACCAAAAAAAAATATAACGTACGCGCACGTTACTAAAAAAAACTATAACGTACGCGCACGTTACCAAAAAAAACTATAACGTACACGTATACTACACGGTAACTTCCCACATCTTAGCAAACATACCAATACCAACTGTTAAGAATTTGGACATACATAATCAAAACTAATAAGAAGTTTCCAAAGAGGAAAGGAGATGCTTGATTACATAAAAGGAGCTTGCATTAAGTTTCTCAATGAATGAAGATTTCGCTGTTGTGTGCTTGAGTATCTAGAAGCTCCCCCGAAAACCAATAATAAGGAGTTTCCACTTCCCAGCTTAAAGTTATGGATATACAAATATATAAGTCTAAACTACAAGAAATAGTATATCATGTTCTGCAATAATTATGGACTTAGCATTTACATTTATTAGCAGTATTAATCTTAGAAAATAATATGCGCAGAACTGCAGCTCATAGTCCTCATAGTGCATCTAATGGGTATGATCAAAATTAACCTACCTAAAAGAGCTTTGTTTATTCTGAAAAAAAGCAAACCATCACACTTTTTCCAAGGGGAAAACACACTTAAAAATAGTTCATGATCTTTACTTAATGTTTCTGAGACTAAAGGATGATATGTTGGCTTATCAAAGATATGTGATGATAAAACTAATAGGCAAAACAATTATCTTTTCAGTCATCAACTTATCTCTTCTGCACATGACTCATCTTTCTACACATGCCCAGAGGAAAAACCAGAGAATAAATAGAAGTGTGCACTGGAGCACACACATCAAACTGCTGCTTCCATAAGAAGGATGATGCGTGAATCCTTCATATGTGTCTAGTAGATCAATAAGAATTAAACATTAGAGTGAAATCTTATGGTAAGTCATCACTAACAAACAGCTGAAAATCAGAATGTTTGACAGCAGCTTATCTTTCATTTGACACCTGAAAATCAGAATGTTCCGCGACCGGTTCCGGTTCCCGGAAAAATGGAACAGGGAACCGGAACCGGTCCTCTAAGAACCGGGGAACCGAACCGGAACCTCCGGTTCGGTTCTCCGGTTCCCGTTCTACCCGGAACCGTGCTCACCCCTAGTTTCGAGTACAATCACTTGTAGCTTCCGTACTTCAAAGCGCTTTAGCGTTTCATTTGCTGCTATGGCTTCCACTTGAAAGGCTGAGGTTGCTCGCATCGATTGAGCGAACCCGTCGATCAGCTGGCCGGTGCTGTCGCGACAGACGCAAGCAACCGCAGCTTCTCCCATCTCTTCCACAAAATATCCGTCGATGTTCAGTTTCGGCACACCTCGAGCTGGGGGATTCCAGATCTGAGGAGAGTGCTGTGTTTCTTCTCTGCAGTTCTTTTTGTTTTTCGCCCATCGGCTGATGTTGAGATATTTCGC
Source organism: Eucalyptus marginata (assembly GCA_014182565.1). Taxonomy (NCBI): domain Eukaryota; kingdom Viridiplantae; phylum Streptophyta; class Magnoliopsida; order Myrtales; family Myrtaceae; genus Eucalyptus; species Eucalyptus marginata. Next base: position 20,707,341 of record CM024591.1, read on the forward strand.
CTGGGCCAACTCAACGAGGTACTCCGGATCCGGTGGTTTTTCCTTGAACACGAGGTCGTTGCGAGCCTTCCATATTAATGCCCCTGTCAGGAGCTCCAATGATACCCAGGTATGTTGAAAGGTGAAGATCCATTCTTCAATTCGGGTGATCTCTTGTGCCCGCACACTGATATTGAGTTGTGGGTTTTCCCACTCTTTTTTCGTCCAGGAATAGAGCAAGAATAGGTGTTCTGTGGTTTCAGCATGTTGGCGGCAGATTGGGCAGATTGGTTCGGGTAAGATGCCCCTACGATGTAAGTTCTCCTTGGTTGCTATTGCGTTTTGGCAGATTTGTCACAGAAAATGTCTGAACTTTGGTTGTGTGTTTGTCTGCCAAATGCGAGTCCATAGTTCTTTTGGAGCATGGTAAGAAGATGGTGGTTGATTCTGTACGGTTTTAGAGGTTCGGTCACGGTTGCAATGGTAGGCACTTTTCGCGGTAAACTGGCCCGTTTTTGTTGGTGTCCATATCAACTGATCTTCTTTCACCCGTTGGCTTAGAGGAATAGTGAGAATCTCTTCAGTTATTTCATTGTTGAACACCTCTCGAATCTTATCTTCCTTCCAGCTCATAGTCTCCTGGTCAATCAATTGTGACACTGTTCTTGGATCGTCTTTGTTTACTGGGCTGTAAATGATTCCCCTCGATAGCCAAGGATCCTCATATATCTTTATTTTTTTTGCCGCTGCCCACTACCCATCTTATCGATGGTTGTACTATTTTCCTATCAATGAGAAGACTCTGCCACCCTCATTAGGGACGGGTACCCCTCCCTGCATGTAAGAAATCGCTGCAGGGATAATATAGCCCTTTGAATACCCTGCACCATGGTGAATCTGGCTGTTGCATCATTCTCCATGCTTGTTTAGCCAGTAGTGCCTCGTTGAACTGAATTAGATCCTTGAATCCCAAACCTCCTTCATCTTTTCTGGTTTTCAACAGCTCCCATCTCCTCCAATGTACTCCTCTTTGCTTTTCACTATTTCTCCACCAGAATGCAGCGATTTTTTTCTCTATAGCTCGACAAATGGATAGTGGAACTTTGAAAATCATCATTACATATTGCTGGCTTGCTTGAACTACTGCCTTCTGTAATATTTCCTTCCCTGCTTTTGAAATGAGCTTTTCTTTCCAGCCTACTATCTTTGAATTGACTCTTGCAAGAATCCACCCAAACATTTCCTTTTTTGATCAACCCCAATCTAAGGGTATTCCCAAGTATTTCCTAGAGGTGGCAAATGGGTGGGTCGGGTCAAGTATGGGTTGGGTCGAAAATGGGTCGACCCATATTTGACCCATTTAACCCGTTTTGATAAATATTCTTGTAGTGTAAATCTAGTGACCCATATCCGACCCGACCCATACCCAACCCATACCCGACCTGACCCGTATTGCTAAAACCTATTAATATTCTAGGAAAACTCACTTCTACTATATGTTAATTGGATTAAAAATTCAAATTAAATTAAAAATAGTAAATAAAATAAAATAAAAAAGTTAAAAAAACCTATAAATCGAAATATTTATAAAGAATTAGACTATGCACATGCTTCTCTTATTTGAAGTGAACATAGTATTGAATAACTAAAAATTATAACATGAAATTTTTTTAACTAAACCTAGAAAAACTTATTTTTATGATTTTTTTTATAAAAAAAAAAAGTATTGTTAAAACATTTTTATGCAATATAAATTTTTTAACAATTTTTATGCAATACAAATTTAATGAAATTTTTTTATAATTATTTTTAAAATATTTTTAAAAAATCGAAATTTTAATTTTTAATATAATTTTTAATTATTTTAATTTTTTAAAATATAATTTTAATGTTTTAATAATTATTTTTCTTTTTCTCTTTTCTCTTTTCTTTTCTTTGGCCAGCTGCCGGCCACGATGATGGATGGCGATCGGCCACAGGCGAGATCGAGCTCGCTGGCATCGAGCGAGGCTCGATCTCGTCGAACTGGCGAGGCCGAGGCGCCGCCCAATGCCGGCGAGCTTGAGTCTCGCCAATCGTCGGCGAGGCCGAGCCTCGCTAGATCTGGCGAGATCGAGCTCGCCGGCATCGGGCGAGGCTCGATTTTGCCGATCTAGCCGGTTGTCGGCGAGGCTCAAGCTCGGCGACGTTGGGCGAGGGCCGAGCCTCACCGGATCTGGCGAGGCTCAAGCTCGCCGGCATCGGGCGAGGCCTCGGCCTCGCCAGATCGGCGAGATCGAGCCTCGCCCGACGCCGACGAGCTCGATCTAGCCGGTTTGACGAGGCTCGGCCTCGCCGGTCGTCGGTGACCCCGGCGAGGCTCGGTGCCGGCGAGCTTGAGCCTCGCCTAGCTTGTTGGCCAACCGTCGCCCTACTAGCCATCGGCTAAGGGATGAAAAAAAAAAGAAAGAAAAAAAAGAAAAAAATTGAAATATAAAAAATAATTATAATTTCGATTTATTATTATTATTATTATTATTTATAAAATTAAAGAAGGCCATGGCCATGAGTTGAAAGTGAGTCTAAATGGGTTATTAGTTTTGGGTTTTAAAAAAGGGTCGAAAATGAGTCGAACGTGTGACCCATTTTCGACTCATATAAAACTGAACTTAAAATGGGTCGAATGTGGATTATGACCCATTACAACTTCATAACTTACATTCGACCCATTTGTGAAAAATATGAGTGTAAAATGGGTCCATTTTGCCACCTCTAGTATTTCCCCGTTCTTTCTATTTCTGGAAGTCTCATAACAAATGTCAGATTCTGTCTCAAACTAAGTGGACAACCCTTGCTAAAAAACATTTCGGATTTGTTTCAATTGATTGCTGAAAGACATTCCCGATTTCTTCTTCTCTAAATCTCTCTCTCTCTCTCTCCCACCCCCTAAAAAAATAAAAAAATGATGCGATCGATTTTTTTTTTTTACGCTTACTTTTGAAACCTTGAAAAAAAAGGTCGCATTTAAAACCTGGAAGGCGCAAAAGGACATCTTGACACATCAACACCATGAAAAAACATACACGGCAATTTTTATTTCATCCAAACGGGAGCTTACAGTATCATCTTAACCATTACCAGATATCAAATCATTAGAATCCTTTGTGACACGAGTTTCACTCAAGGCCTAGATTTTAGAACTGCCATGTTTCATAGATCTCATTGTATAAACACGGACTGGTAGGATATATATTCCAATCATAATAACGGCATCGTGAAAGATCTCTGCTCAGCTTATTTATATCGAAACGGTGAAAAGCACCAGGCCATTGAAAGCTGCAGAAGAATAGTGTGCCCCAAAAGACATTGAGTTTGTATGAAAATCCCCACATAGAACCAGCAGGGATCTGATGAAAGCCAAGATTGTTGTCTTTAAATTTACAATGAACAGTAAGCAGCGGTGCTCCTGGTAAATTATTGATGATTTGGACTTCAACCTTTTGATCAAAAGCTCTGGAGCTGGTTTGTAGGAAGGTAAGAATCATTACGAATACTACGAAAAGATTGATTGACGAGTCCAGATTCGTAACCTTGGTGTTTTTGTTTTGTAATATGAATGCAGTGGAGCACGGTGGAAGGACCTATTTAATGAGAATTAGGGAGAAGTGCCAAAAAAGTCCTAAACCTTTTGCCTTTGTGCCGAATTAGTCCTAAACCTTTTTTGGTGCCGATTCAGTCCTAAACCTTTTTATGTTGTGCCAATTCAGTCTAAACCTTTTTATGTTGTGCCAATTCAGTCCTTTTCGGCCAATTTGGCCGGATTTGACGACCGGCCAGGCGACGTGGCCTGATCGGCGCGACGTGGACAACTTTTAATAATATTTTTTTATTTTTTTATTTTTTTATTTTTTTATTTTTATTTTTATTTTTATTTTTATTTTTGTCTTTTTCCTCCGGCCGGTCACCGAGGTCCGGCGACCGGCCAGAGCCGAAGGCCGGCGAGGGCGAGGCCGACCTCGCCGGCCACCTCGCGGGCAAGGCCGACCTCGCCGGCCATGGGCGAGCGAGGCCGCCATGGGCGAGGGCCTCGCTCGCCCATGGCCGGCGAGGGCAAGCCTCGCCCATGGCCGGATCTCGGCGAGGTCGAGCCTCGCCGGCCATGGGCGAGGCTCGCCTCGTCGATCCGGCGAGGGGGAGCCTCGCCCATGGCCGGCGAGGCTCGACCTCGCCAGATCCGGCCATGGGCGAGGCTTGCCCTCGCCGGATCTGGCGAGGTCGAGCCTCGCCGGCCATGTGCGAGGCTCGCCTCGCCGGATCCGGCGAGGTCGAGCCTCGCCGCCATGGGCGAGGCTCCCCGCCGGATCCGACGAGGCGAGCCTCGCACATGGCCGGCGAGGCTCGACCTCGCCGGATCCGGCCATGGGCGAGGCTTGCCCTCGCCGGATCTGGCGAGGTCGAGCCTCGCCGGCCATGTGCGAGGCTCGCCGCCGGATCTGGCGAGGTCGAGCCTCGCCGGCCATGTGCGAGGCTCGCCTCGCCGGATCCGGCGAGGTCGAGCCTCGCCATGGCCGGCGAGGCTCGACCTCGCCAGATCCGGCGAGGCGAGCCTCGCACATGGCCGGCGAGGCTCGACCTCGCCAGATCCGGCGAGGGCAAGCCTCGCCCATGGCCGGATCCGGCGAGGTCGAGCCTCGCCGGCCATGGGCGAGCGAGGCCCGCCCATGGCCGGCGAGGTCGGCCTTGCCCGCGAGGTGGCCGGCGAGGTCGGCCTCGCCCGCCGGCCTTCGGCTCGGCCGGTCGCCGGACCTCGGTGACCGGCCGGAGGAAAAAGTCAAAAAAATAAAAATAAAAATAAAAATAAAAAAAATAAAAAAAATAAAAAAAAAAAAATATTAAAATATTTATTAAAAGTTGTCCACGCGCCGCCGATCAGGCCACGTCAGCCGGCCGGCGTCCAGTCAGCAAAATCCGGCAAAATTGGCCGGAAAGGACTGAATCGGCACCACATAAAAAGGTTTAGGACTGAATCGGCACCAAAAAAAGGTTTAGGACTTTTTTGGCACAAAGGCAAAAGGTTTAGGACTTTTTTGGCACTTCTCCCATGAGAATTAAGATGGTTCATTTGGTAAGATGGAAGAAGGAAACATGTGTGAGGACTGAGGACGACAAATATGAAGTCTACATAGAAATTTAGTGTGGGAAAATGTAGTAAATTATTTATTAGAAATGTAGTAATTTATTTATTAAAATGTAGTAATTGCAATGTTTTTCTTGACATATATATTTCTATCAATATCTAGGTAAGTTCAAACTAATATATGAAAAGAAGCTTTTTAATTGACATTTGCATTTTAAGAATCTTGAGGTGATGCTAGCTGTATCTGTCGCTTGCTCTGGAAAATTCATTTAGAACTCCAACTATGCATTTTTATTTTTGGCGATTTGAATGTGGGATTAGTCTGCAAATGTTGGAGAATGAAGAAAGGCGGATTTAAGGGGGCGTGAGATTAATCAACTGTTGTTGGAGATGGGATTTGCGAATGGATTTAATTACTTGGATTATTCAAAGACCAAAGATGATTTGGTTTTACCCACGTGTGGGCAGCGCGTGGGCAGAGATCTCTCCTCTAACGAAAGAGATCAAGGGTTCGAAACCCTGCGTTGTTAGCAATTAAAGCGAGGGTCCCGGCGGAGGGTTGCTGGGCCAGTTTTCCCCGAGGTATAGTCGTTGTTGGGCCTTCATCGCGGAGGCCCGTGAGACCCCAAATCGGCATAAGCCGACAAGGGCAGACTCCAGCGGATCCTCGGTCACCAAAAAAAAGAAAAAAAAAGATGATTTGGTTTTGTAATAATATTTGTTGTGCATGCGTTACAACTTTTTAGAATTATATTGCATTTTTTTCTATATTTTTTACTTGTGGAGAAAATAAAGACATTTCAATTTTACAATTGAAAGAGATAGATTAAGTAGTTTTAATATTTCGGCTGCATCTATATTTCTTGCCATATCTTGAGCTAAACTTAATTCCACAACATTACAAAAAACAATTCTAAATCGGTTATAGTTTACTAAGAAATTATACCTAAGGTGGTAATCTATGTGTAATTGTTGACTATTATTCTTTATTTTTTAGTCAGCAATGATGATTCTTATTTAAAAAAAAAAGGAAGCAAGAACATACAAATTAGGAAAGATATCCGTATTTTATTCCTTGATATCAAGTAAGTTAGGAAGGCTAATTACAGATAAGTGGGACATTGGTCAAAGTGAATTTATTAGAGAGGGAAAAGCCCAATCGATGAAAGGGAATTATTGTTAGAGGATGAATCTCGCCAGCATGACCCCTCTGTCATGACGATTTTTCAAAGTCAAAAATCGGAAACCAAGCAAATAGGTTACTCTTTATTTTCATACAATTTTTTACTTTATAGTTTTATTCTCGTCCCTCTCCCCTAATTCACATACGAAAAAGTAACCATGACCATTGAATCACATATTTGTCTAATAATTTAATCAATACATATACTTTAATGAAAAAAAAAAGAGAGAAGGAAAAATTTACAAACTTATTAAAAATGGACTTATTTAAAAAGCATCAATGTGCTATTGGTGTAGTTTTTTCTTCAAATTAGCAATTTTAATATCACGACGCCTATCTACTTTTTGTGTAGATAACTAGTCTTGCGTAATCTAAAGGCTACTTTGCAAGATGGAAAAAAAGGAATTACTACTTTCATAAAAGGAAAATTAGACTATATTGCTGATCGCTAGCGCTTTTTCGTGGTCGAAGGTGCTCACATTTCGTCGTGATTTCGAATTCTTTCGAGCAAGACTAAGAGGGATAGTTGTGACGAGGGTGTTCATGGCGGATTTGGGGTTTTTCAATGGAAAAGAGAGGGAAGATAAAGGGGTAGTTGGGAGCTTGGGAACTTGGGAACTTGGTCGACAATGCCACGGGTTGAATCAACTTCAGAAGCACAAGAAAGTCCTCGCTTCCTCCGCCATCGGCAGCTGACGGTAGCTTCGAGCTCCGTCACGGTTGACAATGGATTTAGAGTGTGACTTGGTATTGCCATCTTCTTCTTTTTCTCACGCGGCCCTTGCTCGGATACTGTAGATACAAGTAACCATTATGAGTCCTATGAAACTAATGGTGTCTTAAACAAAATTAATTTATTGCGTAAAATTTAAATTATTAGATAATGTAAAGAAATAAATTATATAGACATAATTCCAAAGAAAATCTGTGTGGAATAAGAAAAGAAAGGCCTTTCAAGATATGAACTCAATTATACTTCCTTTATTTAGCCTCTCTCTGTGAGATAGATAAGAAATTTATTTACTAATTACCATGTACTTTATAAGTTAGTGATGTTTTGTATGACCTTCGATTTTTGAAAACTGAACATATAGCTTTTTCACGCATGATATTGAAATATCTTCAAAAACATAATATAATAATATTTAGAGTTGTGATTGTCTTCGTGCATAAATAGAGACTTCTATAACTTATCTATTTGAGAGGATTGCTAACTATTTCTACATCTCATTGGCCAAAATCCATGTTGATCGGTCAGGTCATACCGTATCGAGCCAATCACTTACGATAAAATGAAGTGTACACAAACAAATTAGATTTGAACTAGTTTTTTCCTTCTCTTTTCCTTTTTCATATTCATTATAATTAAATAAAAAAGTATTGCTATTTTTGTGTTTCTCATTATAAGACTGAATAAGCTACAAAGGACTTGATAACTCCTTCAATGCTTGACAAATGTTTGGTTAGTGTGATTTATGTAACATCCTCAATTCAGTCCCTATCTAAAGAATAAAATTATGAGAGTAATCGATAAATCATGGAAAAGTGAGGAATAGTCACCTTAGAATAAAATTTCAAATTTACATCGGTGGACCATGAATTTTTGGAAAAGTGGAAACGGGCCGTCAATGAGGAGCCATGAGGGCCCAAGTCGTGGACGTGCCCAATGGGCCTCATGCCCATCATGGATGACCCAAGTGGGCCCATCAAGGCCAACTAAGCCCACACTTGGTCTTTTGGAAGCTTGTACATTAATTACCAATGTGCATGAATAATGTTTTATACTATAGTTTAATTAAATCTCTAAATTATCCCTTCTAGAAGCTTGTTGGCTTAATGAGACAAGGATTGTTGTCTTCCAAGGGAGGGGTAAGCACCAGCTAAAGAAGAAAAAAGAAAAAGATCAACTTAGTTAGCTTCCTTAGTTCATTTCCAAATAGAGTACATGCTTGAAATCTAGCATTAAATGAAGAATGGGTAGGAAAATTTCAAGAGCTCTTGGTGGCCTTTCTCTCACTCATTCTCTCACTTTCTCTCTCACTCTTGGCACTCTCTCTCTCTCTCTCTCTCTCTCTCTCTCTCTCTCCCCACCATCCCCTCCCTCTCTCTCAAACACACTCTCTCTCATCACCGCCACCTCCTTGCCACGCCTTGACACCACCACCACCACCTCAAGGCCGAGCCCCTCTCCTTGCCGTGTGCCTCACTGCCGTCTCACCCCACCCTCCTTGTCGCATCGCACACCATTGCCACCGTCCACCACCATGAACTATTGTGCTGTCATCGCCGTCGCCACTCGCTGTCAAAGCTTAAAAGCTAGTCCTATGACTGACTTCCCAAACCTTGATTAGAATTGTAGTTACGCTTGAGATTAGGTTTAGGATTAATGTCAAGTGATAATTAGATTAAGAGATAGATGGATTAAATGATAGCTTTTCTTGAAAAGTGATAAGTACTTGTGATAAATTATCTTGAAATGTGATAAGTAATAGTGCAAGCTTGTCTTGAAATGTGATAAGTACCGGTGATAGCTTGTCTTGAAATGTAATAAGTACTGGTGATAGCTTATCTTGAAAAGTAATAAGTACTGGTGATAGCTTATCTTGAAAAGTGATAAGTACTCGTGATAGCTTATCTTAAAAAGTGATGGGTACTCGTGATAGCTTATCTCGGAAAGTGATAAGTACTAGTGATAGCTTATCTTGAAAATTGATAAATGCTTGTGATATCTTATTTGGAAAAGTGATAAGTTATATTAATAAGTAACCCATGGTGTGATATTGTGTGGAATTGAGGGGTGATTGCCATAAGAATGAATTTTAGTAACATTTGTTCTAAATCATTGTTTAAAAAACTTAGAAAGGCATGATAAGGTTGATTTAGGAAGTACCACGGTGAGATGTCAAGTTTATGTATTTGCATTGATAATAGGGGAATGAGGTTATCATATGATTATTTTGGTGGATAAATAATCAATGGGTGATCACGTGAGATTATTTTATAGCATTTCTGTGTGTAAAAATTGCTAGTGTAGATTGTGTGAGCACTAAACACTCTTACATTGGCTAAATTAGAAGATAAAAATTGGCTTGAGTTATTTGTGTGCTCGTGTGATCACTTAAATGGTTCCATACTTGTATGACTACTAGGGACGATGCTAGATGGATTTCGGATGCTTGGCGGAGGTTCGGATGCCTTTCGCGGACAGATTTCAGAACAACGCTCTTAATTGAATGCCGTCTTCGAGTGAGGTCGAGATGTTGTAATGTCCAATGGGGCAAGACGATACCCGATTACGTCGAAGATGACTAACACGAGTGTCGGTTGTGGCCGAGAGCGGTCGTAATAATCTAGACTCGTATGGGTGCATTGAGCATGGAAGTGATACTAGTTGTGTATGGATTATTATTCGTATTTGTCAATACCTACTGGTATTTATGTAATAATTGGATACGTTGTTAAGGCGTTGTACGGTGAGTTGCTCATTTCATGTTTATAGATGATGTTAAGCAAAGGCTTTACTATTGATCTGCCATCGACAACCAAGCCGTACTTATAGGATGTGTCCGAGGCAAAGTACTCTCCTACCCAAGGTTTAGGAAGCTTACTTACTGATTTTCTCACTTCTTGTGGTTTAAATTTTCAGGCCCTAACCATGGATAATCCATTCCGCCATGTATATTTTGGGTGCCCGTAGATCAGGATACTTAAGTGATCCCCTTCTTGATAGAGGGGACCAACTCCATACACGAGAAGTTCGTGACCACTATCCGGATGAACGAGGGGCTAACGAATGTGGTGCCCTGCCAGTTTATGGTGTGTATGTATAGTTTAGAGGGGAGCCCTTTGGCCCTCTTTGGGGTTTTGACAGGTCTCCTAGTGGGGGATTTAAGGGTGCCATTTGGGACTCCATGATAGCGAACGTTCCCGATGGCTCCGTCACCAACCCAGAGTTGAACCCGAACATGGATTATGATCTTGAGCCAAGTCATGGTACTATGACATGAACTTGTACTAGGCACATAGGGGAAATACCACTTTTTGAGGTTGCCCTAGTAAGATAGAGAAGCTAGGCCCCGTTTTGTTCAGCATTCCCTAGGGGCTTTCAGCCTCGAAAGCCTCTTGGGAAAAAATGTTGGTGTTTGGTTCAGCATTTGGAGTTGTCCTTGGCCAAATGCTGACCTTTGAAATGTAAGTCCATCTTTATTGTTCATCCATTGACTTTTTTTTTTTTTTTAAACCGAGCATTTTCCCCATACCTCAACCACCGGTGGCCAGATCTGGCCACTGACGAGGCTGCTTGAGGTCACGCGACCTCAGGCGGTGCCGCTTGGGCCTCGCCGATGGCCAGGTCTAGGTCCACGCGACCCAGGCAGGTGTCACCTAGGTCACGCAAACCCGCAATGCGGCGCCTAGGTCGCGCGACCCAAGCGACGCCTGCCTAGGTCACGCAAGCCCAGATCTTGCCGCCGGTGAGGCCCAGGCGGCACCGCTTGAGGTCGCATGACCTTAGGCAGCCTCGCCGGCGGCCAGATCTTGGTTCATGCAACCTCAGCCAGCCTCACTGGTGGCCAGATCTAGTCACTGGTGGTTGGCCCGCCGTTGATTGGCAACGGAGTTTCATCGGATTTTATTTTTATTATTTTAAAAAATAATAAAAACCCTTTACAAATATTGGGTTTACTAAACGGTATTTACACCAAAGCCACTTTCCAATGCCCTTTAAATTGTAATTTGCCAAACATTCAAGTATTCCCGAAAACTCCTTTACCCCAAAGATATTTGCATTTGGCCAAAGGCATTTCCCCAAAGCCCTTTGGTCCTCTCCGGGGTTTTGACAGGTCTCCTAATGGGGGATTTGAGGGTGCCATCTGGGACTCCATGATAGTGGACGTTTCCCATGGCTCCGTCACCAACCCAGAGTTGAACCCGAACATGGATTATGATCTCAAGCCAAGTCATGGTACTACGACATGAACTTGTACTAGGCACATAGGGGAAATACCACTTTTTGAGGTTGCCCTGGTAAGGTAGAGGAGCTAGACTAACCCCTAACCCCTTTTTGATAAATTAGAAAGAATTCACGTTGTGGAAGTGTAATTATTAAATTTCCGATGTACTAAGTTTTTTTTTTTAGTTGATTCCGATGTACTAAGTTGATGTATATGTATATATGTATAAAAGTGTTTGTTGATATGTTTTCCTTGCTATCCCTATTGGTGTGTATGATTGGATGGAGTTGATTCTGTTTCCTCTTGCGTTTAATTGAAAAATAAAATGAATTGGTCAGCAACGCCTTTTGGGACGTCACAATTAAATGATCAATAGAAAGAAGTGATGCTACACATCCAAGGATTGGGGCGTGGCAACCAATCACACATATTCTTGGCACGTGTTAGGTAGTACTCTATCACCTACACCACCTTGTACAATTTATTTTTGAAGCTGGTGTCCACCATCAAAATGTAAACCCGGTAACCTAGAACTCACAGAGTGTAGATCGATTAAGACAACAGGATGATGGTCATGGAAGTTAAAATCCACTTAGAAGTGTGTAACAACTCATGATAGAGTGAACAGTTTCTTCTCAAAGTCTGCATATCATTTGTAGTTGTCCACTTCCTTCGCTTCAGTAGATTACTGGCCATTTCAACCTATGGATAACTAACTTCTCGTGAACAGTTTCTTCTCGATTGCTTATCTTTTATAAGGCCCACTTCTTTCACTTTTCTAGATAACCATCCATTTTCAGTATACGGACAACCACCCCATTTTTCACACGCGTTGGCATGTGCCAAAATACTAATTAAATTGAAACAAACTTTAAATCAAGGGAAAAGTATCAAAATAGTCCTAAACATTTTGTATCGGTACCAATTCAGTCCTAAACTTTTTAATTAGACCAATTTAGCCCTAAACATTTTTACATTGGTACCAATTCAGTCCATCTGGCTAATTTAAGTCGGAAATTACTAACATGGCCGTCGGCAATCTTATGTGGCGCCACGTGGACAAATTTTAAAATTTTTTATAATTTTTTCAGATTTTTGAAATTATTATTTTTTTCTTTTTTTCCTTTTTTTCTCCTTTTTTTTTTCTTTTTTCCTTACCCTTGGCTGGCGAGGTTGCCGGCCGGCCGGTCGACCATCGCCGGCCACAAGCTGGTCGGGGTGAGGGGCCCCGCGCCCTCACCAGCCACTGGCAAGGGCCGCCGCGCCCTCGCCAACCACAGGCGAGGGCAACGGCCCCCACCCAAATCCAGGCGAGGGTGCTCGTTGGCCGGCGGGGCGGCCCCTCGCTCGTGGCCGACGAGGGTGCGGTGGCGGCCCCAAATCGCCTCACGACGCTATCTAGGCTTAATACGGTGCGAGATCGCAAACTTCCCCACGCCATTATCCCTCCGAAGCTACCCGAGCTTGGGACACCGACCACCTCCTTCAACCTCCAGGGGGCCACAAAGGCTCGGGTGACCATGTCGTGATCGGAGGCGACGGAGCTCCAGATGCGGCAAATGCAGCTCACCTAGATCTGGGCGAGGGCCACCGCACCCTCGCCCGCCATGAGCGAGGGCTGCCACGCCCTCGCTTGTGGCCGACGAGGTCGCAGAGGCCCTCGCCGGCCAATAGGCGAGGGTTTTGGCCCTCGCTTGTGGCCGACGCGAGGCGCGCGGCGGCCCGCCGGCGCGGGCCCCGCCGGTGGTCGGCGAGGGCTCGGGGCCCCTCGCCCCGACCAGCTTGTGGTCGGCGATGGTTGTCCGGCCGGCGACCTCTCCAACCAAGGGTAAGGAAAAAAAAAAAAAAAAAGAGAAAAAAAGGAAAAAAAGAAAAAATAATTTTAAAAAATCTGAAAAATATATAAAAAAAATTATAAAATTTGTCCACGTGGCGCCACATAAGACCGTAGACGGCCACATCAGCAATTTCCGACTTAAATTAGCCGGATGGACTAAATTGGTACCAATGTGAAAATGTTTAGGACTAAATTGGTCCAATTAAAAAGTTTAGGACTGAATTGGTACCGATACAAAAGGTTTAGGACTATTTTGGTACTTTTCCCTTAAATCAATGTAACACGTTCACACATACTTTTGCTTTTATGCTTGGAAACCTTGGACACGTTTGGACGTGCGGGGCCTTGGATTAGGGATGATTGATTTCTGGTAGATTAGTTCTCAGCTTAGAATTGGGAATCAACATTGTGACTCCCAATTCCAAAAGATTGGAACTAGAAATCAAACTAACGGTTCTAAAATTGGTCGTTTGCTAGGGGAGGGAGACTTGTTTTGCTTTGCATTTGCTTTTTATTTCCTCTTTTCTTCTTCTTCTCCAAATCTCTCCCCCTCATTAAAAAAAGAAAAAGGAATTATGCTATCGATTTTATCACACTTGCGTAAGCAAGTGAAGGCACAACATGACATCTACACTCATTGGCACCATGAAAAAACATAGATAACGATCTTTATTTCATCCAAACGGTATGGATTTTAGGGGTTCCATTTTTCACAGGTGTTGTATAAACACGGACCAGTAGGTAATATTGTCCAATAACACAAGTGACATCGGTTTTCATCTCTCTTCTGGTCATATACATCAAAATGGTAAAACGCACCAGGCCATTGAAAGCTGCAGAAGAATAGCGTCTTGTCAAAAAAACTGGGTTTGAATGAAAATTGCCACAAAGAATCAGCAGAGATTTGATGAACGCCAAGATCGTCGTCTCCAGATTTACAATGAACGGTAAGCAACGGTGCTCCTGGTAATTTATTGATGATTTGGACTTCAACTTTTTGCAGAAAGTCGCCAGAGATGGCTTGTAGGGAGGCAAGAATCATCACGAATACTACGAAAAGTTTGATTGACGAGTCCGTTTTCGTAACCTTTGTGTTGTTGTTTCGGAATAAAGCAATTTGAGGAGGATAAAGACGCTTCATTTGGTGAGACAGAACAACAAAGCATGTGTGAGGACTAGACACCTATTCAAGCATATTAAGTTGACAAATATGAAGTTCGCAGACATTTATGGCATGGGAGTAAAATATCTATATCTGGCAAGACAGAAGAAAGAAACGTTTGAGGACAGAGGACCAAATAGATACCTATTCAAGCTTTAAAATGACAAATATGAAGGCCACATACAAATTTAGTGTGGGAAAATGTAGTAATTCATTTATTACAAAATCTATATTTGTAATATTTTTCTTAGCATCTATATTTGTATCTTTATCTACGTAAATTCACACTAATATATGGAAAGAAGCTTTTTAATTGGCATTTTCATTTTAAAGAATCTTGCTGTGATGTTAGCCATACCGATTGCTTGCTATGGAAAATTCATGTAGAACTCCAGCTATACATTCATTTTTGGTGATTTGAATGTGGGATTAGACTACAAATGTCGGATAAGGAAGGAGCGTGGATTTATGGGGGCGCAAGATTAATGAACTATTGTTGGAGATGGGATTTACAAATTGATATAGTTACTTGGATTATTCAAAACCAAAGATGAGTTGGTTTCGTAATAACATTTTGTTGGGCATAGGTTACTACTTTTTATAATTATATGGAATTTTTTATATATTTTTACTTATGGAGAAAAGTAAAGACATTTCAATTTTAGAGTTGAAAGAGATATTTTAAGTAGTTTTAATATCTCGATTGTATCTTTATTTCTTACCATATCTTTAGTAGAACTTAATTGCACAACATTACAAACACCCATTCTAAATCGGTTATAGTTTACTAAGAAATTATACCTAAGGTGGTAATCTATGTGTAATTGTTGAGTATCCTTTATTGTTAAGTCAGCAAGGCTGATTCGTATTCGAAAAAGAAAGTAAGAAAATACAGACTAGGAAAGATCAAAAGAAGTAAAGTTTTTTTTTTCTTATTTTATTCCTTGATATCTAGTTGGGAAGGCAAAGCACATGTACGTAGTACATAGGTCAAAACGAATTTATCAGAGGGGGAAGACCAATCAATGAAACGGAGTCGTTAGCGGATGATTAGTACAATTTAATCAGTATTTTGCAATTTATAAAATTAAAAAAATTAATAAAAAAAATGGAAACAATGATTTCAGAAAAGATATAAAACGAAAATATGCAGGTTTTGCTCCACCAAGTAGATGAGATATATAAGTATCTTATCGACATCTAATAATTCTATCCACATTTGGTGATGATAACTAACCTTTAGTGTTGTTAATTTTCATTGTTTGGTGTAAACACCTATATCGATATCGACATAAAGGATATCAATATATGGTATACTGTGGATCATAATTTAATAGGGCAGTTGAGCGAGTCGTATGCCACTTCCTATGGGTGAGCCATGGAGCTGAGTTCACATCAGCTTTATTTGTTTTCCTTGAAAAAAAAAGGCATGCATCTAATTTTTTTTTTTAAGTTGGAAAGTTAGTATTTAATTGTTAATTAAACAAAAAGGCCGTGCAGATTTTAGGATAGGACTTAGCCCGTTCATTGTGATCACGAATTTTATGATTCTCCAATAACCAACCCGATCTTGGATCCAGGTTCCAGATCCGATATATCTTTTAAATATTTCTTATCTCTAAGGCACTACAAGAGATATATATGGAAGAGAAGAAGGAGAAGACGCTCGACAAGGAGGAGGAGGAGGATAGCTCAGTGTTTGTCTGCAACATGTGTCTGCAACATGTTTAGCTCATCCGATTCAGAAGAGGAGAGCGATCTGGAGGTTTGTGAGTCGACTTGGTTGCTGTTTAGGTTTCAGGTTTTGTTTCTGAACACATCCATTGATTATTGTCTTCATGTGCAATAGGTAAGGTTGATGTTTCTAAGGGACAAATGGAGAGCCGAGATGAATGGACGGGTATACCCTTTTGGCTCTTTCTTTATATTGGTCGGCTGTTTTTTTTTTTTTTTTTTTCGGTCGAAATACTAGTATGCTTTAATGAGTTGAAAAATCTGGGTCTTCGGCGTTTGCCCGTTGCGGAGTTGTTGACTTTGTTGAGTTTTGCCTCAAGCAGAACACCAAGAAAAGCAAAAATTGTGCTAGGAAGACGGATCTTAGCCGTCTTAGGGCCTACTATACTACGGGCCAAGCAAATGGCTGGACAAGGTGAACAATCTTTCAAATTAGGCTTCTTTGTTTGCTTTTCTTACAGCCCTCCTTGTAATAGTACTTTCTTTTTTGTCAATTCAAATGAGCATGGTCCACTTTACCGATCAATTCATGTATAATCCTATGTTAGGAAAACCTACAGGGCAACTTTGTCGTGAAAAAATAATTGCCTTTTGCAGCACTTTACTTGAGAAAGTTGTAACCCTGGTTAATCGTGCAGGCTTTCGAAGAGCCACAAGTAGGTTCCTTTATGCGACAAATTGGGTATTCCAGGCCATACATGTCGGATCAAGAACACCTCAACTGTTCCTTTTATGTGTATAGCAAAAGATCATCTGCACCCGCACATTATGAAGAGAGGTCCTAGTTATGGCATCGCAGGGAAGTGGATGCTCTTCGACACAAAAAAGAAAATAAGGACATGGACAGTCGACCATGAGTAAGGCCTGGAGATTATATTGACGTGCCAAGTGCTCCTTTCAAAGACAATTCGGTATGCTTCACAAAGATCCATGTTTACCCGAAGATAGCTAGAGAGTATCCTTTTGATATGTATGGATACAGCGAACACCAAATTATCTATCCCAACGGAGTTAAGGCTGTGGATGTGGCAGGATTCATCAACTATTGGTGCTTGGAAGGAGCACGTGAAGTGTCACTCAATTGGATGGGCAAGGTGGTGATAAAATCATTTGGTCATTGATTTGAGTATCCGTGCTCTTGTTAAAATTGGAGATTCTCATCCTTATTAATTTCTCTATTAATAAGTTGCAATGGTATTTTGATGGGCTATCAAATTTGACTTCCTTTTGACCATAGTCAAACTATGCGACTCTAAATAAAATCTCTACACGTGTTCTCCACTCAATACTTAGTTATCTCCTAACTTGTTATGGAGAATTGGTCACAAATTGATCTATCTTTAACCCAAAAATATTGCAGTAGGATGCTATCTCCTTTGCAAATGCATCACGGTTCAACTGAAATTTCAGGTCGAATGCTGACTTCAAGAATATAAAATTTTATTGTGGGCAAACCGTAAAGCTTAAAAGTATATGACAAAATGACTTCTATATAAAATTACTTTTCAACTTAGGTTGAATACTGCAAGAAGCGGCTTCTGCATTATTTGTCGCCAGTCTTGTTTCTCTTGCACAAGGCTGCAACATTAACCCGTGGACCTATGTTGCTAACATAGGTAAATTGATAATCCTACCGACACTAGAATCTAACTTTGAAAGTAATCTTTATGTTGCTAACATGGTAAATTGGTAATCCTAACGACACCAGAATCTAACTTTGAAAGTAATCTTTTCAAGAGCTTTAGGAAAAAGTCGAGATGTGAGATCTATTCTAGACAAAAACTTCATCAAATCAAATATAATGATTTATTACAAAGAATGCTAAATATAGTGGCTTCAAATCATTGAGTCCCATTTATATCTCTCTATTAAGTCAATCTCAATAGCAAAATTGCAAGTCGTTGCATGCGATTAAAATAAATATCGACGTAGGCAAAAGGAATTTAAAACCATTGCAATACTTGAATAAATAAAGTAAATTTAAGTCTATCCTTGAACTTTTGATAAGTGATTCAATGCGGTTCCTTTCCTTGGAATCATTGACAATGGAATATTTCGATTTGTTTTTGACTTATCATTATTTTGTTCAATTTCAATCTCATGCTTTTATTCGCAACGTGTCATATTTAGATTCAATCCCCATACAAAACGTTTTGTTAGTCATGTCACGATATTAAATTCAAACAAAACATGTTAATTAAATTGCTACACAATACAAGCCATTTAAGATGTGAATTCTTCTATACGAAAATGCTTAATTGTGTTTATGTGTTGTAAGTATTTTCACATGTTTCTAAATATATCGTGTTAGAACATCAAACATTTTAGATTATATAAATAAACGAGTCAAAGCACGTTATAGATGGATAAAATGGTCAATTTACGTTTCATGTGTTTGTTATTCATCGTAATTAATCTTATATTAACCTTTTTTTTTTTTTTTAATGTGGGTAAGGAATGCCTGTCAAGGGATTGCGTAAAGAGTTACAGAGTCCTAAATTAGAGTGATCTGCATGCCTAGAGAAAAAAGCCAATTGAGATGCAAGAAACTAGCTAATAATCTGGTCTCGATTTGATTCAAATATTTTATTTCCTAATTTGGTGATATTGATATCTAACACGTATATTAGGAAATCTTCCTAGTTACCAATGTGTATACATAATTGGTAATTCTATCTTTTAGGCTTGAGATCAGTCTATGGGTTGCACAGAAAATCTAATAACTTGATCTTTATGGCTTAAGATTGGTTTATGGATCCTATTTGCTACCAAATTTCAGTTGAGAGAACATTCGCGATCTTCGTGTTTATTTTATTCAATTGATGGGATGCTTATCTCTTGGGATTCGGTGCTACCTCGCTTGATTGTTTTATACAAAAAAGATTGCTTGATAGGTTAGATTAGATTTTTAGATAATATGGCTTGTTAGACAGATTTTATTCACTAGTATAGATCGCACATTAGGATAATATCTATCTAAGTTAAGATAATTATATGATAAAAGTAGGATTTAATTTAGATTATTTCCTAATTTAAATTGGATAATATTCTGTCCTAAACAGTTAATTTTCATTAATAAATAACATGCTCTCTCTTCATTAGATTAGAGGATGGACATAAAGGAGAGTAAGTAATAAGTAAGATCAATGTTGGTCCAGTGTATAATGGTGAGTCTCTATCAATCCATTTGATTATGCTGAGCACACGTCTAGCAAGTGTTTCCAAGCCTAATTAGTTTTTGTTATGCATTGAAAAGTACTTCTAAGGAACAAGCAAATATCACCGTTGAAATTTCGGACGGATTCTAGAATTCAATGAGATATAATGACTCTAAGAGCTTTCCCATAAAGAAGATGGAGATCAAGTCAAGATTGACTCTCTAATATACTGGGGAGCCTATCGATTGGTAAATATATTGTATTATAATTACGAAAATAATGATTGATAATTTTAAAAAAAAAACACTTTTAATGCCACCATCCGAGTGTTGACCTTTTAAATTTGTGGAAATTAAATTGGTATAACAATTGAGTGCATTTCGGCTAATCTGAATCTGACTAATTGGAAGTAAATATACATGATTTGCCAATATTTCTTAAATTGAACAAGTACACTTGTCCATTGCTCACTCTTTTAATGGTATGTTGGCAATGACACTTACCATCCGGCAAGGTAGAACATTGAAAGGTTTTGCTCCTTTATATTATTACCGTTTGCAACATACCATGGCCAGGCCTCCTATCTAATATCCTCACAAAAGGTTCCTCTGGAATTTCTGCCTGCAAGGGTATTTGCTAATTGCTATGGGAAAAGAGAAGTGACGAAACATCTTACATCACTAATTTGTTTAACAAATGTGATGACATTCTCATCCGATTTACAAGAAATCAAGCAAAGTGAGTAAGAAAAAAAGAAAGAAAGTTTTTGACATTTTTTTTACGTACGTTTATCATATTCTTTCATAAAAAGCCTATATAATAAATTTGCCTAAATTACCTTGATCATTAACAATAATGGAGTGAAATTCATCAAACACGCCATAGTCGATTTGGTGGAGTTTTTGTTTGCCAACACATGAATCCCAAGTTTCAAAAAAAAAAAAAATCCCAATGCTCACTGATAATCAATATGGTGGATTGGACTGCATTATCGTGTTATTGCAGAATCAAATATGTGTCCAGCCTAAATGCAAAACTTCAATATAAAAATCCAACCATGAAATGATATTAAATACATCACATGACATAATATGTTTGAGAAATTGACTCTCATATGTGAAAAAGTAAGAACAATTTTAAACACGCACAAATTGAAGTGCGTAAAAACATATTTTATGATGCAAACAATATATTAGCATACCCAATAAATGTTTGTATTTGAATTAATGTTTCAATTATTCAATAGATGAAAGAAGTCGATCCGCACATACAACATGTATCGTCCATTTATAATAGGATCTCCCGATGAAAATGTAGTTCGGAAAGGTTTAGCACTTTCATTTGCCTTTAGACATTTTGAAGATGTAACTTCCTATTTCGATACAGACTATGAGCATATTGATAATACCATGATCCTCCTTGTTTCTCCCCCTTCCCCTCCTCTCTCTCTACACCCCACGACAGGCCTTTTCCGATTCTGGCTTTTGGGCTGCAAATGTGAATGCATGGCCGTACAGAGGGCGCGGGCTTATTTTGCTAGTCTGTGTTTACCGAGACACGCTACCAGTTGTCGTGAAATGTACTAAATACAGACCATTAGTCAGAAAAATAAATAAATAAATATTACACACATACACATACATACATACATACATATATATATATATATATATATAGAGAGAGAGAGAGAGAGAGAGAGAGAGAGAGAGAGAGAGAGGGAAAGTGAAGAAGAGAAGAAATTAGGCTTCTATGAAGGGTAAACCCGATTCTCAGAAAAATTGAACCGAGAATCGGAACCGGCCTCTCTAAAACTCACCCTTAATGGAAAGTAATGGAGTTACACTACACATAATTTAAACTGAAAAAAAAAAAAAAATTCACCCAGTCTACGGTGGCGACCAGAGAGAGAGAGAGAGGAGGCCTCTTCTTTTGCATTTCGAATCCCCACCTTCTCAGGGAGGATTGGGATGGGGACGCATTAATTTCAGGAGTGGGTTTCGACTCCCACGCCCTATAAGAAGGCAGGGCAAAAGTTTGAGAGTGAGCGTTAAAATATGAGTAGAGTATGATCGACAAAAAAAAAAAAAACAAGTCTCCCTTTCTCTCTCCACTTTCAGATTTATTATTGTTGCTTCCTGCGAAGCCCGATCTTGTCCCTGCCGACGCCCTTTCATGTGTAAAATCAATGGGGTCCCTCGAGGGAAGGAAGACTGTCTCTTTTCCTCTTTCCAATCTCTCTGATTGCACGGACGAAGATGCGATTTCCTTTATCTTTTGTACCATTTTCCTTTGACCAAACCTTGCTTATTTTCACTCATTTCCTGAAACGGCCAAAAATAGTGCCCAAGAAATCGTGGACAACATCAAATCAAGAAAGAGATTTTCGCACATGTGCCCAATCGCCTTTTTGCAGTCGAGAAAATATTGTGATCTCTCTCTCTCTCTCTCTCTCTCTCTCTCTCACTCTCTTTTATCTTTGTTCTTCGATCATTGACCGTGAATTATGCGCCGAATGCACGGCAAAGTCTTGCAGGCTTTCTTACAAGAGTTCTCCTTCCTACCAAAGCTTGCATTAATTTCCTTTTTGCTTTGAGACTTCTCTGCTCGTTCCAAAGATCATGATCCGCACGTTTTATATTTCGCTCTCGATTTGCATATTTCTAGGCCGTGAACCTCCATGTATGTATTATGAAAATCCTGCTAAATTCAACCACATAATGTAATCTTTCCAAGTGTAGCACTCCACCTACAAGTCCGAGCACCAGTGCCAGCACAGCTATATACAAACTTGTAACGTGTGCAAATCGTTCCCACAACCGATCGATTCGTGTTTCCAAATTTTGGATCCGTTCAATTAGCAAATGACATGGACCCTATGTCTCCTCTTTCCTCAATTGCAACTAAAGAATGAGCAATGTATTGCAAAGGAGTAAACCATTGAAGAAGAAATGCCTAGAAAAGAAGCAGAATGAGAATATGGTCAAGAAGAGGTGAGGAGGTGGGGGTTTTAGGGTGCGTTTGGGAAGGCTTTTAGGGAAAGTTTTTTGGGAAATACAAAGGCCGTTAAGTTAAAGGAATAACTCAAAATGTAAATTGTGTTTGGTAAATTGTATTGTAAAAGTCCATTGTAAAGTACTTTTGAGCAAAATAGTATTTGGAGAAATTATATTTGCAAAAGGCTTTTGTTATTAAAAAAAAGAAAAAAAAGGAAGAGTTGGTTGGCCAAGGACAAGTAATCGTTGGAGAGGAACAGGCAATCCAACGAAGGGTGGGCAGTCTGGTGCAGGCGGTCCAATAAAGGTAGGTGGTCCAGCGAGGGTTGCGCAGATCTGGTCACCACGACCCTCCGGCAAGGGTCGCGGTGAGCAGATTTGCAACCAGACGAGTTGCGCGGCCGCAGTTGCGGCGAAGGTTGCACCACGATGGGTCGTGTGACCCTCCAACAAGGGTCACAGCGACCACATCTGGTTGTCGCAGCCCTCGCTTGAGGGTCGCACTGAGGTTGTAACGTGATGGGTCACGCGACCCTTGTTGGTGATTGCCTACCGTTCGCCGACAACCGCTCATGGAGAAGAAGAAGATGAATAGTCATTGAGGGCAAAATCGGAAAAACGAAAAACTAGCAAGGATAATTTAGGAAGAAAATTTTTTTATTTACCCCCTCAGCTCAGCATGCCAAGAAGGCTAAAAGCCCAAGGCAACCCCAACCTACCTTGGGCTTTCAGCCTTGTGAAGATCGACATTTCCCAAATGGGATTCAAAATTTTTTTTACCAAACACCCTCTCTTTGGCCCAAAGGGGCTTTGGGTGTTCAAAGTGCCTTCTAAAGGCCGCTCCCAAACGCACCCGACTCTGGCTAGGATGGCAACTATGTCATTTTTAGGAATGAAAAATGACAGAGTCGTTGTGTTCACTCCATACGTTTTTTACTTCAATAGTTTTCTTCTCACTTGTTTCTTCTAATTTACGTACCGAAAAATTACTATGACCATTGAACCACCTTTATGTCTAATGGTTCGATCGATACATATATTTTCGTAATGAGAATCTGAGGAAAATAGAAATTTACGAACTCATAGAAAATGTACTTATTTAAAAAGCATCAATGCACTTTGGGTGTAGTTTCTTCTTTACATGAGCGATTTAAAAATCACGACACCTAATAGTTTCTCGTGCAAATAACTAGTCCTGCATAGTCTAAAGACTACTTTGTAAAATGAAAAAAATGAATGATTACTTTCGTAAAAGGAAACAAAGACTATATTGCCGTTCTTTTCCGGGGTCGATGGTGCTCACCATTTCGTCGTATGAGTTTCATGAAACTGATGGTGTCTTAAACCAAATTAATATGTTGTGTAACATTTTAGATAATGTAAAGAAACAAATTATATAGATGTAACTCCACAAAAAAAAAAGTGTGTGAAATGAGAAAAGAAAAGCCTTTCAAGATTTGATCTCAATTATACTTCCTTTATTTAGCCTCTCTCTACAAGATATAAGAAATTTATATACCAATTATTATGTTACTTTATAAGCCAACGATGTTTTGTCTGAGCTTCGATTTCTCGACACAAAACATGCCACTTTTTCACACACGATATTCTTTAGAAACACAAAATAATAACATTTATGATTGTGATCTTTTTTGCGGGTAAATAGACGTCTATAAATTATCTATTTGAGAGGATGGCAAACTATTGCTACACCTCACTAGCCAAAATCCACGTTGATCGATCAGATCATAACGCAACAAGATTTGAACTATTTTTTTCCTACTTTTCTTCCTTTATATCTTACCATCCATTATAATCATATAAAAAAGTATCCTCATTTTTGTGTTTCTCCTAATAGAGAATGAGGAAGCTACGACGGTCTTGATAACTCCTCCAATGCTGGACAATGGACACAGTCGTTAAATATAATCAATTGCACAGAATCTCGGTATGTGTTAGGTAGTGATGCATCACCTACACTACCTCATAAATGTGGAAAATAAGAGGATTCAAGAAAACAACGATTCAAAGATAAATTTCCCAAAGAAGAATGTTCTTCACTGAAAGCCATAATCCACTATATTATTCTACAATACATAATGCTATTTATATTAAGAAGACAACAAGATTTCTTATTATATATTCCAAATATCTAATCTAACAGATTGACTGAAATCAAATCATATCTACCACTCTCGATAGTAGAATCAAATCATACTCTAATCTAATCTTCCGATGGCAGAATCAAATCATAATCAAATCATATTCTAATCTAATCTTCCGATGATTTACCAATAATATTATCAATCTTATCAATAAAGTCAACTTCTCAAGTTGGTGCCCACAAACGAAACGTTGAATGTAAACCCACCAATCTATTTCTCCAGCATAAAGGGAACGGTTTGTTTTTTATTTTATTTTTTCCGAGTCTGCAAATAATTTGTCACTTTTCACCTCTTCCACTTCAATAGATTACCCGTCGTTTGAGCCCCCGGATTGTTGCGCCCCTTCCAACAGGAGGGAAAAGATGAATTTAAAGGTAATTTTGAGTTGGGGATCAACGATCCTCCTTGATGTAGGTTCTCCCAAATCCCTACCTTGGTGAGATTGGAAAATTCATTTAGAATTAATTCAAAGAGAATTTTGTCACGTGAGAAAGTCATTACTAGCCTCTTAAGGTCGACCAAGAGCCAAGTGATATACCAAAATATATCTCACTTCATCTGAAACAAGAGATTTATGGTCCAAAAACAAGAGACTTAGGAATCCGGAATTTGACTACACTAGTTGTTAAAAACTATTATCCTTTTGGTATCATAACTTTTTTTTTTTTTTTTTGGTAGAATTTTGGTACCCTAACTTGATTGATTGTTTATTATCACATGCTATATTCTTCTTCTTCTTTTCAATTTTTGAGTTCCAAAGTTCCCATCTACTAAGCGTCCATGCAATTTATTTATTTTTTTATTGTAAGTTTACTATGATCCTAAAAAATTTTAACATTTAACTAGAACAAGCAAATAACAATATAAAAACGACATAAAAGAATCACAACCAATTCATCAAACGGTATCAAATGAACAAGTAAAAGATAGAGTGCACTAAAGTAATCTAATTCAAGTTGAATAAAATATTACATGGCCTTATTATTAACACCCTAAGACAGCAACCCCCATAGATTCCAAAAAAGTCCAATTTCTTTTTTTAGAAGATCGATTTACCTAATCCTAAGCTATATCAAAGTAAACACTAAAATTCTCTGAACTATAAGAATATTGAATAAATGAAATTAGGCTAAATCTGGTGCTAAAATCATACCACCCAATCATCACCTTTTTCTTACCAAATTTCTAATTTTTAATTTTTTTTGAGTTTTTAATTCTGATAAATGGGGACTCGAGCTGGTCTCACCGGCCTTGGACCTGGGTTTAACACACAACTTGGTTCCTATGTCAAGCCCATTTCAATTAAAAAAACTTTCAAAGCCCACTTTCTATTAAAGCTATATCAACACCTAAGCCCAGCTTCGCTCATAATAAAATCTATCTCAATTTTCACCATTCTATCACAAAGCCCACACTAAATCCATTTTCTAATTATGACTACCCCTTTTCCATTTTAATCATAATCAGCCCACTACTTATTTTCTTTTTATTCATTTTTTCTATTTTCAAGCTTTTTTTCTTCTCCCATCATCACCTTCCTATCGTCTTATATCTGAGAACTCCATTTTACTAATTGAACAATCCCGAACCCCATCATCATAAATGATCAACACGTCCAAACATCAAACGGACCACCACCATCATTCGGCTCTGGTCGCTGAACTGCCATCGTCGTCCACTGGCCGTTGCCTCTCACGCAACCAAATAATCCGAACATTGGAGTGGCACGGGATTGAACGTAGAAAACCCAGAAGGCAACCAACACGAGCTTCACCAGAAAGTCACCGCGCGCATCGGAGATTTCAGGCCATATTCCTCGCCAGGAAACACACCAAATATCATCACAGAGCTACACGAATTCAACAACAGCACTAACATATGTTCGGCAAATCAAAATAAACATATATAGATGAAGAAGACTTTCAAACCAATGATCAGTGATATGAACAAAATCATTTGGAAAATCTCAGTTTCGCTTCCTAGTCATGGTCGCGGATCTAACTCGCGCATTCCATCAAACACTTGGCAAGCATCTCGGGAAAAATAAAAAAACGATCCGGCAGGAGGTATTAACCCCACATTGGTCCATTTTTATTGCAAAATGGGTTAGGATTCATATAAAAATGAAAACTCGATCCTCGTCTCTTCCCACAGCAGCCACTTCAAACCAAATCTTACTTCGCTATTACTTTTCTTTCTTCTGCAAATCTATGGAAAAAAAAAGAATTACATGATCAATTTTTATTACACTTGAGTATGCAAGTAAAAGCACAAATGAGATCTTCACGCATTGACACCATGAAAAGAAAAAGTACACAACCATCTTTATTTCATCCAAATGGGAGCTTACAATGTCATCTTAACCATACCCAAATGTCGAATCATTCGAACCCTTTGCAACAAGTGCTTCACTCATGGCGGAGATTTCAGGAGTCCCATTTTTCACAGTAACTTTTTACCGTGTCATCAAAACACGGACCGGCAGGTACTATAACCCAATCACACTAGCGGCATCAGCTGATATCTCTAGACCCGACATACACCGGGAAAGTGTGAAGCGTGGAGTCCGGCCATTCAAAGCTGCAAGTACCTTATTATGTCAAACAAGTAGCTAAAATAAAGCATCAACATCTTGCACTTAAATCCACCCCCTAGGGTTGTTTTGCAAGATGACCGAAATGGAGAGGAACTTGCAACTCAATCTGATTTCAAAAGCAGCAATCGCAAAGGGACCAGCTAATCCTCATAAAGCCCACTCCTTATGTTTCCACCTCAAACACCAGTAGCTGCAGGAAGATGGAACAGTGCAGCTAAAAGTATGAGAGAGAGAGAGGGGGGGAGAGGGAGAGCAGTACCTTGTCTATTAGAGAAAGAGTGGATAGTTCAACAGTCGGCAACTCCCTCAACTCGCTATTCACACTATGAAACGTATTTTCTGTGGAAGAAAAACTAGAAAAACTTAAAATTGCAGCTATTAACATGGTTCGAAGATAACAAGAGCAAGGAAAGATGCAAAAGTGGTAAAACTAACAGGGTTGGGAATTACACTCACTAAGACCTCGATATATGTTATGTAAATTTCGAAATGTTCAGGATAAATATCAGAAAAATTAGATTCCTGTCCGAAGAGATGAAAACAATTTACTGACTATCCTACCACCAATGCCTAGCAAGGCAAATAAAATCTGAAATCTCTACATTACAAATGCTTTTTGCATTTTCATATTATATCTTTGTGTAGGTCTCAAATTCTAGGGTAACTGAAATCTTTTACTTGAATCCATGGTCCCTTTTCAGAACTAAAGTCACACTCACCTTATATCACATGAATTCATCTATTTCACTAAGATACCAAGAGACCAAATTTAACGAGTCAAGTATCTTTTTCGATGAGGTATGTGACCCAAGATTTGTTATATGTTTTTACAACCAGATCCCTGCTGCTGGGTAAGTAGCGATGTGACTAACAATTGGGATTGATATCAGCAGCTACATTAATTGATTCTCACAACTCTACAATCACAAAGTTCTACCCAAAAAGGTCATCAACAAGCACCAATCAAGCATCAGACAACTCTCTTCAAACACTACTTCGAATATTTACAAAAATACTTCCTCGCATTTCGTCTACAAACCCCAGTTCAAACAGGTTAGCAGTAAGTAAATCCGACATATGCACCAAGAAGCTTCCTTCAAACCCTACAAGATGTAGATAATTTGCCTAGGGGGCTGTTATGCTAGTATGTATAAAGATCTTCCAGTTATGTTCAGGATAAAAGATTATTGCTTCAAGTCATGGGTGAATCTATATGGGACAAGGAAAGGAAAAAATCTCGGGATTAACCTATATCAGTTTCCAAAGGCTCCTGTTACAATGCTAATTCTTAGAATGGCAAACCTTATAGAGAATGACCAGGAGCCAAACAGACGTGACTTTTAAAACATACATCCACAACTCATGTTGCTTATAAGAGGGTGCAGTTATGCATGATATTTTTCAGTTACACTAATCTGAAGATGTACTCTTTGCTACCATAGGTACAACTCATCCTGACATTCGAGTTGCATGTCTAGCAACATCAGAAAATAAAATTCAATCTGTGTTTGAGTGTCTAAATCAAAAGTTACTTTAAACTATGGTTTGCTAAAGCACTTTTAGGAATTCTTAAAGATCTGATTTGAAGGTCTACCCTCACAGCTTATCACCTATGTGGAACTTTCCAATGTCCTCAATTTGAACACTACATCGAATTTATTATACTGGACCACACAAAATCAATTCCACCATGGACAACCAATTTCCTTGTTGAACAAAACAAACATTAAACTTTCCTAGAAAACCTAATAGAACAAGAGTCTTTTCAAAGTCTGGTTCCAGATCCTAAACTCCAATTCAACTTCTCATGGAGATCATCATTACCATCCTCTTTTTCAAAACCAGAAAAGTAGCCTAAAACCTCAGGTTTGTCAGAGAAAATCCCTCTCTTCATCAAATAAGTGGGGTACCAAAGTGTCAGAGCTTCATCTATACCAGCTTTCTACCAAACAGGGAAAAAAAAATCAAAGATGAACTCTGACGACAGCATCTTGTTGACAATTGCCTTTCAAGGCTGTGAAAATTCGTGAACCCAAGAAACAATATCCACAGTTAGGGCAATTGCCAAAATACAAAAACCTTTCCAAGACAAGCCAGCTCCAGCTCCTCCGCAATAACTTGTGAAAATCAACCAACTTATAGACTTAGAGATTGCCATACTGCTCAACTCAAGGACCTTTTCAAAAAACCACCACCACCCTGCATCAAACCCCTCACATATCTCTAGCCCGTCTATATCTTGTGAAACTCATCGAAAAGAACTTTGCAGCGGACCTACATCTTCCCCTGGCAAACTTGAAAATTACTGACAGAGCCCTCATTCCAGAGTTAGGTCAAAAGCCATTCTCTCTATAATCTTGTGTACATTCTCTTCTCAATCAATGAACCCAATCTATAATCTTGCTAAATCCCTCACAAATGATCCATAATTTATCCTTTTTCAAACAAAAAGGTCTATGACAAGTGGCAATGGCATAGGAGGAAAGGCATAATGCATGAGATAGGAAGGCTCTTCAAGTAGAAAGAGAAGAGGAGAAAAGGCGACGCTTGACTTTCAACCAAAAAAAGACATTTTCTAATGAAGGCCATACCTTTCAGTGACAACAATAGAAAGAAGGTAAAATGGGAGACTGTTTGGTAGATGTATGGAAGGGGGGGTTTATGTAATATCATTGTCGGGTTAATGGGGTAAAGGCTAACGTTTTGCCCGAGAAGAAATACAAAGGCATTCACAGGACAATAGGGATCTATAAATAAATACTGAGAAAGACAGAGAAGTTCATTAGTAGAGGTCGTCACATCCCACTGGAGTTCATGCATTTCCAAATGGAAAGAACCTTCCTTGTGTTTTCCCCCAAATCATTGTATTCATGCTTAAGCTTTCCAGAAAGCATGTCAACATCCCTTGATACTTAGAAACTCTGAGACATATCTATACATTCAACAAAAAGCGAGGTGCTGCACGATTGCAAGTAAAGATCTTCCATCATAAAATGCACCAACAGCAACAAAAATCCACAATTAACAAGATGGAGAAGTCAGAAACGAATCAAAAGCTCTCTAAAAAGATACTGCAGTTCGCACGAATAGATTTAATTCATGTCACCGAAAAGTAGACAGACAAAAATCTTGAAATTTCAGAAAGCTACCCAAATAACATATACTCTGGGTTCATTCAAAAGCATCAAACACTCCATTTGCCAGGAAAGAACTAGCTTTAAAATATCCAGTGTTTAAGATGGAAAAAATGAACAGAACAGTATCCAAAACTAGGCTGGATGCACAGGTACTTACTGTTAAGACTGCTAAAATGCATATTCCTTTGTACATTACAGATGTGATCCCTGTAAAAAGTCGACAGTATATAAGCACGAAATGTAAATTGTCATACTGAGAGAACAGAACTGAACAAAGTTCGTCTATCAATGTCATAAAACCACCAATTGTTACCATATGTAGGAGCAACCAGATGTCTCCTGAAAGCTAAGGGCCAATTCAGTAGAGTATTCAGGGTCTCTCCATGAGATTATGGAATCTGAAAGTACACATTGTAGGACAGAATAAACTCAAACTGCAGTCAAATCATATCATTGTAATCGAAAATAAAGCTCCCATGTATCATGAGAAACAAAAGGAAGTAGGACCTTCTTGCTTCCTATAAATATCCTCCGAGCTGATACGATGCAGAAGCAATGTTTCGTTGTCTTCATCAAACACAAATATACCCAGATCTTCCGACCTCTGTACCAGTATTTAAGTTCAAAACACACTCAGCTTTAGGTGAACAAAAA
Organism: Eucalyptus marginata; assembly: GCA_014182565.1. Classification (NCBI taxonomy): domain Eukaryota; kingdom Viridiplantae; phylum Streptophyta; class Magnoliopsida; order Myrtales; family Myrtaceae; genus Eucalyptus; species Eucalyptus marginata. Next base: position 20,738,007 of record CM024591.1, read on the forward strand.
ATAAATCAGTCTTCTGGGAATCTAGGAGCGGCAGAGTCTCAAAGATAACGGAGAACGAACCTCTAAATAGTCGACCGTGACATGCCCGGTACCATGGTCGTCCCATTTCCCTTCATCATTCAGTTGATATACTTTAACACGCTGAAATCGAAGCACCAATGGTCATGCAAACTTAACCTTTTAACCCACCCAGCATTAACACTTGCCACACAAACTGCATCCCCAGAAAGTATCTTCCCGAAACCAGCATTCCGTTTCCTAAAGTCACACTAGAAAGCGCTCGGAAACCCCTCCATTACAGAAGGGAGCTATCCAGCTCGTCCTTTCATTCATAATCTAATAATCTAAATTGAGAAGATAAGAAGCCATCCCCTCATGTCAGTGCACCAAAAATAGAAGCCCTAGCCCGAGCTAGAAATACCTCAGTATCCCCACGAAACAAAGCCCCCGTTCGAGAAACCTAATCGAATCGAATCGAATTGGCGGAACTCCAACTCACTCCACTGAATCGCAAACAACCCCGCCGCCAATCAAGAACCGCGAACCGCCGGACCGCCCCTAACTCGCTCTAAACCCTATCCGGCCGCGCCGAATTCCTCAAACGATCCGCCGCCCCCGGCGAGAGAGGGAAAGCCTCTACACAACAGTGAAACGAAACGAAAGAAGGAAACAAAGACGACCACTCGCCTGCATCGAATTCGAGTTCGAGGACGATTTCTCTTGCCCGCCCATCGCCGCGCCCCCGCCGAGGCGACGCGATACGGCAGCGGGCGGAATTGAGAGCTCCCCGGAGAATCGGACGGCGAGAAGGAAATCACTCAGGCCGCCATTGACGCTTCTGCAACCTTCGATTCTCTCTCTCTCTCTCTCTCTCTCTCTCTCTTCGAGTTTTTTCGGTCTCTCCCTTTTCTGTTTCGTGCAAGAGCTCCGATTAGAAGAGTAAGAAAAGGCAAAAACCCCAAAAAAAAAAAAAAAAAAAAAAGTCTCTCTCCCCCTCTCTCTCTCTCTCTCTAAAAAATTGGTAAATTATAAAAGGAAATAAAAATGAGTTGCTATTTTTCATTCCCGTTTGCTTTTTTGGAGAGCTGATGATGGGAGAAGAACATGGAACGGACCAAATGCGATGGCAGCATTCGAAATGTCACAATCGACACTGAAAATCCCTCCACTAGAGAACCACGGACTAGAACCATCTCGGCTCATGGTTGGCATGCTGATAGCGTGCGATGCCTCGGCAACATGAAAGAGCACACGCGTGATTCCTTCGTAAATGATTTATTTAGCTGGCAAACAATGATTCGATTTCATTGGTAAGTAATCCAATACAAGTTTATTAAAAATATAACACGACCTTATCATTAACACCCTAAGACAGCAACCCCCATAGATTCCAAATAAGTCCAATTTCCTTTTTTTAGAAGATCAATTTACCTAATCCTAAGCTATATTAAAGTAACCATTAAAAATTCTCTAAACTATAAGAATATTGAATAAATGAAATTTGGCTAAATCTGGTGCTAACATCATGCTACCCAATCATCACATTTTTCTTACCAAATTTCTAATTTTAAATTTTTCGAGTTTTTTAATTCTGATAAATGGGGACTCGAGCTTGGGCCCTTAGGCCTGGTCCAAATATGGACTACACTCTGGTCTCACTGGCCTTGGACCTGGGCTTCACACACAACTTGGTTCCTATGTCAAGCCCATTTCAATAAAAAAAAAGCCCAATTTCTATTAAAGCTATATCAGCCCCTCCCAGCTCCGCTCATAAAAAATCTAACTCAATTTTCACCATTCTATCACAAAGCCCACACTAAATCCATTTTCTAACTATGACTACCCTTTTCCATTTTAATCATAATAAGCCCACTAATTATTTTCTTTTTATTCATTTCTTCTATTTTCAAGCTGCTTTTTTCTTCTCCCATCATCATCACCTTCCTATCGTCTTATATCTGAGAACTCCATTTTACCAATTGAACAATCCCGAACCCCATCATCATCAATGACCAACACGTCCAAACATCAAACGGACCACCACCTTCATTCGGCCCTGGTCACTGAACTGCCATCATCGTCCACCGGCCGCTGCCTCTCGCGCAACCAAATAATCCGAACATTGGAGTGACACGGGATTGAACGTAGAAAACCCAGAAGGCAACCAACACGAGCTTCAGCAGACAGTCACCGCGCGCATCAGAGATTTCAGGCCATATTCCTCGCCAGGAAACACACCACATATCATCACAGAGCTACACGAATGCAACAACAGCACCAACATATATTCGGCAAATCAAAATCAACCATAGATAGATGAAGAAGACTTTCAAACCAGTGATCAGTAATATGAACAAAATCAATTGGAAAATCTCAGTTTTGCTTCCTAGTCAGGGTAGTGGATCTAACTTGCACATTCCATCAAACACTTGGCAAGCATCTCGGGAAAAAAAGAACGATCCGGCGGGAGGTATTAACACCACATTGGTCCATTTCTATTGCAAAAAGGGTTTGGATTCATACAAAAAAAAAAGGAAAACTCAATCCTTGTCTCTTCCAACAGCAGCCACTTCAAACCTAATCTTTGTTTGCTATTACTTTTCTTTCTTCTGCAAATCTATGGAAAAGAAAAAAGAATTATGTGATCAATTTTTATTACACTTGAGTATGCAAGTAATGGCACAAATGAGATCTTCACGCATTGACACCATGAAAAGAAAAGGCACACAACCATCTTTATTTCATCCAAATAGGAGCTTACAATATCATCTTAACCTATCTCTCTCGCAGCTCTTCCCTCCCCTTTTTCCCCTCGGTCCCCCTCCACTCGTTTAGACTTCTTGTCTTTTTGAGTGTAAGCTAGTGCCAAGGTCTCCCTTCTGTACTATTGTATAGCTTTTGCACCTTAGTCTATTTATACTATTTACCTTTTACCAAAAAAAAAAAAATATCATCTTAACCATACCCAAATGTCGAATCATTAGAACCCTTTGCAACACGAGCATCACTCACGGCTTAGATTTCAGGAGTCCCATTTTTCGCAGTACCTTTTTACCGTGTTGTCAAAACACGGACTATGTTCCAATTACAATAGTGGCATTGGCTGATATCTCTAGACCCGACGTACACCGGGAAAGTGTGAAGCGCAGAGCCCGGCCATTGAAAGTTGCAATAGTAGAACGTACTATTCTCAGGTAGATAAAAATCAAATCCCCATTGAGAACCAGAAGGGATCTGGTGGGTGCCGAGATCTCTCTCTTTGGATTTACAACGAACGGTAAGGTCCGGTTGTCCTGGTAATTCATTGTGCAGTATCACTTGAGTATACGTTGGCTTTTTGGAGATGGCTTGTGGGAGGAGAAGAATTATTCTAAATACTAGGAAAAGCTTGATTTTTTTTTTTTTGTCGCTCCTACTCTATTTCTATTCTAACGCTCACTCTTAGACTTTTGTCATGCCTCCTTGTAGGGTGTGGGAGTCGAAACCCACTCCTAAAACTACAGTGTCCCCACCCCCAACCCCCCTGAGAAGGTGGGGATTTGAACCCCCACCTCCCCCTTCCAAGTTGGAAGGGTGGCCACTGGAGCAAACCCCAGTGATTAGAAAAGCTCGATTGACAAGCCCATATTCGCAACCTTTGTGTTCTTCTTGTTTTGTTTGTTTCGGAATATGGATGCAGTGGAGTGCGGTGGAGAAAGCAATTTAAGGGAAATTTAGAGGTTTCATATGGTAGGACTGGATATGACTAAATCCACCCATTTTTTACCCAAGAAAACTTGCCCTAGATTATTCAATGGCAATTTATAGTGGTGGCCTCAAATTTACTCTCTTTCTTTTTCCTTATTCTTTTTTTAAGGTTTCTGTTCTTACGTAGGATTTAGTTACAAATTAGATGAAATTCCCATCTATTATTTAAAGACACTATTTTTTAATAAAAATTAGATTTACTTCCATAAAAATTAATTTTGACAAAAAGAGAAATTTTCAAAAAACCTTGTTCTTTTTTACTTCATGATCAAATTTCTAGATAAATTGTCGAGTTGAATCTAGAATTATATATTATGGCTCTCTTCGTTCTTGGAATGGAGTAAGGTAGAAACAGAATATTCGTTAAGTGAACATGAATTAAAACTACATTGCTTATTAGTACTCTTTTTTATCAACAAAGATGCATTGCAAACCAAGTCAATCACTTTGCTAGAAATATCTCTCTAATTATGAATATCTCTCAAATCACGATTCTGAGTATTTGTCCGATTAATTGTAATTTCTATTGTAATATTATTTTACTATAGATAGCCACTCTATAAAGCCCATAAATAGGTTCATTTATAGTTCAATTAGATATACAGAAAGTTCCACAACTTTATTTTCTGCTTTACATTTATCACAATTAATCCTTGTAGGACAATACTCAAACAATTGATCAGCTAGTGCATTGCCAAATGCCCAAGTGTCGGATGACTGAGTGCGACGCAGATCGCAAGCATGTCGAGTTGCGATGATGAAACCATTGAGAAGAGATGAATAGAGACTTGTTTCTTTAATATGTAAATAATTTGTTGCCACAGCTAGATGCTTGAGATTTCCATAATTGCTAAAAGACAATTTGCTAAAGGCATCAGTGTTATGTATGTACAATGAATGGACAGGTACTGGTGAAAATGAGCTAGATTATGACTATCAGCACATCATAACATCAAGAAAACGAGTTCCTGAACGGCAGGAACATCCCTGACCTTCTTCAGAGTTCCCTCATTGGGTTGTTGGTCCACCTTGATCGAGATCATCGACCGCGTACCAAGAGCCATTTTGTCAGCCTTCATGGAACTGATGTTCACATTCGCCTCTCCCAAAATGCTTCCGATCTTCCCAATCAAACCTGGTTGGTCGACTGCTATGCAAAGCAATATGCTTCCTTCTAACTGGACATTTACTTCGAGACTCCCTATTTTTGTCAAATACGAAACTCCATCTCTTACCCGTCCCTCAACTTCAATCTCCCCGGACTTTGCTAAGGCACTGGCGAATGTGGATTCTGCGTTGGCAATCTGAACCTGGATATACTCAAGAGGGTACTCTGGTGAGCCATGCAAAGTCATTCGTTCTTCAGTGATTCTTAGTCCTCTTTGCTTAGCAACGGAATCTCCATTTACCCAGTTGACAATAACACTGGATATAGGTTCGATCAGACCCTTGATTATCCTCGTGCGGAGCAGTTTGGTTTCAAGTTGATCAGGTTCTCTAGTAGAAGCATATGTAACTTTTATGGTTTTCAGGCCACCTCTTCCTGCTATTAATTTAACGATGAATCTCCCTAACTTGTTTGCAAGATCAAGAAATGGTTTCAACTCTGCAAGAACCTGAAACAAGAAAGCGCATTAACTGAGAGTGAGGCAAGTACCACAGTACAGAAAATTTGAAACCGCATAATGTAGTATTTTGCAGTTCTGCCAATACTTAAAATGGTTAGCCATCAAATGAAGATAGACATTTTTAGGATGTTTATTATCTTTAAATATTATGAGATCCAATGTCAAATAGATGAAGGCACTCAGAGTTGATCCTTAACATAACAAACGAAGAAGAAAGGTGGCTAATTGGGACAATCAGAGAACCTAAAAATGGAAGGGAAGTGGAGTTCAGATTCATCAAAGAGAGACTCGCACAATCTACCTCATAGTCAGAAGAGAATTTGTTGAGATGATTGTTATGGCAAGTTAGACTTAAGAACATTTTCTACACAAACTGCACCGATGTAGCAGTATATATCTTGCTCATAAAAAACACATGCACAACTATTGATTGTCACTTCCTAGCCATGCATCAGTATCAGGCATGGAAAGCTACTTATAAGAACAACTCAAGTGAATCCAAATTCGAAGAGGGTCATCAGAAATGAAAAGAAAAACATCTTCCAGAAAAGAGTTGAATGTAGCTAATAGCCTTCTGAGGTGAAATGGTGACTTCCCATTTCTCTGCCAACAGCAAAAAACAAGAGAAACAAGAACTTCATTGCAACAAAATACCATGAAGATGGAGAGGGAGAGAGAGGCAGTTGGAACACCGTGGAGCATGAGAAGGCAAGTAGATAACGAATGCAATAGTGATACCTCCAGAGCAACCAATGGTTCATTGACTACAGTAGAAGGAAGGTTTCCTTTTAAAGCTTTAATAACCGCTTCTGCAATTTCAATCCCAACTTCTTCCTGCGTTTTACTGCCATTGTTAGTCAATAGCATAAACCAAAATGTTTGTACTTACATAAACTGCACTTATTTGACTGACCTGAGCTTCAAAAGTGCTTGCTCCAAGGTTAGGGGTTACAATGACATTCTCATGGTGAATCAACTTGCTGGATCTTGCCGGAGGCTCCTCCAAAAGTACGTCGAGTGCTGCCTAACAATGAACTCCTTCAAATTTCTATGCTACGCAAATAGCAGGGCCTAGAGATGAAAATATGTACCTGAGACACCGCTCCTGCATCAAGTGCCCTCACCAGAGAGTCTTCATCAATTAATCCTCCATGGGCAACATTGAGGATTTGAACTCCTCTTTTCATCTTAGCAAAGGTCTCATCATTGAGCATCTTTCTTGTAGCAGGAGTAAGGTGCATGTGTAAAGAGATGAAATCAGCTATTGCTATGGCCTTGTCGAAGCTAACCAGCTCTACGCCTATTGCGAGGGCAAGATACTCAGAGGCATATGGATCATATGCAATTACATGCATTCCGAGACCTTTGGCACGGCGAGCAACTTCAGATCCAACCTCTCCAAAACCCATCACAGCCAAGGTCTTCCCCGAAAGGCATTTGCCCATATATTTCCTTCTTTGCCAATTACCTGCATTCAGCAGAGCATATACCTTACAAAAATTTCAAAGATTTTGGCTCAAGATGCAAGTCAAAATCCTTAATCATTGGTCACCATGTTAATACGTTATTTTATTATGTTGATACAGAGAGGTGCAGAACTTTACTATGTCGTTGTCCGTGTTCAAAAGTGACAGAAGATGATTAAGGAACAAAACGGCACATGATATGCTACTTCAAATACTTATGTCGTGTTTATAACCATTCAAGTACTTGTGTATTGATGAATAGACAATCTACAGGGACACTGGTAAGTAACAATGTTCCCAACTGGAAAACAGTTCGGCAAAAGAGGAGGAGAAATAAAAGAAACAGATGGAATGTCATTAAACTGAAAAACAGAGAAGCTTTCTCACATGAACGGGTCTTCTAAAAGGAAAAAAAGGAGAAAAATATAGCCTTCGGAAAAAGGTCAGATCTAGTCCTGGAGGATGCCTTGATCATATTTTCAGAAGACAGCTTCATTGAATTTTACGATATCGAATGACACGTGATCTGCTGGTAGCCGTTCTGAACTGGACTAGGTCATACATCATATACTAATCCTTCATGCTTAGATTCCAGAATCCTATGTCCCTTTTTATCTGATTAGCTACTATGAATAAACCAGATCATTGACTTAATCTAGTATTCTTATATTTCTCGATGGATCATCGGTTTACACGCTGCAGAGAAGCAATGTCTTCCACGATCGAGACAAGCAGATGATGCCACTAATTCCGGCTGAAGGATTCATCGGCAAAAACGTCTTTTTATTTCAGCATTGACTAAGAATAAAATCAAAGTAGTCAAACGAAGTAAGTTAAAAGGAGTCCCATGGACTTCAAATTCTTGACATGGTTTGGATGCTTGCTCAGTTACGACGACTTTGCAGTGACTTCACACGATCATTGCTTTAGTCTTTTTTAAATTAAACAATGGTTTGCAGCAAAATTTAAGAAAAAATGGGACTAACCAAATTTGACGGAAATGGTTGCTCGAGCGATGTTCCTTGCCATGGCCGTCAAGAGGGCGATGGCGTGCTCGGCCACCGCCGCTGTACTCGCGTTCGGCGCGTTCACCACCAGGCACCGGCTCTCGTTCGCTGCCACCAAATCCACATTGTCGACGCCGAACCCGGCGATTCCGACGACCTTCAACCTCCCGCGGGACAACCGGAAGACTTCCTCGCCCACCTTCGTCTCACTGCTCACGATCAGAGCCTCACAGAGCGCGGCTCTCTGGCTGAGCTCCCCGGATCGAGGTCGATGGAGTAGTCGACGATGTCGGCGTGTCTCCGGAGGAGCTCGAGGCCCGCTTGTCCAAACTCCTCCGCCACCAGAACAGTGAGCTTCCCGCCTTGGTCGCCGGCAGTTCTTGACGCCACGCAGGGCCTCGCGGGGAGGAGGCTCCGGCGGCGATAGGAGGAGGAGGGACGAGAAGCTGCGAGAGGGAGAGAGCTTTTGGCGAGCTCGACCGGAATCATACTGGTCGCCGCCATGAGCGATGGCTATCGTTTTTCAAGCTAAGGAGATGGCTAGATCGCGGAGCTTCGAAGCTGGGTTCTTGGACGTGGCCATGGCGGTTTTGTCGAGGCGATGGAGAAGATGAAGCGGAAGGAGAGTTCGCGGAAGAAGAGAAGAAACGGGTAGAGAGAGATTCACGAATCAAATGCATGCACAGTGGCTTTTAAAACTAGCAAAACCAGTTGACGGGTCCAAGTGATTTTTAAAATAAGGTGGAATATATACATACATATATATAGACGTTAATTCGCATATTAAATTTTCATAATTCTGAAATTGAAGAATAATGTTTTAGATTTTAGTGAGAAGGTCCATTGCTTTTTCCTTTTGTTGTTTATGAGTCTAAAGAAATATTGGGGGGTGGGGGAAGCTATCTATCAGTAGTCTCGAATTGTAATATGAAATGAATTCGAGAGTTATAAACATATATAAAAGTATTATTCGAACTTTAATCATCTTGATGTTCATCCGATTTCAACCTAACCTTATTGAGAGAAGCTGTGATTATTGGCCGAGAAAAAAGAGGGTGCTGCCCAAAATTGAGCGCAATTCAAATCATAACTATTAATGGTATTTTCGTCGATGATTGATCGTGTGTATGCTTTTGAATTGGGAGGATGATCCAAAAAGAAAAATTCTATTTTTTTTCTATAAAACCCCAAAGAGGACCGAGCTTTTAAGTCAAACTTGTCCAAACCCTAATCTCAAACTGAATAATTCAGACGCAGTCAAAATTTCTATTGATGAATTTTAGGTTTTATACAATCCTGTAAAGGTCGCTCTTGAATATTCAAGTAGTGTTATTTAAATATGTTCTTGTTTATTAAATTTCGATTCAAATATTCAAGGTTGTGATGACTCGAATTTGTCACTTCTAGTTTTTTGACTTTAATCGTTCTATGATTCTATCAAAATTAAACTTAACCGATTTTATTATTTTAATAAGAACATATGGATGTTTACCTAAAATTTTGTTTAACTTTTTTTTTTATATTTAATTTGAGATTGAGGAGCTAATTTTATTTTTTATACTCGTTTTCACCAACAATTTTAGTTTATATCTTCAAATTATGCTCATATCAAGCCACACCCTCCGTAAATCGATAAAAACTCATATTTGATTATATGACTATGATCCAAATAGTGCCTGACTTCGTAGACATCAAACTACATAAATTATTCACCCCACCCGCTGCTCTGTTAGGAATTGATCGCATAAATTCAAAAAGCTTTACAACTTGATCCCACTTCTGAAAATATTTAGGTCTCGATTACGTTTATGTATCTCACGACATTCAATGCTAAATTTTCCGTGCGTAATTTTATTTCATTTTGGGTAATGAAAATAAAACAGAAAAATAAGTAAGAAGTTAAATGCGTCATGATATTTCCCAATTTTTTTTTACACTTTTCTCTCAATTCAATATATACATAAAATCAAAGGCACTTATGACAATAAGATGGAGGCAGCTTCTAACGAAATTTCATTAAAATTTCAAATATGAAAAACTGCAAAAGAGATTCTCCTTAAAATAATTCACATTGTGTTGACGGCCAAGTGTTGAAATCCTTAGACACTATGTTTGACTGAGCAGTACGTGTTTTTTTAAGTCCCAATCACAATTTTCTGGACAAGTTCATAAGACACTTCATTACTTTAATAAATGACAGCTAGACAAGGAACTAGGCATCTAGATTAATATATTTTGGTCCAACTTATCAAATTTAATCTAATAGATTGTGTAAAACCAATCTCATGAAGTATTGAAACATGTCGTCACCTTTTGATTTCTCCTGTCGAATGCAATTCAGCTTCAGATTGGATAATATAAATCGATTAGTTTAGATCGTGTTGTTGCGATGTGAATTCCCTTGCGAAAGTGTAACATCCTGGTTGATGCCGAACCTTGTCAGCGGCGATGGTGATCGGCCTGGTCGACAGCGAATGGCCACGACATGATCGGTTGTTGCGTGGCCAGGTTTGCAATTACTCTTGATCTCGTACCTCATTTTCATGGCAAAAGATTGAACTTGTCACTTGCAAGACGTTATACATGTAATTTCCAGAGAAAATCCTTAATAATTAAATGAAAGGATAGAGAAATAATAATATGGTCGCCATAAATTAAGACCGTAAATCTATGTTAGGATCGAAATATTCAAAGGGTCAAAGATCCTACGATGGCCACATTTCCTCTATGATGTCCCCGACCTGCACGCACAGAACAGGTCAATGAGGGACTTAAGAAGATGTTTCTTCTTAATTCCATACTAAAAATTAAACTGGGCAAAGAAAATTATTTTTTTTCTCTAACAACCTTACGTGTTGGACTTAATTCATGCTGGATTAGATGTCTGAAGAATAATTCTGAGATTAAAAGGAGCGAGAACAACTTCTCTACTTTTCAATTTGATCGAAAGCTCGCCGCCCAAAACCTAGACCAATGAATTCTCGAGAATTTATTTTCTAATTTTCGAGAAATTACATGTGACTGGTAAAACGTTTAAGTGGATAGTCCGACATATCGTAAAGTCAATAGAGAAGAATTCATCACTTTGAACTTCACTTTGAACTCATAATAGGATCGTGAAAAATGGACTAAGTCCAGCCAATCTTGTTAGAGTAGGATACTTTGAAGAAATTTGGGGCGATTCAAATTCGATTTTTTCTTTTTTTCGCAGAAAATCTCTAAGGAATTGATTCTTGTAAAAATCGAATTTTAACATTCAATCTAGTCGAAAAACCAACGGAGCCCATCTATTTGAAAGAAAATGATATATGATAAATTTACTGCATACTTCTATGCGTATAAAGAAGCTAAATATTGGACATGCAAAATAGGTTTATAAGTTTAACAAAATATTTTGTTGAGCTTGAAGTCATCCTCCATAAATTCGAGGGAGATTACAGAGTTTGCAATCTTATAGAATTATTTTTTCAAAAAGTACACCTTACCTCCTCAAGACAACCTCCCTTGACATCGAGACATTAACACTCCTAAGTTGCATTCGATCACCTGGAACTAGATAAAAAATAAAAGGGAAAATGTCACAAATGGTCCCTGAACTATTGATAAATGTCCGATCTAGTCCTTCCATTCAAACCGTTAAGTGATGACTGTTTTTTTCTTCTTCTTCTTCTTCTTCTTCTTCTTCTTTTTATTCTTCTCTCTTCCCTCCGCCGGCCATGGCGGAGGGAAGCCGGCGTCCGGCGAGGGTCGCCGTCGCCTGGGCTGGCTAGGGCCGCCCTCGCCAGCGTCGGGTGAGGGCCGCCCTCGCTTGCGTCTGGCGAGGACGACCCTCGCCTGTGTCGGGCGAGGACAACCCTTGCCAGATCTAGCGAGGGCACCCCTTGCCTGACACCGGCGAGGGCGGCCCTAGCCAGCCCAGGTGAGGGCAACCCTCACCAAACGCCGGCTTCCCTCCGCCAGCTCCACCATGGCCGGCGAAGGGAAGAGAAGAAGAAAAAAAAAGAAAAAGACCAAAATGCCCAATTCCGTTAACTTTAAGTAACGGAATGACGAAATTGGTCAATTTTCAAATAGTCATGGACTAGATCGGACATTTATCGATAGTTTAGGGACCAAATTGAGCAAATTGAAAGCTCAGGGACGAGATTGCACATTAAGTAGAAGTCCATGGACCATTTATGACGTTTTTCCAAAATAGAATACATAGACAGCGTCATAGGATACAATGGCTTAAATTATTATTCTTTCTCTAACAATCTTACGTGTTGGACTTAATTCATGCTGGATTAGATGTCCGAAGAATAATTCCGAGATTAAAAGGAGCGAGAACCACTTCACCACTTTTTCAATTTGATTGAAAGCACGCCACCTGCGACCTAGACCGATGAATTCTCAAGAATTTATTTTTAATGTTCGAGAAATTACATGTGATTGATAAAACGTTTAAGTGGATAGTCCGACATATCACAAGTCAATAGAAAATAATTCATCGCTTTGAACACATAATAGGATCATGAAAAATGGACCAAGTCCAGCCAATCTTTTATGAGTGGGAATACTTTGAAGAAATTTAGGGCGATTGAAATTCGATTTTTTTGTTTTTGCGGAAAATTTCTTTCGATTTTTACAAGAATCAATTCCTTAGAGATTTTCCGCCTATTAATTAAAATATATTATGTTAATGTAACTCTTCAACATTCAATATAGTTTAATAAATGTCAGCAAATAAAACAGCCGAAAAACCAACAGAGCCCATCTCTTTGAAAGAAAATAATATATGATAAATTTATTGCCCACTTCTATGCGTATAAAGAAGTTAAATATTGGACATACAAAATAGGTTTATAAGTTTAACAAAATATTTTGTTGAGCTTGAAGTCATCCTCCATAAATTCAAGGGAGATTACAGAGTTTGCAGTCCTATAGAATTACGCTTTCAAAGAAGTAGACTTTACCTCCTCAAGACAACCTCCCTCGAGATCGAGACACTAAGGCCCTGTTTGGTAACCATCCAAACAGGGCCAAATTTTGATTCTTTGTTCTCGGGAGTAGTTTGGGAACAGAATAGCGTTTGGTAAAATTTTTGTTCCCGGGAATAAATTTGTTCTCGGGAATAGATTTGGAGTGGAATTAAGAATAAAAAAAAAAGTTGATTCTTGTTCCGGAACAAATTTGAGAATAAAAAAACCAACTATTCTTCTTCTTCCCTTCCACCATCCCGAGACCGCCGTCCACCACCGCCCGCCGCCGGTCCGGTGAGTTCGCCGAAGGCTCACCAGGCTAGGGCGAGATTCGGCAAGCTCGCCGGAGGCAAGCCCAGCCACCGGTGAGGCTCGTCCAACCCCGGCGAGGCTCGCCTGGCCACCGGCGACACTTGCCTAGCCTTGCCGGTGGCTAGGCAAGCCTTGCCCAGCCCTGACGAGGCCGGCCTGGCCACGAGAGCCGAGCCTCGCCTAGTTGCCGACGAGGCTCAGCTGACGAGGGCCAGCGACACTCCGATGAGGTCACCGGCCCTCATCTAGCTAGTCACTGGTCTGGCGACTGGCTAGAAGAAGAAGAAGAATAATAGGAGAAAAAAGAAAAAAAATGAAAAGAAAAAATGAAAAAAGTAAAAAAAGTAAAAAAATTATTTAAAAATTAAAAGAAATTGATTTGGAACAGAATTAATGAGCACGGTACCAAACGCAATTCTATTCCAGAATCAGAAATTTTGGACAGTTACCAAATGCGTTCTTTAACTCAAAATCAGTTCCCAGAAACAGAATAAAAAATAATCATTTCTGATTAGAATTTGTTCCCCGAAACAGAATCGTTACCAAACGCGTCCTAACACTCCTAAGTTGTGTTTGAGCACCTGAAACTAGATAAATATAGAATACATATACAACATCATAGAATACAATGTCTTAAATGTTACCTCTTGTTCGGAGATACACGAAAGACAGTTGTGGTTTGGAGATGGCATCATGTCCATTCCCATTTCGGTCTGCGTTATGTGAATGTTGGATCCATTGCACATAGTATTGTAAAATACATCGAGATAGCCAACTTGGCTTGGGATAAAAGATTAGAGCATTCCAAGAGTATCACCACGTTGTGCTTTGCAAGATTTTCATGAACTTGATCCAGTTTTTGCTTAGCAAAAATCTTGCAGTACACATATTTTAACTTTTTTTAACCCAAAAGACTTGAAGCTTTTAGAATATGCAGGCAACGCTGACATAAAGATTCACATATAATTTCTTCGGGTATTTTTAGATTTTGAAAGGAAAGCAAAAATTACCTTTTATTTTTGTTTAATCCTAAATAAGCAAGCCCTTTAATGTATTGATGATATCAGTTATGTCATTCCCATTGGAGATGATGCTCGAAAAGCCAACACAATGATGGTTAGTCAACGCAAAAGTTCACGAACATCAAGAAAATTCGTGATGGTCCGTAAGTGCGTATCATAATAATCATTTGTCTTCAGACTAAGGGTGAGCATCGGTCCACTAACCCTCGACCGACCCTGGACCGGCCCAACCCTACCGGTCCTAGTCCGGTTCCTAGGGAGACTGGGTCGGTTCTTGATTCTAGAATTCCTAGACCAGCACTGTGCGGGTCAGTCCTCGGTCTTGAGAGTTCCGAGTCAGTCAAACCCGGACCAACCATGACTATATATATCTATATATTATTTATAATTTTTTTATATAGAGAAAACCTTAAAATAAACGGAATCGACAAGATTAAACAACTCTTTAGTGAGGAGTTCAAGTAATTTTACATTGTTCTTTAATAATTTAGGTTTTTAATGTCTTTTACGGCGTCAATAGTCATAATTTACGAATAAGAAAAATGTTTTTTTAGGAGTCTTTACGGCATCCAAAAAAGCACCTTGTAGCATCCTCCTCTAGTATTCGTTCTCTTCTGTCTTATTTGTCATTTTAGTCTTTAATTTGCTAAAATCGAAAAAAAACAACTTCTCCGCTCGCCACTCAACACTTGCCTCGCTCGCTTTAGGTCACTCATGCCGCTTGTCGCTCGATGCTTGCTTGGCTTGTTGCTCCCCGTTTGACATTTGATACTCATTCTGTTCGACGCTCACCCCACTTGACCCTCACCAATTGCCTTTCTTAGCTGACCTTGCTCATCATCGAACCCATTGGGTTGATGTGGTCCCCGGTTGCCATTTTAAGGAGTACAAAAAATGAAATAAAAAAATTATTGGTTAGTCTTGGGTTGACCTTGAAACCGAACCGAATCATTGAGTCAGCCTAGTCCTCAATTGCTTTTTGAAGGAATACAAAAATGAAATAAAAAATTATCAATTGGTCTCGGGTTGACCCTAGGAACCGAACCGAATCCATTGGGTTAGTCTGGTTCTCGATCCCAAGCTCAATAGGGTCGGTCCTCAGTCCCAAAAATTGAGGATCGGCACTGTGCAGATTGGTCCTAGGATTAGAGGGTGGACCGGCCCAACTCGGACCATGCTCACCCCTACTTCAAACGTGCACTTGTAGCAAGAAGGACAAATTTCAGGTCCAAAAAATTTATGGAAAGTCCACTCAAAATAATCGCATTGCTCTCCTCAACTTAGGGTTCATTTGACAAAGCATTCCCGATGCCCTTGGAGCCCATAAATGCATGTGAGTTTGGTTAAAACCTTAGCATTTTAATAGCTCATTTAGAGAAAGCGTTTTGAGTCAACACATAGTTGGTCAAAGCAAACCAGCATTTAGTAAATTATAATTGAAAAGTGCATTATAAGCAACATTTATATAATTGCGGCTTCAAAAAGACTATATTCCAAAAGTCTTTTGGTGTTTTATGTGATCGATTTAAGCTTTCTACTTGTTAATTTGTTTAAACTGGAAAAAAGCAAAGACCTCAATTTCTACAATTTGAATGTAAAAGCACGTATAACAATTTGGAGTGTAAAAATCATATTTCTTTATATGGTTAAAAGATCAAATTCAACAAATATTACAATGTATTAAAAAACTTATAAATGTAAAAAAGAGTCGCGTGTGAACTCTTTTTCAATTAAATAAGGAATAATTTCAATATAATAAACATGATCACATATAATCGTGGAAGGAAAGATGTCATCCCTACAAGTATTCTTTTTACTATTTACTAAACTTATAGATAATTGATCACATAATTGTGCCGTGTCAGAAAAGGCATTATTATCTGAAGCACCTAACCCATCATTTTCATTATTAGGTTCAAATGTAAGTACATAATTGGGAACCAAATCTACTCTTGTGAAGTAGGTATCATTCAAGGTATCTCTCCATATACAATCATTGAAAGTCATCGTCGCTACTATAATTTTCACTTGTTTTTTATATAGATAACTTGCCACATTCTTTAGAACTTTCCACTTCATTTGTAATACACTAAAGGCTTGCTCAATGCCTTATCATATTGAGGAATGGTCACAATTGAACACTTAACAAGTTGTAAGTTTAGGACCTCGCCAACTTAAGCAAATGATATCTAACTTTTTTATATAGTCGCAGTATCTACTAAATAATATTTACCCATACTTGTGTAAATTTAATCCCAACGTAGACACACACCTCATGTCTCCGAAGGGCTTTATAGAAGATATGAATATCATTAGCAATGCCTCCCAATCTACCCCAATAAAAATGAATTCCATATCAAAATTACACAACCAATATAACTTGAGTCAATGTTTCTTTTTGACCAATAAAATGAATTTAATTGTGTATAGATGCCTCCATTGGAATATGTGCACCATCCATAACTCTAAGACAATCCTAAAACAAAAAGGCAAGTATTAGTTTCTTTATATTGATCATGCATTATTTTAAAATGTAGATAAAATCTCCAATTTTTCTTATTTTCTAAACTTCCAAAATTGTGTTGGATCAAACACTTTTCACGTGTCACATACTTTTTAACAAACCTAAAGTATGTTCGACCAAAAAAAAAAAAAG
Organism: Eucalyptus marginata; assembly: GCA_014182565.1. Classification (NCBI taxonomy): domain Eukaryota; kingdom Viridiplantae; phylum Streptophyta; class Magnoliopsida; order Myrtales; family Myrtaceae; genus Eucalyptus; species Eucalyptus marginata. The sequence continues at coordinate 20,754,806 of CM024591.1, forward strand.
TACTGTTTGTGATTTCTCATAATATTGTAAGTGTTACTTGTACAAACCTATTACCTATACCATATCCTAAAACATGAAGAAATATTTTGAGCAACCCCGCAACACTAACACTCCTAGATCCTTCAATCATAATGCGTTACTAAGTCATGCATTAAATTATTAAATATAATGCTTTTCATTCTAAACATTTGATAGCTCTGGGGAAGATGCTAATGCAATAAGGTGCTTCAAATGCTTAGAATTATTAGCACGTTATGGGGACTAGGGGTATTGGTATTATATAAATGCTTGGAATGTTTCTCAAAATTCAGGATACGGCATACGTAACAAATTAGTGCATGAACATTTTTAACACCCACAATAAACCCTGAGGAGGTACTTTTAGTTTTGCATAAAGTATGTGACTCAAAAAGGGATTTGATTCAACCATCAGATTGACAACTTAGGGAAGCTTCAGAGAAGATCGAGACTAATCAAAGATTTTAATATTTTAAGAAAATATATGATCATAAAATAAAAAGGAAGAAAAAATTAGAAAACAACTTATATTTGCCTTTTTTTATTTTAGGATTGCATTGAAACTATAAAAGTCATGCATATCTCGTGATAGTATCTATACACAACCAAATTCATATTATTGGTCGAAAAGGAATACCGACTCAAAGTGCATTGGTTCAATCTAATTTCAACATAAAATTTATTTATGTTTGGGCAAGTTAGGAGGGATCAGCTCATGATAATTGTATTTTCTATGAAATTAGGAGGCGTGATGTACAATTTATCATTGGCTGCATGTAACTTATTTACATTTGGATTGATTGGGACTGATTGGGAGAGAACAACTCACAATTATCATATTTTCTTTGCCCTTATAGCAGATTCCATTTGCCTATGTGTAATCCTATTCCCAAATCTTCTTGGGAATCCGAACAAACAAAATCTTTGTGGGAACAATATGATTTTTTTCACGCAACATCCTTTGGATTTCTCTATATTCAAAGTCGAAAGCTGCAACACTACATCCATATAACCTGTATACATATGCAAAGGAGAAAGAGGTATTGAAATACTCAAGTTTTAATGTGTGAGGCATGGAATCTGTTAGAAGCTAAAAACCATATCCATGATCCATAAAAGAGGGAAAGGGGTATGGTTGTTCATGAACTTTAATTCCATTTCAAAGTCTACTAACATATTTGGTAAAACCATCCAAGAACTTCCACAAAGTGTTTTGAGATCATAGTCCTCACAACCCTTCACATGCACCTTTATAAGATGCTTTAACAAAAGCACACTAAAAAAAAGAAAAAGAAAACTTGGCCAGAGCCGGCACTCTTATTTTCAGTAGTACAATAATTCACTTTTAAAGTAATTGTCAAATAAGAGGACATCGCCAAGATTGCCTTCATCAAAAATTTGTAGAAAAGAATCTATATTATTATTTTACAAAGAGTGATTACAAAGGTGTATATATATAGGAATATATTACCTAAATTAGGTAAGAAATCTATTTAGGTAACGATCCTAATTAGCCCCTAATCTCTATCAATAGCAAATTTACAACTAACAAAATCAAATCAAATCACATAATATCACGTAATATTCCATATAATCGGGGAGAGATTATAGAAGATTTTCCAACACATTCCAACACTCCCCCTCAAGCTGGCTTGAAGATATCTCATAGACAGCTTGCTCACTAGATGAACAAATTGCCTTTTATGCAATCCCTTGGTCAGAATGTCAGCAGCTTGTTCATCACTTGAAATATACAGCATACAAATCAGTCCGCTATCAAGTTTTTCTTTGATGAAGTGTTTATCAACTTCCACATGCTTTGTCCGTTCATGTAACATGGGATTATGAGCAATTGCGATTGCTACCTTATTGTCGCAATACACTTTCATTGGTATGGAACTTGGGGATCTGTAGTTCATCCAAGATACCTTCAATCCATATAACTTTGCATACACCATGTGCTACTAACCGAAATTCAGCTTCAGCACTGCTTCTTGCCACCACATTGTTTTTACTCTTCCAAGTGACTAAATTACCACCAACAAACATGCAGTAGCCTGAAATAGATCTCCTATCCATATTGCTTCCAGCCCAATTTGCATCGGTGAACACCTCAATTTCCAGATGTTCATGTTTCTCAAACATTAGACCTTTACTAGGACTTCCCTTCAAGTAGCGTAGAATTCTATATACTGCTTCAAAATGCCTCGGCCCTGGTGATTGCATGAACTGGCTCACTATACTTATTGTAAACGATATGTCAAGTCAAGTGTGAGATAAGTAAATAAGTCAATCGACAAGCCTTTGATACCTTTCTCGGTCTATCACTTCTTCAGCCTTGGCAAGTTCAAATTTCATATTTGGTTCCACGGGTGTCTCTGCCGCTTTACATCCTGACAGACCTGTCTCTTTAAGCAGATTAATAACATATTTGCGTTGGTTTACAAATATGCCATTCTTAGATCTCGCAAATTCTATTCCAAGAAAATATTTCAAGACACCCAAATCCTTGACCTCAAACTCCTTAGCCAGCTTCTCTCGCAAGCTTTCCAACTCAACTTTGTCATCACCGGTCAGTATTATATCATCAACATAGATGATTAGAATTGCACGCTTACCTTCCTTTGAGTGTTTATAAAATAGAGTGTGATCCCCTTGACTTTGGTGATAGCCGAACCTTTTAACTACATTCCCAAACCGTTCAAACCACGCTCTTGGAGATTGTTTAAGTCCGTACAGCAACGTTTTTAATCTGCAGACTTTGCCTTCATTTTCTACAAAACCTGGTGGCAAACTCATAAACACTTCTTCCTCCAAGTCACCATTTAAGAATACATTCTTCACTTCTAACTGGTGTAAGGGCCAATCAAATGCAGTAGCCAAAGATAGTAAAATCTGAACAGAATTTATCTTGGCAACTGGGGCAAAAGTCTCCTGATAGTCAACTCCATAAGTCTGAGTGAACTCCTTCACCACTAGCCTTGCTTTGTACCACTCAACACTCCCATCAGGTTTACATTTTACACTAAATACCCATTTATAACCAACAATCTTTTTTTTCTTCTGGTGCATCAACCAATTCCCATGTGCCATTCTTCTTAAATGCCTGCATTTCATCCTCAACTGTCATCTTCCACTTTGGATCCTTCAAAGTTTCCTGGATATTTCTAGGAATAGATATGTGAGACAAGTTTGACACAAACACTCTATGATGATGAGTTTGGAATGACACATGTTTTGATATAGGATGCCGAGTGCATGATCTAACCCATTTTCTAAGAGCTATAGGCATATCAAGATTAGAAGTATTAGTATCAAAATTTGAGACTGGAATGGAGGGGAAATGAGTACTACTAGGATCATCTGATGATGAAGGCAAGAGATCATCTCTCGGGGCTGCAGACAGATGAGGCTCCAAGACAAAGTTTTGATCTACAACATTTTGAAGAGTTTTTCTTCTAGTATAAACCTAAAGCTCGGGCTTGTTGATCACATTGTGATCTTGAACTTTTTCTAACCCTATCTTTGACACATCAAGATTCGGCAGAGGTATTTTCGAAGACTCAAACAAAGAGTGGGAAGGACAGGAGAGTTTGAGTGCCATAGAATCTCTTCACTAACTTTGGCATTCTCCCCCTGAAGAGATTTGTTAGAAAAAAAAACGGTTGTGACTCTATAAATGTTACATCCATAGTGATATGAGTTTTTCCAATATGTGGATTGTAACACTTGTAACATCTTTGATTAGGTGCATACCCTATAAACACACACTTTTCAGCCCGAGGATTTAATTTGGATCGACACTGAATTGGGAGATGGACAAATGTAGTGCAACCAAACACCCTTAAAAGAATATCAGAAAAAATATGGGTTGTGGGGTACACTTTTTTTAAACAATCTAAGGGAGTAGTGTAATTTAATACTCGAATAGGCAGCCTATTAATTAAGATAAGATGATGTTAGCACAACTTCCCCCCATAAGTATTTAGGTACATTCATTGAAAAACTGAGGGCACGGGATACTTCAAGGAGATGGCGATTTTTGCGTTCGGCAATGCCATTTTGTTGGGGTGTAGTTTGGCAAGTTAACTGGTGAAGGATGCATTTTTCTTTCAAAAAAACTCCCCAAAAACTAGTTATAATATTCAATACCATTATCAGTACGAACAATATTAATAGTAGTACAGAATTGAGTAATAACCATTTGATAAAAAAATTTGAACAATGACTCAACTTCAGACTTGGCGCTCATCAAGTATGTCCATCATAAACAGGTATGATCATTTATAAAGGTGACAAACCATCGTTTCTCGGTTTTTGTTGGCATGGGTGAAGGACCCCAAACATCACTATGGATTAAATAAAATGGTGATGATACACAATACTATTTTGGACTATAATGAGTACGATGACTTTTAGAAAAAAGACAATTGTCACAATGTAGTGAAGAAACATCCACATATTTGAACAAATGAGAAAACAAATGTTTCAAATATCCAAAACTAGGATGGCCTAATCTATGGTGCCAAACCATTATTTTTTCTTGAACTGAGGAAGAATTGAAAGTTCCATACGCCGGAGCTTTTTTATCAAAGACAAACTCTTCAAAATAGTAAAGTCCATCCCTCATTCTAGCACTGCCAATCATCTTCCCCGAGATCTGATCTTGAAACTCACAATGGGAAGCAAAAAAGACAACATGACAGTTAGACTCTTTAGAAAGTTTACTAACAGACAATAGGCTACAAGCTAACTTAGGAACATGCAATACATTATGAAGTGTAATAGAATCAGAAAGTGGAACTGATTCTTTGCTTGCAATAGATGAAAAACTGCAATTGGCAATCCGAATTTTTTGGTTGCTAGGACAAGGAATATAGGATTTGAACAAATATGGAATATTTGTCATATGGTCCAATGCCCCTGAATCAATGATCCAAGGTATAGATTGTGAACAATAGGAGAGGGCATTTAGATTTCTACCTTGGTGGGCAATCAAAGCAGTAGGATTACCCGATACGAACCCAGTCGGAAGTAGCTGCAAAAGATGGTCTAGTTGTTCTTTGCTGAAAGGGAATGCGGTGGCCTCATTAGCTGTAGGAGGCATACGCTGAGATGACTTATTATCACGGCTGAATGAAGCTAGTCTCCTGGCCTCACTAGTTGTAGAAGCTAGAGGGCCATGAATCCTCCAATAGGTCTCCCGTGTATGACGGGGTTTGTTGCAGACATCACACCAAATACGAGGTTTCCCATCTGATCTTTGCAAGTTAATAGGGATTTTGCTTACATTTTCCTCGAAGACTATTGTTGCAAGAACACAGCCCTTCTTGTCTTCAGAGATAGCCAATGTTGAACCTTCCATTGATCCATCCTTTCCGCCGATAGCTACCTTGCCCAACATTATTCCCCATCTACTTTCTTCTCTCCGAACCTTTGAGAAGACCTCTCCAATAGGTGGAAGAGGCTGCTTCCCAAGTATCCTGCCACGTACCTAATCAAACTCTCATCTTTAAGCCCTGTTAGGAAAGTGTAGATACGTTTTGCTTCTACAATTTTCCTGTACTGATTACCATCTTCAATGCACGTCCACTCATGGTCATTGAATACATCCAACTCTTGCCACAGACATTTCAAAGAGTGAAAGTATTTTGTGATAGTTTCCTCTCCTTGTCGCATCTTCCCCAGCTTCAAGGTTAACTCATAGATTTGAGATTGATTACCCAAATCTGAATACATCTCACACACCGCATCCCAAAGTTCCTTGGCAATATGATAGCCCAGATAGTTTGCACCAATATCTTCTTCCATGGAGTTGGTTAATCACGTCATAATCGCTAAATTCTCTACATCCCAAACAGCCTAGGTGGGGTCATTTGTCTTTGGTTCTGCGTTATCTCCAGTCAAATAGCCAATCTTTCCTTTACCCCGTATATACATTCAAACGGATTGAGACCACTGAAAAAAGTTATCACCATTCAGCTTTATGGAAGTGATCTGAATGGGATGAGGTTCGGTGGACTTTGTGAGAAATGATTGGGGGTTAGACTAGGTGGTTGATGATTCGTCCGACATAGTGATCGAATGATCAAAGGAAAAAATTAAAAAAATTACCCTAGGCAAATAGATAAAGGACCTTCGGGCTTTGATACCATGTAGAAAAGAATCTATATTATTATTTTACATAGAGTGATTACAAGGTGTATATATACATAAATAGAGGACCTAAATTAGGTAAGAAATATATTTATGTAACGATCCTAATTAGCCCCTAATCTCTATCAATAGCTAATTTACAATTAACAAAATCAAATCAAATCATATAATATCACTTAATATTTCATATAATCGGGGAGAGATTATAGAAGATTTTCCAACATATTCCAACAAAATTCGAAACGTCTAAATTGCTTTAACTCTAAAAGAGCTCTAGGTCTTCTAGGTCTTCTAGCTCTAGAGATGTGGATTTCGACTCTGAATACAAGCAAACCCAGAGGATATTGTGTGAGAAAATTCATATTGGTCATAAGGAGATTTGGCCCAAGGCTTTACAGGAGAAGTATCAAGGGATTACATAGGTGTATGAACCCACTAGAGATGCTATCCAACAAGCTTTAGTAGAATTTCAAGCAAACAATCATCATCAACCTCTATAGCCATCTCAAAATCATCCATAGTTGTTTTAAGACCCTTAGGATGGACCACTTTCTCGCTATCCTTAGGATTATTTTCCTCATCCTACTTATCGGAGTTTAGACAGCTAACCACAACCGTCAATTGCTCACCCAAAATCCCATGCCAATACTAGCAATAAGAGAGCATCTCCAAAGCTAAAAGAGCTAGAGCACTCTTAAGAGCTAAAGCAATGAAGAAATTTCAAATATTCTGATGAAGCCAATCCTAATGATATCCCCTCATATGCGGATGACCTTTTAAATTCAATTATTGTACCACTGAAAATAAGCGTCTTAGCTTTAGACAGTGTTTTTTGTGTGCTTTTGTAAAAACATTTTAAGGATGCATGCAAAGGTCTTGTATTTTTCTGGTCTATTATTGTCCTATGGTTGTATCGTTAAAGGTCTATATCACCAATATAAGGGTACTATACTTCAGTTGTGAAATAAGATCAAGTTTGGATAATTCTATAGCCTACGCTTCTCCACCTCTACCTAAACACTTTCATGCTTTACCTTAAGGTCCGATATCATTATATGTATATAGTTGCATTATTAGGTTGATAAGGTGAATTGGTTCTAAGTATGTGATCCACTTGCCAATTTGTAAGTCCTATGAATCAAAAAATTATTGCAATCTAAGAGTTTCATGTTATAGATTCATGGTGTCTAGAGACTAAAATGCAATCCCTTTTTAAGGCCAAGAGAAGGGCTATGATATGGGATAGCATATCTGTCTCAAGATATCCATTAGGCTACATTTAGTTGTCTGGATTTCTAATCAGGATAAGATTTGATAGGATAGGATATAAAATATAGAGATTTTGCTATATCATATCCACTGTCTAATAATTGCAGTAATTAATTCGAATATATTCATATCGTATCACGTATATTGTTTGGTATAAACGACATATCAATATAAATGAACAAAAATTTTACAAATGGAGATGATAAAAGTCTCTTGTGACACTCTTGCTTAATTTATTTTTATTTATTTTATTTTATTTGCCTCTCTTTTTTCAATTTTTTTTTATTATTTTTTATTTTTTCCCCTTCCATCATTCTCTAATAAAATTTTATTAAATAGTAAATTGTACTAATATACCTAAAATACCTCAAATATATAATAAATATAAATATATTTATATTTATATATTGAATTTCTATTATAAGATAAAATTAAATTCGAATATATAAATAAAAATAAGATTGAATTAAGATACTAAATTATTATTTTTGTCATTTTGAATAGATATATAATTTCAATTTTTTAATCTACGAAGTCTTCTATTCGAGATTAATAACTTTCCTATTATAAGTATTAAAAATTATATATACCTTCATCCTATCTCCCTCGTGAGATAATTTTATCCAACATATGTCATCCTTATATCCAATTCTATTCTATCTTGAGCAGGTACCAAACACAGAATATGATAAATTTGATCATATTCTAAATTTTATCATGACTGCCAAACATAGCATTTAATCTATATAAGTATGTATATGTTACATGCCGATTAAATTAGCATTATATTAGGTAAATACTATTTAGTAGATTCTGAATATTGAAATCCCACAGAATATATAGTAAGTTTGCCAACGCGAGCTTCAAATGTATCCATCCTCTCACTTGGGCAAGATATATTTTAAGCATCAATTACACCATATACCTAATCTGTCTTGTCTTGTACCTATTTTTGGGTGCTTCTTCAAATAACCGAGTAAATGCGAAGTTGAGACAAGCATATGAGCCAGCTTTATGAGCTCTGTAAGACTGGAGTGGAAGTACCTTATTGTCTAAGGAGAATAGCTGCTTACGAAATCGGATTGTTCACCACCGGCTTATGTGTTCCTTGATTTGATGGTGATAATCAAATTTCAACAAAAAAAGTTACAATAGAGAAATTTCGGGACCAAGAGTTTCCGAAGGTGAGTTGTCACAAGAAATGGAGGCCAAAGAGTTGGTTTGCGTGGGGCAAGCATTTGTCCTTCGATTTGCTTCCATAGCTTCTTTCTAAGACTATAAAAAGATGAGAATGCAAATCAATTGTCTCTCATGCTACAAGATTCTATTATTCTGTTGAATAGAAATAAGTTACAACGTCTGCTCAATTAGCTTCTAATGGGGAAATCACAATACACTATTTCATATCCCAACATTCTGTTTAATAGAGGCAGCTTTCCTGTTCTATAGATGCAGCTTGCACTGGGAAAACTTTTCTCCTAGCTCTCTCTCTCTCTCTCTCTCTCTCTCTCTCTCTCTTCCAGCTTGGGGTTGAGGTGGGGGTATTTTGATCGCATTACATGGAAATCTTTTTACAAAAAAAAAAAAAAAAGCACTTAAGCTTACTAGCCCAGCTTTGGAGTCATCTCAGCAAGTCTGAAGAGCAGAAGACATCAATGTTCGAGCAGTTTAACACCTCTCTTGCAATGAACCAATCAAAGAGGTTGCCTGAAACACTAGTCAAAGGATGTAATTTTGTCACATGAAACTGCGGGAGGATACAAAAGCACGTGGTTTCATAGCAATAACAACAGAAGAAAATGGTTAAGGAAAGCTTTAATTGGATGATATACCGAGAATCTACAGAAGTGACGGTGAGTTTTTGCTCTGCTGGGGAATATAATTATTCTTTGACCAAAGAAATTTCCAGATATCCAAATTCAAGAGCCTGATAGCTGGACAATTATTTATAATTTTCAAAAAAATTCCGACATAAGATTCAATGTGCTCCCAAACAAGCCGTCTAATCCCATTAGAATTGATGATAGCATTAACATGTATCCTTTCTTTATATTGGATAAACAACAGTGACGTAACGTACACCACAGGAAAAAAGAAAAGACGAGAAATCAAGGGAAAAGCCCCACATAAAAAATCTCACCTCTACGTTGCAAGCTTTCCAAACAAAATTCCTCCAAATACAAGGGCTCCAAACCACTTGTTGGACACAAATCTGCACCGCACAAATGTGTGAGAGATTTACAGAGTATGAATTTTGAATGGCGAAGACCTGTTCAATAAAAAGGAAAGTACATACAGGAGATATTTGGCATATTCTGAAAGAGATTTTACATGTTAAATGATTGGAACAATATACCAAGATATTCCCATTGACTTGCAAAAATATGTCCCCCACAAAATAATTAACTAAGTTCTAATAGCTTAGAATTACTGTCATCAAAGAACTACATTATATTCTTTGACAAGCCAAAGAATACTATGAACATGCAATCCCATATTCATTGTTGAAGCCAATAAGCCCAAGGCTTCCACTCTTGATCACCATAAACATCAGCAACTAGAGAAAATGTCACGTTACTAACAACTAAACATAGTCAAACACGTGATCCCTGAGGAAAATAATATTATTTTCACGTTTAGACTTTGTGTCCCTCACTAAAAGGACATTCCGGACCTAAGCAAGTCCTTAAAAGGCTTAAGGAGGAAACAGGTGGGAGAACCACCCTGAGGTGGGAGACCTCGTGCTGTTCTCCGTATTCCCTCTCTGTCGGGAAGACAAAAATAGATAAAGAATTTGGGGGAGAACTGTTCAGACTCAATGGAGGTTCGATTCTCTATCCTTTTGGATTAAATGCAGATTATCCATTTATACATCCACTAATTTGGAAGGAAGATGATTTTCCTGATCAACTCATATGGTTATTGTGGTAGACTCCATGTCAGGGTGTGCTTGCACACTCTGGCTACCACCAAGTAGGATGGTATAATAGGCACCCGCACCTAAGGTAAGTAGGGATGGGTGAAAATCCCACTGCAAAGCTAGAACATCTTACGGCACTGCTCACAACCGCAAGCTAGAAAATGTTAATTGCCTATATCTTAAAAAGAAACAAATAATTTTTTTCACAAAGGAAAGAAACAGAACACTTCATTATTATAATGAACTGTTATGAAAGACCTTTAAAGGGGAAAAAACTTATCTTAACTAAATGGCCGTCTAGGCATTCGTAATACTTGGAGAGTAATTATACACTTACTTTGGTAGATTGTTTGAGTTACATATGATGACTGTGTCCTCCTTCTGTGTTCTTAATATCGATTCTATGCACTATTTGGCTCAACGAAAAGAGGTTAAAAAACTAAAGATGTTGAAGTAAACTACAGAAAGAATTATAGCTCAACTTATGCAAAAAATAAAATTAAAATTAAAAATGAAAAGGTAAGGGGTTTATTGCTTGGCTCGACCCAAAATACATACTTTCGGTTACAATCGGCACGGCATGATAGATCAACTGTCAATATCTGCCACGCTATATGTCCAGAAGCAGCAGTAAGAAATGCATAGTATGGCCATCCTGCTCCACATGCATCATAGGAAAAAAGAAAATGAGCTTGCCATTAATATTGGAAGTCAAAATCCTTGGACGAGAGAAAATTAATACCAATATCAGCATTATATCCGCAGAGTGCAAGACTGCTGATGCAAGCGATTCCAAAGCCAGAGATCCATTCCTTCGACAAATCTCCAAATCTCAATGCCGTTGATCTTACACCCACTTTAACATCGTCTTCTTTATCCTTTAAAAAGGAGGAAACAAATCTCAAGAACCTAAATGTGGTGATCAGTTATAACTAAATATATATTGCTATTGACTAAAACATTGGATTGGTGATGCTGGAGTGGGCTTTTTTGGGAGTGGGGTCGAGGATGGAGAGAGATTCCAAAGGAAGAACTTTAAAGTCTAGGAAAAACAGACAAAGGCTAAAGAGAGAGCCAAAAAAGGATCCTTCATGCATAAACTGAATAATCTCACACATTACCAGTCCAATCCAAGTACCAAAGGATACAATGCAAGCTAGTTCCTACATTCATGGAGACAACATGGGATATAATCTTTATGCTCACGTAACCACTATCTGAGACTCGATAGTTATTCCAGTAATTGCATATTCATTTGAGTTATAGAATAATATGCAGCCACACGTTTCATGCTTGTTTGAGGAATAGCAACAAGCCTAGCAAGTTGTCCCCTCTTAGCAGTTTTCATCCAACAAATTCAAGATGAACATAAAAACCACACCTTCCAAGAATCTCTCGGAATTAAAATATATTGAGCAACTCAAATCCATTTGTCAAAAATGAATATGTTCTCCATTTTGGTTCTACCTTGTTGCTTTTGATAATCCAACTCATGTGCTTTCCCTGTAAGATTTCATCTAATAATCCCCTTCTCTGGATTCTCTACCTATAATCATTGGTGATTATTGTCCTTTTGCCTTACACTCTATTGCTTTTTTTCTGGCAGAGAAACAGATCTCATTTCACAGAAGTTATGAAACTTCACCACATTCCTAACTTTTTTGGAGGAGTATCATCGAACCAATTGATATACCATTCCAGAAAAGTCCAACCACTGAGAAAATGTACTGAAATTAAGAATAACTTGCAAAAAAAACTCAAAATGCAAAAGGCACATTATAAACTAGTCAACAAGTTTCATGAGATACAGTCAGATACCTGGTGTGCATATATAGTGTCGTACACGAGAGTCCAAAAAACTCCAGAAAAATAAAGAGGAAGCACGATATAAGGATCCAAACTTCCTTTAACAGCAGCCCATCCAAGTAAAGCTCCCCAATTGAAAGTCAAACCTAGATAGGCCTGTGGCTGCATTGGCATTGAAAATTTCCTAGACGTCAGTCAACAGATAATGTCAATAAAAAGCACAACAGAAAGATCACAACTGCTGCAACAAATAGAAATCCAGTCTTATTACCCAAAATGTGAACCTTTTCATCAAGGGATAAGAGAAGACAAGCAACAAAGAAGAAGCTCCCAGAATACGGCTGTCAAAAGATAATGAAGCTTAAATCATTGTGAAAAGAAGAAAACAGCTAGTGCATATTTTATGACCACTACTACATGCTTTTATATCAATTATTTCTCGATATACAAGAATCAGATATCAGAAAGCTATACAGATTTTTAAAAGAAAAAAAAGGCCAACATCCTTTATCACATCAATTTCCTTTCAAACAAGGATGGAACAGCAGAAGTTTCTCATTGTTGAACCTAATTCTGGTATATTACCAAGAGCTGAAGGTCGACAACAGCAAGCTGATTACAATATTATGGAAGAAACAAAAGGTGAATAGATTTATTCCGAAAAGAAAGCAGCTGCTAACGGCTATTGGACACTACAAACCATAATGAGTTAGCATACAAAATGGAATAAGCAGGCTAGGGCCTTCAATTGACCAAAGCCTATGCATCCTACAGAAGTAGTAGAACATAATCACGGCAGAATTTACAATCACCAACTTCATCCTAAAATTATTTAGGTTTTTAAGGCTCAATCACCTGTATACTGTTTATGGCCTTGCATCCTGTCTCTTGAGGTAACTCACAGAACACTTCAACCAGTAACAAGACATCACAATAATGTATTAGACTTTCCTACTCAGAAAATTGTGGGACGAAGTTGAAAGGGTTGGTACTTTGGCAGTAAGGAACGATGAACACCCAAATGAACTTCACCAAGTAACACAGTTTCATGCTTATGACATTTTAATAATGACTGCTTAAAATAACTTTAAGCATGAGTTTATTTGTCTTTAAAGGAAACTATTAGCCAAGGACATATAACCTGAGCATTCCACTTTTCCATAGAATATCAATTTGAATCTCAAAGGAGCTTGCAAAACTAGCGAAAGCTTATCACACAGTGTCTGAATAGGACATAAAAGTGAGAATAACCTGTAATTATTCAACTGTAGAAGAATTCCAAGACCTAAAAGCAATTGAAACCCAAGGAAAGAAAGCCCTTGAAATGGTGTCAAAAGACCACTCGCGATTGGCCGGGACTTTGTTCGTTCCACCTAACAGAAAAAGAGTCAAACATAAATTAAATGCCAAAGAAACCTAATAAATTGATCTTATAAAAGAGAAATTCCAAGAACTTTGGCTCTTAGCAATCCATGATCTATTTCTGAGAAAATATTAAAGCTTTATTCAGCAGCAAAAGATAAAAGAACCTTAAAGCAACCAGAAAAGTTAGGGAAAATAAGGAAAAGGTGCCCAGAAAAATACAAATTGACTGTGTCATTCTTTAGAATTTCAAGATGAATTGGGCTTTCTAAATACAGTAAAAAGTGATCATTTTAAATTGACAGGTGAATGGCGAACTTATGATTTACTTCATATATCAATTTCATAAAAAGTTTGATTTAAACCCTAGATTGTAGCAGCAACTACTAGGAAACCATCACGGTCAAACCAGAGAACTCTAAAAAAATTTATTCAGGCATGCAGAAATCGTAGGCTCCATTTAAACAGACTAAAACTTAAGAGAATCCAACTAAAATTGAGATAGAAACTTCCAACAAGTTTCCAATCAACCCAATAGTGCCAAGTTGACAACCAGAAAAAGATGTAAGAGGTTAACTTCAAAATAGATTTACCTAGAAAGGGGAAGAGTAGAACAATCATTTAAAAGAAGTGGGTAAAGACAAAATAAAGGAAAAGAATTTTCATAGGATAAACACACTAGATGTCTTTCAACTCTTAGAAGGCTACGACTTTTCATGAAAATGCAAATAATTGGCATGAGGCAACAAGTATGCCAAGGAAACAATTCATCTAAAAGACCTTGATTCGGTGGGAGAAATTAAAAATGTTATTCATTATAACATTAGGTTTCAACCAAATTATTCAACCAATCCATGTGCACATTCGAGTTATTCAACCAAAAAAAAAAGGCAGAAAACAACATACACAGTAATAAGCTTACCATCACATCAATGTCCCTATCAAGGAGGTCATTGACAGTGCATCCAGCACCTCTCAACAGCAAAGCTCCAGAACCAAAAAGCATCAACATCTTAAGATCAGGAAGGCTTCCTGGGTTTGCTGCCAGCGTGATTGACCTAGAATTGGTTGGATGTAAGCAACAATAAAACTCGATCAGCATATCCATATCATGTTAAAACAGCACCATGAAAATCTTTATTCCTCGGTTTAAAGCCCAATTCCACAGGAAAAACAATAATGAGGGGCATAGAAGGTATATGAATTCACATTATACTGACGAACAGAGGAAGCAAGTACAACTGAACATAGACAATTAGGTTCAAAACAGTGATATATGAGGGGGGCCTGCAGCAATAGCAGTCAAACATATTGTCCATGCTTACAACAGTTCTAGGCGGATAGCCCCTAACAGTACATTCAAAGCTTTTTCACAGAATCCATTAGACCACTCAATGGCATGCATACACCCCAAACAACATAAGTTCTTGGCATCATCCTGCAACTACAATGAACCAACACTCTCTTTATAATCATTCATGTTAATGTCTTGTGTAGCATGTTAATTAGCCCTGAGGACTATTTGAAGTCACAGCAATATTGCAACCGAAAACGAACTTATCATTAACATTGGAGAAATTTTCTCTCCCTTAGTTTCAAATGGCATTGAGGAAGTGGCGCCATAAGTGTTTGACATAAAGATATATTTTTCTTTTGATAATTCATAAAGAACTTCATTATAAGAAATATGGTACATCAGAAATGTACAAGCACAGAAGCGGAGCTTATAAACAAATGAAAGTAGAACATCACTAGAAAAGACAAAATCAGAGCAGAGTGCAAAAATAAAAGTAATCAAAGCTTAAGATTCTTCAAAACAATCTTTTGTTAGGTCCTTCCCAAGTACATAACACAAGACAAAGCAGTGCAGTGCTTCAAGGCCGAAGTTACAGTGAGGAAAAAGATAAATCAAAAGAAGATGATCAACAGAATCATCCCATTTTTTGCACATATGATGCCAGTTCATGAGAGTGAAATTTTGTTTTCTGAGATTTTCAATAGAAAGAACCTTATTCCAAGCTACAGTCCAACAAAAATAAGATATTCTACAGGGAACATGAAGTAGCCAAATTGCTGTTGAGAGAGAGTGAGGAGAGAAAATTCCCAAAATAAACCTATTTAACACTGGAAGTCTTATTTTCTATATAGTACACCATCTTGTCATCCCGAAAATAGAAACACAAACCTTAGCAAAATAGTGAAGAGCTAGGACAGAATCAATTGGAGATAGCTCCCAATCTGAAAACCTTTTTTATGAAAAATGGCTTCAAATGACAGTAACCACCCTCCAAAAACACATGTAGTCTAAAACCATCTAAGTCTTGTTTCATACAGAGGATTATCTTTTAGCCCCACAAAACCGTGCCTTTGCCTTGGAAAAGGATGTTATTGCTTGAACCCACATTCATTTCCAGATTCGTTCATTGGCTAAATCCTAATCCTCAGAGTGTTGTCAAAAATAAATCAGTTCAGATATAAGCAGCATCTCATAATAACTTCCTTTAAAAACAAAGAGACGGGCTGTAGAATTTGTCTCCCTTTCAAAACAAAGAGTCAGCTGCAGAATTTTACATTACTGTGGTCTTCTCACTTGCAGTTCAAGTCATTGGTGTATGAGATCCATAGCTAATCCCCTACTACTGATAATCCTTGTAACGGTGATCTATTGATGCCTTTGTCAACTTCCAAATGACAATGCAGAAAACAAAATCCTATACATGAATAATGCAGCACATACAGGCAGTACAAGTTGCGAGAGAATCGAAACAAATTTAGTTGCTCCTCTTTGAGTCATTCAATCAAACACATCACAGTGGTTTCTCCGAAACCACTCAGGCTTTTTCAGTGTCGCAGAAAGAGAAACCAAAGCAGCCCCCCATGAAACCGTAAAGCCTCTTACCACATACAAGGCCAAGCAAGCAACCAAGTCCCAATAGGCTTATCCAAGCGAGCAAGGTGAGCATAAGGCCTCGCCTGTCTCGGCAGATACAAGTCGATCCAAGACGCCCCGAGCTTGGGCACTTTCTCGTCACCACCACCACCACACGACCCGTCGTCTTCGCCATTCCCATCTTTCTTGGCACTCTCCGCCACGCTCGAAAAGCCCACGACGGACCCACCATTCGGACATCCAAAAGACCCGAAATTTCTCCGGGAAAAATCCAAACCGGCACCGCGGGACGACGACCCATGAAGCCGCTCGGGACCATCCGGGCTGAACAGGCATCTCCCGATCAGAGCAGAGAGCGAGGGAGCGAATTTCCCCGACGAAGCTTCATGGGTCCATACGTAGCCGCGGAAAAGATCGTCTTGGCATCGCGCGCCGACCCCATTGTCGCAGCTGCGATACAAGACCGACCCCCATGTCCGAAGCTTGGTCTTTAATCTCCTCGTGTACATTGCAGCCAATGCCAGCACGCACGACGAGAATTCTCTCGGCGGGAAAGGGAAACTACCGGTACGCTTTCAAGAATCTCGCGCCGGTTTCTTGGAGGATTTTCGCGAGGCTCGCAAGATCATAGATCGCCCGCCAATGAGATGAGGGGGGAAGGGAGAGAAGTGAGTTGAAGCCAAACCAGACAACCTGCCTGTTCTGCTCCCGATTATGAACAGGAAGAGCGGCGAACGGACAGACTACACGTTTAATTCGGCTGTTAAGGGAAATGTTCATGGGAATATGCAAATATAAGTTCCAAATGCAAATAACATTTGGCAAATTTTAATTTTTAATTGCCTTAGAAAATAATTTGACTTAAATACCTTAAATAAAAACTATATTTTTGTAAATGACTTTTGATATTTTTCTAAAATAAATTTAAAATAATTTTGAGTAGAGCTTAGTCGTCAAACAACCTCATCTACACAATCTCAAACATCACCTGAGTTGTACGACCCAAGCAATACTTGGGTCACACGACCCTAGGTGATGGTTGCCGGATGGTCGCAACCCCCAAATGGCAATCACTAGGGTCGTCATCAACCTCCATTCGACTCCTTTATGCAAATGATGAAGAAGATGAATAGTGACTAAGGCCAAAACTTATGTTTTTGCAATGTTACTTTCTAAAGGGTTTCCGGAACTTACTTTATGCTAAAAGCCTTTAGAACCAAACTTGAGTAAAAAATGAACTAAACCTTATTTACATTTGTCCAATGGAATTTTAGAGTTGAAATTAGCATTGGAAATTCTAAATCAACTAGGGCAAGTCTATATAATTTTATTCGTTTTGCACACTAAATATTTTTTTTTACAAATGTTTATTGCATTTCTACGATGCTAAATAAAGATAGGCAAAAAGTGATTGCTAAAGCTATACTAATTTGATGGAATTATGTACTAGGACATGGCCATAAAAAAAAAACATAAGGCTAATAACACAAGTGTTGCATTTACTCACAAATTAATTTTTGTATAATAAAATATTATAAACTGGTACACCACCCAAAATTAACATTCGAGTCATAAAAATCCAAATTTGAGATACATTTTGCATTTACCCTCAAAAGTAATTTTCTTATAGCCAAAAATCTCAAAACTTATACATCCGTAACAATCTACACACGTGACAAATAACGTGATTGGTGGATCCAACATGGAAATTCACCATAAAAGGATCTCCTAAAGGACACGTTTTGGGAGTTTAGATAGGAGAAAACCTTACTGCATCAAGCAATCAAAATTTACCTTAAGAGGCTTCTTTATGTTTCGAAAAATTACTAAAATTCCTTATTTTACCCTAATTATTCTACAAGACTCATGTAAATTTGTCATGAGTAAATCGGATTTTGAATTTTTCGTGATACGAAATATAATTTTAGTAAATGTGACACAAGCATACAAGTTTGGAATTTTTTCCCATATGAAAATTAGTTTGTGGGTAAGTGTGGCACAAACATATCCAATTGAAATCGTGGAAGAAGAACTATATAATTCGAAAGTCAAAATGCACCTTGATCAATCGAGCCATCAAAATCTAGCCCACAAGCAGCGACTCGCCGTTTTTGCCAGTATCGAAACGACGCGGCGTTTGACAATCTCCCATCTCTAAAACCCCTCTTCTTCTTCTTCTTCTTCTTCTTCTCTGCGACGATTCCTCAGTAGCAGAATAAAGCTCTCGAGCTCGGTCTCCGACGATGGAAGGAGGGGGCGGCGCGTCGTACCAGCGGTTCCCGACGGTGAAGGTCCGGGAGACGAAGGACGACTACCTCAAGTTCGAGCTCCGGGGGACGGACGCCAGCGTGGCGAACGCCCTCCGCCGCGTCATGATCGCGGAGGTCCCCACCATCGCCATCGACCTCGTCGAGATCGAGGTCAACTCCTCCGTCCTCAACGACGAGTTCATCGCCCACCGCCTCGGCCTCATCCCCCTCACCTCCGACCGCGCCATGTCCATGCGCTTCTCCCGCGACTGCGACGCCTGCGACGGCGACGGCCAGTGCGAGTTCTGCTCCGTCGAGTTCCACCTCCGCGCCAAGTGCATGACCGACCAGACCCTCGACGTCACCAGCAAGGACCTCATCAGCTCCGACCACACCGTCGTCCCCGTCGACTTCTCCGACGCCCTCGCCGACGATTCCTCCGAGCAGAAGTAACCTCCTCCTCGTTGTCGCCTCGTCTTTCATTCTATGTCGGTGTCCATTTTCTTTTCCTTCTTCTCGTCTGGGGAATTGCTGCGTTTTCAGGAATTTCGTCTTAATTTTTGGGCTTCTGTCGTCTTTCTCTCGTTTTGGGAGAACAATGAAATTCACCCCCGCTTCCATGGTATAACGCGTTACCCTAAATATTGGCTAAAGATTACATGGCGTTCTCGGGGATGTAATTTGAAAGCTCTGTAGAATGAGTTGCACATTTGGAAATTGCATAAGATCGATTTGTACTGCCCAAAGTGCTGCTTCTTTAGAGGTTTTGTGAAAGCTAAAAAATAAAATAAGAAGAGGGCTTTGTTCATTTAGGTTTTGTTGAATTGCTGGTATTGTCTTCTGAGTTTTGCGATGTGCCAGTGGCTCGCATGTCTGTTTGTGGTAAAATTAATAATGGAATGAATCTTGATGAAGGGCTTCTTGTGGTTTCCAGACACTTTACATGCAGCCATATTTATCTCTTCACGAGATATGCAGTAAAATCACTTCAAGGTTTCTTCTTGGTTTAAGGACGAGAACAGATGTTGGAAATGGTTCTTAAACTTAGACCAATTTGGTGCAAAAAATTTCTTTGGAATGAAGACCTTAAATGCAAGTTAGTATGTTTTGCAGCTAATCATACATCTCGTTGTTTAATTGCTTCATACCTGTGGAGTAAATAGAGAATGTGACTGGTAATTATCAATGTCATTGTGATGGTGGATTCCTGGATGTGGATAGGTATGAAAAGTCAGCATCATTGTCATTACTGTCTGGGATGCATTGAGAGAATGGTGCAATAGTTGCTTTTCTCCTTATATTTTCCATATGTTCTTTTATGTGCACAGGGGAATTACTATTGTGAAGCTTCGCCGAGGGCAAGAGCTAAGGCTGCGAGCAATAGCAAGAAAAGGAATTGGCAAAGATCATGCAAAGTGGTCCCCCGCAGCCACAGTGACATTCATGTATGAACCTGAAATTCACATCAATGAAGATTTAGTGGAGACCTTGTCCCTTGAGGAAAAACAAAGTTGGGTGGAAAGCAGTCCCACCAAAGTGTTTGACATTGATCCAAATACTGAGCAGGTTGGTTTCCCTTTAATCATTGGATATGTGTGTGGCCTGCATGATACGTGAATTTCCAATTAGTGTGATTACTCAATTTATTGTATACATAGAATCCAATGAAGTAAAGATTAAATAGCAATTGTCTGGCAAAAAGAAATGATGTGACCTATTTGCAACCAGAATGGTAGAAACTGATTTTCGCATGGACTGCTCTGACATAAGACAAAGGGGGAGAAACTTGATGTGTTGCCTTGTTTTCTTTCTTTGCAAATAAGTTCTACTTCAGCTCCATTACAGAAATATTGTACTTGACTCTCCCTGATAACATTCTGACTGGATTTTATCAGTTTGATTCTGTGTTAGGAGGAAAATTTTCAAATTCTGACGCCTTGACAACTACTCGAGATGTCTGTCACCATGAAACTCCCGGATTTAGACTATAACACTTGATTGTAATCTTCACAGTCGAGTCAATACATGTGAAACTGTCAAAAAAGTAGGGTTACAATGTGGATGTTAAGATCATCTCAACTAATTTTCTGCTCAATAAGTGAAAATAAGAATATTCAGCTACCCCTTTGATTTCATGAATCCACCGACACTTCTGTGGAAAGCAAAATCTGGAGCAGTATCTGTGTTCTTCTTATAATAAGATAACTTAGCAAGGACATATGAGGCATATACATGTAAGTTGTGCATGCCTTAATTGGTCATGGTAGTGCGAAGGCGAGGAGCATTAGTATGATGCTAGTGCAAATGTTGAAGTACTGAACAACAGATGAAGGTACCCTGAAATAAGAGTGACTGCAGTCTTATAGACTAAAATAAGGAAAATTGAATGCAAATTACAATAGTTGTGACCTAAAAACGGTAACTTATAATGGGGAATGATGGAGGAAAGAAAAGGAACAGGACAAACTTCATAGTGAATTCAATTTTATTAGTTCTCATCCCCAAGGTGAGTCCCTGCCTGTACTGACTTAAATTTAGCCTCCTGTAGCATAGCTGAGACAGTGACCAGTATTCTGTCATCGAAGGAAATGTAACTCTCAAAATGCAAGGTATGCTTGCGGAAGCAAGCCTGCATGTGCAAACATTGTTTTGGTAGGAGTAGTCAGCGCTGTGAAAACTGACAGCCATATTGTACATTAGCTATTCATTTTGCTTTTGATAAGAGTAATGCCATTAGAAAAGTGATAATTTCATTCTTATCATCTGGCGCTGGCAAAACTGTGTGATAATAGTTTATTTCAGAATGATTCTCTAATATATAAGGATAAATGGAAAGAATTAGATCGTTAGTTGCAAGATGTAGATGTAGATGACAACGTATCGACAGGAGTTCAATTTAGCAGAAGTTATAACATTAAGATCACTGAGAAATCATTGCTTCCGTAAATGTTATAAACATGCCAGCTGATTTGATCTATGTTTATGGTGTAAAGAGTAATGGTACGGTGAATCCTGGGCACGGGCCCACATCTCTCTCTCTCTCTTTAATGTAGCATTCCAAGTTGGGAAGCATTCTATATGAGTCTTAGCTCATTGGTTTTGAATGGAGATTAAAGGGTGAAACCACAGGAATGGAGAATTAAAGTGATGTAGCTTGTAGTTTAACTTGAAGATATTTAAATGAGAAGGATTTGGAAGAATTGAAGGGGGAAGAAAGGATGTGGGCACTTTTCTTATCCACTCATGGTAATTATTGGTGAGTAGGGTCTCTTAGCTATGCTTTGTGATTGGAAAATGGGTGCATGCATAGATGGTAACTTTTTAGAGGAACTGTGTCTCGGATTTGTTGGGATTACCATTTCTAAGTGCAGTACCTGGGTACATTGACCATGTCTTGACTAGTTAAGCTGGTGAAAGTAAAATTCTCCACTTGAGTAAGTGGTGCTCAATCCCATTAAAACTATACTTTATCTAGTCTAGAATGTAGCAATGGATAGAAATTGCACAGGTGGCTCAATATGTGGGAGAGTTGATGGACATTACTTCTGCACCGAGTTTGAATCCAAAGACGGTGATGTACTGAAATTCTTTTGCTGTGCTTTTAATGAGAGTATCAGTATCTTTTTTATGTTTCCAATTTTCCAAAACATTTCAACCTTACAAATTGTTTCTGAAAATTAATTAGCAAAAAGAAACCTCTTAAATAGTTTCGTTCGATCTTTATCTGCTTTCTATTATGTCACTTCAAATTGTTTCATGCTTTTTTTCATTCTTTTTGTTGGGTCATCAGTTAATTTCCAAGTAAATCATTCTTTAGTTGCTGATATTATCATTGTTTGCATTGGTGATTCTTTATGCCAAACTCACATTAAGTCTCGATGCAATAAATGATTGTCATTTGGCTAGAGCAAAGTTTTATTTTGAATAACCCCTAGAGAATAGAAACTTAATTTTTCTTGAAAATGAGAAGATGAGAAAAATCGCTCAAAAATAAATAGGATGCTGATGATCACTAGCTTTAACTGCGCATATGATTTATGTTGTCAGCTCCCATTATATTTTTGAACACTGTGCTACAAGTAGATTTGGTTAAATAAACATCAGAAATGCCTGCAAGAAAGCTTTTTTTTTTTTTTTTACTAAGAGGAGGCTCCATCACTGCTAAAATTTACTTTTATTTCTATGTTCTAGTTCTTCACACCACTTTTTTTCATTGTGGCAATCAAGTTACCAAACGAGTCTTCGGTACTTTTTCTTGGAAAAACTGAGTTAATTGCAAAATTGGGTGGCTACTAAACCCTTTCATTTTGGGGGTTCTTTTCTACCACAGTCAGATTGGCCATATATATAGCTCATGACTTGACTGGTAGAGAGTCTGAAAGAGTTATCTTTCCCCATTAATATAGTCTGAGATGGTTCTTAGATGCTGAGCTAATAGAACATTATAAAAGCTGAGAATGATGTTTGACAAAGGTAGAGATTTTTTTCTTTCTTTTTTGGATCATTATGTGTCTGTAATATATACACACTCATGGAGATAGTTCTGGAGGAGAAGCTTTTTTGGCAAATATTGTATAATGATAATTAGAATTCTAACTAGTGTGCTGAACCTTTCTTCTAAGGAGACAGGATACTCAACTGACAATAGGATTAATGCTATCCAGGATTGGTTCCTAGATTTGTAAGATTGTGAGAATAGCAGATTCTCTACATAAAGGAATAAATTTCACTTTGGCCAGTATTAAGGTGTGATACTGTGTCATTCTTGGGATGTTGATTTGGATGCCACATTTGCTTCTCTTAATGTTGCAGCTTGTCTAATTTGTCTTATTAACATAAGGATGGAGTTTCATTTCATGTCACAATGATGTTATTCTAAACTAACGATCATTATGTACTTTCTGCTTGATGCTTAGTCCTTTGAGCAAATATGCATGGATGGCTGAGCTTAGGCCCTCTATTTCTCATTTCCTATTCTCTTTTAGGTGGTAGTGGTCGATCCTGAGGCTTACACTTATGATGATGAAGTAATAAAAAAAGCTGAAGCCATGGGGAAGCCAGGTCTTGTGGAGATTTATGCAAAGGAGGACAGTTTTATATTCACTGTCGAATCCACTGGAGCAATTAAATCTTCACAGTTGGTACTCAATGCCATAGAAGTGTTGAAGCACAAACTGGATGCAGTTCGCTTATCAGAAGATACAGTGGAAGCTGATGATCAATTTGGCGAGCTAGGCGCTCATATGCGCGGAGGATGATTGGACTGTAATATAGTGTATTTTTAAACCTGATCTTTAAATGTTTCTAGTGGATCTTCATGGAACCCTTTTAATCTGTTTTTGCGACACCAAATTATCAGCCAGTGATTTCAATCTTTCTTATGTTCTGTGTTTTCTTAGTTTCCGAGAGGTGAGTATTTTGGAAAATCATAGACACTTCCCTCCTCAGGATCATCCCTAACGAGTTTCTGTTTGCATTCGGTCATCTGACTCTGAATGAATATTGACATTCAATGACGTTGCCAAAATTCTCTCTTCTTGGATACTCTCAATCTGCAACTTTTGCTCTAACAAATCAGGACCTGTAACATTGGTTTGATCGCTTTGTTCTTAATTGGGTACTAAAAATTTATGATAAATAGCCATCAATTTTGTGCATCCTTTCTCTTGTACATCTTAGCAAGTGGTAAAGTCACCTCATTCTCCTCAAACATTCTCTCGGGCAGTTAAGACAGACATATAAGAAACTTGTGGTTGATTATATTTTTCAATTATTGCTCTCTGAGAATCTAAAGGGTAAAGTCAGGAGCTGCATGGTCATGACGTTCCCACAGCTAATTCCTTGAGAAAACATCCTTGTTTGCCGGCACAAGGCTCTATTGTCAGTTCCAATTTTGACCACCGATGCAGCGACCATATCCACTGTCCTGAGTCCCTTTGCTATGAAAGTTTTTTAGCCTGGCAAATGTCCATTGTCTTCGTAATCTCAGCTCCAACTTTAACCACTGATGCAGCAACAATGACCAACAATGTCCACTGTCCTTACCTATGAAGCACAGACACTCTTCAAGAGCCTTCGTGTCATGTTGGACACTTTCGACACGTGTCGGACACTCTCGGAAACTCGGTCAAAGCATGTCGGAAAATCCGACACCTGGTTAACTTTTCTGACACTCTCCGACACTTGAGTCGGAATTTCAATATACGAGTTTCTGATACGTGATTCCAATATCGATGTCAATTTTAAAAATTTTCAATAAATGAGATGTCAATATGTATATATGTGAAAAAATAAAACACAATAATAAAAATAATAAATGGAGAAAGAAGAAAAACATAGTCTTCTCTTTTCTTCTGACTTCCACTTTCCGTGATATACAATTCATCCCTTAAGTTTTTTTTTTTTTTCCTCTTCGACATTTCTAACATGCGAGTCCGAAATATCGATTGCTTGTTTTTTCTCGAAGTTTAATGAATTATTGGAATAAAGTTGAATTTGTCAAATTGAAACAATGAATGATATTAATAAATGGTGGATTAATATTTTTAGTGTAAATTCATTCTAAGCTTTTTTAATTATTTATTTATTTGTGAATTTAAATAAAATTAATTTGATTGAAATAATCATAAAAATGATAATTTATTATGTATATATAAAAATATATATTTAATATACAACGTGTCCTAACGTGTCGAAATTCTCTGTATTTTTATGAATGACGTGTCGGCGTGTCGTGTCGTGTCGTGTCGTGTCATGTCGTCTCCCGTGTTGCGTGTCAGTATCGATGCTACTTAGGTCCTGACTTCCTTTGCCATGAAAGTCTACTAGCCCGGGAAATGTTCACTTTCTTTGCATGATTTTTTTTTTTTTTAATCTGGGTAAATGGAATGACAGTGCCCATCTTATTTTTGTTTATCAGTAGCCAATGGGATTGGAATGGTGTTTTGCACCCTTTACATATTTCCATGTGCGGTTGTTTTCCATCTTACCATGGGCAAAGGAATTGCCTGGTGAAGCAGATGAATGAACTCTGCACATTTCCTTCTCCCGCTTTAATTATTTGCCAAAGTACTTGTTCCCTCCAGGCATTTCTTTGGTACCTCAGTTATGTCTTTTGTGAATCTCGTGCTGTGTTTCGAACAAATTCTGGTATCCGTTGACTCATCAGATGTTGCAATGTATTCCTCTAGTACTCTTGTGACGATGCCGGGGACCCTAGAGTTTGGGTCCGTCTCATGTGTCACGGGTGGTTTGTTTCGTTGGCTTTGTAAGTACACCAGCTGGTAGCCATTCATCATGTTCCTGGGCTTGGTGTCAACATGTAGCAACCCTATGAACCAGTAGCCACTGTACTCGAGGCGTCGACGTCGCATTAGTTGTTTGTCGGGGGCACATTTGACATGGTATAGATTCATGTTCATGTGGAAGCCATTGATCTACGAAATGGTAAGAGAATTTTGTCTTACCAGATTACATGGTGGAATCATTCATCAATCATTGGTTTGCTGCTGCCACTCTTATCTTGATTAACAACAAAACTGAGATTACAGATTCTCTCTCTTTTTTTTTTTTTTTTCTGGGATTTAATTGATAGTCATATTGAATCTACCTGCTGGTACGAAACATTAATTACTTGTCTGGTGTCTCTCCTGTTGGCCATCACGGGCAAAGTTCCTGTGGCAGAAGAGAACAGCCAAATCTGCCCATCTGTGATATGCGTTCCCACTTTGTTTGGGCGTTGGGAAAATTGTCATTTTGTTCAGCTTCTTAGCTTTCTTTCTGTCAAGCTGCCTGTCAAAGAAAGTTCTTCGTCCAGTACCCTCTCGAATGTACATACTAAGAAATCAGAGGAAGCATATTGCGAATCAGACCAATGTGTTTACATTACCAATATCAATGTGGAGCGGCTTCGGGTGTGGAACCCAAACATATCGACATTTCGTTTTATTGGCGTTTCATCGTGTTAGCGTGACGTATGAAACCACCTTTGCGATAAACCTTGCCTTGAATGTTTGGCTCGCTATTTGCTTAAGCTTCAGACGATTCATGTTAAGTAGTTAATAAGGAGATGAAAATAGCTAGTTTGATTAAATATATTATAAATACTCGAGCCAACTTTCAATGGCTTCAAGCTTTGAATAAAATCAGGTTACTTCTCAATTCATCATATTATCTGAGCCTAGAGGAATTGGGTCCAACTCCTTATGCACTCCCACTTATATATAGGTTCTGCTTCTTTATACTTTCTGTTCTACATGGCTAAAGATCAAATTTACCATTGTTGATCAATTAGTAAATACATCAGTCATTTTAATGGCATGGTTTATAGGTCAACATTATCATTTTAACCGCATATTTTCTCTGGAATAATCTCTAGCAGTCTAGCTACATCTAAATCTAGTGAATTAGCTAAGATTTCTCTTGAAACATCAGTGAGGGGGCTGGACCACTCCAATCAGCCTTAAAGACACCTAAATAGCTGTCTTCATAAGCAGACACATTTCCAGAATTGCAGCCATGTTTTTTCACAGAATCAGGACACGACTGAGCCAGAAAACATGTAGAGAACAACCTATTTGTCTTTACCCTCTTGTTTTGTAGAAGGACTCTAATTTAAGCCTATAAAGCAACCACACCCTAGTCAGCACAAAAAAGCATATGTTAAACTCATTTAGTATTATCAAGGTACACTACCCTATCCTCGCGCAACTTTTAGATTAAGCACATTTAATTGCGGCAATCAATTCGTCTTACTGAAAAAAAAAAAATGTTTTAAGACGAGCTAAGACCTTCCTACTCCCAGCACTCGTCACATTATGAAGGTCATTGGCCCGTCGAACTTAGAAGAGCGTAAACAAGAGGACCACCTACCCACAACACTGGACTTACCGTATTTTCTAATTGAATATCTTGTCTATATTTGAAATTCTTCGAGATTGTCCTTGCTGTATGTTGATAAAAATCGTCTTGTATGGTAGGGAAGGCATGTTACATGAGGGGTAATCAATATAAGGACCCACTGAAAAAATAGTGGAGATTGGGATATGCTGGGCTTTATGGTTCTCAGAGTCAGGACATGGCTACGTCAAGGTTTGAAGAGAGCACACAATCAAATGGCCTATAACAACTGGAGCTCAGCTCCATTGAAGTAGTTTTTGTTGGGTGAGTTCATTTAGTATGTTTGTTGAGCCTGCCAACATCGATCATTAAAGGCATGGCCAAGCCTAAGCCCTAAGTCTTGGTCTCTCCTTCAAACGGTCCCTTTATGCAGATTCTGGCATGGGCATATAATTGCCACGGGCAGGTTAGGTGCTCAGAATAGCATCTTGTCCCATGGCTTTAGGCTTGCCCGGATCTTGATTCATTGGACCAGATTAATATCGACCATTGACTATGTGATTCCATCACGTGGCATACACATGAAACTCTCCTAATTAAATACTGTAATGAACCGGTTCCTGTGACTTTGGGTACAGGTAAGGAATTCCCCTATGCGGTCCTCCATCTTCGTGCGCCAATTACTAAGCCGCATGCATTGTGGAGTTCCCCTCACTTCCTTTCGAGGAGGGAAAAGATTTTTGTTAAAGAGAATTCAACGTTTTTGCTAATCCTGAAGAGGTGAAATCTAATCGAAATATTGATGATCAATACATTTGTATGGAAATGGTAAAAATGTATGCTGGCCTAATGGAACTCAATCTCAATGAATACCCATATCATGTTTGGATTAGATTCCATTTTGGCTCCAAATTTTTTGGAATTATAGAGGGGACCAGAACTTTAGGCAGATATTCTCTCTCTCTCTCTCGGTTTGGAATGTCATTGAATCGAGGTTGTAAGATTTTTTGGCATTGCATGCGGATTGGTGACCACATAGGAAGATCGAGGTATCTTCATGAACACATCGGATGCCGATTGTGTGTGTATGCAATGAATGGACATATGGATCAAACAAAAGGAAGAGGTTGATGGGAGGAATTGGTTCAATTATGCGAGTCACGCATTGGTTGTGCAAAAGAATGCAAAGTGCTGCAGAAGACAATGTTATTTTGGCAGGAGTTTTGGGGCCTCCCTTGGCTCTGTTCTGATCTCTTTTGAGGGTCATTCTGTTCCCCTCTTGGACTATTTGGATGGAGGGTCTTAGCAAACAGTCTTGCACTTTTGTCAGGTAAAAAAAATGAAATGAAATGAAAAGAAAAGAAAAGAAAACCAATCTCGGACCCTCTTATCTTCTCTCCCTTTGCCCCCTTTGAACACGTTTTAGATTTTCGGTCAATTAGGGGGTGCATGACAAACCAGAATTTATGTTACCAAAATAATTTTTCTATTATAAACCTTTTCGAATAAAAATTCGTTTAATAAACTTATTCCGTTTTTATTTTACGGAATAAATTTTTATTCCATAAATAGGTTTGGAATATAAATCGAAGTAGAAATTTTCTACTTACATTTAATGAAATGAGAAATAAAAATTTTCTTATCGTTCGTTAACCGGTCCCTTCATCCGTTGCCGCCGACCACTTTCCATCGGTTGCTTCGGCCCCGACCACCCGCTCGCCGCCGCTAACACTCGGTCGCCCGTCGCCGCCGCCGCCGCTAGTTGCCCGCCGCCGCCGGTCGCTCGCCGCTACCGCCGCCGTCCGAAAAGAGAAATAAAAAAACGAATTTCTATTTTTAGAGTAGATTTTTGTCAAACGGTTATTTTTGTTTATAAACTCTTACAGAAATAGAAATAGAAAAATATATTTACATTCCAAAACTATTTACGGAATAGAAT
This sequence comes from Eucalyptus marginata, assembly GCA_014182565.1. Taxonomy (NCBI): domain Eukaryota; kingdom Viridiplantae; phylum Streptophyta; class Magnoliopsida; order Myrtales; family Myrtaceae; genus Eucalyptus; species Eucalyptus marginata. The sequence continues at coordinate 20,784,253 of CM024591.1, forward strand.
GGTTATCATGCACACCCTTATAGGTTGAGCATGTAATCGATTATTCTCATAGGCCGTGATGGTCCTTCTTGCCTACTAGACACTAGTTAATATTGCGACACACATCAATGCAGAGCGAGAGGTAAAGTGCAATTGCCGCATTTGAAACCAAAATCTTGAGCAGGGAAAATGCACATGCTCATCACTTGACCAGCTTGTTGAGGCTGCTGGTCGCAAATTTGAAAGTTTATTTGTACCATGATGTGAATTCTCTTGAGAAAATAACCAAAAAAAAGTCATAGTTCTATTGTACAAATGCCAATTCAATTATAAATCTTTCATTTTAGCCAATTTAATTCCAAACCCTTTGACAATTTGTCAATTTAGTTATTCCAATCAAATTTAGCTAGAAATCACTAATGTTACGCTAACTGTGCTACATAGGACAACCAGCACTAACATGAACAAATTTTATAATTTAAAATTTTGATTTTTTTATATTTTCTTTTTTCTTTGTGGTTGGTGAGGTGAGGGTTGCAAACCGTGAACAAGGGTGCGAAGGGTCTTGTCGGCCATGGATGAGGGCCTTTGTGTCTTTGCCCGTGAATAGTGAGGCCGCAATGGATGGCGAAGCCATCGTGACCTTATCGATCGCCCCACCCAGATAGGGCGTTTATGCCCTCCCCAACAATTGGCAAGGGCTTGGGTGAGGGTCATGACCCTCATCAGCAACTAATGAGGCCTTGCATGCCTTCACTTGACCCGCCACGATGACCAAAAAAAAAAAAGAAGGAAAATATAAATAAAAATATAAAAATTATTCATATTGATGTGAGTTGTATCACGTAAGATGGCCGATATCAACATCAGCAATTTATAGTTAAAATGGACCGGATTGATTTATTTGGAAAATTGTGAAAAAGTTTAAAATTAAATTGATCAAAATAAAATGATTTAAAACTAAATTGACAACCGTACATTAAGTTTAACACTCTTTTGATAGTTATTTCACCAAAGTTTAAACCCCCTTCTAGTTTTAGTAAATGGTGATGTTGAAATCGTTTTTATAGGTTTTTTTTTTTCTATATATATCATCAAGAAGGGGTAATTTGGACTCACTCATGATCAATAAAAGCGAATTTATTAGGCTATGTACCTGGCCTAGGGTTATATAAATGAACTCCCCTAGTAAATTCCTATCCTAGGACTTTTAACTGAACCCCAACCCCAACCTCTGCTTCTTGAAGCATGGAGAGGGAAAAGAAACCCTTTTATCCCTAGGACAAGTTAAGGGAGTGTGAAACAGCACATGTCCAGACCAACAATGACTTGTCCTCCTCCTCGCACGATCGAGTAATAGAATAACTTATGGAAATTCCCTTTGTTTTCATCGCTCGAAGCTTTACAGCTGTATGGGAGAAGAAAAGGAGGCAGAGAGGAGGAGGAGATCACATGGGGTTGGTGTTTTGGTCAAAATCTGAGATCAAAACTCCCCCCCCTTTTGATTCTCAATGACCAAAAACCGAACTAGAAAGTGGGAATGATAGGAAGGTGAGACCAAGTCAAAAGGGCACATTTTCACATCTCCCTCCCTCCCTCCCTCCCTCCCTCTCTCTCTCTCTCTCTCTCTCTAAGCCATCATATTATTCTACAATTATTGGTGTGGGGACAAACTGAGCTCATTGATCTTTTGTCCTTGAGAGCAAGCTGTTTCCCTTGAAAATACAAGACAATCTCTCTCTCTCTCTCTCTCTCTCTCTCTCTCTCATGAATCACGAGCACTTATAGCACGCATCTACTTGGACAACCCTCTCTATCCCACACACACACACACACACTACCAACCTTAAAGTGGTGGGAGAGAGAGAAGGCAAAAGAAGGGGACAAGACATCCTTCCACACAATCAAAGATTTTGTCTCCCATTTCCAAAATCCCCCCACCTCTGACTTTTCACCTCCCCTTTTATTATATGGAGAGCAACCCCCCATTAACTCAGCAGAAGACCAAGATCTCTCTCCTCTCTCTCTCTCAGCCACTGAGGACTTGATGTTTTCAAGTGAGGCCAGTCCCTCTCATATTTGAAAAGCTTTCACTAGTGAATGCATTTCTTGAATTATTTTTGTTAATCATTAGTGAGCCTACCTTGACTTGAGTACATGAATGTCACTCAAAATACATTGATAACCTCATGAATTTGGTAAAGGTAGTTAGAGGTAAATGCAAAATTTGGGCTGATAGTCCAAATATAAATTTGTTAAAGTTTGATATAAAAAGAGTCGAACCTATCCATATTCATGTCCATTCTTATACCTGATCTGTATATACATGTCCGGTGCTTTACCATTAAGCCAATCAAGATATCTCTTAATCCTTCTTTATGACTAAGATGTCCTACCTGAAGTTAGGAATCTTTATAATTTTTTGTTTGTAGTATCCTTATTCCTTCGAAATTTGATATCGATATACAAGTCAATCTAAATAAGTGGGGCAAAGTCTTTGAATTATTTTAACAGACATAAATGTTGCTATGCTAAATAGTACTGTGAAAAGTTTTTTTTTTTTTTTTTTAGAATTGAGATCCTCTAAATTTAGGAAATAAATTTAAATTTAAAAATTATTCTTTTCAAGTTTGACATATTAGCATCCTCTTGACAGACGAGATATGCCCAGTAGACAAGTCAGAGGGGGGCCAGGGGCGCAGTGGACGTCCAAGAGAGCTGTGTAAATGAAGCATACAGAGGCCAATTTGGATAGAGTGAAGAGTAGAAGATGTGGCACGGCAGCCATTAATTGCTTGAAGCAGCTTGGTTGAGCCAAATTGACGAAGGCAGGTACGGCGGTGGTTGTGTACACCGGTCGTGGCGGCTCGTTCAAAGAAATTAGGATTAGAGTTCTCTTTTTCTAGGTAAATCGAGACTCTCGAAGTTTATGAAAGCTTACATCTCAACTTCTTTAGGGTAAAATCTAATGTGAATTCTCTGCCCCAAAATATAGAGGGTACCTTTCTCTTTCTTCCCAACACAATCAAACAATGTGATGTCTAAAAACTGCCAAACCCTCTTCTTGATACAGTAACTCTAGGTTTATAAATTGGGAAAGTAACTTCTTGAAACGAACCTCACTCCCAAAAGAGAACTCGAAGGAAGATTGACCATATGAATGCAATATAGATACATCAAGTATGTCCAAAAACACAGAGAGAGAGAGAGAGAGAGAGAGAGAGAGAGAGAGAGGCAAAGGTAAAGTCATTGACACACATTTTGAAGGCACAAGGATGGAAAAAAGAACTCGAAATGCGTTTCGGGGCATAATGCGGTGTGCGAATTGTTTAAGTGGGAAGCAATGGCTGGCATGCATGAAACACTGCACAGATTCACTGGCTTTATAAAAAGATCGCATGTTTTCTACGACACGTGAATAAAGCGAGTGGAAAGAATAAACCCGAGCTCATCCTCTATTTAGATCCCACGTTGAAAGGAGCGAACAAAAGGATCTAGTTAAGGGATTTCGGATATATTGGTCGATACGGTTATCCTAACTTTATTGAACAATATGTCTAAAAAGTAAACTGATCGATCGAGCCGGTTAATTTAATTGTGGTATCGCGACTAATTATATCATAGTGAACCCTTCTAGAGAGGGTACGTATTATCAATACGTAGGCTCTATTTGTCTCGAGGGAAATGAATAACTAAAAATGATTGCTTACATCGCTTATTGAATTGAACAAATGAATTTTTTATTATTCACGAAAATATTTAGCCATGAATTGTTGTAGAGATAATAAAATCATTTTTCATTGAATAATCATTTCAAGCAATACGAGCAATTATCTTTAAGAAAATGTTTTCCAAATCATTCATTTTTCACGAAACAAATGGAATCGTAATTGTTATCTTATGGGTTTTTTCTATAATTAAGTTTCTATTTGTATCTCGGCTATTATTTATCGCTTATATGTATATATGTGTGTGTATCACGCAACCCTAGAGTTAAATCATCATAAATACTTTGTCGTTATTCTTTCTCTAACTCTAAATATCAACATGGTATTAGAGTAGGAAAACGCATCAAATCTTCAAACATCTCTACCCCAAATCAACACTTCCTTTACTCCTATTTCTATCTCAATAATGTTCAATGCATATCTAGTTTTCTTCTTCTTCTTATGCTTCTATTTGTACTTTGATTGTAATTAATTACTTTTATAAATACATATTACACAACCTTAGTTAGGACTAAATCATAATAAACATTTTGTCGTAGTTCTTTCTCTGACTCTAAAGATCAAACACATATATTGCAAAGCTTAACCTTTCTCTACTTTTTGAACTTATTTCTGACATATTCCCAGGCACATTATTCTGAGTGATGTAAAAGCACTTGAAATTAAAGAGTCCCCCACCAATGCAAAAGTCAATTTGCTGGTGTAGTGGAATGATGAAGTAAATAGGTAAGCATGCAAAATTATGACGTGGGATGGCAAAGCGCAAGTGCGCGCCATGAAGAGTTAAAAGCATGGAATTATTACGAGCATGTAAAGACGAGCAAGTGCATGTTCTTAATGCGTTTCATTGCCCATTATTATCGGTCCTTTTGATATATTCTTTGGGGCATTTTTGGTGTCATGCTCGATTTAATAATCATGGGATCCAGCTAAAGCAAGATGAATGATGAGATCTATGAGTAGTTTCTGGCAAAAATTTAGAGAGAAAAAAAAAAGGAGAAAAGATCTTGCGGTCATTTTCTTTCCTTCTTTCGTCTTATAATACAATTTTTTTAATTAAATAATGGAAAAATAGCTAGTGTGTTCGTTTCCAATAATTTTGCATGATTGTGGTCTCAAATCCAACAAGAAAAGACAAAAATGGAAAGGAAAAAGAAAGACAGACAGATATTTCGCTGCAAATCTGAACCTCGATTGACAATTCGACATCGCTTAGGTAGACATGCATGCACGTATGGTATGCATCGAATGCTGCAGGAACAACAAAGTCTAATTAAGATAGAGAGAGTAACTATAGATTGCCAATAAATATAAATAAATGAAAGAGAGCGACAACACAAATAGAAAAAATATTTAAGTTTCACAATACGGTCGACATTGACGTTAGAATGTCTATCCCAAAATTTTTAAAACAGCCCTAAAGGCTTAAGTGTTAAAGTTGGATATTCTAAACATGATATTAAAGCATGAGTTTTTAAGTTCAAATTTGTTTTTGCTCTTATTGGCATCATTTATTTTATATTTCCACACTTAGGTCAAAATCTAATCTACATGTGATGGTAAGTATAAGAATATTTATATATTAAACCACAGCTTCATGTAAGCTCTAATTATTTCGCAAAAAATGATTAATTTGGAAAGTATTTTTTTAAAATTAATTACTTGATATAAGTAATCAACAAGAAATGCTTTCGGTATCGACAACAATTTATGTCTACATATTTTTGTGCCATAAAAATATTTATTGTTTCTTCATTTGTAAGGGATATAAGTGATCATTTTAGAAAAATATTTTTAAAATCATTCATTTTTCCCGAAATTACCAAAACCCTAAAGACTTAAATTTTGAGATGGGCATTCTAAGATTAATAATAGTATGATAGAATTTGCAAAAGTCGTTTCTTAGTATTTAAATTTCATGGTAATGAATCACTAAAATTTTCCAATGAATGACACTAAATTATGTTTTTTTTTTCTTGGGCAAGAACCAAATATATAGAGTCAGCAGCTTCTTTTTCTAGTTTTATTTTGTCGTAGTGTCTCTTGCAATCGAAACAAAATAAAAATTCAATGTGCATGCGTGTGAGAAAAATCAATATCTAATTAAGTTAATAAATTTCCTCATTTAGACAATGATACTTAATAAGCTTGAGTTCTTAAGTGATGTCTATTTCATGCATACGTGAATGCATGATTGGCAATCGAGTATAGCAGCATCTCGTGCTACATATTCCACGTGCCCTCAGCGCGAGGGTGAGGAGTGAGAAGGAACAAATCGATTTTAAACAAAATCAAACAAGATTTTCGACAAATTGATGATGTCATTAGAGATTTTCTTCTCCGTATTATCCATGGCGTCGAATGATTGCACTGCTAAAATGTCATTTGTCACCTTAAATCAATCTTAAATCAGACAAAAACCACTAATCAAATGATTGTTGAGTGGTCCAAAACTTGATTTGCAAGCCGAAAGTCATGAGCTCGATATCCGGTCTATCCTTGATTTTTTTTTTTTCTTAAATCGATTTAGTATGTAAAGATGGCTTTAGATTTAGGTGTGTTGTCGATCTAAGATTTCCTCGTTCATGCTTGGTTGAGTTAGGGTCGCGGTCTCGCCCAGTGGATAATTAGTGGTTCATTGGTGTAGTAACGTATGAGGTAGGTTTCAACTTCGCCAGGACACAAATCGGACAAAAACAAGAAAAGAAAAAGCAAGAAGACTTCGCTTTAAACGAGGTCAAAGCTCTATCCAATGTCTTCCACCCGTAATGTAAACCCCCATTTCCGCACTGGCCGACAGCGCCTTTCTTTTCTTCACTTCACATGCATAATGCATTAAACTCTCTCTCTCTCTCTCTCTCTCTCTCTCTTCATGGAAATTCATGGAGAAGGTCACATTTGACTCCAATACGCTTTTCAATGGATAACGGTTCTAGGGATAACCTTTTTATTCATATCTTAGTAAAACTTAGGAGTCTAGAAAATCTCATTCTTTTGCCCGGACAATGTTTATATTAGTCTTCAATAAATCTCAATCATTGATGTAATACAAGTTGAGTTTCCAAACAAATTTCGTTTACAAGAATTGTTGATTCAAATTTGTTAAAATAATGTAAGTGTTGGTTGTTTGTTTGTAAAACAAACAAAATTATGTTGTTCCTTATTCCAGGGAAAATTAGGAGTACGTGAACTATTAGACAAATGTCTTCTAACAAAGTGGGCTAGACTCACAATACCTCGGTGCAAGTGCGCGAATAATTGCATGATTATAAAGTGCACTTAGCATGCTTGCGTGCTTGTGAATCATATTGGCACTTCATAATAAAGTGCAGTCATTTTTTTTATTATTTAATTTCGGCATTTTATCATTATTTTTGCCTAATGATTATTAGGTGCTCTTATAACCTTTAAACAAATTGCATTTACGGATATAACTTAGCCTATTTTTGAGAAATTATTAAATTCGGAATCCTAAAAAAAAAATTATTATTTAATTTCAAATTTTCAACTTGTCTTTTGAGAAAACATGTGTTACTTTGCAATCTTTTCCAAAGGATCACTTTTGTTCTAAAGATTGAAATAAAATTGTTGATTTCCCGTCTCATTTTAATTGTTAAGTCTTGACGATTTTCTTTCAAATGAAACAACCATTATTTCTTATTGTTTCCCTTTGAGAGTTCTTGGAAATATCAAAATTTCTATTTGATATTATTATTTGAGACTTTGTTATATCTTGGAGATTTTTGCCAATTAACAAAGTTATGGGGCAAATAATTTATAAAAAAGAGTGATCTCGCCTTAAAGTCTAATTCCATTTTTCTTCCCATTCTCGACTTGTATGAAAAAGAGAGTCTTTCATTTGGGTGATTACAACATCCTTTGGGACAACACATATCGTTAAACTTAGGATTAATATCCTTAAAAATCCCAGGTTGATACAACTGTGATAAATTTATTCTAAACTAATTTTTTAATCACAAAATCTCAAACCGGTACGTCTTTGACAAATTTACCCTAAACTGATAATGGGTTTAATTAAAAAGTTAAAAGGGAATTTAAAAAATATATATTACGTCAAAATTTAATAATTAATAGTTGATATGCAAAAAGGTTTCATCATATTTGTCAATTAAATTGGATATATAGCTTTGGGCCTTTTTGAGCAGTGTACCCCCATCAAAACCATATAAGAAAAGAAAAGAGAATTACTGTTGTAATGTCAAAAGGTTAAAAAATTTCACAAGGCCTTCTAATTCAAGAAAATCTCTGACATGACTTGAACTGACTTCAAGTATCAGTGTATACATTTAGTTAAATATGCAAGATAAGATGCTTCGCATCAAATAAAAGTCAAACCCTAATATATGAAAAAATGTAAAATAAAATGAGGAGAAACACATATCACCTCAAAAACATGTAGGGTTTTCGTTCACAAGAAATTTATCCATGAGGAGCGCTGATAATAAAAAATAAATTTAAAACATCCATCTAAAATTACTGACGGAGGAATTTATATACGACCAAACAGACAAAAATATTCCGAAATAATTGTAATTTTTTATTGTAATGGTGACATAATTATATATATCTCCTGTCCATGTACCATACATGAAGCAAATTCTGAAGTGAAAGGGACACTTCAAGATCATTGAAGAGACCGAGAGGGAGCGCCAAAAAAAGACATGCATACGTAAGCGCAGACCCTTTCCGTTTCTTCAACGCAAAGCTCTGATCTTTCACTTCACATTTTCTTCACTTTGATTTAATTGAAAAGGGTCGATACAAATTCTAGAGAGAGAGAGAGAGAGAGAGAGAGGAGAGGGAAGGGAGATGATCAGATAGGACTGCCGTTGACGATGCCCTCAAAGATCCTCCTGTTCATGAAGGGCAAGTCCAACACCTTGTCTTGCACCGAGGAGGAAGAGGAGGAGGACGGCGACGACGACCTGCTCTTCTTCGGTAGAGGGTTCAGATCGTCGTTGTCGTCCGGGTCGGATGGCGGGTCGGTGGCCCACGAGTCGTTCGAGTCGTCGTCGCAGCTGAACGAGGCGTCGATGACCCCGCTCGGGCTCCTCGGGCTCGGGTGATCACAGCGACGCTTGCGCTTCAGAAAGCTGTCGAGGGACGAGGTCGCGGCATCGCCTGCGGTCTCTGCTATTCCCAGAATGAATCTGCAACAGTCTTCCACCATCTCCTGTTCAAGAAGCATGATGAGCAAACTAATGAGCACGGCACTAACTAAAGAAGTCAAGGATTGACGTTGTCAAGACATGGACATTGATATTAGGGTTCTTGAGTCCATTCACGATGCTGTTACTTTCATCGCGGTTAAGCCAAATTGTTATTAAAGTTCCCTCAAAGCAAGGGATTATCTTTGTATGAGCATAAACGGAAAGACCAGATTACGTTGAAGGGCCGAACGATGCGATAGGTATGCGAGCACATATCTATGTATCTATACATGAGAATTATTTTTAAAGCTACGCATGCGGCACTTGTTAAGCAATCAAATAAGGAAAAAAGGGAATGCGCGTGTCCATGTAAAATGCGTAGGAATTTCCTCACGTCTTCGCGGTAGTTTCATGACATTGGACTTAGGGGGACCCTTTCCGTCAATGTATGATGAAGAAAAAGAAGAAGATCAATTCATCTTCCAAGAAAATGAATTTTTAGGATAAAGTAGTGGACGATATATCAACCCCACAAGAAAACAAGAATTGTATACACTGTGGGAAGATGTGTCCTTTTCTTTTTTTGTGTGTATGGTCAAAGGCAAATGATAAATCCCACTAAGGAAAAGGGAAGAAAAATAACCGAAAATGGAGAAGCAATGAAGGGGACAGAGAGAGAGAGAGAGAGAGACCTGGCTCATGTGGAGGGCACTCAAGAGCTGGGTCTTGTACTCCGAGGAACGAAACGGCTCGACCTCCTCGATGACGCGCAGCATCGCCGCCGCGGCCAGGACCGACGGGAGATACTTCAGCGATCTCGCATCTGCTTTCCAGGAAGTCAAGAAAGAGGAACGCGGTCAAACGAACGAATTCCTGTGATGGGCGTCGTCGTCCTTTCGTTGAAAGCGGATCTTGAAAAGGGAGGAAAAAGGAATGAGATGAGACGTCTCACCGGAGACGGCGGCGACGAGGAGCCGCTCGCAGCGGCGGAGGAACGCCCAGTGGGTGAACTCCCCGTGGTGGGGGCGCGCGCCCCGCCTCGCGCCGAGCCTCCTGGCGACGTGGTGGACGAACGACAGCGGCGTCACCGGGTGCATCTCCCACCCGAGCGTCGACAGCACCAGGAGCTCCATCCGCTGCACCGTCTTCGCCTCGAACACGTACCTCGCGTCCCCGACCTGACAGACAGACAGACAGACACCATCATGAACACGCGCACGCGCATTCGTACGAGATCGACGATAATGTCTAGCGTCGAAGACGTGAATATCAGTCGAAAATAAGATCGAGATTCGTCTCGAAAGATGTCTTTTTCGCGATTCGTTTGAGCGAGTGGCAATGGAGCGTTCTTGTTTTCCTTACTTGGAGATCTACGAGGGGAGGGACGTCGGTCTCCTCCACCTTGGCGGCCAGGGCGAGGCACGTGACGGCCACCAGCTGCGTCATCCACGGCCTGTTGTCCCGCTGCAGGCGGAACGCGGCGAGGAACCTGTCGAGGTAATCGACGGCCAGCACCGCCGTGAGGGCCGAGAACCCGTAGACGCCCCTCGCCATCAGCATCCACTCCACGGCCTCGCGCCGCGCCGCGACGGCGCCCCCGTCGTCTTTCCCGAGCTCCAGCCTCGCCCCGCGCTCCTTGGAGAAGAGCGACTGCAGCTCCGCCTCCTCCTCCTCCTTCTCCTCGCCGTCTTCGTCTGCCCACGGCGAGTCTTGCTGTCGATCCGCCGGCTGTGAGGGGAAGAGTGGAATTCCGTCAACTTGGCCGCCGCCGCCGCCGCCGCCGTCGTCCTCTTCGAATCTGCCTTCTTCACAGTAGAGAGCATCGTCGGACAAGAAGGAGGAAGGACCGTCTTCTTGCTCCTGCGGCGATGATGGGTCGTGACCTTGTCGCTGTACTATCGCCATCTTCTTCTTTGGCAGAGAAGAAGTGGTCTTTCGAGTCCTCCTTCAGCTCATTGTGCACAAAGAATAGCCTTTAAGCCAGAAAGCCAACGTCTCTCTCTCTCTCTCTCTCTCTCTCTCGCGTGTTGCAGAGGCGAAAAGGAGGAGGAGGGGTTGATTTTTAAGAGGGGGGGGAGTGCGTTTTGCTTAGCTCCTTTTTCTTCACGCTTGTCCTTTTCTTCTATGCAATTATTATAAATTTTCTGGGTTTTAGAAAAAAAATATAATTTTTGGGTTTTTGGAAAATCGGGTGTGCTTGCTTTCGGTGTGGCTGGTGTTTGAACTGTTGTGTTGGAAGGGCAAAAGAGTGGGAAAAGGAGGCACACACACCAAGCCGGGACCCATGAAAATAGCCTCTTATAGAAGCAAGATAATGGGTCACTGTGTGCAAGATCTCATATTTACTTGAGAGAGAGAGAGAGAGAGAGAGAGAGAGAGAGTTAGGGTTTTGTCCTTGTCCCAAGAAATAAAAATCATAAAAGGAAGCGCAGGAAAGAGGCACTTTGGGTCGATCCCCCTCCTCCTCCTCCTCCTCCTCTTCTTGTTGATGTGGTTCTTGGTCTTTGGGGTCTCTTTTCTGATAAGCTGTCTCCAGACAGACTTGTCAATTTTATCAGGTTTGACAGAAGAGAAGGAATCCATTTTGACTATTGGAGGGAGATTGGCTCCCCCTTGCTTTTCCCCACTTCACACTGCCCAATTGGTCATAAGCTTGGACCTAAATGGCAGCAGTTAATGCCTCTCTTCTAGCCAAAAAGCCGTTCCATATTCTAACTACTTTGAGTTAGGTGTGGGAAAAAATGAAGACAAAATTGACAGGGAGTAAGTAAACGGAGGGAAAACTCAAAAGTTATTCGGATATGCTCGAGTGATCAGTATTGACTGGCTCGTCGTCTCATCCATAAGTCTTGATGATGACGAAGCCTCAGGTGCTTCGAACATTGAAGTTTACAACCATCCTCTCGTGCTTCCGAGGTTCCATTGTCTGGCTTAGCATTGCCAATCCACTTTAATTTTGATCGAGAAACATAATTTATGCTTCAGTTGCTCGAGAGATTTGCATCCCACCCCTAACAGAATGACTGGGTGAATATGGTTTCCAGCGTTTCGAACTGAAGCCATAAAGCCCATCGTAGTGGCAAATTTAAGCGAAAGAGAATATAAAATAAAATGCGTGACTCCTCAACTCACTACTTCTTAAGTTATATACAAGTCTTTTCCATTACTCTTAGACATTTCCAAAGAATATGCTAGAAGTACCAACAAACGAGCTCGGGGATTGGTCATGAAGATCGCCTCAGAAACCAGTTCAACATGCAGTAAAGGGCTGAATCCACTGATGATAGTGCAACGATGAGCAATGCCACAAGAATCAGCGTAAGAGTTGCGGTCCTCAGCTGCAGCACATCCATGGAAAGACTCAGCTCTCAGCCAGCTCAAGAGTAGTCAAATTAAAGCAAGAGAATATGAGTTGCATGATTAGTAACTGTAAAAGTTCAGTTCAACTGTGATGAATCACAAGGATGCAATCTTGTTTGGATGTGGGGTCGAAGTGTTCACCATGAAAATCAGCTTTATTTAGCAATATAGGACAGCTTGTTAGGCTAAACAACTATTCTGAATCTATCCAGGCCACAGGAATGACCAGATTTTGGAATTACCGTGCTCTGAAAGCTCGGCCATTCTATGTACTTCAGCTGGCCAGGTTGCTCGCACAAAAATGTGAATAATGACTTCAAAGACCTACAACGAAAATCATAAAATTGGTGAATGCAAAGATCAATTATTACGTGCCCTGCGAACATCGAAGATGTGATAATACCCTAATACATCATTGGCTTGAAACGTCATTGTCCTGGGGAATGGCAACAGATGAATCTGAAGGGGAATATATTTCTGAGAATAAGTTAGTACCACACTACTTCTTTGATCAGACTAGCCCAAAAGGGTTCAGGGTTTAGGTCATCGTCATAGCTTAACGCATGGTTATTTCTGGCTGCAGACACCACATGATTGTTCCTCAAATGCCCGGTACCCAAACAACCAGTTTTTGTTCTTAAAATCTGCAAAGAGGTCCAATTGTTGTAAAACTTGGAATTACAACTTCATTGATGCAAATGAAAGAGAGAGAATGGTGGAAGCATAATTACCTTACCACAGGCAAGCCCAATAGCTTTGAATTCATTATTTTTCGTCTGCTTATAGCTCTTAGTCCGAAGAGGAAATTTATTACAGGTGGGATGAACCACACCTACAAATGCACAAGACAGTATTTAGGCCAGAAAGGAGAATGAAAGGACATGTACACCAGAGAGACAGAAAAAGGGACCTAGATGGCTTCCACTCAACCCACTGATTGTCACCATCTTCGGTTTTTGTTTCCCAAGAATCCTACAATTGCAATGCCGTCGAACACCGTGCCTTCACTGGATGCTTCAAAATAGGAAAAAAACAAACTTATGAAGTTTTTACACCTAACATAACAAAATCTTAAAGTGAAGAAATAAGAACTGCACAAAGACGGTGGAATAGTTACTCTTCCATCAGCTCAGAATTTTAGCAACTACTAGAAACATTGAACATCTTTTACTTCCTTTGTGAATAATACCACCATGTTTTTAAAGAGCATAACAATTCATATTGCAAAAACCTCTAGAAATAAAGCAGAATGAAAAAGAGGAACTTGTATGAGTTTTAAGTAGAGATAGATAACCGACCAAAAAAAAAAGTAGAGATAGATAGAGGGTAGAAAAGGGGAACAAATAATTTACAATCAACCGATGCAATAGTACAACTTTGCAAAGAAAAGATACAATAGGACATCAGGTCAAGAATTCATGCTTATCACTGAAAATTCCTGTCCATGCCATCCATTTCTAAAATAGCTAACGGAATATGAATGATTTGATATGATTGCACCAATATTTGTGCACAAATTGGAAAGCTTGGACGTTTCTAAGCATTTCTGAATAAGTTAAAAGATTGACTAAAATTGAAATTAATCAGAGGCCAGGAACTCTTAATATCTTTCATCACCCTGATTGAAATGTGTGTGCTTCCAAAACACAACCACTTTTTTGCATAAAGCATGAGAACTGTCATCTTAAACATAGATGTTTAGGAGCAGGATGGAAGCATACTTAAACATTTTATTGCCTTCTACTGGTGCCAACACAGTACTTCCTCAAATTTGCACTCAATTGGTAATACTAAAACAGCTGCTCCCAATATGAGAGTACCTAGAAATCATTGTCACCCAATAGAAATGGCAAGGCATTTCCAATGTATAGCCATCTTATATGTGCCGATATGGCATACCAAGAGACTAACAAGACCATTTAATTACATTACATCACTCTGAATCATAACATGAAAAATCTTTTATGAGTCCACTGAATTTCCTCACTAGTGTACATAGACATTAGACACCATATTTACATATCCAATCTTCCATGGAATATTAGTACGTATGACTTGATTTCACAATCTTCACATAGGCCCAATCCACTCTCAATCTAGTGAAACATCTAAGAGACTGAAATTCCTACCCTAGTTTCTGCAATTCAGACCCAGTCACCCTTCCTGTGACGACACAAGAAAAAGACAACTGAAGCTACAGAACATCTTCCTCTGCAGTAGACATCCTACCCTGAACATAATGAGGTAGTAATGTAACCAAACAATACTATAGCCTTATTGAGATTGACATGAGTTCAACAAATGTAGTGATTAGCACTCACCCTTCTTATTCCGAAAGCAAATACAAGTGTCTGCAGTTGATTAATCTTGCTGCTAGTAATAAACTCATATATCATCTCGTCTACCAGACCCGATGGGTGAGGATGACTGAAGTTTAAATTTCGATAAAAGGGGGACAGGAGAATAAAATTTGCAAGAGCAGGGAAATATAGAGAAATGAAAAAACATTGATTGCCCAAAAGTAAACTTCAAAAGAATATGCATTCAGTTTCCAAAAGCAATTCGACCTCTGCATGCTTGAGCACAAAGTTCTTGACAGTGTGACAACAATGCCATGATATGCTAAAGTATGGATTTTCTTCTGTTTGTGAGATGCTTCTATGATTATAGTAGTTTCAAAACGACATAGCAACAGAATGCCACTCTACATGGTCCTCAACTGCTATTTATTCATATCACAGAGTGGGTTCTGTAATTAATTTCTCCCAATTCAACCATTTGACAGACCCAAACATAGGAGCAGTACATCAAAACGACTTCTAAGACAATAGATTTAAATAGAAGACTCAGTTTACTTTCCATCTGCTACAAAAATTCAGGTCCCATCTGTTGTCAGCAGATGACATGCCAACCCCATTTCCGCTAGAGCTTTGTAGACCACGGACTGTACTCAAGATTAAACTTTTATCTTCTGCGCCACCCATTTCTCATCCAAAATCAAACATTTTTCATGGAAAGTGAGAGGACTTCTCCAGCTTCAATTTCCACAACGCACAGCCAATTCAACAACCAGATGGCGGCAGTGATGCTCCCCCGAAGTACAGACGAAGGAAATACGTCAACCACTTGGTGTGCACAACAAGAAAATCTTTAAGAACTCATTAGAGCAGATGGGCCATGCACCCACACCAAGCAAAGCAAGTACACGAGTGCGAATTCATACTGACGTGCCCACAAAAGAAGCGGCGAATTCATAAACTCAGCCTCTGGAAATGATTCAAACGACCAGCAAGAGAGGCGAAGAAGATGACAAGGAAGCGAAGGAGAGAAATGGGCATCTGAGAAATACCTCGTTTCTGAAGCAACGTTGGCCGATGTTCAGTGCAAGAACGTCCTTCGGGCGAAAGGGAGAATTCTGGGGTCGACGGGGTGGAGAAGACAAGAACAAACGTAGAGGCGAAACCTGGCGGTCGGGCTTGAACGATGAAGGCGCTTGGGACCATGTACGACGGGATAATCATCCAAAAATTATAAACCTGTTGGGCCACCAATTCAGTAAACTTTTAATCATGTCAATTTTATTATAAAGATTTTTCATTTTAGTTATAAATTTTTTTATGTTAATTCAATATTAAATCTTTTGATAATTTGTTAATTTACTCCTAAACATTTTTTAACGTCAATTTAATCGCGAACCTATTATTTGGATATTTAGTTGAAAAAATTACATTGACAAATCATTAAAAGATTTAGGAGTAAATTGGAAAACTGTTAAAAGATTTAGGATTAAATTGACAAATCGGTTAAAATGTTTATAACTAAATTGGTATAATTGATGTGACTGAATTGACTTCCGTATAATAAGATTATGACTTCTTCTTTTTTTATGATTTTCTTCATGACTAGCATGGTCAGAAGACTAGACACGAGATTGCCACATTGATGATGACGATTAGTTCCATGATAAAATACAACTTTGAAGAGGCAAGTATCCAAGTTGGAAAAAGGTGCATGCAATTGATGGATGAGGTCACATCTAATCAAAGATTACAAAGACAAAATTGAATAAAATTAAAAGTTCAAGAACCTAGTCGAAATTTGCTAAAGATACATCGATTATTATCTTATATGGATTGTATTTTCCTCCATTATTGATTCAAGGAAATTTTCTCCAATTAAGTTTCTGGTTGGCGCATCGCAAATGTAGACATTACATATTTTGTATTTAAGTTAAGTTTACATATCAGTGTTATTCATAACACGCAACACATCAATCAAAAGTATGATTTCCTCTAATTAGGGATAGAGGAAAAAAAAAAACAAAAGCCATATATCTTTTTGCCTCCTTATTTGATTAAGGTGGAGTTGCTCATTGTTGAAGAAAAAATACTAGGGTCATTATGATCAACAAGAATTGCAGTGTCCACTAGAAAGTGTATTAAATTAATTTACTGAATATGGTGACAAATGATTGTTGGTCAATGAAATGAATTTAAAACCCATTTTTAAGTTACTCATCAAAAACAACGCACAGCTGATAAACAAAGTGAAAACTTAGTGTATACAGCTATAAACACGTGACAAACATTCCCAATTGAAACTAAAAGTGCCATCATAAATCATGTGATCTTGGGTAGGTAGCTTGATACTTTTGAAAGAAGGCCAACGTCTGATTGGCTCTAGCTGTAGTGTAGATTATCCATATGACTTCATCATTGCCCCTAACGAGCTGCAATTAAGGTGATTCCAAATGAAAATTTGTAAGTTTTGCATGCCTTCATTGTCAATCTCACACCTTGGCATAAACAGTTAAATTTTCTCAGAACAGCTCCTGCATTGAGTAGATATAGTCACAATCATCATCCAGGATTTTTGCAGAAATCTTAGTGTTTAAGATGGGCAATAACCCTCTAACATGTTGGCTTCTCAAAAAGGACATAAATTATCACTAGCCACTGGCTTATGCTACCTCTTTCCCTCTTTCTGGTACTATGTCAACCTTTTGATCTGCTGCTGCAAGATGAATACTTGTCGGCCCAACTGTTCTTATTTCCGTTTTCGCTTGAACCGCATGACATAAAATGGATGTATTCAAGTTAACGGAAGCAAAGTACTTGAAATTGTACAGTTCTTTTCAATTTACAGAAACACAATGACCCAGATGAAAACAGGAATTAATGTCACAATATCAAACGGAAATGAATATCAACCACTTAAGTCGTAAACAGTGAACCTGCAGCTTAAGTTCATCAATCTATGTACATAGCCGCAGAGAGGTTTCGCTACCAGCATGACCAAACCCTTGGTCAGTCGCTCTCATAGTCCTCCTCATCCCCAAACGTGAACACGGAAGCATCAGCCGCCATTGCCTTGAACTCACTCTCTGAAGTGGAGAACTCAGAGCTGGAGATGACATCACTTTTTGGTGGGGTGGGGCCTGAGTTCCC
This sequence comes from Eucalyptus marginata, assembly GCA_014182565.1. Taxonomy (NCBI): domain Eukaryota; kingdom Viridiplantae; phylum Streptophyta; class Magnoliopsida; order Myrtales; family Myrtaceae; genus Eucalyptus; species Eucalyptus marginata. The sequence continues at coordinate 20,801,938 of CM024591.1, forward strand.
GAGAGAGACCTGCTCGGTTGCACGTGTCACATTCGCCACTTGATCTGCATTACTTTTATTCTCTGAAGTGGGGGTAGTAGATGTGACAGTTTCTCCAGTTGAAGATGCCGGTTGACTTTGCTTGCTCTTGGAAGAACCGGCTTCCTCTGCTTCACTGTCTGAAAACACATCATCTTTATCATTGCTTCCTGGGACTTTGCTTTCATGGTGATCAGAAGCGGCTGCAGTGCTGGCAACTGATGCAGGAGGAGGGTCCGAGGTGGCACTGGAAGATTTGGTTCCGCTTTGAGCGAAGGCTGGGGTTGGAGGCGCACCATCATAATCCACCAGCACAATCTCTACTTGGAACCCAGGAGAAGGTAATTTCCTCTGCAAAGTTCATGCCAACCTCATGTTAAAACTGAATGGACTTCTTTGCTTGTTTAAAGTGACAATCAAATAAGTCCAGCACAATGTATGCAGCATGCCAGATCATCACTCTCAAATTCTTCCTTTTTTAAAGAAAAGAATAACGGGAATTCTCAAAGGTAACAACAAAGAGTTGATTACCTTATCAAACCCATCAAGATCGTTGGTGTTGAGGACCTTTCTGTTCTCCATAAATGTTGTGTTTAACCAACTGAAGGAAATACGTTTGATTAGAGAGCTCCAAACACAGAAAAGCACAAAAGAGAATATATATATCTATCACAGGGAAGACAGAATATAACCAGTAGAAATCTCCTTGGCGATCATGGAAATGAACCTTAAAATCCCCAGCCAACTCTGTCAGACCAGGCTCGCCTGGCAAAGCAAACACCATAATTCCTTTCTTTGGTGCACTAAACCAATAATCTTCAGGCTGCACAAAGCAAGCATATATATCAATTACTTTTCTTTTTTTAAGCAACAGTAAAACGTCCAGTAACAGGAGGAGAAATTAAATGCAAAAAATGTTATGACCTACCGACAGATCCTTTGTTCTTGGATGCTTCTTAGTGGTAAATAGAATACCTGGAGAGCAGGAGATATAATAGTAAATATTCAAGCAATTAGGCTAATGCACTAGAATTCTGAAGAGATTATAACGTCATTTTAAGTGACAAAATTCCATTCATTTCAACAGTAAATTTAAACAAAACTCCATTTCAAGAAAAGCCATCTTTCAAAGTCAACTATATATCAACAGCCAAAAGAAAATATTTGATCATGAGGAACAGACAGAAGTATATGTATTTCGCTGCACACAGCTTACTTACAAAGTACTAAGCCCAAAACATCGTTTTGTTATGCCCCAACAGAGTAATAATGTTCCGATTATGTGCTGTTCATGAGGAACAGACAGAAGTATATGTATTTCGCTGCACACAGCTTACTTATGAAGTACTACGTGCAAAACATGACATTCAGTTATCCTTAACAGAAAAGCATCCCAACATATAAACAGTCCAAAATCAGATATTTTGATTATATCATTTTCCATCTTCACAACATGAATTAATCATGTAGGAATAGATAGCACATGAGCCAGCAGAGACCATTATGATCAGAGACTGTTATGGAGGGTCTGATCCAATAAGGACACCTGTGGAGACGAAATCCCCTAAGCATGCACCTGCAGAAAAGCGGATTTTCAGAATCTGTTGGAAAACCACAAAAGCAGTATCCAGGATCAGCAACGTACCTTCGCCCAGGCTGGTTTTCACCATTGAAGTATGTCAAAACACGCTCAAAGTACTTGACATATCTCTGGACAGAAAATACAATGATGCTATCAAACAGAATGAAAAAGGTTGAGGACATTGACCAAAGTGTATCACTAATTGTAATTTTTAAAGGAACTCACAATCTGACTTGGCAAGACAAGCCCTTTTCCATCCACACATCTTTTCTGGTTGTAGTAGTCAATAGACTCCTCAGCAGTTGGGAAGAACTGCAGAGAATGTCCAAGAAATGAACAATAAAAAATATGAACCAGTGTATTCTATGCTGGAGATAACACTGGGTGTATGTCATCATCGTGACAACTTTTGAAGTCATACCTTCAAATATAGGAGAAGGCTAGAAATCATTAGCCCTGTTCTAGCCATCCCTGCCTTACAGTGCACAACCACCACATTCTCGATATCCTCCTTCAACCATCCATAAGCGCTTTTACAGAAGGATGTTATAAGCTGAATGGGTGGACAATTGTGGTCATCAAATGGGAAACTTGCAACCTGAAAAGTTCACCCCGAAACAACTTACTAAGTGCACCAACGGATCTCAGTTTATTCATATTTATGATCCATCCACATTATTGTACCCTATAAACAGAAGAAACCAGCTGTAACACACCTTTCCTTCAAATAATGATGCATCATATAGCCTTTCAGAACAAAGATTGTACACTTTGTACTTGTCCTGGAAAAGAGGACGACAAAAGTATGTCAAAGGCTTCATAACCTTTTAGTCATAAAATAGTTATCGCTTTCACTAGCAAAGCCAACATATAACAAGTATATGATCAGAGAAAAGAACAAATTTTACCAGAACTTGAGCTTTTAGACCCACTGAAAAGATGAGAATATAAATATCTCTTAGTATAAGCTACTTTATAGATTTGTGATATTGCTGATTGATATGACTATGTACCACCCCAAAGATCTTGGAAATCAGTAATGCCCTCTATATATCTTGTTTATAATGCGGAAGCATACTTTACTTCCCTTCTTAATGGCAAGGAAACCCAGATATTTTACACCAAGACAGCAAAAAATGGCTGATACAATTGAAAACCGAAATAACATCAACCTCATAACATGATCAGCTTCCAATTAGACCGTCAGATAAACTTTTGACTAATTACCTACCTTGTGTTGCGTTTCAAAAAATTTGATCACTTCTTCCATATGATTGCGATAGAACCCCTGCACACACATGTAACAACTTCAACAATAACAAACTTAATATAAGAGTACTCACATATTTTACTGGAAATGGTCCAATTACCTCTACATATCCAAAGAAACCAGAGCTCATATCGCCAGCAGGGAAACCCATAGCAATGATGTTCTCAGTGATATATGTCATATCCAAATCAAATCCTCCTTCCTACAGAAAAAAACATCGTCAAGCTCATTCACATTTTATTTCTATCATAAGAATCGAACAATCAACCACAAAGCTACAATTAAGGCTGGTAATGTTTAATCGAGACAAAGCTTCATGTGAAAATAAAGCTTCATAAGCTTCACGAAGCATTACAGATGTTGCAGACTTTCCCTGCTTTTCTATTATCTTTTTCGTTTTTATTTGTTTTGACGCGAGTAAAAGCTGAACCTGAAAAGAATAATAAAGAATACAAGGCTCATAAATTAACTTTTTGATTAACATTCATATGAGATAGTATTTTGATGGACAGTCTTTCTAAAGTTTCGATGAAATTTTTTTCTTAATTATAAAAGGCTTAGCAAATTTCATTGTAAGGGAGAACTGTGAAAACAACATAATCAAATTTTCAAAATTTTCACCCCAACTGAAAATTTTAATGCTCACGGATCAAAAAATATCAAGAACATTGAAAACTCATAATAAATTGAAAACATCTTCACAAACCAAACAGCCCCCTAGCTTTAAAGTGTGATGACTGATTGGTGCACTGACATAAGTAGTGGCGCTCTAATTCTGTGATGGCAAGAGGGACTATCCACATGTTATGAAATGCAGTTTTAACTTTCAAGCGCAAGTACTAAGTTGCTAATCCAAGGGATTTCATCTTAGAACTTAAGCCTTTTAAAGGGAAAATAAAGAAAGTTGAGATCTATCATCAGTTCTTTGACTCCACAAACAAAGGAGATATATGTTTTCATACAAGAAATATGTTTTAAATATGTGCATACGCATTGCCATGGAAAGTTACCCTTTTAGATAATCTTGTTAGAAATATAAAAGCTGAGATTTCACAATACCGACAATATCAAGAGCTGAAAGAGTATGCTATGCCATACTTGCTCATTTTCCTAATAAGAGGACCAGACACTTGTCACAGTACAGTTCTAAAGCTAGCAAGTGAGGATAAATTCTTTTCCATCTTTACATAAGTTCCCCCATTTAAGTCCAACCCCTGAATTAACAGATCCACGTAACATGATAAACTAGCTTTTCAGTGCATTTCAGGACAAAAGCGATAGCTTGAGCTAACAGAACAATAGTCTGATCACGCAAACAAGGTCCAAGGGTCCAAACACTATTAGATGTAGCCAATTAACTTGAATATAACCAAATTAGGATAAAAGGTGAAAGCAAGACTATGACACCTGGTATCTACGTTTATTCTGAGAGACAACATGACGAGCCCTGACTTGTACTGCTTTCACCGCACTTTTGGAGGAATCGACCAAACCTTTAGTGATTGTTCCAAACAGACCAGGCTGTACTGCTGAAGGACTACCAATACTCTCTTCTGCTGGAGGAGATCTTGGAGACAATTTCAACCCCAATCCACTGGTGAATCGTGCAAAGGTGGATTTACCACCATTGCTAGTGGCGGAGTCATCTTGTGCAGTTGATAGAGACTGAGGAATCCTCAAATTTTTAGCCCAAGATGAAATGCCAGCAGCAGAAATCCGAGGTGATCCATCTCGTGCAGAACCATCTGGTGCAGGATCAGTGGCAGAAGGAGGTTCCACATGATTTGCTGCTGCAGGGATGGATGCATCAGCTGACTCCTTGTCCATTTCACCAGTCTTAGAGATTTCCATGGAAACTTGGAAGATTATGAGAGTTCAGCATAGACGATGTGACTGTACCATGCGCAAGTAACGCTGCACAACTGTGAGTCAGAAGAAAATACTAATGGATAACACTTTCACAATGCTTCACATCACACAACATCAAAGAAGATAAGCACCAAGAAAATTATGCCAGAGCCAGACTAATTGTTTAAATTTTATATGTAAGAGCATTGACAACCAATGAGGGTACAATCAATGATAACCCTTCGATGTTCTTCAGATTCCTCATGACCACAAATGGGATTTCCCATTAATTAGGGAGGAAAACAAAAGCAACCCAAAATCTTTTACCAATTCCAAAGGGCAGCAATCACCAATGCAGATCCCTACAACCTACCCAAAAGCCAATTCGGAGCAGATGAAACAGAAAACGAATAGTTTAAAGGGCTAACCAAGCCACTAAAACCGAATAGACATGAGCCTAACACTCATTCCACCTCAACAGCAGCTAAGACAAACCCAACCTTGGCCAATCCCAAAACTACAGCAGCGTACAGCAACTCGTTCTTCCATCCCGCCCGCCCCAAATTTCAAGCCACCAATACGAATCACCGACCCCACTCACTCACCCGAAATCCGAAAGGCGCGAGACTCGAGAGAGCACGAACAGACGGGAGATCCCGAAACAAGAAAAGAAAGATCCAAACGCGATGCACCGAGAGAAAGAATCACAAAACATCCGAGCCTACCGTCGCAAAGCTGGCCAATCTGCGCAGAGATCCGTCGCAGCGACGAAGACCTACCTAGGGTTTCTGCCCAACGGAGGGAGGGATTGCAGGAATCGTTGCGGGAAATGGAGGGAAGGTCGCAGTTTTCCCCGCGGAGGTCAACCGAAACCAGGTGCTGATCAAGCCGGGGAGGAGGAAGGGGGAGCTTTGAAAGAGAAGTGTTGAAAGGGGCTGAAAGAAGGAGATGAGATGGACGGCTGTGGGCCAGGGCAGCGTTTGATCGGACGGCCCCGCGGCCAGCGGGCAAGGCAGGAATTCCAGGGTCTTTTTAACTATGGGGATTCCCGCAACGAAAATCTTTCCTTATCCGTGTGGGGGCAATTTCGCAAAATAGTCTTTTCGTTCTTTAATGACGCGAATGATAAGTTTTGCACGATATGACCCATGAATATTAAATTTTTTTAATATAATTTCTAAACTTTAGCATAATGTTCAATAAGTCTCTATATTATTAGTTTATTCAATATAATTTTTAGACTTTTGGTGCATGTTTAAATTAATCTCTAACTATATGTAAATATTCAATGTAGTCTTTCAATTATTTCAAAATTAGGGACAAGATTGAATATTTTTATATAGTCCACGAGTGAATTGAACATGTACAAAAAGTTCGCGACTACATCAATAAATTAAAAGAATATAAATTATATTACACATTGAGTTAAAGTTTAATGACTATTTGTGTCATTTTTCCTATTCAATATTCAATTTAGTCCTTCAACTATAATCTTGATCGATTTGACCCATGAACTCTTTAAACCAAACCAAACTAGCCCTTCGTATCAATTTGGTCCGGTTAATGCTAATCTTACTCTAACATTGGACGAGAGCCAAATCAACATTTTAGCAACATAAATACTCCGTTTATTTTACCAAAAATAAATGATTTGAAAAACGTTTTTTCTAAAAATGATTGCTCGTATCTCTTAGAAGAATGAATAAATAAAAAATAATTTATTCGTCTATGAAAATGTTTGAAATAAATAATTATCGATAAAAAAATTTCATTAATTAATTATTTTAAATTATATAAATAATCATTTTTAGAAAAATATCTCTCAACGAGTGCCGATTTGTCCTTGAATGTGCTGCCCCAGTGAGGTGCCTGCCGTCTCCTAGATCGGTGCAATGGCAAGGGCCGTTGCATGATGGTTGAGTTGGGTCGACACCCCAGAAGGACAACATCGGAGAAGAGTACAAGAAAATATTTTTGTCTTCATCCCTTATGTATTCAATGGAATACATTCCCGATGTTTATGCAACCAGTCACGGACTACTCACAAAATTTTAGGAGAATTGTTCGAAAATCCCTCCTGAACTTTGGCATCATTGCGAAAACGGGCATAGAATTTTCAAATATTATAAATTACGCTTTTTAACTAACTTTAACTCAATATATAATAATATGTAAATTTTGAAAAATTACATACCATTTTCCAAACTTTGATTTTTGTTGTAGCCATTTGCTTTTTTCCTTCTGTATAGTTGTTAAGTGTCACATAAAAATCTATGGATCCAAATTTTCAACCAAAATAACACCGCCCACAGAGTAGCCGAAGTTAAGAAATTAAAGAGCGATGCACATGTTTAATGAAGTTGAAAAACTTAGTGGAGGATATTTTGTCAAGAGAGATGAGATGGCCTGTTTTTAATTGAGACTTAAAGATTATGCAGACAAAGGCAATAAAAAATCAAAATTTAGGGATATTTTGTAGCTTTTTAAAGTTTGTGGACCATAATCTAATTGTGCGAAAGCTCATGGGGATAATTTGTAACTTTTTAAAGTTCTGGAGGTTATTGGGCAATGATGCCGAAGTTTGAAGGGATAATCCATAATATTCTCAAAAATTCATAGGTTATATGGTTTTTTGCATTAATGATGTGGGTGACTATGTAATTAATAATTGTCTATTGAAGTTGTTTTGTTATACTATTGTTGTTGTCGTTGGAACTACTATTATTATGGTTATTATATAATTGAGGGGAGAATTTGCAAATTTGTAGGGATAATTAGCAAATTAGTCCTAAAATGAATGTATAGAACCAATTTAGTCATAGGCTTTTCTAATGTTTTAAAGTTATCTTGTACTTTTGCGAGAAAATACAATTTAGTCCTCTTGCCATGTCAATTGCTATCAAAAATTGTTGACCGGGTCCAATTATCATATTTGGCAATTTTATATCCTATGTGGATCATGTCAACGATTTCCGATGATAGTTGACTAAAAGTACTGCATGTGAATTTCACACAATGGTATAGTAGGACAATATTGGTAACATTAAAAATTTTATAATTGAATTGATATTTGCATAATATATTAATGATTGGATTTGCAGTTTTCTCACAATTTGTGTTAGTCATCCGAGCATTATCTTATATCTATTATTGTTGAGGGTGTTGTTAGATGGGTTTTTGTGCATCAATGATGCGGAAGGTTTGGCAATTTGTGTTTGTCGTTTAAGTATTTTCTTATATGTCTATCATCATCATCATTATTATTAGCCAATGATTTTGGGTCTTGAGCAACCACATCACTTATTCCAATCAGGACTATTAGAATTCTGCAATCTTTGGTTGCCTTCCTCTAGAGATCGGACAAAAACGAAGGAACCGCAAGATCGGTTATGCCAAGATCAAACTGATAATCTATTTAATCTTCTTAGGAAACTACTCCTCCATCATTTATAAGCCAAAAGTTCAATCTTAAGTCCACGTCTGCACGTGTTTCCCATCAATAGTCCCCCTTTTTTGGTACAATTATCCTATGCTTTTCTCTAAGTTTATTCACTCTTTTGTAACCTTCTTCCCTCCTCTAAAGATTGGAAAATATCGACCAAAAAAAAAAAAAAAAAAAAAGTACCCATGAAATAATTTTTGAGAATATGTATGAATCATGAATCAAGGTGACCTAGGGTATGTTTGGTAACGATTCATTTCGGGAGTAGATTTTGATTAGAAATGATTTTTTTTTTTATATTCTATTCCCTGAACCGATTCTAAGTAAAAGAACGCGTTTGGTAACCGTCCAAATAGAATTGCGTTTGATACCGTGCTTCATTGATTATGTTCCAAATCAATTTCTTTTAATTTTTAAATAAAATTTTTACTTTTTTTCCTTTTTTCTTTTCATTTTTTTTTTCATTTTTCTCCTATTCTTCTTCTTCTTCTTCAAGGCCGGTCGCCGCCGCTCGTCGCCCGAGCCTCGCCGGTGGCCGGGCGGGCCCGGCCCGACGAGGCCCGCCCCGGCTTGGCAAACCTCCCAGGTGAGCTCGGCCGACCGACCGACGGTGACTAGCGGCGGCGGTCGTGGGATGGCGGAAGGGAAGAATAAGACTTGATTCTTTTTTGATTCTTAGGCCGAGAATTATATATATATATATATATATATATATATATATATATATATTTTATTTATTTATTTATTTATTTATTTTATTCTCAATTCTTTTCCAAAACTGATTTCGAATAAATTTATTCTCGGAATCAATTTTGGACAAAGATTTTACCAAACGCGATTATGTTCCTAAACTGATTCTGGGAACAAAAAATCAAAATTAACCACTATTTGGATGGTTACCAAACAGTGCCTTACAAATGGCCCTTTATTGATTTTGGACAGGAAAATAAATGATAAGAAATTTAAAGGTAGGGAGACCGTTGGTAATTACGACCGGCTATTTAAATTGCATGAAAGAAAAGACAGAAGAAAAATATGAGAGAGAACATTGGGTTCTGTAATTAATTGGGGAGGATCACAATTTCTCGGCCAAATTCTCAAGATCTTTTTCCAGTGTGCAACCAGCGATGTTCGAGCGCGTCCAGTGACAGAGCTCTTCTCCAGACCAGCTTCAACACTTTCCGGCAATGCTCGGCGACTCGACATTCTCTCGAAACAAACCTTAGTGTGTTCAACAAGCCCGGTAGCGCTGTCGACCATCCCGCCGTCGCCGCACCCTCGCCTCGATTCATCCTCAAGTCTTGTGGATGTCTCCTTGCATGAATCGAGGCGCATTAGGGCTTTCGCGAAAATCATGTTGAATGAAATCCATCCCGGCACGTTCTTGTCTAACAAGATATGCCATTGAACGATCAACGGCACTCCTATGACAAGGAAAAATCACAAACTAAAAGTAAGCCGGAAGGGAAATTTCTACCCGATCGGCGGGACGATGATTGCTTTGAGAAAGCCTTCAGCCGAAAGAATGATTGCATTCAAAGGCTCCGCCTAGTGGTCTGACGGGCTCCGGTAATGTTGTGCTCTTCCAAAATTGGAGTAGCTCGTGGTTGCCCGAATATAAATGTCAAAGTTCTTAGGGGCGTGATTCACGCAATGGCTCGCTCCTGGCTAGCCCCATGACGTCGACATTTATATTCGGTAAGCATGAGTTAACTCCAACCTTGGAAGAGTATAACATTACCGTAATACCCGGGTCTTCACCGGACCTTCGCTGGGCCTTGTTCTGTTCGGCATTCGCCGGAGATCGTCAGGAACTGCTGCAGATTACTTGTGCGTTCTCGTCCACGATCCCTCTTTTTTTATAGTGCAAAAACCTGCTTCAAATCCCAGAATTCTCGCCTTCTCTTGCTATAATTTCCAATAAAATGTTATTGTCAAATCCCCTATTGCCTCATTTGGTTTTCTTTCTGGTTGAAGTTACCCTTTTTTCACGGATTAGTTTCTTTCTATATTGCTGAGCAAATCCCGTAGAATCCTCAACGCCCGTGCACCAATCTTCCTCTTTGCTCTGTTTCCTTCTTGAATTCCCCGAATCCAGTCGATTCCCTCGATCCCCTCTGGCCGAAATTTGCTATTTCTTATTCCCACATGCAAAATTCATCCGTCCCTACCGACCGAACGAGGAACACGAGAGCAGATCCGGAGTGAACATTTTGTCGAGCACCTGGTGTACATCGAATAAAAAAGAGAGAACGGAGCCGTATTAAAGCTCGAATCCACACCGACAAACAAGGAAGGCGGACAGCAACGCGCCTCGGCGACCGAGGAACTGACTCGCTGAATTGTCCAATCGGCGGACGTCCGGTCTCTCGCGCGCCGGCCGGGCGCAGGCCGGCGGTCCCTCCCCCTGCTCCTCTGCTCTGCCGCCAGGTCTGTCCCCTGCGCTGGACGGAGCTGCTGCCTTGAGCTCCTGAGTCCTGACTGACAACTTGAACTGTCGAATCAATAATCTTTTTTAAAATAAAAGTTTGATAACAACAATAATAAAATGCGAATGATTCGAATGATGATCATTTTTCTCTTGAAATCAGTTTCTATTGTTTGTTTCCTAGAAGAGTTTTTATGCAAAAATTTACTTTTGATAATTGACACAAAATTTCCATTTTCAAAATAAACATAAAATCTCTCTCCGGTGACAAGCACAGCAATAAATCCAAATCTGTCATGGAGAACAGAAAATATTTTCTAATCAGGAATAAAATGATTATTATACACATATTTGATGTTTATATATTTCTAATTTAATCATACTATTTTTGTTTAGCTATTACTATTTGATCCTTAACTTTTTATGCAATTTTACCCTAATTATAAGTAATTTTAGTTAGTCTCTAATTTATTTTCTAGATGATACCAATCTCAATTTATACTTCCAAAAGTACTGACTATTTTAATAATCTATCAATATTTCTTTGTGACATACTACCATATTAAAGTTATTTATATATGAAATTACCCACTATTTAATTGATGCAGCCCGCATTGAAGATCAGCTCTCTCGACCAAGAAGATCGGCTCGCATTCAAGCTTTGATGAAACCGAGAAGTCGTATCGATATCTTGAGTCCATCTCGGAAGCCGGAAAGACAGCTTGGGAGCCATGAAGACGTTATGCTTTTACTATTTCTCCTAGTTTCAATGCTTTGTCTTTATTTCTTTGACGATATAAGCCATCCTTTGAAGCAAGTATTGTGAACCTTGTAGAGTTCATACCCTTGAAAACCTAGAAGAGTTTTCACTCCATCCTTGAAGAGTCGGAGCTTTCAAAGTCTGCATACTTGAAGAGTTGCAGTCATCAATCTAGAAGAATCGATGCCCTTTCAACTTCCTTGGAGGCCTAGAAGAGCAACCAACGGAGTTTCTATCTTTTCTTATTTTGTTTGTTATTTCCATCCCAAATTCGACCATCCTACAATGCTTATTTCAGAAAACCCAAAACAGAGAAATTGTAGATCCAAAAGTCTTTGTTCATTTGGTTTTGGAATCAGGTCGATCCGATCTATATTGACAAAAATACGACTGTTTTCCTAAGCTTGCGCAGTGCTGAAATTTCTGTTCGTCCTGTTTTCCCGTCTGCGAGTCACTCTCTCAATCCTACTATTTGAGAAAGCCTACCCTTGGCTTGCATCATTTGGTATCGGAGCTTTGGAGGAGAGGACAATGCCTCCAAGACAAGCTAGACGTCGTGGTGGTAGAACCATTCCCCTCGCTAAATTGCACACACTCGCCAAGAATATGCAACAACAAATTGACGAATTGACGCAAGAAGTTCAGCGTTTGAGGGCTGAAGCAAATAATTCTCCACCTCGTTCCAGGAATGAAAATTCCCATGGTGACTCTTCCTCTTCGGAGAGTGTTCAACCTATTCACGGTCGGAGGCATGTTCGACATCGTTTACAACATATTCGTGAGCCACATTGGGAAAAGAAAGTCAAGAAAGATGTTCCAGAATTTACAGGTACTAAGTCTCTTGATGAAATTGTTGATTGGCTAACACTTGTGAATGAGGTGTTTGAGCATCAAAATGTTTCGAAGAATTGTCGAGCTGGGATCATTGCTATGCGATTCTGAGGCAAGGCGATTGCTTGGTGGAGACGTGAAAAACAAACTTGCCAAGCCGTTGGCAAAGCACCAATCACTTTGTGGAGAAAGATGGAGGGCAAGATTCGAAAATATTTTCTTCCCAAAGGATATAAGAGAGAGCTCTACCAACGGTACCAAAATCTAAAACAAGGTACGCGAACGGTGGACAAATACACCAATGAATTCAATGAGTTGGTGATTCGTAACAATATCCAGGACCCAGAGGAGGTGCTTGTGAACAAATACTTGAACGGTCTTCAATTTTACATCCAAGACGCCTTGGAAGTCCTCGACATTTGGGACTTAGGAGATGCACACCAACGGGCACTCAAAATGGAGCGCTCTCGTTCTCGGAGACAGCAATCTGCTAGTAAGCCTTCTACTCAACCCCATGTTTCGAAGCAACCTACTACGTCTGAGATACGTTGCTATTCTTGTGGGGAGTTGGGTCATCGTGCTAGCAATTGTTGAATCAATAAGAATCGACCAGCCAGTAAAGCCTTTTTGGTGGATAATGATTCTAATGAGAATGTTGAGGATCCACTTGAAGATGAGTTGAATAATGATGAAGAAGCTGCGAATGATGAACAAATAGTGCATGCTGACACTCACGAACTTCTTATGGTGAGGAAAATTTTTCTTACTCCTTGAGACGACACTGGAGATAGGTGGCTGCATACCAATATTTTTCATTCTGCTTGCACAATCATGGGAAATGTGTGTCAATTAATTATTGACTCTAGTTGTTGTGAGAATATAATTTCTGAAGTAGCGGCAAACAAGTTGAAGTTGGAATTAAAGACGCACCCTACGCCTTATAAAATGTCATGGTTGAAGATAGGGCTGAGGTAACTATTTCAAAAAGAAGATTACGTTGGCACCTAGTAGGGTGGGAGATTCCTCTGATGATGATGGTGATAATTCGAGGACGAATTCTTTTAAAGATGGCTCTCTCGACCAAGAAGATCGGCTTGCATTCAAGCTTGCTGGAAAGACACCATGGGAGCCATGAAGACGTTATTGTCTTTATTTTTCCTAGTTTCAATGCTCTGCTCTGTCTTTATTTCTTTGACGATATAAGCCATCTAATTTCTGGTAGAAGACGAACAACTTTTGATGAATGAAAACCTAGGAGCTTTCAAAATCTGCAGTCATCGATCTAGAAGAATTGGTGCCCTTTCAACTTCAGAGTTTCTATCTTTTCTTGTTTTGTTCGTTATTTCCATCCCAAATTCGACCATCCTACGGTGCTTATTTCAAAAAACCCAAAACAGAGAAATTGTAGATCCAGAAGTCTTGGCAATTTGTGTTTGTTGTCGAAGTATATTCTTATATGTCTATTATAATCATTACCATTATTAGCCAATGATTTTGGGTTTTGAGCAATCACATCACTTATTCCAATCAGGAACATTAGAATTCTGCAATCTTTGGTTGCCTTTCTCTAGAGATTCGGCGGAAACGAAGGAGCCACAAGATCGGTTATGCCAAGATCAGACTGATAATCTCTTAATCTTCTTAGAAACTACTCCTCCATCATATATAAGCCAAAAGTTCAACCTTAAGTCCATGTCTGCATGGTTCCCCATCAATAATTCCTTTCGTTTTGTATAATCATCCTATGTTTTCCCCTAAGTTTACTCTCTCTTTTTACCTTCTACCCTCCTCTAAGGATTGAAAAATATGTGAAAAAAAAAAAAAAGTTCCATGAAATCTTTTTTGGAGAATATGTATGAATCCATATGAATGGACAAAGGTTGCAAAGGATTTTTTATTGATTTCGGACAAGTAAATAAATGACAAGAAACTTAACGAGCGTTATGTAATTAATTGGGAAGGATTACAATTTCTCGGCCAATTCTTCAAGATCTTTTTTTTTTTTTTTTTTTTCAGGTTTCCAGTGTGCTAAGTCCGAGCGTGACCGGTGCAGCGGTGACAGTGCTCTTCTCCAGACCACGTTCAACAATTTCCGGCAATGCTCGGCGACTTGACGATCTCTCGACACAATCCCTGGCGTGTTCGAAAAGCCCAAACCCGTCGTTGCACCCTTGCACTTTCACTTCGCATCGACTTCTCATGGTTAACTTTGATAAGGATGAAGACGAGGTTCGCTCAGGTCTCGTGGATGTCTCCTTGCATGAATCGAGATGTATTAGGGCTTCCGCCAAAATCATGTTAAATGAAATTCATCCCGACGCATACATTTCCAACTAGATATGCTATTGAACGATTAATGGCAATCCTAATGATAAGAAAAAATCACAAACCAAAAGAAAGCCCAAAAGGAAATTTCTACCCGATCGGCGAGATGACGATTGCTTTGAAAAAGCCTTCAGCCAAAAAAATGATTGCTTTCAAAGGCTCCGCCTAGTGATCTAACGGGCTCTGGTAATGTTGTATGCTTCCAAAGTTGGAGTAACTCGTGCTTGCCCGAATATAATAAATGTCAAAGTTCTTAGCAGCGTGATTCACGCAATGGCTCGCTCCTGGCTAGCCCCATGACGTCAACATTCATATTCGGTAAGCATGAGTTAACCCCAACCCTGGAAGAATATAACATTACCATAGTACCCCGGGTCTTCACCGGACCTTCGCCGGATCTTGTTCTGTTCGGCATTCGCCAGAGATCGTCAGGCACTGCTGCAGATTACTTGTGCGTTCTCTTCCACGATCCCCCTTTTTTATAGTGCAAAAACCTGCTTCAAATCCCAGAATTCTCGCCTTCTCTCGCTATAATTTCCAATAAAATGTTATTGTCAAATCCCCTCTTGCCTCATTTGGTTTTCTTTTTGGTTGAAGTTACCCTTTTTTCACGGATTAGTTTCTTTCTATATTGCTGAGCAAATCCCGTAGAATCCTCAACGCCCGTGCACCAATCTTCTTCTTTGCTCTGTTTCCTTCTTGAATTCCCCGAATCCAGTCGATTCCCTCGATCCCCTCTAGCCGAAATTTGCTATTTCTTATTCCCACATGCAAAATTCATCCGTCCCTACCGACCGAACGAGGAACACGAGAGCAGATCAGAGTGAACAATTTGTCGAACACCTGGTGTACATCGAATAAAAAAGAGAAAACAGAGCCGGATTAAAGCTCGAATCCACACCGCCAAACAAGGAAGGCGGACAGCAACAAGCCTCAGCGACCGAGGAACTGACTCGCTGAATTGTCCAATCGGGGGACGTCCGGTCTCTCGCCCGCCGGCCGGTCCTTGGCCTGCGCCGGCGGTCTGCCCCTGCTCCTCTGCTCTGCCGCCAGGCCTGTCCCCTGCCCTGGACAGAGTTGCTGCCTTGAGCTCCTCGACTGACAACTTGAATTGTCGAATCAATAACTTATAAAAAAAAAAAGTTTGATAATAACAATAATAAAATGCAAGTGCCCTTTAGGATTCGAATTCGAATGATAATCATTTTTCTCTAGAAATCAGTTTCTATTGTTTGTTTCCCACATGAGTTTTTACGCAAAAATTTATGTTTGATAATTAACACAAAATTTATATTCTCAAAATAAAAATAAAATCTCTCTTGGGTGATAGCGACGAGTGGTGCACAACAAGAAGTCGGCAGCCGACTAGTAGCGAAGACGAACCAGTTCCAAATATATTTTTGGACTAAAAATTTATTTCAAAAAAATAAAAAATGAAATTGCTTTTATTAAATGATTTCTATTTCAAATCGTTACTCGTAACAAAAAAATAATTTAATTAGAAATTTAATTGTTATTATGCACCCCTTCGATGTCTATATGTTATGTAATTTAATCATACTATGTTTTTTAGCTGTTACAATTTGATCCTTAACTTTCTACGCAATTTTACTCTAAGTAGCAAGTCAAAATTTAGATGTCAAATAGTGACTAAATTATAAGTAATTTTAGTTAGTTTCTAATTTATTTTCTAGATGATACCAAGCTCAATTTATACTTCCAAAAGTACTAACTATTTTAATAATCTACCAATATTTCTTTTTGACATACTACCACGTTAAAGTTATTTATATATGAAATTTACCCACTATTTAATTGATTTACCAACATTTGTCATTTGGACTTACCTACATTTTATCTTATTGATTTTTAAAACTACTCCCATTCATACTTTCGGAATTACCAACAACTTTATTAGTCACCTTTTTTTTTGGTGGCTTATCAGTGTTACAAATTTTGATAAGAAATTACCTACCTTAGTTCGATCGGTTTACTATAATTCGTCACCTAAGTCCATAACTAACTTTAATCACTTACCAACCTTTTACCATTTTTGGTTTTAAAAAGTGAAAATATTTATTTAGACTTCCTAAAACTTCTGATGAATTTATTAATCTATCAAAATTTATTTTTATGACTTAACGATCCATTAAAGTTACTAAATATTATACAAAATTACTAAACTTAATTTAATCGATTTACCATCATTTGTCATGATAAGTTCCACGATCGATGAGGTGACATGATTATGCAAAGGTTGTTTTTTAACACAAACAACATGGTTAATACTAAGATTTTACACGAAATTACTAAACTTAATTTAATCGATTTACCATCATTCATTACAACAAGTTCCGCGATCAATTAGGTGAAACGATTATGCAAAGTTGGATAGGCAACGTGGCTAGGACCCAAACTGTGTCGGCCATGCAATACGTACTGCATCCATGGAATTGCTCTACACTCTATAAAGAGAGTTTGTGTTCTACAAAAACGAAAACATAAAAGAGTAATCTAGCAGTGACGAAATAATTTCAGTTATTTACCAACTATTTATCTTGCATAGTTTTGAAAAGTACCAATTATCTACTAAAACTTCCAAAATGACCAATAATTTTAGTAATTACCAACCTTTATTTATTATATTATTTTTGGGCTTACCAGCGCACTGAAATTACCAATTTTAGTTAGCTCTTGAATAGTGTGGGACCTCCTTAGTACCTCATATGTGTGGGCTTTATACATTCAAGCTTAGCAACCATACTAAAAATGTGTAAATAAGCACTAGAAGAAATGAAGTGAGGAGGTCATCACATGGCGGCGGTGGCAGTGGCGGCGGCGGCACGACGGTGGCCATCGCTCTTGATCTTCGCATGTGCCGCTGCCGGAGACTCCTTCCGGCCTGACCCAGGATGGACCTCCCACATTTTAAAGACCCTTTTTTTCTTTTACTTTTTTATCTTCTTTCTTTTTGGCAAATTAAAAGAATGTGCTGTAGATACGTCATTGTTGCTTGTTCCCCTCTCTTCATTATGGTCATCCTCTACCTCTGTCCGCCTTCAAGTTTTGATGGATCAAATGAAATTGCCATAGACAAATAAGAAATAACCGATAAGAGATAATTTCCTTTTTCTGTTTCTGTAATCAACCCCCAAAATTGATCTCTCATTAATTATACATTTCGCAAACCTAAACCTTTCATATTATCTGTTTTTAAAAATTAAATTAATTAGCTAAATAGAATCAAAATTAATGTTAATTGATCATTGATGCAGTGTAACTAGATATGCGACTAAAGGATTAACGGCGGCTCCTATGGTAAGGAAAAAATCTCAAACCCAAAGAAAACCAAAAGGAATAATTCTACCCGATTGACGCGATGATAATCGCTTTGCAAAAGCAAGCATTCAGCCCAAAAAGATTATTGCCTTCGAACGCTCTGCCAACAGGCTTCGGTAATATTGTACTCTTTCAAAGTCGAGATGGATGTAAATGTTGAGGATTTTGGCGGCATGATTCATGCAATGGCTCGCTTTTGACGACCCCCTTTAGTGTCAACATTCACATTTGGTACGTATGAGCTAACCCGCTCTTTGGAAGAATATAACATTACCACAGTAACCCGTCGATTCCCTCGATTCTGAAGAAAAGCATGGAAAGATTGATGGCAGGACAGGTTTTAGATTCCAAAAAATAGAGATTGATTTATAAAACCGATCAACGTGTTTAAGTGACTACAATTAATTGGCAACCTTACATGATGGATGTTGGTAAATTAGTCAAATCAAGGTTGTTTAAAGTTAGTAAACTCAACACACTAGTGAACCACGGAAAAAAGGAAGGAGACGGAGATTAGGAAATAACTAGCAATTTTGATTGCATAAAAAAGTATTGATTTGGATTAATACCTTAAAAAACCCAAAAATGGCACACTTGTAACAAATATATCCAAAATTAATTTTAACCACAAAAACCCAAACACTAAGACACTTTTGACAAATTTATCCCAAACTCGATATACTTGTGATAAATTTATCTTATATTTATTTTCGTTAAATTTTATTGTTAAATTGTTGAGTTAGATGCCATTTCAAGATTTTTCTCTCTGTTCGTCATAGCTGTATCATTTTTGTGGTTTTTATGATATTAATCCGATTTAATTGAGGGTATATTTGTCATAAATGTACTAATTTATGATTTTTTGTGATCATTTGGGGTAAATTTATCACAAGTGTACCACTTTGAAGTTTTTCATGATAAAAAATTAATTTGGAGTAAATTTATCACAGTTATTCCATTTTGGGATTTTTCAGGATATTAATCATTTCTTTTTAAAATCAAAGAAAGAAAAACTATAAGTGAATAAAATTAGCTATAATTTGACGTGATGAATGTTTGTAGACCAATCAAATTAATATTGATATTTTCGAAGGTAAGTGTTTAACTTCAACATTTGGTAATCCATAAAAATAAGTACTGGTACATTATTAGAATACTTAGTAATTTCGAAAGTATAAATAAGTGTGGCACTTGTCAAAACTAGAAAGTTGCTAATGCTTGATGAGCTAGGCTATTGCTAGTAATTTTTTTTTGGGTTTAAATCAGGCCAAATTCCAAATTAGCACCTGTGATAAATTTATCATTTGTTAATTTTTGTTAAATTTTATTGTCAAATTACTTAATTGAATGACACGTGGTAATTTTTTTTTTTTGGATAACACATGATAGTTTTCCGTTAAATTGGATTAATAACTTCACCCTTATGCATTTTTTTATTTTACTTATTACTTTGAATTCATTGATGATTTCAAGAGATGGTTTGGATTAACATTCCTTGTATTCTAATTGATGAAATGCGTTTTGCAAGCTAATTTGAGTCCAGCTTGATTGAGCTTTGACATTTTCAAAGCCAAAAATGAACTCCGAGTTCAGCCCCATGGTCGACCATAAGTTTTCATCAAGCTCAGGCTAGAACTTCAACTCAAAGACGAATTAAAACTTAGGAACAAAAATGCGAATGTAAGCTATGGTACACGTAATGCTAATTTAATTTGCTACACTAGATGATTTTCGGTACAAAAGTTGTTCGAACTCGACCCGACTTGAAGCACTCCAGATTGCTTCACACGGGATAAAAGCAGAATCGCTGCTTCATCTTTTTCGCCATCGATCGATTGAGTCCTTGATGTTATATTTTGGACTCCTTAATGTTGCGAAAGAGGGGGCAATTAAATCCTGATTAAGCTCATCCTCGGTACATTTTTCGACGCCAGAAATCACATGACCCTCGCGTCCGTGGTCACGCGGCATTAAAAATTGGGTTACGTGGGATGCATGTAGGATTTCTAGCATGGAAGAGCCGGTTTAGGACTTGATCACATCATTTTTCAAACGTTAAGGATTTAATAGACTAAAGATAAGATTATAATTTCAAGGACTCAATTGATTAACAACCAAAATGTAAATTATTGACTCTGCACGTTCAAATAGCAAATGAACTAAAATATTCTTGAGCTATTCTGGTTTAAGTCTACGCAACCTTACCAAAATCCAAGGCCTTGAGCCCCTAGAAAACTCAATCATTACGCAGGTGGGTTGTCAACAATGGAAGGGGAAAAATAACCAAAAAATATCCTAAACCTATAGCATTAATATTAATTCAATTCTACTTTCAATTTAACCAAATTAATCATAAACCTTTTCACATTGATACCAATTCATTCTTTCCAGCCAATTTTGGCCAGCAGTTGACAACACCAGCTAAGCCGGCGCGAACATTAATGCGGCAATTTTTAAATAACTTTTTTTTTCGAATTTTTAAAATTAATTTTTCATTTTTTTCCTCTTCTTCCTCTTGGCCTTCTTCTCCTCGAGGCTTGCCGGCCACTGAATGAGGGCTGCAAAGCCCTCACCCTAGGCGAAGTCACCTTGCCCGCAGCCCTAGGTGAGGCCGGGCAAGGGCTGTGACCCTTGCCGGCTGGCGAGCCACCGAAGGCTTGTCGGCCATTGCGGGAGAAGAAGGCCAAGAGGAAGAAGAGGAAAAAGAAAAGGAAAAAGGAAAAAAAAATTATTTAAAAATTACCACATTAGCCTTCGTTGACCGGCTGGCTTCCACATCAACGCCAGCCGGCCAAAATTGGCCATATTAACTAAATTAATACAAATGTAAAAAGGTTTATAACTAAATTGATCTAATTAAAAGGTTAAGGATTGAATTAATACAAATGACATAGATTTAGAACCTTTTTTGGTACTTTTCCCACAATGGAAGAGAAACAGTGTAGTGTGATACTTAGTTCTGGTGTACGTATCATTCCAGTGTAATTACTGAAACTGTCTACTTGTGATGGGTCGAGTTGAAAAATAAATTGCAAATTCATTACCACTCTGTTGAAAAGTTACCAAGAATCACTTCAATAGAAAATTCTTTTGTTTAGACCTCAGTTCACATGGATGAATCGACCATAATCGTTCAATGTTATAAATCGCATACTGGCAATTGCAACACCCAATCAATGACCTTGGTCTAGGCAAGTATGCATTTCATCTGGCTTCCATTCCCCACTCATATCATCTACATATAAGTGAAAACCCGATTCTCTTGAGAAGCTCTTGCCATTTCACCATGGAGCATTCTAAGGACTCCTCCATAACCTAGTTTTTGAGCAATCATAGGTCACTATAATAGCCTATTTGACTATCCAAATAGGTGACGAAAATTAAAAATTCAACACTTAATGAGATCAAGTTTCTTTGATAACCTTATATTGGATTGCTTAAAATGATATAATCAAGTCCACACACCACTTTATCTAGTGAGGAAAAGGTAACTAAATTTGTTGAACAGAGTAATAGTTTATGGTGATTAGGATCTTGCCAAATATATTTTTAAAACGAAGCAACAAACTGAGATACAGTATTACAAAACACAGCCCTGATCTCTTGCTTGAGAGAGATTTTGCATTTTATCTTGACTTAAATAAAGAAAATTGCAACATAATGCATCTCAATGGAGTGTTGAATAAAGACAATTGCAACATAATGCAGCTCAATGGAGTATTGGCAGCTTTATCTCAGTTTTATTTCAACAATGCTTTTTTCGCAGTATATAGAACAAGCATAAAAAACTCCAATGGAGACAAGCTCGTCCGGAAATATCAAGGCGCCCGCAACAGGCATATCAGGAAGAAAATAGCAAATAGAACAAATTTTCAAGTATAATAAATTAAAAGAGAGTTTCTATACCTTTCATCACAAACTCTTCTTTGCTAGTCCCCCGCTCTCCTGTAGAACAAGCTTTAAAATGGATAGTTTATCGGTTCAGGTTGCAGGGCTTTCTGCATGAGCTCGGTGTGTTCCTTAACATGCACCTGATAGAATCCAGTGGCTGTGGCAGCAGATGGAGCACGGCCAATGTATTTGATATCCTCGAAAGTTCCTCGGCCCAGTGCTTTCATTGCAGTCAAGAGACGGGGTGCAATGTAGCTGTAAGCACCCATGTTCATAGGCTCTTCCTGGCACCAGACTATTTCCGCATCTGAAGAGAAAAATGACAGGCTCAATCAATCATCAGGATCATGATTTATAAGACAGAGGGAAGTAGTACTGTCAACTAAGCAAATCCTTCAGAATAAGGGGGCAATACAAATTGACTGCGCGCAATTGACGGTTCTGGAAAACAAGTGCTCCTGTTTACTATAAGTCAATTGAAACGGAGGACCCTTGGAAATACAGTGTCCAGAACTAATATTATGATAAAACCCTATCACCAGCATATAAGGAGGGGCTAAGAGTGGCATCTGGACATCCACAGCACCAATCTCTCACTCAGTGAATGCATTCTTTGTTTTTGCTAGAAACTGAACAAAAATTTTGCTCTTGCTACTAAAAAATTCTACATTAGCTCCACCATCGATTATCTTGGTTTATGTATCCACTTTTTATTATTTAGTTTAGTTGGGATGCATTCACGTGACTCCACAAGAATGTGATAGGCTAGGTCTAAGGTCCAGTCATCTAGTGAGTACATAGAGAAAGGTAAGAGTAAGCTAAAGCTTATTGATGAGCAGATAATGTAATACTTATAATACATAGATAAATTTTCTAACATTCCAAGGGCATATATGCTTTAGTGCTAGTTGCACTACAATTAGCAAGTTAAGGAAACATACTCGGATATCGCTTCAACTCTCGTTGGACAAGATCATATGGGAAGGGGCACAGCTGTTCCACCCTACAAATTGCAACGTCCTTTCCGCCAACCTTCTTACGCTCCTCATCAAGCTCATAGTAAACCTGCAGTCCAGTAATTCATATAACGTTTGACTAAAATTTCTTGGGCAAAGAGACCAATGCCATGTAGCTTATCCTTTACCAGACGTGACACATAATGAAACAACATATCAGATAATACACTGATTTATGAAAAGGAAAGGCGAGGGATACCTTTCCAGAGCAAAGAACCAGTCTTCTAATGCCCTCCTCAAGATCTGAGTGATCATTCTGGTCCTTAATGAGGCGCTTGAATCTAGTGCCCTGTTTGTCAAAACCTGGATGCCCTTGTACATCATCAAACTCAGATAGATTTGATTTGCAATCCTTGTGCCGAAGCAAGTTCTTAGGAGCCATTACGATGAGAGGTTTACGGAATTCTCTGTTAATCTACAGTAATTGACAATAGTTTCAGATACTGCCGAATGGTAATTTGAGCAAAAATAGGAATGTGAACCACCTAGCTGCACTGACCTGTCTCCGCAAGACATGGAAGTAATTAGCAGGAGTTGTGGTGTTCACAACCTGCCAATTGCATTCCTGAATCTGCTTTCGGAGAGTTGGCTCCATCTCAGGTATCGCATATGGGTTGTCATCACTCATCTGCCATCAAGTTCATGACCACACATTAGCCAAAGAAGCATACAAAAAAAAGCACATATTCTATAAGTGCGAGAGCATGTGCATGTGTGCGTGCACAGAGAAAGAGAGATTTGAACAATTCTCGTTCTTTCAACCACAAGAAATTAGCAGACAGTAGATCTTGAGCCTTTTTCTTTTTTGGTCAAAGATCTTGAGCCCTTGAGCAGCAAGAAAATATAGAACGGTCTTACAATAATCACGCTTTTCAGATGAATACCTGAAGGAAACGCTCCAAACGTGCACTTGAATGTTCAGGGCCCTGGCCATCATAACCGTGAGGAAGCAGCACAACAAGCCCAGTTTGTCGTAGCCACTTAGACTCCCCACTACTCAAAAACTGGTCAAAAATTACTTGAGCTCCATTGGCAAAGTCCCCAAATTGAGCTTCCCATAGTACTAGGGAATTTGGATTTTCCATAGAGTAGCCCAATTCAAACCCAAGAACAGCAAACTCAGAGAGTGAGCTGTTGATAAGAGAGTGATAGAAGGAGAAGAAAAAGAGGTTAGACAGCAGCCTAAACAATCGTTATTTACAGAGCTGCTTAAGTCCCATATTTTTCTGTGACCAGTGTTTGGTGTTCATTAACCTAAACAGGAAAGGATGAACAAATAGCTAAAATACACTCATACATTCTAAAGGCGGCATCACATCAAATTCAGTCACATATATTCAGAACTGTAGTGAAGAAAAATCATAACTAGAAACTTAAAGCACTACCTAAATCCATGGTATAAGCAATCTTCAGGTACAGCCAGAAACAGAGGGATCATCTAGATGACTGAATGGTGCAACTATCTCAAACAAGCAGCAAATGAAGTTCTCATACTCCTAGTTATTAGAAAAAGTTCGTCCTCCAGATTAAGTACATTCATATAGAGTGGGAGTTGCATTGTCTCAATTAATGGAAACCTTTAATATTCAAGGAGCTTCTCCTTGTTTGCCTACGTCAGAGATAATGCATAAATGGCTCCAAATGATCTATGAAATACTGTATTAAGGAAAGCACGTGAAAAAATGACAAACAGTCCAATAAAGAATTGTTGAAGTCTTGAGTATGAACTAACAGCAGCATATACCTGTTACTAACTGTAAACATTTCCTCATTTTGATTCATCATCACATGGTCAAGAGGGCAGTACTGCTCCCCAGTTTCCTGATCGTGAAGTACTGAATGCCGATGACTAAAGGTACCTCTTTCGACATCCTGACCGCTCAACCTAACATGGTTACCTTCTACCAGTAGCGTGGCAAAAGCAAGTGCTTCTGCCACTGCCCAATCAATACCTTCCCCAGTTTCAATCATCTGGGCTCGTTGATCATAGACCTTCTTCACTGCTCTGTGGGGCTTAAAGTTTTCAGGCAGAGTTGTAATTGCTTTGCCAACATTTTTCAGAATCTCTGGCTTCACACTGAATAACATTAGGAAAGTTTTAGTACAGTAAGTAAACAAAATCATTTTACATATGCATGCAGTGAAGAAGAACGTACCCAGTATTCCGGATGCGAGAAAGCTGTTCAGGTGATTTAAACCCAGACCAGTGAGATGAAAGCCAGTCCCTCCTTTTGGGAACATAATCTTTGCTAGCAAGGAATTCTTCATTGAGTATTGTATTAACCTTGCTTTGTATCTTCTCAATGTCCTCTTTGGTAACCTGCCCAGACTCTAAGAGTCTATTTCGATAGATTTCAAGAGCAGAAGGATGATTTCGAATAACCTGAAATGAAGAAAAATCACAAAAATAATTTTACCAATCTGAATAGACCAAGAAAACAATTAACACAGTGGCAGAGGAAAACAATTTACTCAGGTATATAGAATTCACCGAACTTCAAGGTATTAAAGCAAGTGATGCTCAACAATAGAAATGAATCGAAACACTTGTCATGGGATGCAGACCTTATACATTTTTGGCTGAGTGAAAGACGGTTCATCAATCTCGTTGTGTCCAAACCGACGATAACACACTAAATCAACCACCACATCTGAATGAAAAGTCTGTCGCCACTCAGCTGCAAGCTCACAGACATGAACAACAGCTTCCACATCATCACCATTCACGTGAAATATGGGGGCATTCAATGCCTTAGCAACATCAGTACAGTACTGAGATGATCGACCAGCCCTCGGGTCAGTGGTAAAGGCAACCTGGTTGTTTACGACTATGTGTATTGTCCCACCAGTGGTATAATTTGGAAGGGCGCTAAGATGTAGAGTCTCATACACAACACCCTGTCCAGCAAAGCTACCATCACCATGAATCAGAATACCCATATGCTTTGTTCTCTCGACATCATTTGAGTAATACTGCTTGGCCCTAGTTTTACCAACCACCACTGGGTCCACAGCTTCCAAGTGACTTGGATTTGCCACCAATGACAAATGTATTCTTTTCCCACCCCGAGTTGGTCTATCATAGGAAGTACCCAGGTGGTACTTCACATCACCAGTACCTGTGTAAAGCCCAACTTCATCCACTGGTTTTGTACCACCACTGAACTCGCTAAATATTTGTCGGAGTGGTTTTCGAACAACATTCCCTAGAACATTTAATCTACCTCTGTGAGGCATTCCAATGACGATGCTCTCAACCCCAAGATCTGCTGACCTATCAAACATTTCCTTCATCCCAGGAATCAGAGTTTCACCACCTTCAAGACCGAACCTTTTGGCTGTTGTCCACTTGGTGGCCAAGAAGTTTTCAAATTGTGTGCTCCATATAAGCCTATCAAGAATAACTTCCCGACGTTGGCGATTGTACTGCATAGGTGTTGGTGTTTCAATCTTATCTCTCAACCAGTTGCATTTTTCACGGTCAGCAATGTGCATATACTCATATCCAATGCTCCCACAGTAAGCCTGCTCAAGCCTGGTTAAAATGGATCTTAGTGTTTGGACTGGTCGGTTCTCAGACAAGAAGCCAGCCATCCTCCATACCCCTATGAAAAATTCTCTGTCTAGATCAGCTTCAGTGAACCCGTAAAGAGCAGGGTCCAAATCAGATGGAATTTCTCTTTCCTCCAAACCCAGAGGATCCAATTTGGCTTTCATATGACCATTCACTTGGTAAGCCCTCACAAATAACAACAGACGCATGCTCTCTTGGATTGTCTGCCCTGAAATGCCAGGAGATGTCGCTGCTTGACCCACAAAGTTCCTAAAAAAATTGTCCCATGATTCATCAACGCTATTTGGGTCAGCCTCCCATGCCCTTTGAAGCTCTTCCAAGTAAACGCTACTTGTCCCATCCAAGAAGCTATCGGTAAGCCTTGAGAGTGGAACAGGGCGAGGGACAGGAGCAGCCTGTGCCTTTGGTCTAAAAGCTGTAGCATGAAAACATCGCTCTTGTGACGGAAGAATTCGTGATCTAGTCACATAGGATCTACTTTGAGAGAGAGCTCTCCTGACAACAAGCTTTGCTGCACTGGAACTTGCCCTAAACCACACCATTTTGATCTGACCAACTGACTAGGAAACCAGAGATGGCAACCCCCAAGCTCAAACTACAATCATCTGCTTCGAATGAAAAGAATATATGAAGATGTTAAGTAAACCACAGGATCGAGATGATAGTCAGGCAGGTTAGGACTCCCAACATAAAAAAGGAGACAATATCCATGGGAATCAGACCAGATGTAAAGCAATAGAAAATTCGATAGATAAACAAGCATAACAAATTTAAGATGCCCAAAAATGTACACGGTGAAAAGATTTGTGAAGCCAAGAAGGGTGGATTTCTGATATCTAAGAAATAAGAAAGTAATTGCACTACTACAGAGGAACAATTGGACCATAAGCCAAAACTGTAACTTCCCCTGGACAATAGACCATGAGTAAAACCACTTAGAAAGGTACGCAATTAGAGAGAATAACAAGTTCACAGAAAAAATCTACACAACGGCAAAGAAATAAAGAGATATAACCCTATGCACATCCAATCTCTAGCTTTCTTTCTCCAAGTTCTTCTAGATCCCCCTAATCAGCTACACTATTCTTTTTAGTTTGATCCACAAGAGAATTTCCTTTTTTTGCCGTCAAGACAAGTATGGATTGATATACGAACCTAGAAGAAAAAAACAGCATTCACAACGGGTCATTGGAACAAGTACTGTTGTCAGGCAGTCTATGTCCAGTAGAAATTACAAGATATTGAACCTCCATTGTTGCTTTTGTTTCATTCAAAACATTTGAAGACTTTCACAGGACACCATTTCAAGAAAAAAGATTTTTCACCAGGACATTTTTCAAACATGAAGCACAGTCATGGACCCTTTCTTACAAAGTTCCAAATCAACTCAAGCAAGCAAGGGAGTGACAACCAATCACGGAAATCGGACTTGCTCTATCACCGAAGATCCGCCAGGTCCCATATGGTCTCATGGAGAGAACGAAACATGGAAACGTAAGATTTCAAAAATTTTGCAAAATCTACTAAGGTAATTCTTTCAAATCTCATACAGATCAAACATAAGGCTTCAAACAACGAAGTTATTAAGTAAAATCCAAGCTACAGCGAATGGCATCCTTCCCACGAAACGATTTGCACTTCCGATGCCAAAATCACATAAAATCACCGAACAGCAGCCCGACTTCCTCCGAGAAGAAACTGACCCACAACCTATTTACCACAGGGCAGCTCAAATTCCGACAAGGCAACGACAACCCACATCAAGAAATGCAGAAAGAATCCCAGCAGCTGAATCGAACATGAAGAGACGAAGCTCGCGAGCAAGATTAAATTAAAAAAAAAAAAAAAAAAACAGCGAGAGCGAAACCCAGAAAGTCATTTCGAGCGGCGACGAAGACCCTCGAACGATTCATGGGTCCGTAATCAGATCAGACCAGACAAAGCCGCAAAGAACAAGAAACGATAAAACAAGAAACAAAAGAAAAAACAAAAAAAAATGTTCCCAGGAAATCGGCGGCGACGAGGGACGAAGCTCCGTACCGAGAATCCGAGAGCGAAGCGAAATGGCCGGATCGACACGCGAACCCTAGACGCCGCTCTTGTGCCGCGCCCCCTCCTCTTCGCTTCCTTCCTCCTTTTCCCCTCCGCTGCTTCCGAATATCGGCTTTCGCTTTTTCTCTTCTCGCGGCTTCTCTGCGTCCCCAATTTCTCCGCTTTTCCCATCCTCGCGTGGCCTTTGACTTGGATAGGTGGGCGCAGACCCGACCCGACCCGACCCGAATCGGGATTCGACTGCGGGCCTGTTTGTCGGGCCCGGTCCAAAGAGACTTGTGGGCCTTGTTCCATAAGGCTCGCCATAGTGTTTGGTGAGAGGATGAAGCCGAAGTCATGACTTTGGTTTATCAATTTCCCGTCCAAGTTTGTTGAAGCTTCGCTGTGTAACATTTGACCTGATATTAGTCCATAGCTGTTTATCTTCTACAAACTGAGTAATTATAGGAATTGCAAGGATTTCATTCACTGTTTACTCATCTAACAAGTCGGGTAGAATTTGTTCATCCCATTTAGGTTGCTTTTGGTTCAACATTTCCAATACGCTTGTTTTAAATCCTTTGCATTTTACCAGAGCCCATTGAAAAAGCCGAACCAAATGTAGCCCTAGTATTATCCCTAATAATTAAGTTAGCAACTTTACGAGACTCTTTCTTGGTTGCTGGCCCCTAATCACTCTTCTTTGAAGCCACTCATCCTCTCAAATGTTTATTTATTCCCCATTTTTTTGCTGATCATATAACATAATGGGAGATTGCTTCGCTACATATATTAAGCTTTGCCAACCCTATTATGGAGAGATCCCTTCCCCGCATGCCAAAAATCATAATGAGGAAAATAAGTTCCTTTCAATAAGTGAATCCAAAGTGAGGATGGAGTTTGTATCATTCACCAAACTTGTTTCCCCAACATTGCCCTATTAAGGTGATCAAATGCCTAAATCCAATCGCATCATCATCCTTTAGGAGTTGTAATACTTCCCATTTCCTCCCATGCTAGCTAGGTTTTTACCATTTTTTTCCACCAAAAAGCTACAATTTTTTATTCATTAGTTGGAATTTTAAATATAGACATTGCATACAGTGGCAACACCGCATCACATCTTTAAGTAAAATTACCTTTCCTACTTTTGACATTAATTTTTCTTTACAATCTTTCATGTTCATCCTCACCAATGTCCAAGCAAAGGTCCCAGCTTGCAATCCATATTCTTTCTCAAATTTTGTGGGAAACCCATGTTGAAATAAATCCTTGACTTTTTCAATTTGATTTTCTTGATTACATGAAAGCACTACTGATTTAGGTTTCATTTATTTTGCGGAAAATTTGACATCTCTAGACATGTTTTCCAAAAAATCATTTTCAAGAAAATGACAATATTTTTAGTGTATAGTTGAAATTTGAAAATGAACTGGAAATTATTTTCTCTTATTTGAAATTGAAAACTTGCTTTTATTTTCCTAAATAATACATGCACTTTTTAAGTGATATAAGGACTACACACGTTGTATATTGAAATTTGGACCAAAGATCTTGACATATGGATATAGGAATCTTGAAACCTGTACACGGGTTGATAGTTGGGCCCGAGGACACCAAGTCCATAAAGGTTGGGCTCATGTCCCTTAAGACGAAGTCAAAGACCCCGTTGTATTTGCTTGGGTCCCCAACTCTCCTGCCCTGTCTTGGATCTCTCGAGGCCCGAGAGAAATTAATCTTTCCTATCAACATTCTTTTTCATCAAGGTAGAAATAACTACTTTAATAGAAAAAAGAACTTAGTTTACTTTTTATATGTTTTGCGATAGAAGCTGCACTTTTCTTTTTAAGCTAACAAGATCTCAAGTATCATATGATAACCATATATGACAATTCTCACAATAATAAAATAAAAAAGAAGGAACACATATGCATCCTTTGAGAACGAACTGGAAACAAAGTATGAATGACAATGCTCTCTTAAGAATTTCTCAACCCAATTACTTTCGGGAGATTTGCAGTCTTCCTAATAAATGCCTTTACCACTTTTTCATCCTCCACTAGATAGTCAGAGACCAAAAGGGTACCTTCACCAAATCCATCAATTTTCATCACCTTGTTATAGAGTTTAGAGTAATCCATCCTACCTGATTCCAATGAGTTAATCACTGATGTCAATTCTCCAAGTTGTGCCGAAAGTGATGCACACTTAGCATCAATGCGAACCTACATGAAGGCAACATGGTTGGGAAATTAATAGTTAAAGATGAAGATAAAATTGAAGAGTTCTTGAGTACTCGTAGAGGCATTTGAATCCAAGGTGAAGATGAGGCTTTTAATCAATTCGCTTACCGGAGGGAGCCACGACTATCTAACGGCGAGAACATATGTGATGTGAGAAGATCACATCGACGTTAAAGCGTTCTTATATGGGACTGATCAAGTAGAGAGATGTTTTGAGATGGTGTGTGGGCGAAAAGAGCAAGTCTAAGCTTGTCTTTACAAGCTTAAAACAGGAACTACTGTATGGTAGGGTACATTGCAAAACTTGGAAGAATTTCTCAAAAATGAGGACATCACTCATGTATATGTTTAGTTAAATTTGCATATCAATGATGTCCACAATCTGTAACTCACTAGATCGATGTTAAACAACACCAAAGATGCTTGTAGGAATACAACATCCTTTTATTCTTGGGTTTTGCCATAGTTAGAAGTCAAAATGTTTAAACAGTGATGACATGCTCAAGTTGTATACAACTCCTTATTGTCATCAAGCATATCTAGTAACACCTTTAGTTGACCTGTATCCATCTTAGGAGGAGCCATTCAAACCAAAACCTAGCTTTCCTCTGGCAACATCGTACACAACCTCAAACGTCTTCTGCTGCACAAGTGCCCATATCACTATCGGCAATATTTGCTGCAAACGCTAGGCAAACTTGCGAGGCATTTGCGACGTATAATATCCTGATAGGTTCCAAATTGACGTTGACTCCCCCGGCGAAAGAGACTGTTATTATCGGGACCGTGACGGTGCTCTTTTGCTTAAATTCATAGCACGTATCGAGAAAAGCAAGTTCCAGTGCCGTCATGTAATTTGCCATTGCTTTCCCGAATGCGGTTCTCAAGGCGATATAAGCCGTCGGAGGCAATCGGGCAATGACAGTTCCGAGTCGATGACGGCGCCTTGCCGAGTCGATGACGGTGCCTCCACTTGAAAAAATTGTCGATGGTATTGATAGACGATGCCCTCCTACACTGATTCCTACAATACTTATTTCATAGAATTGCGAGCTTCGTGGGACCTTCGATAATGGCATGAAGTTGAGAGCATGGGCCATGCTTGTGAACTACTTCCGAGGTTGGTTTTCGGTTGCTAGCTAAAAGCATGTCATACGAGAGTAAGATATTCTGTGATAAGTTAATAAGACATTGGTAAAAAATGAAAGATTGTTCTACTTTTCTAGAAAACAAAGACCGGGGTTTAGTGTGGTCAACTCTTTGAATCTTTGGTTTGACCATGGATTAAAAAATTAAAACTTGCATTCTCACTCTTTCCATTCATGTATCCTTTTTTGTAATTATTTTCTCATTTTCTAACCATGGTATTTCCATGACTTAGCTTTTTGAATGGGACAAATCAATATGATCACTAACGCAGCTTGAACTATTTACCTGCCTTTATGTCTTCTTCTAATCACCCTCTCACCTCTTAATTTCCTCATTAATATGGTTATAATAATATGCAATACACCAACAAGAATCCATGGTAACTCAAAGGTGCAAGGCATGATCAGTTCCTTTGACTAGGTGGAGAGCGGAATAACTTTCCCTCTGAACTACGATTCTGGTTCAGTCATTCACGGTGCAGAATTCGACCAATCTCATTCATGTTGGCGTTCGTTGATGATCTGAAAAATTCACTTTTCTACTGGACATAAGTACACCATACGTCCATATATAACCGGTTCATCGAACGACGGTGAAGATAAAGCTCAAAATTAATTCCATAACCGAAGAGATACTAATTGCCAGTCCCGGAGGCAAGTCTCGGGAGGTGGAGGGCAGAAGAAGCCATGACTACCCGACAGCGAGAACACATGGAATGTGAGAACATCACTTCGACATTGAAGCGTTATTGTATCGGACTTATCAAGTGGAGAGATTTTTCGAGATGATCGGTGGGCAAAAAGAGCAAGTTAAGCCTGTCTTTACAAGCTCCAAACAGGTAATATTGTATGGTAGGACACGCTCCGAAACCATGGACGATGCAAAGTATATCTAATCAAGTGGAGATTTCTTCTCACATGCAATATTCATTTCATTAACAATAAAGGTACGTTGCGACCGCGTAGGAGTGATTCTAATCCTTTCTTGAGTTCACCATATTTCCTCCATCCCCAATTAGAAGAGATTTCTTAAAAAAATGAGGACATCACTCATGCTTATGTTAAGTTAAATTTGCATATCATTGATGTCCATAGTTTGCAACTTGCTAGATCGATTTAAAATGACACCAAAGATGGGCATAGGAACACAACATTCTTTTATTCTCAGTTTACAGTAGTTTTAATTTAAAACGTATAAATGATGATGACATACTCAATTTGTATTCAACTCCTAATTGTCATCGAGCATATCAAGTAATAACTTTAGCTGAATTGTGTCCATATTAGGAACAACCATTTGAACCAAAACCTAGCTTTCCTCTGGCAACATCGTACACAACTTCAAACGTCTTCTGCTGCACATTACCGTAAATACCCAGATCACTATCAGCACCATTCGCCGCAAACGCTAGGCAAACCTGCGAGGCCTTTGCAACGTAGAATATCCCGTTATTGTCCAAATTGATGTCGGCTCCCCCCGCGAAAGAGAATGTTATTGTCGGGACTGTGACTGTGCTCTCTTTACTAAAGTCATAGCACGTATCAAGAATAGAAAGTGCTGGCGCCGTCGTGTAATTCGCCATTGCTTTCCTGAATGCAGTTCTCAAGGCACTATAGGCTGTTGGAGGCAATCGGGAAATGATAGTTCCCGAGTCGATGATGGCGCCTCCACTTGAAAAAACCGTCGATGGTATGGATAAACGATTCCCTTCGACACTAATTCCTACGATACTTATTCCATAGAATTGCGAGCTTTGCTGGACCGTTGATAGTGGCGTGAAGCTAACCGAGTTCGAGGCTCCGCTGTCTTTGCCGAAAGTCAAGTGTCCGGTGGAGCTAGAGGAAGAGGGCAAGCAGTAGGAGAAATACTTGCCATATTTGGTCGCGGTTTGTTCTATGATGGAGATCTTGTCATCCGAGAGTCCGATCAACCCTGCGGCTCTGCCAAAGAGGCCTTGGTTGTTCTCGCCACAGCCAAATTCAAAATTGTCAATCACATCTGTCGGTGATATTGTCAACTTTTCGGTTGCGAAGAAGCCGACTGAAGATGATTGATCGCCGTATTGGATGCTATATAGACATGTCGATCTGGAGCATCTCGAAGCAACTAGAGATCCAAGAGCAAAACACATTACTCGCATTAGTTCCAGTTATTCTTGTGATGATTTCTAACTCATAGAAGCCGAGACTCCTCATCTATGCTTGAAGAACATTCTAGTAAGACATCATAAGTGTTAAGTATCTCAAACGTGCTTGATTATTACCAATGGAACCAAGTTGCGAGCATAATGTTGAGGTGCACGAAATATTGGCATAGGATGACGATTGCGATGGGTCAAAGATCGGGTTAGACTGAGTGTAGCAAGATCCCACGCACGGCTGGCACTGGGTCCACGTGAGGGCGCTGCCGGTGTCGAAAATGAGAGTTAGGTCCTTTTTTGGTGTGCCGAGTCCGACCTTCACTAAGTAGTTGCCAGTGCCAATGGTGATGCCAGACTTCACTGGAAGGGTCACTGTCGAAGCTTTTAGGCTGTCGCTGCTATTGGAGGATTTGGATTGAATCCACTTGACCCTGAATTCATCTTGGAACAGGATTTTGGTGTGATTCATGGGATTTTGGTCTTGAACAAGTTGAGAGCATGGGCCATGCTTGTGTATTACCTCCAAGGTCGACTTTCCGGTTGCTAGCTGAAAGCATGTCATGTGAGAGTAAGAGATTCAAAGAAATAGTAATTAGATAATCCACTGGTGAAAAGAACAAAATAGATTGTGTTAGGACTAGAGTTAGCACCTAGAGGGGGGTGAATAGGTGATAAAAGCGATTTTAACAATCAAATTCGAATATGAGATTAATGAATTAAAAACAGCAATCGCAGCAAATGAAGATTATGAAAGATAAAAGGATTAGGGAGAGAGAATCAAGACTCCGGATTTATAGTGGTTCGGCATATCAAGCCTACGTCCACTCTCCCGCACCTGACAGCCCTTCTCTTCGCCGGATTTCACTAAGAATCAAAAAGAGTATTACGAGTCTCACGCTCTTGAGTCCACAGGTGTAGAACTTCTACTACACTTCCTCAAGGTCTCACAACTCTATGATCACTCTTTTGATTACATGTATTGCTCGAAGAATAAGATCACAATAGAAATATGGAGGTTCGACTTTGGAATTCTTCTATCCAAAGACACTTCAACAACTCGAGCGTCTCTCTTTATACGCTTCTTCATGCCTTCATTACCGTTGGCACCTTCCAAAGAAGTTCTTCCAATCAACCCGTTGGACGAATCAATTTGGAGAGATCTCCAAACTCTTTAAGGTAAGTGTAGATAGCCCATCAATCCCGCTCGCCCATACAATCGGGATCTTGGTTTCCATAAGTTGAACTTTCCAAATAAGTTGCGAATCTTAGAGAATCTATATCAATTCGGATACGAATGTAAGATCGTGTAGTGCTGAATCCGGTCGAAAGATAATCCTCAGCCATTGAGATAAAGACTATATAGAATCGAAATAGAAACTTTTATCTTGTCGGTCCGGAAACGTCCATGAGAGTAGACTTTGAAACTTGAGTCTTGTTGACGTCAGACTTTGATCTTCAGACTTTGCCAGTAGAGTCTGCAAGTCTTCAGACTGGACTGAGAGAAATGTTTTGTCAACTTCAAAACCTTTGAGGAGAATTTATCCAACAATCTCCCCCTTTTTGATGGTAACAAAACTTTCCTGCATATTTGAACACTATTGCCCTGCAAAACAACTTTTAAGCTTGCAAAGATATCATTAGAATAAGAATAGTGTAAGATGTCCTGTACGCAGATGTCCCGTACACGGACTTACCTCGCACGAGATCTCGCAACCACGAAACCTCATTAGTCAATGCAGACTTTACTATTTATATCTAATTTAACAGCTTAAGGTAATGCAGTAGTAAGCAATCATTCAAAAACTCAAGATAAAGTCAAAATGTCAATCACAAACAAACCATTAAATCCAAAAATAGAAATGAAAGTTTAAGGTTTGGGTTTGGAATGAGAATAGAGTGAAAATCTGCCTGCAAAGTCTTCTCCCCCTTTTTGTCAGCATTAAAAAGTACGAAAATCAAGGAGCACGAGGAACGCGAACAAGTTGAAAGTCCTCCATAGACTTGACAAAGGCCTTCCAACTTCCTTAAGTCTTCTTGAAGTTCAGCGATAGCAGTTCCTTTTGCTGTGTCTTGAACCTTACTTTGTACATCTTTCAGCTGATCATGTAAGGAGATGAACATAGCATGATTCTCATTCTGGATAGTCTGAAAATCACACCCCATAGCATAGATTTGGCCTTTGAGCTCCAATATGATGTCAAGCAACCTTCGAAATCTCCGAATTGTCGGGCCTCGTGTGCTTGCGTCAACTCGGTCGATGGTGGAGTTAAGCCGGTGTGAATGTCGAAGGAAGATCAATGTTTGGAGATGAAGCCTCTCCCTCAGGATGATGAGCAAAGTAATACGTACTATGATGCTTATGGGGCAGAACGTCGAGTAGTTAATCACTCTCTCGTTTTATTTTTATTTCAGAACCCCCTTCATCACTTTTAATTGCTAAGTTACAGTTTGAAAAATTGACCGGCTATTTAACAGCGGTCGACGTGGGATGTGTAGAAAAATAAAAAAGAGAGTACGAGGGCCTTGTTCATTACGTTTTATGTAGGTGTAATTACTTACTGTTCAAAGAATAAGACGCGGCAAGGCAGTGGTTGCCTCCCTCCACTATACTTTTGCAGGTACATCATAGTATATGCCCAACAATACTTCACATTGAGTAATGTATTGGTTAAGTACCAACATATGCGCCGCAAAGTTAGTGCAGCGAGAGATGAGGATTTCGTTGGATGCGGGAATGGTGAGAGAAGACACTGTCACGAAACAAGTCTGCCTGGGGAACTACACGTGTCGCTCCGGTCAAAGATGAGATGAAACGAGCTACTTTCGAGATGACTTGGCTGCGTGGAACGAAAGACTTTCGGATGATCTTGACGTGAAGGCTTGAAAAGAGGATGGAGACTAATGTGAAAACAAGTGGGGAAAGTTCTGAAAAGAGAAAGCAACAAGGAAAGACATAGAAAGACTTGAAAGAAAATAAAGCGCAACCCATTCACATAAATCTTGTCCAATTAGATTCCAAAAGTACCAATTAGAATATTTAAATATTCTATAAGAAATCATGCCAAAGCGTAAAGGGATGTTACATATTTTACTTGACTACACTTGCTATAAATCAAAATTATGTTCTTAATATTAAGAAATTATATTGATAATTGCTTCAATAACTCGATGGGAAAATGTGATACCGAGAAGGTTTCTTTGGGGTGCTAACTCTTCTTCATACGTAACCAAACCCTAGATGAATATTCTTTCTAGATCTCACAATATGATTAGTTCCTTCAAATGCTCACCTAGGTCCGCAAACATCCTAGGCCTTTAAAAAAAATGATTGACGATGAGTCCATCGCTTTGTTTCTATTTCCAAACCATATATTTAAGTTTCCGGAAATTTCTCCCTTAATAGCATATTTCACTCTCGGCCTCCAGTCCGATTTGTGGGAGGCGCTACCCCTACATGTGCAAAGGATTCCGAAGATGAATTGATCCCGTCAGCTGGTTTTCTTTATTTTTTGTTTTGTTCTTCCCCCTTTCCCCTCTTTTGAAACAAACATGTACCATGATGTCATTGTGATTCCAGTAGGAACGTGAAACTTGACGAAGCCCACTTCTGATAGAATGTTAGAAGTTCCAATCTTAACTTAATCTAATAGAAAAAACAAAACCATATCATATCAAGATATGATGTGACCTAGTTGGCTGTTAACAAGATGATGCAATTACCACATAATTGCATCTCTTTCATCTAATTCAAGGCGAAAAGGCAAGATTTCGAAGAGGGACTTCGAGACATGCTACTCAATGCACACATATATTTTGCAAGTTACATGACTGAAGTTGGGGGCATCTATAGACACTAATGAAATTAATTGAAGTTAAACAATCATATTATCACAATATATAATCAAGTAAATATCAATTACTTGAGCTAGTCTCACCCTCCCCTCCATTTGTTTTGATTTTCTTTGAGTCTTTTTTGTATTTTCCTCTTTTTTCCCTCCCGATATAGATTTGGGAGCTGTGCTCTCCCGATCTAGTTCTAAATTTGAGAATTTGAACTCTTAGAATTTAATTCTAGACTTAAGAGTTCTTCTCTCTTGATTTAGATTTTGGGAGTTTGATAATGTTTTCAGGGATTCGATACCCATATGCTCTATTTGTGTATAAGTCCTCTGCCTTTGGTTCCAATGATGATCGCAGGAGCCCTGGCGTCTTGCTAAATTATGAAGATTTTCTCTTCCGAAGGTTAGATCTTTATGTATTGAACCTATTTTGGTTGTCTCTGTACGGCGATGGTGTAGAGGAAGCCGAACCTTAGTGCGCACCGCTAACTGGCAATTCCATAGTTATTGAAGAAGGAATTTTTGGTGTGTGCTCATTACTAACAATGATATGAGATTCAGTGATTGGCCGCCAATTATTTTATTTGACAAATATTTTTTTTGGAACGAATATGTGCTTAATCTTGCCAATGCTTTATTGATCCTCATCGTTTTTGAATTTGACTTTATTTTATAGTAATCTAGCCTCTGCTTTGCTCCAATTCGCTTTATCAATAAAGTTTATGTACTTCTTGCATATCCTTTTGAGCCATGGATACAATTTTTTTCGACAAAAAGAATATCGATTACTGGGTAAAATAATATGTAATGCCTTGTGCATATATATTTGCTCATAAGTCTTTGTATTATCCATTCGTCATATTATTCGGATAATTCAAGATACTGAAATTGCCAAGTGGCCCTTGATGGAAATTGCTACTAATTTTGGTCACACACAATTTACCAAATAACCTATAATTAATTTTGGTCACTTACTGACTTTTTATCTCACTAGAAGTATCAACATTTATTTATACTTTCAATAGTGCCAACTGTTTTATTAATCTAGCAATGTCGCTTTTAGTGCCCCATCAACTGTGTTAAATTATTAATTTATACATGAAATAGCCAACATTAGTTTAATTTATTTTACAACAGTTGTCAACAGTTGTCACTTCATGTTCCCAATGTTGGGGTTTCATGAATCATGTATAGGTAAAATTAACAAAAAGAACGCGGCGGAAACAAAGATGATATATTTTATACATGATTCTCCGTAGGCGTTGTTCGTGCGTTTTAATAGAAAATCTGAATATAAAAAGGGAGTTAAACGAATTATCTCTCGAAGTGTGCTTTCTACAAATTGGTTTAGATGTTCTATAGTTCGAGCCTCACAAACGTCGGACCTCTAGTTCAGACACACCAACAATGTACGTTGAACGGAAGAGAGAACTTTCGAATAATCACCACTATGATCATGCTAGTAATTTCGTGGGATAATTCGTCGTGTCCTTGATGTTTTTAGTCACGGCCCGAACGAGAGAGAATTCCTCTTCTTTCTCGTGTTTCGAAAAACACAAAAACACACAAAACCTACAAGAACACGCACATGGTTTTTCTCTCTGTTTTTAGCAACTCTTTTTGCGGACTTTCGGATAGTATTTTACGAATCAACAACGGTTGCAACCGTTGTTGATCCCATCTCTCGAAGCACAATCGTGCATGAACGGTCAACCGTTCATGCACGATGCTTATGCTTCGTTCATCATGCTTCATGCATGAACGGTCAACCGTTCATGCATGAAGCTTCCCAATTAAAAAAATATTGATTAATTCATTAATTAAATGAATAAATAAATAATTAATCAATCCCCTTAAAGAAAAATAAGAAAAATAAAAAGGACATAATCTTTATATGTACATTTGGGAATACTAACATATATTCCTTTTTGGGCATGTATGTGCATCATATGCAAATAGGCTCGTGACTATAATACAAATTAAATTAAATCTAATTTAATTTAATTTCAAATTGACTCAATTCGATTGCAGTAATTGCAAACACATTTGCAACATTATTTCTCTCTTGTTCCATGTTATCCTAATTATTTATGGTGTGAAACATCCCTAGGTTCCTCACTAAGCTGGTAGTAAGACTTGTACTAACACATTAGTACTCCCAAAAGAATTAATTGTCCCGATTAATCTTTAGGTCCTACAACCCATGATTGACATTTAGCAATATGTCATGGCTACTCAGGTAGTGTGAATGTTTTAAAAACATAATGAACTTGTTAGCTTTGGCTACAGTATAATTCAATCCCTCTGTCTTACTATGTCCTGATCAAATAAAGATCATGGAATATTTGTCAAGTCACCAATTCGATCATATGTACAAATCTAATTGACATGCATTTTATTTTGAGACATAAACAATTTATTTTTAGTTACAACCTCGGTCGAGGATTTCAATGTAGTGTCATAATTAGATCGCATAGGACATCATTATTATACCTTGCATGTAACAAGGAGACAAATTCCATATTACGCACACGTGCAACTTCGTATATGAACAAACTATGACCATCATGCATAAAGACGGATCAACGACTCGGCATTTCGTGCACCTGTGAACCATAGTTGTTCGACACACAAGTTAACACCGTGCCTCAGGTCTAAGGATTATTTACACAAAACCAAAGCATGAACAATTAGACATTGACCATGCTAAAAGCTTCCATGTCGCTAATCGTTCCATATGCGTCACGTTCAGTGAACTTGTCTAATACAAACACTCGTATTCTTAACTTAGGCATCACAATACCCAATCACTTGTGACTCATCATTCCCTTAAGTATCCAATACTTAATGGTGAAGTTATGAACACATCGGTCTCAATAGGATTACTAATATTCACTAAATAATCCATCGACCGGGAACGATTTAAAGATTCAGTCTAACTATGAACCCATCACATATATTCTTAACGTCTCAAGAATAGGTCTAGTTGCAACTGATCTTATGGAATCATTCATAAGTATAAAATAATTGGACAAATGAATGAATATGTCATTGCCATTAATTAAATAATAATAATGATAGTACAACTGAAATCCCTAATATGTAACTATTACATAGTATCTTTAAGGCATACATCCAACACTCAATTCATGTTAGTAACTTATTAACTTTTTACTTGTTAGGTTTTGAAATAACCAAAATTCATCAACATTAAGTTACCAACTATCTTTTATCAATTTTCATCTTGCACCATTTTGAAAAGTTTTAACATATAAATACTTCCAAAATTACCAACTACTTTAATAATTTATCATTATGCATTTTTCTAGCTCACCAACCATATCAAAGTTACTAACTTTTATTCGAAATTACAAACTATAGTCTGATTAATTTACCAACATTTTCAACATTAAGTTATCAACCAATTTTAGTTACTTGACAACTATTATTTTGCTTGATCTAGAGTTGTAAAAACATTTATTTTTACTTCAAAAATAACCAACTACTTTAATAATCTACCCATACATTCTTTTTGCGGCTTCCCAACATGTTCAATACTAACTTTAATTTAATATTACTAATGTTAATTTGATTGATTTATCGATAAAATTGCTTTGCTGTGGTTGCAAGGTCACAACCACCATGAGCACCTGTCTTCGTTAACAGAGAGCGCTAGCATAGGGAGGCCTAGTCACAATCCGATGTAATGTGGTGGTAATGATTGAGGTGGGGGGAGGGAGAGGCTTGGATTTGAATCTATTTATTATGGTCCATTCCACGAGAAAGTAGGGACAATCTAGTCATAAAGTAAAATCCAAGCTACATGGAATGATATCCTTCTCACGAAACGATTTGCACTTCCGATGCCACAATCACCTGAAATCACTGAATAGCAGCCCGACTTCCTCTGAGAAGAAACCGACCCACAACTTACGTAGTACAGGACACCTCAAATTCCGACGAGGCAATGACAACCCACATCAAGAAATGTAGAAAGAATCCCAGCAGTTGAATCGAACATGAAGAGACGAAGCTTGCGAGCAAGATTAGATTTGAAAAAAAAAAAAAACCACAGTGAAAGCGAAACCCAGAAAGTCATTTCGAGTGGCAACAAAGACGCTCGAACGATTCATGGGTTTGTAACTAGATCGAGACTAAACAAAGTCGCAAAGAACAAGAAATGATAAAACAAAAAACCAAAGGAAACGAAAGAAAACAAAAATGTTCCTTAGGAAATTGGCGGCAACAAGCGACGAAGCTTTGTATCGAGAATCTGAGAGGGAAGCAAAATGGCCGATTGACTCACAAACCCTAGACGCCGCTCTTGTGCCGCGCTTCCTCCTCTTTGCTTCCTTCCTCCTCTTCCCCTCCGCTGCTTCCGAATATCAGCTTTCACTTTTTCCCTTCTTGCGGCTTCTCTGTGTCCCCAATTTCTCCGCTTTTCCCATCCTCACGTCACCTTTGACTTAGACAGGTGACGCAGACCTGACCCGACCCGACCCGAATCGGGAATCGATTGCGGGCCTGTTTGTTGGGCTCGGTCCAAAGAGACTTGTGGGCCTTGTTCCATAAGGCTTGCCATAGTGTCTGGTGAGAGGATGAAGCCGAAGTCATGGCTTTGGTTTATCAATTTCCTCTCCAAGTTTGTTGAAGCCACTCTTCGCTGTATAACATTTGACCTAGTATTAGTCCATAGCTGTTTATCTCTACAAACCGAGTAGTTATAGGAATTGCAAGGATTTCATTCACTGTTTACTCATCTAACAAGTCGGGTAGAATTTGTTCATCCCATTTAGGTTGCTTGTGGTTCAACTTTTCCAATATGCTTGTTTTAAATCTTTTGCATTTTACCAGAGCCCCTTGAAAAGGCTGAACCAAATGCAGCCTTAGTAT
The DNA here is from genome assembly GCA_014182565.1 of Eucalyptus marginata. NCBI lineage: Eukaryota > Viridiplantae > Streptophyta > Magnoliopsida > Myrtales > Myrtaceae > Eucalyptus > Eucalyptus marginata. The sequence continues at coordinate 20,844,557 of CM024591.1, forward strand.
CATCCCTAATAATTAAGTTAGCAACTTTACGAGACTCTTTCTTGGTTGCTGGCCCCCTAATCACTTTTCTTTGAAGCCACTCATCCTCTCAAATGTTTATTTATTCCCCATTTTTTTTGTTGATCATATAACATAATGGGAGATTGCTTCTCTACATATATTAAACTTGGCCAACCCTATTATGGAGAGATCCCTTCCCCGCATGCCAAAAATCATAATCAGGAAAATAAGTTCATTTTTTCTATTAAAGTAGTTTTTCTCTTGAGGCCCAAGAGAAATTAATTTTTCCTCTCAACATTCTTTTTCATCAAGGTAGAAATAACTACTTTAATAGAAAAAAGAAATTAGTTTACTTTTTATATGTTTTGGGATAGAAGCTGCACTTTTCTTTTTAAGCTAACAAGATCTCAAGGATTATATGATAACCATACATGACAATTCTCACAATAATAAAATAAAAAAGAAGGAACACATATGCATCCTTTGAAAACAGAACTGGAAACAAAGTATCACCGACTATGTTCTCTTAAGAATTTCTCAACCCATTATTTTCTGGAGATTTGCAGTCTTCTCGATAAATGCCTTTACCACTTTTTCATCCTCCACTAGATAGTTAGAGACCAATCAAATGGTACCTTCACCAAATCCATCAATTTTCATCACCTCGCTGTAGAGTTTAGAGTAATTCATCCTACCTGGTTCCAATGACTTAATCTCTGATGTCAATTCTCCAAGTTGTGCCGAAAGTGATGCACACTTAGCATTGTTGCGAACCTACATGATGGCAACATGGTTGGGAAGTTAATAGTTAAAGATGAAGATAAAATTGAGGAGTTCCTGAGTACTCATAGGCATTTGAATATGAGGTGAAGATGAAGCTTTTAATCAATTCGCTTACCAGAGGGATCCTGATTGCCAATCCTGTAGGCAAGTCCATGAAAAAGACTTGGGAGGTGGAGGCAGAAGGAGCCATGACTATCTGATAGCGAGAACATATGTAATGTGAGAAGATCACATCGACGTTAAAGCATTCTTATCTGGGACTGATCAAGTAGAGAGATTTTTCGAGATGATGTGTGGGTGAAAAGAGCAAGTCTAAGCTTGTCTTTACAAGCTTAAAATAGGAACTACTGTATGGTAGGGTACACTCCAATTTTGGAAGAATTTCTCAAAAATGAGGATATCACTCATGTATATGTTTAGTTAAATTTGCATATCAATGACGTCCATAATTTGTAACTGTTGCAATAGGGCAAGCGATCGAACAATAATATAGATAGAAGAATAAAATAAATCGGACACCGGATTTACGTGGTTCAGTCGTAAAGACCTACGTCCACGGGGAGAGCAGCAGTGAATTTCATTATAGATCAAGCGATACAAGGAGATTACACACTCAAGTCACTCAAACACTCTCTCGGTGTTTCCCAAGCCCCAATTACACCCAACAATGCACGCAGTATTTAGCCCCGAAATTCCTCATGAAATAATCTCTCAATCTCACGAAGGAATTACATGCAAATCTTACCACAAGATTTAAATCGGCTACAAACACTAATCTTTCTTGGATGTAATTCACGGACAAGAATGACAAAGAAAATCCCTCCCAAGCACTTGACAACGAGATGGCGCTTCAAGACCAATTCTTCATGATCAACCCTCTTCCATCCACGGCCACAAGTCTCTCTCTCTATATATATTTTGTCAACTTCTCATAGGATTCTGTTTCCTATCTTGCCCGATTTTATCCAAAACATATCTCTGTATATTTTAAACAAAATCCAAGTCCGAGTCAAAAGTTGAACTTTCCTATTTCAACGGCCAAATTCTCCAATGCAGATTCAAACTTTGGGAAGTTGATCTTCGGATATTCTTTGCTCAATTTCGAACGTCCGCAACATATCCAATTCGGAATATTCGGAATTTCATATTGGACTCAAACTCAAGACATATTTTAACAGTAACTCACTAGATTGATGTTAAACGACACCAAAGATGCTTGTAGTAATACAACATCCTTTTATTCTTGGGTTTTGCAATAGTTACAAGTCAAAATGTTTAAACGGTGATGACATGCTCAAGTTGTATACAACTCCTTATTGTCATCAAGCATATCTAGTAACAACTTTAGTTGACCTGTATCCATCTCAGGAGCAGCCATTCGAACCAAAACCTAGCTTTCCTCCGGCAACACTGTACACAACCTCAAACATCTTCTGCTGCACATTCCTGTAAATGCCCAGATCATTGTCAGCAATATTCGCTGCAAACGCTAGGCAAACTTGCGAGGCATTTGCGACGTATAATATCCCAATAGGTTCCAAATTGACGTTGACTACCCCGGCGAAAGAAACTGTTATTATCGGGATCGTGACGGTGCTCTCTTGCTAAATTGATAGCACGTATTGAGAAAAGCAAGTGCCGGTGCCGTCATGTAATTCACCATTACTTTCCCGAATGCGGTTCTCAAGGCGATATAAGTCGTTGGAGGCAATTGGGCAATGATAGTTCCCGAGTCGATGACGGCCCCTCCACTGAAAAAACTGTCGATGGTATTGATAGACGATTCCCTCCTACACTAATTCCCATGATACTTATTCCATAGAATTGTGAGCTTTGTGGGACCTTCGATAACAGCGTGAAGCTAACCAAGCTTGATGCTCCGCAATCTTTGCCGAAAGTCAAGTGTTCGGTGGAGCTAGTTGTAGAGGGTAAGCAATAGGAGAAATACTTGCCATATTTGGTCGTAGTTTCTCCCACGATGGAGATTTTGTCGTCTGAGAGTCCGATCAACCCTGTGGCATTGCCAAAAAGGCCTCGGTTGTGCTCGCCACAGCTGAAATTGAAATTGAAATTGTCAATCACATCCGTTGGTGATATTGTCAACTTCTCGGTTGCAAAGAAGCCGCGTGAAAATGATGAGTCGCTTTCTATGATGGTATACCGACATTGATATTGGGTCGGATTGAGAGTAGCAAGATCCCCTACACGGCTTGCACTGGGTCCACGTGAGGGTGCTGCCGGTGTCGAAAATGAGAGTGAGGTCCTTTTTTGGCATGCCGAGGTTGATTGTAACTATATAATTGGCTGTGCTTAGGGTGATGCCAGAGTTTGCCGGAAGACTGGCCGCTGCCAAAGCTTTTAGGCCATTGCTATTGTCGGAGGATCGGGCCTGAATCCACTTGACTCTTGACTCATCTTGGAGCAGGGTCTTAGTGTGATTTAGAGGACTATGGCCATAAGCAAGCTGAGAGCGTGGGCCATGCTTGTGAACTACTTCCAAGGTCGGTTTTCGATTGCTAGCTAAAAGCATGTAATACGAGAGTAAGAGAATTTGTTAAAATATGTCTCGAGTTTGAGCCCAATGTGAAATTCCGAATATTCCGAATTGGATATGTTGCGGACGTTCGAAATTGAGCAAAGAAGATCTGAAGATCAACTTCCCAACATTTGAATATGCGTTGGAGAGTTTGGCCGCTAAAATAGGAAAGTCCAACTTTCACTTGGACTTGGATTTTGTTTAAAACATACAGAGATATGTTTTGGATAAAATTGTTTAAGATAAGAGGCAAATCCTATGAGAAGTCGGCAAAAGAATAAGGGTCTCATATATATATATATATGTATAGACTTGTGGCCGTGGGTGGTAAGAGGTTGATCATGAAGAATTGGTCTTGAAGTGCCGTCTTGTCGTTGAGTGCTTGGGAGGGATTTTTCTTTGTCGTTCTTGTCTGTGACTTACATCCAAGAAAGATTAGTGTTTGTAGCCGATTTAAATCTTGAGATAAGATTTGCGTGTAATTACTTCGTGAGATTGAGAGATTATTTCTTGAGGAATATTAGGGCTAAACACTGTGTGTATTATTGGGTGTAATTTGGGCTTGCGAAACACCGAGAGAGTGTTTGAATGACTCGAGTGTGTAATCTCCTTGTATCGCTTGATCTATAGTGAAATTCGTTGCTGCTCTCCCTGTGGATGTAGGTCTTTACGACCGAACCACGTAAATCCAGTATCCGATTTATTTTTTTCTTCTGTTTATATTATTATTCAATCGCTCGCCTTTTTGCAACAAAATCTATGATAAGTTAATAATACATTGGTAAAAAATAAAAGATTGTTCTACTTTTCCAAAAACAAGGACTGGGGTTTAGTGTGGTCAACTCTTTGAATCATTGGTTTGACCATGGATTAAAAAGTTAAAACTTGCATTCTCACTCTTTCCATTCATATATCTTTTTTTGTAATTATTTTCTCATTTTCTAACCATGGTATTTCCATGACTTAGCTTTTTGAATGGGACAAATCAATATGATCACTAATGCAGCTTGAACTATTCACCTGCCTTTATGTCTTCTTCTAGTCACCCTCTCAACTCTTAATTTCCTCATTAATATAGTTATGATAATATGCAATACATGAAGAAGAATCCATGGTAACTCAAAGATGCGAGGCATGATCACTTCCTATGACTAGGTAGAGAGCCGTATAACTTTCCCTCTGAACTACGATTCGGGTTCAGTCATTCATGGTGCAGAATTCAAGCAATCTCATTCATGTTTGCGTTCGTTCATGGTCCTAAAAAATCACTTTTCTACTGGACATAAGTACACTATACGTTCATATATAACCGGTTTATCGAACGACGGTGAAGATAAAGCTCGAAATCAATTCCATAACCGAAGGGATACTAATCGCCAGTCCTGGAGGTAAGTCTCGGGAGGTGGAGGCAGAAGAAGCCATGACTATGCGACAACAAGAACACATGGAATGTGAGAACATCACATCGACATTGAAGCGTTCTTGTATCGGACTTATCCAGTGGAGAGATTTTGCGAGATGATGGGTGGGCAAAAAGAGCAAGTTAAGCCTATCAAACAGGTAATATTGTTTGGTAGGACACGCTCCGAAACCATGGACGATGGAAAGTATTATATCTAATCAAATGGAGATTTCTTCTCATATGCAATATTCATTTCATTAACTTTAAAGGTACGTTTCGATCGCATAGGAATGATTCTAATCCTCTCTTGAGTTCACCATATTTTCCTCCATCCCCAATTTGAAGAGATTTCTTAAAAAAATGAGGACATCTCTCACGCTTATGTTAAGTTAAATTTGCATATCATTGATGTCCATAGTTTGTAACTCGCTAGATCGATTTAAAATGACACCAAAGATGGGCATAGTAACACAACATCCTTTTATTCTCAGTTTGCAATAGTTTTAATTTAAAACGTTTAAATGATGATGACATACTCAATTTGTATTCAACTCCTAATTGTCATCGAGCATATCTAGTAATAACTTTAGTTGAATTGTGTCCATATTAGGAACAGCCATTCGAACCAAAACCTAGCTTTCCTCCAGCAACATCGTACACAACTTCAAACGTTTTCTGCTGCACATTACCGTAAATGCCCAGATCACTATCAGCACCATTCGCCGCAAACGCTAGGCAAACCTGCGAGGCCTTTACGACGTAGAATATCCCATTACGGTCCAAATTGATGTCGGCTCCCCCGGCGAAAGAGAATGTTATTGTCGGGACCGTGACTGTGCTCTCTTTACTAAAGTCATAGCACGTATCGAGAATAGAAAGTGCTGGCGCCGTCGTGTAATTCGCCATTGCTTTCCTGAATGCAGTTCTCAAGGCACTATAGGCTGTTGGAGGCAATCGGGAAATGACAGTTCCCGAGTCGATGATGGCGCCTCCACTTGAAAAAACCGTCGATGGTATGGCTAGACGATTCCCTTCGACACTGATTCCTACGATACTTATTCCGTAGAATTGCGAGCTTTGCGGGACTGTTGATAATGGTGTGAAGCTAACCGAGTTCGATGCTCCGCAGTCTTCGCCGAAAGTCAAGTGTCCTGTGGAGCTCGAGGAAGAGGGTAAGCAGTAGGAGAAATACTTGCCATATTTGGTCGCAGTTTGTTCTACGATGGAGATTTTGTCATCCGAGAGTCCGATCAACCCTGCGGCTCTGCCAAAGAGACCTTGGTTGTTCTCGCCGCAGCCAAATTCAAAATTGTCAATCACATCTGTCGGTGATATTGTCAACTTTTCGGTTGCGAAGAAGCCGACTGAAGATGATTGATCGCCGTATTGGATGCCATACAGACATGTCGATCTGGAGCATCCCGAAGCAACTAGAGATCCAAGAGCAAAACACATTACTCGCATTAGTTCCAGTTATTCTTGTGATGATTTCTAACTCATAGAAGCCGAGACTCCTCATCTATGCTTGAAGAACATTCTAGTAAGACATCATAAGTGTTAAGTATCTCAAATGTGCTTGATTATTACCAATGGAACCAAGTTGCGAGCATAATGTTGAGGTGCACGAAATATTGGCATAGGATGACGATTGCGATGGGTCAAAGATCCGGTTAGACTGAGTGTAGCAAGATCCCACGCACGGCTGGCACTGGGTCCACGTGAGGGCGCTGCCGGTGTCGAAAATGAGAGTGAGGTCCTTTTTTGGTGTGCCGAGTCCGACCTTCACTAAGTAGTTGCCAGTGCCAATGGTGATGCCAGACTTTGCCGGAAGGCTGGTTGCCGCCGAAGCTTTTAGGCCATCGCTACCGTTGGAGGATTGGGACTGAATCCACTTGACCCTTGACTCATCTTGGAGCAGGCTTTTAGTATGATTTAGAGGACTGTGGCCTTGAACAAGCTGAGAGCAACGGCTGTGCTTGTGATATACTTCCAAGGTCGACTTTCGTTTGCTAGCTAAGAGCATGTCATGTGAGAGTAAGAAATTATGTGATGTAGCAAGTTAATAATGCATTGGTAAAAAAAAAGCAGAAAGATTGTTCTATTTTTCTAGTCAACAAAGACTTGGGTTCAGGGTGGTACCGTGGAATAAAAAGTTAAAACCTACATCCTCAGTCTTTCCATTCTTTTTTTTTTTTTAATTATTTTCTCATTTTCTAACCATAGTATTTCCATTGGATTAAAAGACTTAGCCTTTTGAATGGGACAAATCAATATGATCCCCATCATATATACGACCAAGTGCCTCCACTAAATGCAATTTAAACTTCTCGGAGCTACTGCAAAAGAGATGGATCACCTGCCTATATGTCTTCTTTTAATATCCCTCTTACCTCTTAATTTCCTCATTAATATAAATATAATTACATGAAAAACATGAAGAAGAATCCATGGTAACTCATAGGTGCAAGGCATGAGTTCCTACGACTAAGTGGACAGCGGTGTACTTTCCCTCTGAACTATGAGTCGGGTTCGGTCACTCACGGTGCAGAATTCGACCAATCTTGTTCATGTTCGAGTTCATTCATGATCCGAAAAAAAAAATCACTTTTCCACTGGACGTAAGTACACTATTTGTCCGTATATAATCGGTTTATACGATGGATAATACCGCAGTAATTTACTAGTACCCATGGCAGCTTTTCATTATACATATTTAAGAGAGAGAGAGAGAGAGAGAGAGAGAGAGAGAGAGAGAGAGAGAGAGAGAGGGCCACCTTTGGTAGTGGAAGGTGAGCAAGAAGGAGAAGGCAATAGAGAGATAACCGATACTGTGTTGCTTGCAATCTTCCCTTCTACTCCATAAGGGTAACCTTGGTGGACGAAGCAAGTCATAAGGACATGGAGAGAGAGTAAGAGCAGAGCCCTGTTAGACACACAGAAGAATGAGCCCTCCATCAACCTGATAGAGAAAGGAAGAAAAAAGTTGAATTGCTTTTCCAAATTATTGCCAATAATGCTCTCCCGTTCAGCCTTTTATATAGGAGTTCTCGAGCGGCAATCATGCACAAGATTATAAAGCCCTACACGGCATCCTTCCTTAAATTAATTACTTTAATCCGTCATTTCGGTTATGATATGTTTAATTGTAATTAGTGATTGAAGGGATGAACCAACATCTTCCACTGAACTTTGTATTTGTTGATAAACAACTATTAAGCATGAGAGCTGGTCCAACACCTGAAGAGATATATTAAGTTATTCTTCAACCTGGTGGGATAGAGCTCTAATTATACTTCCGATCGGTGGGTCGTTATTAACTTGTATGCAAATTTAGCCGAAATTAGACATAATGATGTCCATGTAATCCACTAATCAGAAATATGGTTTGAGCGAGTTTTACCAACTAGGGTCATTGGAGACGTGGCTCGAAAGAAAATAAAAGGAATAGAACTATGGACTCGACTCGTGTATGATAATGTTTTTTTGGCTACTTGAACTTAAGAGGAAATTTGATGGGACAGTAATACGTCCTATGATGCTTGTGGGGTAGAAGTAGAACGTTACACAATTAATTAACTATTGACGTTAGAGATAATTAAGATATTTCTCTCAACTCTCTACATTTCTTAAGATTGTGCATATATTTTCTTGATGGATATATTATGTTAGGTAATCATTTAATAAAGCCTATAAATAAGATCGTGCATTATTCTTCAAGATCGATCGAAACATACAGAAACTCTAAATTCCTCTCTTCCGCATTACTTCTTATCTATTTGCTAAGACGTGCGCAAAACAAGTGTAACAATATGAGAGCGCATTGTTAGAAAATAAACTCACCCTCATAGGTTAGGTGTGGATTGAATGAATGATAAGATCATATAAACTTGTTTTGAGATGATTTAGTTATGTTGAACGAAGACCTCCAAATGCTACTGTGAGGAGCAAGGGATGGAGACTCGTATCAAAAGGGACATGGAAGAATTTAAAGAGAATAAACCAAGAAGAACCATACAAAGCAATTAAAAATATTCGTAAAGTAAGCATTGACTTAGCCGGACAATAGTATATCCTCATTATGATCAAGTATACTTCTAGAACTTCGGCTCGCCTCCCCCTCCTCCTCTGTCTCTCTAACCTTTCTTCGTCTCTTTAACTTCTGGAGGGGAGAGACTTGCCCTAGATCTCTCCCTCCCCTCCCTAGTTACTTTTTCTTTTATTTCGTCTTGTTTCTTTCTTTACTCTCCCGATCTTGTTTTCAATTTGAGTGCTTTTCTTCTTTATCTAATTCTAAATTTAAGAGTTTTAATGAATAAACTATTTGCCTCTAGTTTCAATGGTGTTCACAGTAATTTCGGTGTCAAATTTGTACTCATTCAATGTGGTTTTGTTAAAAGTTTTGGCACCTCGCACTAGCTAAATGACTTGCTTTCACAGGCGTCAAATTTAAGCTTATCCAATATGTTTATGTTGTCTCCATATGGTGATGATGTTAGGGATGCCAAACCTAAACGGATCGTTGAAAGACAAAGTCGTAACTACATATAGAGATCCCAGCATGTGCTAATCATTGATGATGATGATGCATGATTTGGTGATTGGCCGCTCTTCCTTTGACTTGGATATGGTCATAGATCTGTTTTTTGAAGGACAATCATGTGATTATCCTTGCCAATTAAGCTCTGATGATGTACCTTGATTTCCAGTCTTTTGTTTGTTTTGGAGTTCTATAGACTTGCTTTGTTATGGTAACTTTTGAGATTTCCTATGAATTCTTTTATTTATCATTTTGGTAATGAAGAAATTTCTTTTGACTACCAAAAAAAAAAGAAGAAAAAAGACCTTAGCAGGATAATTCTTGTTTTGTTCTTGGTGAATTGATTTCTACATCCATTTCTGACGAAGAAGCCAGAATTACAACGGGATCCTATTTTAATTAATTTTCTCATCTTTAGATTTATTATTATCTGAATAAGATTTCAGTTCACAATGTTTCAGTTTTTATTATTATAATAATTTGGTTAGGAAACTTCATACATTGTTGTTAATGCCTATGTAATTAGTTCCTGAATATGAATTATTATTTAGGTATGAGTTTTTCCTTTAATTGTAGGCCTAATATTTATGTCCATTATTAATGATCTCTTGACTTCTTTGCATGTCGATGAGAATGACCGGAGCTAGAATTACTAAAAGGTCGTGTAAAATCTTCATTCAGAGCAGTTCTTCGAATCTTGTGGCGAGGTCTCTAATTAAATTTTGGATACTCCTCCTGAACTGCATCTGAGTTCACATGAAATTTCTTTTAGGGCCAATGGCTATGGAGTTATTTTCGAAAGACATCAAGCCCGCATTTGGTACGCTCGATAATTCAAATTTTGTTTGGTATTGGCAAGGGGTGCTTATATTACTCGTGATCGACCATGGCTATATGATTTGGATGTTGTCCATTGTGGGAGAAGAAGTTTCATGACTTGACTCATTAGAAAGGGCATCCACATGAGAGAAGTCAGAACTGGAATTACACCTGCATATCACTATTAATTAATTTCTTATCTTTGTGTCTTTATCACCCCCATTTTTAAGTGCATATATCACTGTCACCTTGAATTGACTGTATTATTCTTCACTTCAGCATTTTTCTGAACAGTTAGAATTCTATTTACACTACCAAGAATAAAATTAAATGTGAGACCCACGCTTAATTTAAGCTTATTTCTTACTCTCTCTCTTTTTTTTTCCCTTCTTTTTGTTTGAATTCTTCATTTCCCCCTTTGATACTAGTGTCTGTCTTTAAAAAAAAAAAAAACTTTATTTGGAAGATAGCCAACCATTTTTCTCCCCTTTCAAAGATTCTCAATCGCGTTTTGCTGCCCCTTCCATCCCAAACTAGTTCGCCCTTTCTTGCTATCCTATTTTTCAACCCTTTAAAAGATTCTCCATCTCGACTGTCTTTTGTTATGCACATCCGTCCCGCATCGGTTTCAATTTACAACAAAGACGAGTTTCGAATGTTTAAAGATGCGGAAATCAATATTTGCTTAAGGCGGCCTCCGTAAAGAGGGATTGAATTAACATAACGATTAAAGATATTGAACTCTTGAATGTGCTCGACAAATTCGATTAGTGGGAATAGAGAATTATACATGTTGACTATTCGATCGTAGTTTACATTTCGGTGATGTTAGGTACCAGTGGCCAGGTGGGGCTCTCTCAATCAATCGAGCCCATTCCCAAACTAAGACTGAGGTTGAAACCGGCAAGCAAGAATTAAATAAGAAAACCTTGGAAAAAAAATAAAACAGGAAATAATTAGAAATGAAAGAGTGGCATCGAGTGGGAGTGGTCTGAAGGTCACATCAAGGAAAAGTCTTTGTGGCGTGCGACGTAGAATCCCATATTGATGTAAGCATATAGAATAATAAATGATTTTAAAAATATCTTCTTAAAAATAATTATTTATATCACTCCAAATAATTAGTTAATGAAAAATATTTTCATAATCAATAACTAGTTATGTCTAAATAATTTCGTAAGCAGTAAAAGTATTTCTCGTTCATTCATAGTTGTTAATGATATAATTGCTCATTTTTAGGAAAATATTCTCAAAATCATTTATTTTCTATTAAATAAATAATTTTGGAAAAAGAACGACTCAAGTGTAATAATTTTCATATGATGTTCACTTGATTGGTGTAACTTTTTTTCGTTCACTTAAGTGCCACATTAGAGTAATATCAATTATTTGAATGCCATTTCCAACAAAGCATCATATGTTGAATTTTTTAATGCTTTAAAAAAAAAATTGAATTTTTTTCATTTTTCTTTTAATTTTTAATTTTTCCTTTTTTTAGGGCCTGCAAGGGTCACCCCTACTGACCTTGAAAAAAGGGCAAAAAAAGGAAAAGAAAAAGAAAAAAGAAAAAAATTTAAAAATTAAAAATTTGTCAACGTCAATGTCGGTAAACCACATAAAACCATCGGCACCCACATCAAATTTTCCAGTAAAACAAATCGTTGATGACGCTCATTTGATCTTTTTTTTTTTTTTTTTAAATTGTAAGTGAATGAAGAAAAGTTATGGCACTCAAGTGAACATCATATGAAAGTTATAACATTTACGCCGTTCTTACCCCAATGATTTTTTTGCTTGATAGGGAAATTCTATGTCAACTTCTCGGTGAATGACAATCTAGTGCATGGTCTACTAAAACCGTGTAGTGACGGCAAGTAATTGTGCTTATCAGTAAGAATAGCTTGGTCGACTTTGTCGCTCGTTTGGAGCCATTAGGTGCATAGCACATCGATGACCTTGGAATCATTCATTTGGAGTCATTAGGGGTATATCAAATCAATGACTTTAGACTCTCTTTCTCTCTCAGAATCATTTATTATAAAATTATGATACCGTTTGATTCAAGTAATATAATATTATTACACTGTTTGGTTTCATGAATGACACATGTCGTGGCACATTGCGTTAGAATTCCCAAAATATCTATAAAATCAAAATAAGAGAGAATATAAGCATTTTCATTTTTTTAAATAGTCAATTATGATTGATTAGTTTACTACCCCATATATTATTAGAAATATAATATATCACATCAAATATTTTCTATACCTTGATAATTTATTTGTGATTATAACAAAAAGTTAAGCACATAAAGTGCGATAACATTTAAATAAATATTGTACTATCATTTCGATAGTCAATCATCAGTGTAATATTCCATCAAAACTATCAAGACATTACAATTTAACAAAAAAATAACTGTTAATTAATTATAACTAATCTATGCTTATGGTTTAAATTTAGCCATACAATATGTGATGTACTAAATAAATATTATTCATCGAATGATTAACAATATGAGTAGAATAATAATTATATAACTATTCAATTTTTAATTAGCATAATTTTAACTAATAGTATTAGTGTATTATGAATGGTATAATAACTAATCATGAAAATTTGGATAATCTTACCTAATAGTGAGAAGCTAACATCGCTTGTTTTGGAGGTCATGTGCATATTAGAGCTTTTTTGAGAAAGGTGACAAATTAGCAGATAAATTAATCGTTTGCCGCTAACCGAGCAAAAGCTCTACCTAGTTCTGATAGTGAAGTGAATGGATGGTTTCCAAAAGGTTAGAGGTTTTGAATAGAATCAGGCCGGTCCCTGTCGTGAACTGATGCCCTCTACATGTTATCTTTTTCTGAAAATATTTTAACAAATATAATTATTTTCTTAAAAACTGTTTTCAGCTTTCAGAAACACATCATCATATGTATGGTCGAAAGGACGAAAGTGATTCCTATCTAAATAGGTCAAATAATGACATGGCCGTGTCATTTGCAAACTTATTCATGTATCATCAAATAAATTCAATTAGTCAAAATGCACAAAATTAGGACTCATACATACTACCACGCATATTTTCATTAGGAAACTTTTCATTGGGGAGGCACATAGGAACTTAAAAAAATTTGAACTTAAGATTTCTTATTCTGAAATTATGTGAAATTTTATAGAATCATTATGTACTGTTTTAAAAGTTTAAGTTACACGATAAGTGTGTAATTTAATATTTAAATATTCTATTAGAAGTTATGCCAAAGCGTACAAGGGATGTAACATATTTTACTTGACTACACTTGCTATAAATCAAAATTACGTTCTCATTATTAAGAAATTATATTGATAATTGCTTCGATAACCCGATGGGAAAATGTGGTACCGAGAACGTTTCTTGGGGTGCTAACCCTTCCTCGTAGGTAACCAAACCCTAGACGAATATTCTTTCTAGTTCTCACGATATGACCAGTTCCTTCAAATGCTCACCTAGGTCCGCAAACATCCCAGGCCTTTAAAAAAATGATTGGCGATGAGTCCATTGCTTTGTTTCTATTTCCAAACCATATATTTAAGTTTCCGAAAATTTATCCCTTAATAGCACATGTCACTTTCGGTCTCCGGTCCGATTTGAGGGAGGCGCTACCCCTACATGCGCGGAGGCTTCTGAGGATGAATTGAACCCGTCGGCTGGTTTTCTTTATTTTTTGTTTGCTTCTTCCCCCTTTCCCCTCTTTTGAAACAAACATGTACCATGATGTCATTGTGATTCCTGTAGGAACGTGAAACTTCACGAAACCCGCTTCCGATACAATGTTAGAAGTTCCAATCCTAGCTTAATCTAATGGGAAAAACGAGATCATATCATATCATGATATGATGTGTCGTAGTTGGATGTTAACAAGATGATGCAATTACCTCATAATTGCGTCTCTTTCATCAATTCAAGGTGAAAAGGCGAGATTTTGAAGAGGGACTTCAAGACATGCTCCTCAATGCGCATAGATATATTTTGCAAGACACATGACTGAAGTTGGGGGCATCTGTAGACACTAATGAAATTAATTGAAGTTAAAGTGACATATTACCATAATATTTAATCAAGTAAATATCAATTCCTAGGGTTTGAGCTAGTCTCTCCATTCCCTCCATTTGTTTTTATTTTCTTTGAGTTTTTGTTTTTTTGTACTTTTCCCCCCTTTTCTCTCCCAATCTAGAATTGGGAGTTGTGCTCTCTTGATCTAGTTCTAAATTTGAGAGTTTTAACTCTCAAAATCTAGTTCTAGACCTAAGAGTTCTTTTCTTCCAATTTATATTTGGGAGTTTGATAATGTTTTCGGGGATTTGATGCCCCTATGCTATATTTATGTATAGGTCCTCTATCTCCGATTTCAATGATGAACCTAGGAGCTCTGGCGTTTCACTAAATTATGAAAATTTGCTCTTCCAAAGGCTAGATCTGTATTTGTTCAATCTAATTTGATTGTCTCTATACGGCAATGGTGTAGAGGAAACTAAACCTAAGCACGCAACGCCAACTGGCAACGTCATAATTATTGGAGAATGAATTTTTAACGTGTGCTCATCATTGACGATGATATGAGATTTAGTGATTGGCCGCTAATTATTTTTCTTGACAAATATGTTCTTTTGGAACGAGTGTGCTTAATCCTGCTAGTGCTTTGTTGATTCTCATTGTTTTTTGGATTTGATTTGACTTTATTTTGTAGTATTCTGACCTTTGCTTTGCTTCGATTTGCTTTACCATGAAAGTCCATGTACTTCCTGTGTATCTTGTTGAGTCAATATAATTTTTTTTTTTTGACAAAAAAAAAAGAATCAATTACTTGGTAAAATAATATGTAATGCCTTGTGCATATATATTTGCTCATATCTCTTATCTATTATCCATAAGTCATATTATTTGGATAATTCAAGGTACGGAAATTGCCACGTTGCCCAATGTTGATGGAAATTGCTACTAATTTTGGTCACACACAAGTTACCAAATAAACTATAATTAATTCTTGTCACTTACCAACTTTTTATCTCACTCAATTCGAAAAGTATCAACATTTATTTATACTTTCAAAAGTACCGATTGTTTTATTAATCTACCAACATCTCTTTTAGTGGCTCATTAACTGTGTTAAATTATTAATTTATACACGAAATCACCAATATTAGTTTAATTTATTTTATGACAGTTGTCAATAGTTGTCACTTTATGTTCCCAATTCATGTTAGTAACTTGTTAACTTTTTACTTGTTAGGTTTCGAAATAACCAAAATTTGTCAACATTAAGTTACCAACCGTCTTTTATCAATTTTATCTTGTATGATTTTGAAAATTTTTAACATGTATATTGACGTAGAGAAAGCTATGCTTGGAAAGAATTCCAAAAGATGGTGTTTATTTTGAATAAAGAAGTGCAAATTACAATATCTTAGGTGCCTTTTTATAAGGAGGTCGCCATCTAGAAAATAACTAAATAACTGAAATCTAATAACAAAATAAAGGACAATATATTGATAAAAGGGAAAGTTATCAAAACACAACTAGAAAATCTGAAATCTAATAACAAATTAAGGGAAACGCGTGAATCAAATATTGTAATCCATTTGTAATCTCGAAGATCACGCAATCCTCTTTGATTTGTGGGATTGCCCATTCTTATGACACTCCAATGTTTCCATAAAGGCATTTGCATGTTGTTCTACATCAGTCTCCTCCACTTCAGAAGAACTCGACCCTGAGTTATGATTAGGATAAAGAGGAGTATCTGGAGGATGATACTTAAATAGGTCCGCCACATTGAATGTCGGGGAGATGTTGAGGTCACCAAAAAGATCAACAACATAGGCATTGTCATTAATTTTCTTCACGATTTGATAGGGACCAACTTTCTTGTGCTTCAGCTTGTTATATGTACCAACAAGAAAGCGTTCCTTGCGGAGGTAGACCATCACTTCGTCACCCTCAGCAAATACCTTGAGGCGACGATGTTTATTTGTAGCAACTTTGTAAACAGTAGTGGAAGCTTCTAGTTGTTGCTTTACACCCTCTTGTATCTCTTGTAATTTTGTTGCTAAGTTTTCAGCCGCAACATTATATCTTGGGACTTTGGGCAAAGGCACGAGATCTAGTGTATGTTGTTGCATTCGCCCGTAGATGACCTCAAATGGAGACTTGCCCGTGGAACGGTTGATAGTGTTGTTAAAAGCGAACTCAGTAGGAGCAAGATACCGGTCCCATTGCTTTGGCATGTCACTACAAAGACACCGAATAATATCCACCATAGTACAATTGACAACTTCAGTTTGACCATCAGTTTGAGGATGAAAGGAGCTGCTATACTGCAAATCCGTCCCAAATAAACGCCATAGGGTCCTCCAAAAATGACTCAGAAATTTGGTGTCATGATCGAAGGTGATAGTTGTCGGAACACCATGCAAACGAACAACTTCTCGAAAAAATAAACTCGCTACATGGGAAGCATAAGAAGTCTTATTGCAAGGGATAAAGTGTGCCATCTTTGTAAACTTGTCCACTACCACAAAAACGGAATCCATACCTCGTTGGGTTCGGGGAAGCCCCAACACGAAATCCATTGAAATATCTATCCAAGGTCCAAAAGGAATAGGTAGAGGGGTGTAAAGTCTAGTGTTCTGAGAATGGCCTTTCGTAGTCTGACAAATGTAGCACTTTTTCACAAATCATCCAACGTCCCATTTCAATTGAGGCCAATAATACTGCTCCTCAACTAAGGCAACAGTTTTATCTAGCTCACAATGTCCTCTAAGGGAGCCACCATGTAGCTCTCGAATAAATTGTTCCCGCAAAGAGCTTCGAGGAATGCACAACCTGTTGCCAAAGAATAAAAATTTGTCATGAACAATCATGTCGCCGTGAGAATCTGTCACAGAACATTTCTCCCAAATTTCCTGAAAATCTTCATCATCAGCATAAAGAGCACAGAGGTGGTCAAAGCCCACAACATCAGTGTGCATGGTGACGAGTGTTGCAGCACGACGGCTAAGTGCATCAGCGACTTTGTTCAAGTGGCCCGCCTTGTGTCAAAGCACGAAATTGAATTGCTCCAAAAAGGAGACCCAACGTCCATGCATTCGATTTAGATGTCTTTGGCTCTTGATATACTTCAGTGCTTGATGGTTAGTGTTAAGGACAAACTTATGTTGATATAGATAGGGTTGCCAATGCTTGATAGCTCGTACTACAGCAAAGTACTCTTGCTCATAGGTAGACCATCGCTTGCGAACATCATTAAGTTCCTCGCTAAAATAAGCAATAGGCTTACCTTCCTGGGAGAGAATAGCACCGATTCCTACACTAGAAGCATCACAGTCTAGTTTGAATACCTTTTCAAAATTCGGGAGCATCGGTATTGGTGCTGTGGAAAGTTTTTCCTTGATGAGAGCAAAGCTGGCTTCTGCTTTGTCACCCCAATGAAATTTTCCTTTCTTCAAGCACTCAGTGACCGGAGCCATAATAGAACTGAAATTTTGAATAAAGCGTTGGTAGAATGTTGCAAGCCCATGGAAGCTACGCGCCTCGCCAACGGTTTGGGGAGTCGGCCAGTCGTGGATGGCAGCTACCTTTTCTACATCAACTTGAAGGCCTTCTGCTCCAACAATATACCCTAAGAAGTGGAGTCGATCAGTCATGAAGCTACACTTCTTCAAATTACCGTACAATTGGTTCGTTTGCAAGGCTGATAAGATGTCCCTTAGATGCTCCATATGATGTTGGTCATCTGGACTATATATGAGAATGTCATCGAAGTAGACCACCACAAACTTGCCAATAAAAGGTTTAAGAACCCGAGTCATCAAACGCATGAAGGTGCTAGGCGCGTTCGTGAGGCCAAATGGCATGACAAGCCATTCGTACAAACCTTCACTTATTTTAAAGGCTGCTTTCCATTCATCGCCAGGGTGGATGCGTACTTGGTGATATCCGCTACGTAGATCAATCTTTGTAAAAACCTTTGATCCCGTAAGCCGGTTGAGCATGTCATCCAGGCGAGGGATTGGGAATTGGTACTTGACAGTAATCCAAATAATTACCCGGCTATCAACACACATATGCATGCTTCCATCTTTCTTTGGAGTGAGGAGTGCGAGTACTGCACAAGGGCTCATGCTTTCGTGTAAGAAGCCTTTTCGAAGAAGTTCTCCTACTTGGTCTTGCAAAATCTGGTTCTTCTTCGGATTCATCCAATAGTGCGGCAAATTAGGGAGGCTTGCTCTAGGAAGAAAATCAATCTCATGTTGGATATCCCTCAAGGGTGGTAATCCAACAGGGAGATCCTCCGAAATAACATCCCTGAATGCCCTCAATAAGGGCTGAAGAGTCGTTGGAATGGGAATAATGGCTTCTTGATTACATTTCTCCACAATCATATACATGCCCTCACGTTTATGGATGTTTAGCATAATCCTTGCACTTTGCCTCTTTGGGGCCTGGGGAGTGTTACTCATCGGCTTCAAAATAATCTTCGTCTTTTTCTACACAAAAGAATAGGTATTCTCTCAAGCCCTGTGAGTGATATCAACGTCGTATTGCCATGGTCGTCCCAGTAGGACATGGCATACATCCATCTCCACTACATCACAAATTATGGTGTTCTTATAGGACTTTCCAATTGAAATAGGTAACTGACATACTTGTGTCACCTTGAGTTCGACCCTTTTACGAATCCACCCGATTGTATAAGGGGAGGGATGTAACTCTGTCTTTAGTTGTAGATGGTCCACCAAAGCCTTGGACACTATGTTCTCACAACTTCCGTTGTCGATGATGATATCGCAAACTTTGCCATTAACGGTACAACGGGCATGAAAAAGACTATTTCGTTGCGTGTCTTCTCTTCGCGGAGCGAGCAATAGTCTTCTAACAACGCAGTTGACATGCTTGCCCTCCTCATCCTCTACTTCTTCCTCTTCAATCCAGTCATCTTCGTATATGTCATTGTCGTTCTCAACAACATTTGCCATCTTCCCCCATGGACAATCACTCGAACGATGTCCCAATTCGTTACACTTGTAACATTTGATTGGTGGCGGCTTAGCATATGGGTTTTGGGCATTCTGATTGGTGTTACGGTTGTTTGCAATGATTGGTTCCTTGCGCACCCCAGTATTACTTCTCGGAGTTCGGTTCATGATGTTGGTTTGTTGGTTGGAGGATTTTGAAACATCTAGTTGTCTCCCTTGTCCAGATGATCTTCGAGCGGAATAATTGTTAGCCTGATTAATGGGGCTAGTTCTCTCTAATTACATCTCAACCTTTCGGGCCATCTCTTGAGCATCCTCAACGGAGAACAAACGATGTAGTGAAACACGGTCTTGAATATTAAGTTGTAAACCATTAATGTGCCTTGCGGTTTGTTGTGCCTCCGACTCAGCCAGGTTGTTACGGGTGGGAAGTCAGAGAAACTCCTCTGTGTAAGCTTGGATTGATCGGCTTAACTGCTTACGATTCTGAAATTGTTGAAATAATAATTGTTCATAATCGGTTGGGAGGAACCGAACCTTCAACATTTCCTTCATCCGATTTCATGTTCGGATGGGAGCTTTTCCTTGTCGACGTCGGGTCAGTTGTGTCTGCTCCCACCATGCTGAGGCGCCGCCCTTCAATTTGTATGCCACCAATTTTACTTGGCGATCCTCTTCAATTTCCATGGCATCGAAGAATTTCTCAACTTCCCAAAGCCAATCCAAAAAGTCTTCAATATTCAAATTGCCATTAAAGGTCGGAAGGTCAACCTTAAGTTGACATTGCTCGGGGTCTCATCGATATCCCTTGTTCTGGTGGCCTCCACAAATAGGCTGATTTAGGAACTCTTCTTCTCCTTCAGAGTCCTCGACATAGGCTTGTCGCCTCTGTCGAGGATTTGCCCCGCGTTCCATAGCTGCTTCCGGGTCTCGAGCTACTTGAACATGTTCAGCCAGAAGATTACCAGGTATGGGGTTGGTAGACAAACGCCGGATGGCGACAAGTAATTCTTGAAACCTCCGCTCGGTTTGCTCCGCAAATTGATTGGAACTCATCCCGTGTAATAGGCTCGTTTCTGCGGCCTTCAACTACGGGGAGATTGTCATTAATGTTATTAGCCATCGTCATAGGAGAAACCTGCTCTGATACCAAATGACGCAGAGAAAGCTATGCTTGGAAAGAATTCCAAAAGATGGTGTTTATTTTGAATAAAGAAGTGCATATTACAATATCTTAGGCGCCTTTTTATAAGGAGGTCGCCATCTAGAAAATAACTAAATAACTGAAATCTAATAACAAAATAAAGGAAAAGATATTGATAAAAGGAAAAGTTATCAAAACACAACTAGAAAATCTGAAATCTAATAACAAATTAAGGGAACACGTGAATCAAATATTGTAACCCATTTGTAATCTCGAAGATCACACAATCCTCTTTGATTTGTGGGACCACCCGCTCTTATGACGTTCCAATGTTTCCATAAAAGCATTTGCATGTTGTTCTACATCAGTATATACTTCCAAAATTATCAACTACTTTAATAATTTATCATTATGCATTTTTCTGGCTCGCTCACCATGTCAAAGTTACTAACTTTTTACTTGAAATTACAAACTATAGTCTCATTAATTTATCAACATTTTCAACATTAAGTTATCAACCAATTTTAGTTACTTAGCAACTATTATTTTGCTTGATCTAGAGTTGTGCAAACATTTAATTTTACTTCAAAAGTAACCAACTACTTTAATAATCTACCCATACATTCTTTTTGTCGCTTACCAATATGTTCGATACTAACTTTTATTCAATATTACCAATCTTAGTTTGATTGATTTACAAATAAAATTGCTTTGTAGTGTTTGCAAGGTCACAAGCACCGTGAGCACTTGTCTTTGTTAATAGAGAGCGCTGGCGCAGGGAGGCCTAGTCACAATCTGACGTAATGTAATGGTAATGCTTGGGCTAGGGGGAGAGAGAGGTTTGGATTTGAATCTGTTTATTGTTGTATATTCCACGAGAAAGTAGGGACAATCTGGTCATTATAGGGTGACCCTCTAATTTCAGAGGCGTGTCCCTTCTCAAGTTTGTCAAATTTTCCTCCATTGCTGTTTGTAAAAAAATTCTTAAAAGGATATCACTTACATAATTATTTAGCTAAATTTGCATACTGATGACGTACATAATTTGTAACTCACAAAGATCAATGTTAAACGACACTGGAGAAGTGCATTTCCTCTAGTTTCGATATGTAATAGTTACAACTCAAAATGTTTATTCAAGAATGGTGAAATTTAATGATGAATATTCAATTTGCATATTCCTAATCGTCATTGAGCATGTCTACAAGTAACTTTCGTTTTAATCCATCCATCTTAGGAACAACCATTTGGACTAAAGCCTAGCTTTCTTCCAGCAACATCATACACCACTTCAAACGTTCTCTGTTGTGCATTACCATAAATGACCAGATCATTATCAGCACCATTCGCTGCAAAAGCTAGGCAAACATGCGAGGCATCCTGGACGTAAAATATCCCGCTAGGGTCCAAGTCGATGTTGACTCCCTCGGCGAAAGAGAATGTTATCGATGGGATCACGATTGTGCTCTCCTTGCTAAAGTCATAACAAGTATCGAAAAGGGAAACTGTCGGCGCTATCGTGTAATTCGCCATCGCTTTCCTGACTGTGGTTCTCAAGGCGCTATAGGCTGTTGGAGGTAATCGGGTAATGACAGTTCCTGAGTCGATAATCGCGCCTCCATTTGAAAAGACCGTCGGTGGTACTGATAGAGGTTTTCCTTCTACACTGATTCCGACGATACTTATTCCATAGTGCGAGCTCAGTGGGACCGTCGTTGATAACAATGTGAAGCTAACTGAGCTCAGTGCTTTGCTGTCCTTGCCGAAAGTCAAGTGTCCAGTGAAGCTCGTGGAAGAGGGCAAGCAGTAGGAGAAATACTTGCCATATTTGGCTGCGGTTTGTTCCACGATGGAGATACTGCTGTCTGAGAGTCCGATCAACCCTGCAGCTCTGCCAAAGAGGCCTTGGTTGTTCTCACCGCAGCCAAATTTGAAATTGTCGATCACCTCCGTTGGCGATATTGTCAACTTCTCAGTTGCGAAGAAGCCCGTCGAAGATGAATTGTCCTGATATCGGATGGAATATTGACAAGTGGATCCGTTGCATCGTGAACCACCTAAAGATCCAAGAGCATAATACATTGCTTTAATTACTTCTAGTTATTATTTCTTGTGATGGTTTTTAACTTTTAGAATCAGAGATTCCTCATCTATGCTTGAAAAATAGGACATCATAAGAATTAAGTATCTCAAATGGGGTTGATATTACCCTGGCCTGAAGTAAGTCGACAGCATGCTATCGAGGCACATGAGACATTGGCATAGGACGACGATTGCGATGGGTTAAAGATTGGGTCAGACTGGTTGTAGTAAGATCCCACGCATGGCTTGCACTGGGTCCACGTGAGAGGGCTGCCGGTGTCGAAAATGAGAGTGAGGTCCTTTTTTGGCGTGCCGAGGCCGACCTTCACTATGTAGTTGCCAGTGCCAATGGTGATGTCGGACTTCGCGGGAAGATGGGCCACCGCCGAAGCTTTCAGGCTGTCGCTGCTGTTGGAGGATTTGGACTGAATCCACTTGACCCTTGATTCATCTTGGAGCAGGATTTTGGTGTGATTCATAGGATTTTGGTCTTGAACAAGCTGAGAGCATGGGCCATGCTTGTGAATTACCTCCAAGGTCGACTTCCGATCGCTAGCTGAAAGCATGTTGTGTAAGAGTAAGAGATTAGGTGAGATAGTAAGTTGATAATCCACTGGTCAAAAGAACAAAATAGATTGTTCTATCTTTCCATTCAACGAAGACTTCGGTTTGGTCTGGTCAACCTCTTAAACATGTGTTCCCACTCTCTCCTTTCAAACGACTTAGCTTCTTGAATGGGACAAATCCATATGATCACCATTGCTGCATGACCAAGTCCCCCCACTAGAGCTATTGCAAAAGAGACGGATCACCTTCCTATATGTCTTCTTCTTTGTTGGAGGTTATAGGTTTGAGAGAGAAGAAGTGATTGCTTGAAGTATTACATCAAGAGACGTCAAGTTTGGAACGCTAAACAGTGTTACCTCCAGCGTAGGGGAATCCTAGAGTTTTTATATGCAAGTTATTGGGCTCCGGCCCATATGGACCCAAATAACCGTGCTTTTACCTATTGGGCTCGTATGTGAACATATTATTTTGGACTATATTAACAATATATCCAACATTTTTATCACCCTCCCACCTCTTAATTTCCCCATTAATAGAGAGAGAGAGAGACCTACCTTTTGTAGTGGAAGGTGAGCAAGAAGTAGAGGGCAATAGAGAACCAACTGGTACGGTGCGGCTTGTAATCTTCCCTTCTACTCCATAAGTATAACCTTGATGCATGAAGCAGATCATGAGGACATGGAGAGAGAGAAAGAGCAGAGCCCTCTTAAACGCGCAAAAAAATGAGCCTTCTATCGATGCGATGCCAAAAGGAAGTAAAATGTATTTGCTTTTCCAAGGTATTGCCGAGAATGCTCTCTCGTTCTGCCTCTTATATAAGACTTGTCGGCCGGCAGTCGTGCTTAAGATTAGACAACCATACACACCATCCTTCTTTAAATTAATCAGTTTTTCTGGTCTGTTCGGTTATGTTATGTGGAGTTTTAATGACTTACTGAAGAAACATCACCTTTCTCCCCTCCACTGCTTAAACAACAATTATCAGGCATGAGAACCGGCCATATATCTAAAGAGATTGACAAGTTTTTCCCCGATCCTTGATGGGAGAGACACCAACCATACTTCTAATTGGTGGGTCAATAATAACTCGAATACAAACTTAGTCAAAATAGAATGTGGGTGATGTCTATACTTGTAACCACCATTTAGAGATATCGTTTGAGGGAATTTAGGAAAACACATCCCAAAAGAATATAATAGGGGATAAACTATAGTCCAGTCGTGTATTATTATGTGATTTTATGCTACTTGAAATGTGCGTTTGTTTCACGAAAAAGGAATGATTTGAAAAATAATTTTAAAAAAATGATCAATAATATCACTTAAAATAATACATCAATGAAAAATATTTTAATTATTTAGGAAAATATTCAAACATAAGTTATTACTGGTAATGAAATTTTGGTCACACACAAGTTACCAAATAACCTATAATTAATTTTGGTCACTAACTAACTTTTTATCTCACTCAATTCGAGAAGTATCAACGTTTATTTATACTTTCAACGGTGCCAACTGTTTTATTAATCTAGCAACATCTCTTTTAGTGGCCCATCAATTGTGTTAAATTAGTAATTTATACATGAAATCCCAACATTAGTTTAATTTATTTTACAACAGTTGTCAACAGTTGTCACTTCATGTTCCCAATGTTGGGGTTTCATGAATCATGTATAGGTAAAATTAACAAAAAGAACGCAGCGGAAACAAAAATGATATATTTTATACATGATTCTCCGTAGGCATTGTTCATGCGTTTTAATAAAAAAAATCTGAATATAAAAAGAGAGTTAAACGAGTTACCTCTCGAAGTGCGCTTTATACAAATTGATTTAGATGTTCTACAATTCAAGCCCCACAAACGTCGGACCTCTAGTTCAGACACACCAACAATGTACGTCGAACGGAAGAGAGAACTTTCGAATAATCACCACGATGATCATGCTAGTAATCTCGTGGAGATAATCCGTCGTATCCTTGATGTTATTAGTCACGGCCTGGACGAGAGAGAATCCCTCTTCTTTCTCACGTTTCGAAAAACACAAGAACACACAAAAACCACAAGAACACACACATGGTTTTTCTCTCGGTTTATAGCAACTCTTTTTGCGGACTTTCGGATAGTATTTTACGTATCAACAACGGTTGCTGATCGTGGGATCAGCAACCGTTGTTGATCCCCATCTCTCGAAGCACAATCGTGCATGAACGGTCAACCGTTCATGCACGATGCTTATGCTTCGTTCATCATGCTTCATGCATGAACGGTCAACTGTTCATGCATGAAGCTTCCCAATTAAAAAAATATTGATTAATTCATTAATTAAATGAATAAATAAATAATTAATCAATCCCCTTAAAGAAAAATAAAAAAAATAAAAAGGTCATAATTTTTATATGTACATTTGGGAATACTAACATATATTCCTTTTTGGGCATGTATGTGCATCATATGCAAATAGGCTCATGACTATAATACAAATTAAATTAAATCTAATTTAATTTAATTTCAAATCGACTCAATTCGATTGCAGTAATTGCAAACACATTTGCAACATTATTTCTCTCTTGTTCTACGTTATCCTAATTGTTTATGGTGTGAGACATTCCTAGGTTCCTCACTAAGCTGGTAGTAAGACTTGTACTAACACATTAGTACTCCCAAAAGAATTAATTGTCCCGATTAATCTTTAGGTCCTACAAGCCATGATTGACATTTAACAATATGTCATGGCTACCCAAATAGTGTGAATGTTTTAAGAACATAATGAACCTGTCAGCTTTGGCTACAATTTAATTCAATCCCTTTGTCTTACTATGTCCCGATCAAATAAAGATCATGGAATATTTGTCAAGTCACCAATTCGATCATATGTACAAATCTAATTGACATGTCTTTTATTTTGAGACATAAACAATTTATTCTCAGTTACAACCCCGGTCGAGAATTTCAATGCAGTGTCATAATTAGATCGCATAGGACATCATTTTTATACCTTGCAAGTAACAAGGAAACAGATTCCATATTACTCACACGTGCAACTTCGTATATGAACAAACTATGACCATTATGCATAAAGACGGATCAATGACTCGGCATTACGTGCACTTGTGAACCATAGTTGTTCGACACACAAGTTAACACCGTGCCTCAAGTCTAAGGATTATTTACACAAGACCAAAGCATGAACAATTAAACATTGACCACACTAAAAGCTTCCATGTCACTAATCGTTCCATATGCGTCACGTTCAGTGAACTTGTCTAATACAAACACTCGTATTCTTAACTCAGGCATCACAATACCAAATCACTTGTGACTCATCATTCCCTTAAGTATCCAATACTTAATGGTGAAGTTATGAACACACCGGTCTCAATAGGATTACTAATATCCACTAAATAATCCATTGACCGGGAACGATTTAAAGATTCAATCTAACTATGAACCCATCACATATATTCTTAACGTCTCAAGAATAGGTCTAGTTGCACCTGATCTTATGGAATCATTCATAAGTATAAAATAATTGGACAAATGAATGAATACGTCATTGCCATTAATTAAATAATAATAATGATTGTACAACTGAAATCCCTAATATGTAACTATTACATAGTAGCTTTAGGGCATACATCCAACACTCAATTCATGTTAGTAAGTTATTAACTTTTTACTTGTTAGGTTTCGAAATAACCAAAATTCATCAACATTAAGTTGCCAACTATCTTTTATCAATTTTCATCTTGCATGATTTTGAAAAGTTTTAACATATAAATACTTCCAAAATTACCAACTACTTTAATAATTTATCATTATGCATTTTTCTAGCTCACCAACCATGTCAAAGTTACTAACTTTTATTCGAAATTACAAATTATAGTCTGGTTAATTTACCAACATTAAGTTATCAACCAATTTTAGTTACTTTGGGTGCGTTTGTTTGTGTTTCTGTTCTTTTTTTTGTTCTAGGGAACAGAAATAGAAAAACTATTTTTGTTCCGGGGAACAATTTTTGAACAAAAGAATGCGTTTGGTAAACTTGTTCCTGTAATAAAAAAAGAACATAAACATTTTGGTAAATTTGTGTTTTTTTTTTTTTGTTTCTTTTAATTTTTTAATATTTTTATTTTATTTTTCATTTTTTTCTTTCTTTTTTTCTTCCTTGTGGCCGGTCGCCGGCCTCGGCCATGGCCAGCGATCGGTCGACAAGGGCCGGCGGCCTCGACTTGGTCCTTGCCGGTTGGCGTGAGGCTTGGCGTCGCCTTGGATGGGCGAGCTCGGCCTCGCCAGATCTGGGCAAGCCGAAGCTTGCCTAGCCAGGGCGAGGCCGAGCCTCGCTAGGGGCCGGCGACGCTCGGCCTCGCCAGGGGCTGGCGACGCTCCAGCGAGGTGGCCGACCCTCGACGGCTGGTCGCCGGCCATGGCTGAGGTCAGCGACCGGCCAAAGAAAAAAGAAAAAGAAAAGAAGAAAAAGAAGAAATGAAAAGAGAGGAGAGAGAAAAGTTGTTCTTAAAAATTGTTCCGAAACAAGAAACACGTTTTTCTTGTTTTTGTTTCTGTTCCAAATGTGTTCCTAGGAACAAAAAAAAAAAATTTGGAACAAAAATGCAAACAAACACGTTTCTGTTCTTTTTTTATTCCCTGGAACAAAAAAAAATAGAAATTTTGTTTATAAACAAAAAACACAAACACAAACAAACAGGGCCTTGACAATTATTATGGGTGCGTTTGTTTGTGTTTTCAAAAATTGTTAGGGAACAAATAGAAAAAATTATTTCTTTCCGGGAACAATTTTTGACCAGAAAACGCGTTTGGTAAACTTATTTCGGGAATAAAAAATGAACAGAAACAGGTTTAGTAAATTTGTGTTCTTTTTTTGTTTCTTTTAATTTTTTAATATTTTTATTTTATTTTTCCTTTTTTTCTTTCTTTTTTTATTTTTTTCTTCTTTTGGCTGGTTGCCGGCTTCGTCCATGGCCGGCGACCGACCGACGAGGGCCGGCGGCCTTGGGCGAGCTCAGGCTCAAGAAATTAGTTTACTTTTTATATGTTTTGTGATAGAAGCTGCACTTTTCTTTTTAAGCTAACAAGATCTCAAGTATCATATGATAACCATACATGACAATTCTCACAATAATAAAATAAAAAAGAAGGAACACATATGCATCCTTTGAAAACAGAACTGGAAACAAAGTATTTCCCAATAAATGCCTTTACCACTTTTTCATCCTCCACTAGATAGTCAGAGACCAATGAAATGGTACCTTCACCAAATCCATCAATTTTCATCACCTCGCTGTAGAGTTTAGAGTAATCCATCCTACTTGGTTCCAATGACTTAATCGGTGATGTTAATTCTCAAAGTTGTGCCGAAAGTGATGCACACTTAGCATTGTTGCAAACCTACATGAAGGCAACATGGTCGGGAAGTTAATAGTTAAAGATGAAGATAAAATTGAGGAGTTCCTGAGTACTCATAAAGGCATTTGAATCTGAGGTGAAGATGAAGCTTTTAATCAATTCGCTTACCAGAGGGATCCTGATCAATCCTGCAGGCAAGTCCATGGAAAAGACTTGGGAGGTGGAGGCAGAAGGAGCCACGACTATCTGATAGCAAGAACATATGTAATGTGAGAAGATCACATCGATGTTAAAGCATTCTTATCTGGGACTGATCAAGTAGAGAGATTTTTCGAGATGTGTGGGTGAAAAGAGCAAGTCTAAGCTTGTCTTTACAAGCTTAAAATAGGAACTACTTTATGGTAGGGTACGCTCCAATTTTGGAAGAATTTCTCAAAAATGAGGACATCACTCATGTATATGTTTAGTTAAATTTGCATATCAATGACGTCCATAATTTGTAACTGTTGTGATAGGGCGAGCGATTGAACAATAATATAGACATAAGAATAAAATAAATCGGACACCGGATTTACGTGGTTTAATGGTAAAGACCTACGTCCACGGGGAGAGTAGCGGCGAATTTCACTATAGATCAAGCGATACAAGGAGATTACACACTCAAGTCACTCAAACACTCTCTTGGTGTTTCGCAAGCCCCAATTACACCCAACAATGCACGTAGTGTTTAACCCCGAAATCCCTCATGAAATAATCTCTCAATCTCATGAAGGAATTACATGCGAATCTTACCACAAGATTTAAATCGGCTACAAACACTAATCTTTCTTGGATGTAATTCACGGACAAGAATGACAAAGAAAATCCCTCCCAAGCACTCGACAACGAGACGGCGCTTCAAGACCAATTCTTCATGATCAACCCTCTTCCATCCACGGCCACAAGTCTATATATATAAGTGAGATCCTTATTCTTTTGTCAACTTCTCATAGGATTCTGTTTCCTATCTTGCCCAATTTTATCCAAAACATATCTCTGTATATTTTAAACAAAATCCAAGTCCAAGTGAAAGTTGATTTTCCTATTTCAGTGGCCAAATTCTCCAACGCATATTCAAACTTTGGGAAGTTGATATTCGGATCTTCTTTGCTCAATTTCGAATGTTCGCAACATATCCAATTTGGGATATTCGAAATTTCACATTGGACTCAAACTCGAGACATATTTTAATAGTAACTCACTAGATCGATGTTAAACGACACCAAAGATGCTTGTAGTAATACAACATCCTTTTGTTCTCGAGTTTTGCAATAGTTACAAGTCAAAACGTTTAAACGGTGATTACATGCTGAAGTTGTATACAACTCCTTATTGTCATCAAGCATATCTAGTAACAACTTTAGTTTGAACTGTATCCATCTCAGGAGCAGCCATTCGAACCAAAACCTAGCTTTCCTCCGGCAACATTTTACACAACCTCAAACGTCTTCTGCTGCACATTCCCGTAAATTCCTAGATCACTATCACCAATATTCGTTGCAAACGCTAGGCAAACTTGCAAGGCATTTGCGACGTATAATATCCCGATAGTTTCCAAATTGATGTTGACTCCCCTGGCGAAAGAGAATATTATTATCGGGACCGTGACGGTGCTCTCTTTGCTAAATTCATAGCATGTATCGAGAAAAGCAAGCGTCGGTGCCGTCATGTAATTCACCATTGCTTTCCTGAATGCGGTTCTCAAGGCGATATAAGTCGTCGGAGGCAATTGGGCAATGACAGTTCCCGAGTCGATGACGACGCCTCCACTTGAAAAAATTGGGATGGTATTGATAGATGATTCTCTCCTACACTGATTCCCATGATACTTATTCCATAGAATTGCGAGCTTTGTGGGACCTTCGATAACGGCATGAAGCTAACCAAGCTTGATGCTCCGCAGTCTTTGCCAAAAGTCAAGTGTCCGGTGGAGCTAGTTGTAGAGGGCAAGCAATAGGAGAAATACTTGCCATATTTGGTCGCGGTTTCTCCCACGATGGAGATGTTGTCGTTTGAGAGTCTGATCAACCTTGCAGCACCGCTGAAAAGGCCTCGGTTGTGCTCGCTGCAGCCGAATTCGAAATTGTCAATCACATCCATCGGTGATATTGTCAACTTCTCGGTTGTGAAGAAGCCGTGTGAAAATTATGAGTTGCTGTATATGATGGTATACCGACATTGATATCGGGTCGGATTGAGTATAGCAAGATCCCCAGCGTGACTCGCACTAAGTCACGTGAGGGCGCTGCCGGTGTCGAAAATGAGAGTAAGGTCCTTTTTTGGCGTGTTGAGGCTAACTGTAACTATATAATTGCCGATGCTTAGGGTGATGCTGGAGTTTGTCGGAAGACTGGCTGCCAAAGCTTTTAGGCCATCTTTGCCGTTGGAGGATCGGGCCTGAATGACTTGACTCTTGACTCATCTTGGAGCAGGGTCTTAGTGTGATTTAGAGGACTGTGGCCATGAGCAAGCTGAGAGCGTGGGCCATGCTTGTGAACTACTTCCAAGGTCGGTTTTCGATTGCTAGCTAAAAGCATGTAATACGAGAGTAAGAGAATCTGTTCAAATATGTCTCGAGTTTGAGCCGAATGTGAAATTCCAAATATTCCGAATTGGATATGTTGCGGACGTTCGAAATTGAGCAAAGAAGATCCGAAGATCAACTTCGCAAAATTTGAATCTGTGTTGGAGAGTTTGGCCGCTAAAATAGGAAAGTCCAACTTTCACTTGGACTTGGATTTTGTTTAAAACATATAGAGATATGTTTTGGATAAAATCGTTTAAGATAAGAAGCAGAATCCTATGAGAAGTCGGCAAAAGAATAAGGGTCTCACTTATATATATATATGGCCGTGGGTGGTAAGAGGTTGATCATGAAGAATTGGTCTTGAAGTGCCGTCTCGTTGTTGAGTGATTGGGAGGGATTTTTCTTTGTTGTTCTTGTCTGTGAATTACATCCAAGAAAGATTAGTGTTTGTAGCCGATTTAAATTTTGAGATAAGATTTGCGTTTAATTTCTTCGTGAGATTGAGAGATTATTTCTTGAGGAATTCTGGGGCTAAACATTGCGTGCATTATTGGGTGTAATTTGGGCTTGGGAAACACCGAGAGAGTGTTTGAATGACTTGAGTGTGTAATCTCCTTGTATCGCTTGATCTATAGTGAAATTCGTCGCTTCTCTCCCCGTGGATGTAAGTCTTTACGACCGAACCACGTAAATCCGGTATCCGATTTATTTTTTTCTTCTGTTTATATTATTGTTCAATCGCTCACCTTTTCGCAACAGAATCTATGATAAATTAATAATACATTGGTAAAAAATAAAAGACTGTTCTACTTTTCCAAAAAACAAGGACTAGGGTTTAGTGTGGTCAACTCTTTGAATCATTGGTTTGATCATGGATTAAAAAGTTAAAAGTTGCATTCTCACTCTTTCCATTCATTTTTCTTTTTTATAATTATTTTCTCATTTTCTAACCATGGTGTTACCATGGCTTAGCATTTTGAATGGGACAAATCAATATGATCACTAATGTAGCTTGAACTATTCACCTGCCTTTATGTCTTCTTCTAGTCACCCTCTCACCTCTTAATTTCCTCATTAATGTAGTTATGATAAAATGCAATACATGAAGAAGAATCCATGGTAACTCAAAGGTGCGAGGCACGATAAGTTCCTATGACTAGGTGGAAAGCCGTATAACTTTCCCTCTGAACTACGATTCGGGTTCAGCCATTCATGGTGCAGAATTCGACCAATC
The DNA here is from genome assembly GCA_014182565.1 of Eucalyptus marginata. Lineage (NCBI taxonomy): Eukaryota > Viridiplantae > Streptophyta > Magnoliopsida > Myrtales > Myrtaceae > Eucalyptus > Eucalyptus marginata. The sequence continues at coordinate 20,876,610 of CM024591.1, forward strand.
TCATTCATGTTTGCGTTCGTTCATGATCCTAAAAAATCACTTTTCTACTAGACATAAGTACACTATACGTCCATATATAACCGGTTTATCGAACGACGGTGAAGATAAAGCTCAAAATCAATTCCACAACCGAAGGGATACTAATCGCCAGTCCTGGAGGTAAGTCTCGGGAGGTGGAGGCAGAAGAAGCCATGACTTTTCGACAACAAGAACACATGGAATGTGAGAACAACGCGTCGACATTGAAGCATTCTTGTATCGGACTTATCAAGTGGAGAGGTTTTTCGAGATGATGGGTGGGCAAAAAGAGCAGGTTAAGCCTGTCTTTACAGGCTCCAAACAGATAATATTGTATGGTAGGACATGTCCGAAACCATGGACGACGCAAAGTATATCTAATCAAATGGAGATTTCTTCTCATATGCAATATTCGTTTCATTAACTTTAAAGGTACGTTGCCACCTCATAGGAATGATTGTAATCCTTTCTTGAGTTCACCATATTTTCCTCCATCCCCAATTAGAAGAGATTTCTTAAAAAAATGGGGACATCACTCACGTTTATGTTAAGTTAAATTTGCTATCATTGATGTCCATAGTTTGTAACTCGCTAGATCGATGTTAAACGACGCCAAAGATGGGCATAGTAACACAACATCCTTTTATTCTCAGTTTGCAATAGTTTTAATTCAAAACGTTTAAATGATGATGACATAATTTGTATACAACTCCTAATTGTCATCGAGCATATCTAGTAATAACTTTAGTTGAATTGTGTCCATATTAGGAACAGCCATTCGAACCAAAACCTAGCTTTCCTCCGGCAACATCGTACACAACTTCAAATGTCTTCTGCTGCACATTACCATAAATGCCCAGATCACTATCAGCACCATTCGCTGCAAACGCTAGGCAAACCTGCGAGGCCTTTGCGACGTAGAATATCCCGTTATGGTCCAAATTGATGTCGGCTCCCCCGGCGAAAGAGAATGTTATTGTCGGGACCGTGACTGTGCTCTCTTTACTAAAGTCATAGCACGTATCGAGAATAGAAAGTGCTGGCGCTGTCGTGTAATTCGCCATTGCTTTCCTGAATGCAGTTCTCAAGGCACTATAGGCTGTTGGAGGCAATCGGGAAATGACAGTTCCCGAGTCGATGATGGCGCCTCCACTTGAAAAAACCGTCGATGGTATGGATAGACGATTCCCTTCGACACTGATTCCTACGATACTTATTCCATAGAATTGCGAGCTTTGCGGGACGGTTGATAACGGCGTGAAGCTAACCGAGTTCGATGCTCCGCCATCTTTGCCGAAAGTCAAGTGTCCTGTGGAGCTCGAGGAAGAGGGTAAGCAGTAGGAGAAATACTTGCCATATTTGGTCGCGGTTTGTTCTATGATGGAGATCTTGTCATCCGAGAGTCCGATCAACCCTGCGGCTCTGCCAAAGAGGCCTTGGTTGTTCTCGCCGCAGCCAAATTCAAAATTGTCAATCACATCTGTCGGTGATATTGTCAACTTTTCGGTTGCGAAGAAGCCGACTGAAGATGATTGATCGCCGTATTGGATGCCATACAGACATGTCGATCTGGAGCATCCCGAAGCAACTAGAGATCCAAGAGCAAAACACATTACTCACATTAGTTCCAGTTATTCTTGTGATGATTTCTAACTCATAGAAGCCGAGACTCCTCATCTATGCTTGAAGAACATTCTAGTAAGACATCATAAGTGTTAAGTATCTCAAATGTGCTTGATTATTACCAATGGAACCAAGTTGCGAGCATAATGTTGAGGTGCACGAAATATTGGCATAGGATGACGATTGCGATGGGTCAAAGATCGGGTCAGACTGAGTGTAGCAAGATCCCACGCACGGTTGGCACTGGGTCCACGTGAGGGGGCTGCCGGTGTCGAAAATGAGAGTGAGGTCCTTTTTTGGCGTGCCGAGGCCGATTGTAACGATGTAATTGCTGGTGCCCAGGTTGATCCCAGACTTTGCTGGAAGGCTGGTTGCCACCGAAGCTTTTAGGCCATCGCTACCTTTGGAGGATTGGGATTGAATCCACTTGACCCTTGACTCATCTTGGAGCAGGCTTTTAGTATGATTTAGAGGACTGTGGCCTTGAACAAGCTGAGAGCAAGGGCCGTGCTTGTGATATACTTCCAAGGTCGACTTTCGTTTGCTAGCTAGGAGCATGTCATGTGAGAGTAAGAAATTATGTGATGTAGCAAGTTAATAATGCATTGGTAAAAAAAAAAACAGAAAGATTGTTCTATTTTTCTAGTCAACAAAGACTTGGGTTCAGGGTGGTACCGTGGAATAAAAAGTTAAAACCTGCATCCTCACTCTTTCCATTCATTTGTTTTTTTAAACTATTTTCTCATTTTCTAACCATAGTATTTCCATTGGATTAAAAGACTTAGCCTTTTGAATGGGACAAATCAATATGATCCCCATCATATATACGACCAAGTGCCTCCACTAAATGCAATTTAAACTTCTCGGAGCTACTGCAAAAGAGATGGATCACCTGCCTATATGTCTTCTTTTAATATCCCTCTTACCTCTTAATTTCCTCATTAATATAAATATAATTACATGAAAAACATGAAGAAGAATCCATGGTAACTCATAGGTGCAAGGCATGAGTTCCTACGACTAAGTGGACAGCGGTGTACTTTCCCTCTGAACTATGTCGGGTTCGGTCACTCACGGTGCAGAATTTGACCAATCTTGTTCATGTTCGAGTTCATTCATGATCCGGAAAAAAAATCACTTTTCCACTGGACGTAAGTACACTATTTGTCACTGACAAAAAAAAAAGTACACTATTTGTCCGTATATAATCGGTTTATACGATGGATAATACCGCAGTAATTTACTAGTACCCATGGCAGCTTTTCATTATACATATTTAAGAGAGAGAGAGAGAGAGAGAGAGAGAGAGGGCCACCTTTGGTAGTGGAAGGTGAGCAAGAAGGAGAAGGCAATAGAGAGATAACCGATACTGTGTTGCTTGCAATCTTCCCTTCTACTCCATAAGGGTAACCTTGATGGACGAAGCAAGTCATAAGGACATGGAGAGAGAGTAAGAGCAGAGCCCTGTTAGACACACAGAAGAATGAGCCCTCCATCAACCTGTTAGAGAGAGGAAGAAAAAAGTTGAATTGCTTTTCCAAATTATTGCCAATAATGCTCTCCTATTCAGCCTTTTATATAGGAGTTCTCGGGCGGCAATCATGCACAAGATTATAAAGCCCTACACGGCATCCTTCCTTAAATTAATTACTTTAATCCGTCATTTCGGTTATGATTTGTTTAATTGTAATTAGTGATTGAAGGGACGAGCCACCATCCTCCACTGAACTTTGTTTTTGTTGATAAACAACTGTTAAGCATGAGAGCTGGTCCAACACCTGAAGAGATATATTAAGTTATTCTTCAACTTGGTGGGATAGAGCCCTAATTATACTTCTGATTGGTGGGTCGTTATTAACTTGTATGCAAATTTAGCCGAAATTAGACATAATGATGTCCATGTAATCCACTAATCAGAAATATGGTTTGAGCGAGTTTTACCAACTAGGGTCATTGGAGACATGGCTCGAAAGAAAATAAAAGGAATAGAACTATGGACTCCACTCGTGTATGATAATGTTTTTTTTTTTGCTACTTGAACTTAAGAGGAAATTTGATGGGACAGTAATATGTCCTATGATGCTTGTGGGGTAGAATGAGATACAGACACATAGAGTGCCAAAACTTAGTACGGAGGGATAGTTAAGCGCTAAAAGTTAGGAAAGTGATACTTAAGTTCCAAAATCGGAGCAAAATGGATCACTTAAGTGCCAATCCGGTCAAAATCCATCCAAAATGCTAACGTGGCAATTTTCCGGCGAGGTAAGTGCAAAACGACGTTGTTTTACATGTTGATGTGGCTAAAAAATGCAAAAACGACGTCATTTTGTCTCTGACATGGTAAAAATTTAATATAAAAATTAATTAAAAACTAAATTTATTTAAACATTTAAAAATACAAATTCAAATATTAAAAAAGGGGGAGGGAGACGATTGAGCCCTCGCCGCCGCCGCCGTCGGGAAGGGCCGACGACGGAGGGGGAGGGTCGGTTAGGGTCGTCGGCCCCCGACCGACCAACGGCGAGGGCTCTCGTCACCGGCCCTTCTCTCGTGGCGGGAGGGAGGCGACGAGGGCCCGTGAGCCCTCACCCAGATCCGACAAGGGCTCGCGTGCCCTCTTCGTCAGTTGGCCCGGGGCTGGCGACCTTGGCCGACCCTCCCCCTCCCTCGCCAGCCCTTCCTAGCAGCAGCGAGAGCTTGTAGGCCCTCGTCGCCGATCGGGCCGGGGCCGACGACCTCAACCGACGCTCCCCCACTGTCACCGGCCCTTCCCGACGACGGTGGGGAGGCGGCGGCGAGGGCTCCGCCCTCAATTGCTACCTCCTCTCCCCCACACCTTTTTTTTTTTTTTTTTTTTCTAAAAATTATTTTATATTATTTTATTAAAATAATAATTATTTATTTATTTTATAATTTAATTAAATTAATTTTTATATTAACATTTGAATTCCCTTAAGAATGACGTCGTTTTTTCCTTTGTTTGTTGAGTGAGAATTCCGGCGAGCCACGTAGACGAAAAAAATAATAAAAAATTACCACGTAGGATTTTCTATAGGGTTCGCTGGAGATGGCACTTAAGTGTCATTTTCCTAGCTTTTAGCACTTAAGTGTCCCTCCGTACCAAGTTTTGGCACTTGGGCTGTACTTTGCTCGAGGTAGAACGTAGAACGTTACACAATTAATTAACTATTGACGTTAGAGATAATTAAGATATTTCTCTCAATTCTCTATATTTCTTAAGATTGCGCATGTATTTTCTTGATGAATTTATTATGTTAGATAATCATTTAATAAAGCCTATAAATAAGATCATGCATTATTCTTCAAGATCGATCGAAATATACAGAAACTCTACAATTCCTCTCTTCTGCATTACTTCTTATCTATTCGCTAAGACATGCGCAAAACAAGTGTAACAATATGAGAGCGCATTGTTAGAAAATAAGTTCACCCTCATAGGTTAGGTGTGGATTGAATAAATGATAAGATCATATAAATTGGTTTTGAGATGATTTAGTTATGTTGAACGAAGACCTCCAAATGCTACTGTGAGGAGCAAGGGATGGAGACTCGTATCAAAAGGGACAAGGGAAGAATTTAAAGAGAAGAAACCAAGAAGAACCATACAAAGCGATTAAAAATATTCGTAAAATAAGCATTAACTTAGCCGGAAAATAGTATATCCTCATTATGATCAAGTATACTTCTAGAACTTCGGCTCGCCTCCCCCTCTTCCTCTATCTCTCTAACCTTTCTTCGTCTCTTCAACTTCTGGAGGGAAGGGATTTGCCCTAGATCTCTCCCTCCCCTCCCTAGTTAACTTTTTCTTTTATTTCGTCTTGTTTCTTTCTTTACTCTCCCGATCTAGTTTTCAATTTGAGTGCTTTTCTTCATTAGCTAATTCTAAATTTAGGAGTTTTAATTAATAAACTATTTGCCTCTAGTTTCAATGGTGCTCACAGTAATTTCGGTGTCAAATTGTACTCGTTCAATGTGGTTTTGTTAAAAGTTTTGAAACCTCGCATTGGCTAAATGGCTTGCTTTCACAAGTGTCAAATTTAAGCTTATCCAATATGTTTATGTTGTCTCCGTACGGTGATGATGTTAGGGATGCCAAACCTAAGCGAACAATATTGAAAGACAAAGTCGTAACTACATATAGAGATCCTAGCATGTGCTAATCATTGATGATGATGCGTGGTTTGGTGATTGGCCTCTCTTCCTTTGGCTTGGATATGGTCATAGATCTGTTTTTTGAAGAACAAGCATGTGATTATCCTTGCCAACCAAGCTATGATGATGTACCTCGATTTCCGGTCTTTTGTTTGTTTTGGAGTTCTATAGACTTGCTTTGTTATGGTAACTTTTGAGATTTCCTATGAATTCTTTTATGTATCATTTTGGTAATGAAGAAATTTCTTTTGACTACCAAAAATAAAATAAATAAATAAAGAAAGAAAAAGAAAAAGAAAAAGAAAAACCTTAGCAGGATAATTCTTGGGGAAAATTTCAAATAAGGACCCAAAGTGCCATCATTTTCTCAAAAGAGGACCTGAAGTAAAGTTTGTCTCAAATAAGGACCCAAAGTGCCTTCATTTTCTCAAAAAAGGACCTGGAGTGGAGTCTGTCTCAAATAAGGACTCAAAGTGATCATTTAGTCTCAAAGAAGGACCTCATTTGCCGACCGATGAATAGATGCATCTCCGATGCATATTCCGGTAGCCTAATCAAGGGTATTTTTGTCCAATTTTTTTTAAAAAATTTTCGGTTGTCTTGTTCTTTATTATTATTATTATTATTATTTTGGGTCAATGGTTGCACTGTTCATCATCTTTTTCATCCCTTGTTTGTCTTCTTCTCAAGAACATCAGATTTAGGAAGGGCTGGCGAGCGCTGGTCATTGGTGAAGGCCGACGAGGGTTGGACGCCCATTGCCGACAGTAGGCGAGGGCCATTAAGCCCTCGCCGACTGTGCGCGAGGGCTTGCAGGTCGACCCTTGCCAGATTTGGTGAGGGTGGCCTCGGTTGCGGCCAGTGAGGGCCGTCAAGCCCTCGCTAGTTGCAAGCGAGGGCTTGCAAGCCCTCGCCGGCCCTTATCAATGGCTAGTGAGGTGGGTGAGCCCTCGCCCAAGGCTAGCGAGGGGTGACCTTACTGATGGCCGTGAGAGGCAACCTCCCCCACCTCCGCCCACGGCTCCACCAACAACCTCGTCTTCTGCTAGGACTACGACTGGGACGCTCGTGTCGCTTTCTTCATCCCTTCCTCCCACCATCGCTCCCAGATCGATGACTTCTTCAGCTACCCCTTTTGCCCTCGAGGACCTTCTTGTAGGGCCTTGATTTGGATGGCCCCCCTCCCCCATGGCCAGCGAGGGCTCGATGGCCCTCGCCCGCTGTCAGTGATGGGCATCAAGCCATTGCCGGCCCTTACCAGCGACCGGCGCTCGTCGGCCTTTCCCCAAGTCCGATGTTCTTGATCTGGGCAAGAATAAGTGAACACGGGACGAAGAAGATGATGAACACGGCAACCAAAAATGAAAAAAAAAAAATTAGACGAAAATACCTTAATCAGGGCACCGGAATATACATCGAAGATGCATCGATTCACCGGCCAACGAGTGAGGTCCTTCTTTGAGACTAAATGACTACTTTGGGTTCTTCTTTGAGACAAATTTCATTTCAGGCCCTCTTTTGAGAAAATGATGGCACTTTGGGTCTTTATTTGAGACAAACTTCAGTTCAGGTCCTATTTTGAGAAAATGATGGCACTTTGGGTCCTTATTTGAAATTTTCCCTAATTCTTGTTTTGTTCTTGGTGAATTGATTTCTACATCCATTTCTGACGAAGAAGCCAGAATTACAACGGGATCCTGTTTTAATTAATTTTCTCGTCTTTAGATTTATTATTATCTGAATAAGATTTCAGTTCACAATATTTCAGTTTTTATTATTATAATAATTTGGTTAGGAAACATCATACATTGTTGTTAATGCCTATATGATTAGCTCCTGAATATGAATTAATCTTTAGGTATGAATTTTTCCTTTAATTAGAGGCGTAATATTTATGTCCGTTTTTAATGATCTGTTGACTTCTTCGCATGCTGATGAGAATGGCCGGAGCTAATAGGTCGTGTAAAATCTTCATTCAGAGCAGTTCTTCGAATCTTGTGGCGAGGTCTCTAATTAAATTTTGGATACTCCTCCTGAACTGCATCTGAGTTCACATGAAATTTCTTTTAGGACCAATGGCTATGGAGTTATTTTCGAAAGACATCAAGCCCGCATTTGGTACGCTCGATAATTCAAATTTTGTTTGGTATTGGCAAGGGGTGCTTATATTACTCGTGATCGACCATGGCTATATGATTTGGATGTTGTACATTGTGGGAGAAGAAGTTTCACGACTTGACTCATTAGAAAGGGCATCCACATGAGAGAAGTCAGAACTGGAATTACACCTGCATAACACTATTAATTAATTTCTTATCTTTGTGTTTTTATCACCCCCATTTTTAAGTGCATACATGACTGTCACCTTGAATTGACTGTATTATTCTTCACTTTAGCATTTTTCTGAACAGTTAGAATTCTATTTACACTACCAAGAATAAAATTAAATGTGAGACCCCCTCTTAATTTAAGCTTATTTCTTACTTTTTTTTCCTTCTTTTTGTTTGAATTATTCATTTTCCCCCTTTGATACTAGTGTCTGTCTTTTCAAAAAAAGAAGAAGTTTATTTGGAAGATAGCCAACTATTATTGTGTTAATGAGTTGTATTCATTTTTTTTTCAATTTTATACTAGGAAATCATTTATTAAAAATAACCTAAGCATGGGTAAGAGTAAAAAGATTAATCTACTCGTTTTACTAAATGTTTAGAATTTTTGATGTACTTAACTTTGTCATATTGTTACTTTTTACATATATCTTTTAAAAAATCGTGTAGTGATGGCATGAAAAATAAATAAAATCAGTCTATTTGATTTATCAAACGAAACAAAATCTGAGCCGTTAAAACATATTGAAGTTATTATTAAACAAAAAAAAATTAATTATAAGTAGTAGACGGATCCATTTTACTCTTAATGATACTTAAGTTTTTTTTTTTTTTTTTTGAATAATGGTCTCTTAGTACAAAATAAAAATATATGTATCATTACACAATAACCAATTGGTTATCTGTCAAATAAATTATTAATTGGGAAAAGAGGGACACTATCCCTAAATGGCAAAAAAAAAAAAAAAAAAAAAAAACGAAAAAAAGGAAGAAGCTTAAATTAAGAGTGAACCTTCTATTAGATCGTATTCTTTGTTGTTTGGGTAGAATTGTAATTGTACTTTTTTTTTTAAGGTATGGTAAAAGTCTGAGAGTGAGAGTTAGAGTAGAAATAGAATAGGATTGACAAAAAAAAAAATTAATATGGTAGGGGTACATACAACAAGAGTGGAAAAATCATGAGCCAATTAATTATTATCTCGTTAAGGTTTGCTTGATAATGTTTCATTAAGAAACAAGTTTTGGCGTTTCGTTCCTTTTCCAGTGTCCTGTGTCTTTTATATGATTTCCTTCCCTTTCTTGCTATCCCAATTTTCTCCCCTTTAAAAGATCCTCAATCGTGTTTTGCTACCCACTTCCATCCCAAACTAGTTCGCCCTTTCTTGCTATCCTATTTTTCAACCCTTTCTACAATTCTAAACCCATGTCGACTGTCTTTTGTTATGCGCATCTGTCCCGCATCGGTTTCAATTTACAACTAAGACGAGTTTTGAATGTTTAAAGATGCGGAAATCCATATTTGCTTAAAGAGGGATTGAATTAACATAACGATTAAAGATATTGAACTCTTGAATGTGATCGACAAATTCGATTAGTGGGAATAGAGAATTATACATGTTGACTATTGGATCGTAGTTTACATGTCATTGATGTTAGGTACCGGTGGCCAGGTGGGGCTCTCTCAATCAATCGAGGCTATTCCCAAACTAAGAGTGAGGTTGAAACCGGCAAGCAAGAATTAAATAAGAAAACCTCGGAAAAAAATTAAAACAGGAAATAATTATAAATGAAAGAGTGGCATCGAGTGGGAGGGGTCTGAAGGTCACGTCAAGGAAAAGTCTTTGTGGCGTGCGACGTAGAATCCCATATTGATGTAAGCATATATAATAATAAATGATTTTAAAATTATTTTCTTAAAAATAATTATTTATATCGCTCCAAATAATTAGTTAATAAAAAATTTCATAATCGATAACTATTTGTCTAAATATTTTCGTGAGCGGTAAAAATATTTCTCATTCATTCATATTTGTTAATGATATAATCGCTCATTTTTAGGAAAATGTTCTCAAAATCATTTATTTTCTATGAAATAAATAATTTTGGAAGAAGAACAACGCAAGTGCGATAATTTTCATATGATGTTTACTTGATTGGTGTACTTTTTTCATCCACTTAAGTGCCACATTAGAGTAAAATCAATTATTTGAATGCCATTTTCAACAAATCATCATATGTGGAATTTTTTTAATGCTTTTTAATTTTTTTTTGAATTTTTTGAATTTCTCTTTTCCTTTTTTATTTTTTCATTTTTTTAGAGCTTGCAAGGTTCACCCCTATTGACCTTGAAAAAAGGGCCAAAAAAAAAAAAAAAAGGAAAAGAAAAAGAAAAAAAAAAAAAAAATAATTTAAAAATTAAAAATTTGTCAACGTTAGTGTCAGTAAGACCACATAGGACCATCAACATTCACGTGAAATTTTCCAGCAAAAAAAAATCGTTGATAACACTCATTTGATCTTTTTATTTATTTATTTATAAATTTGTAAGTGGGCGAAGAAAAGTTATGGCATTCAAGTGAGTATTGAATGAAAGTTATGACATTTACGCTGTTCTTATCCCAATGATTATTTTGCTTGATAGGGAAATTCTATGTCAACTTCTTAGTGAATGACAATCTAGTGCATGATATGCTAAAACCGTGTAGTGACGGCAAGTAATTGTGCTTATCAGTAAGAATAGCTTGGCCGGTTCTGTCGCTCGTTTGGAGCCATTAGGTGCATAGCACATCGATGACTTTGGAATCATTCATTCGGAGTCATTAGGGGTATAGCAAATCGATGACTTTAGACTCTCTCTTTCTCTCTCAGAATCATTTATTATAAAATTATGATACCGTTTGATTCAAGTAATATAATATTATTACACTGTTTTGTTTCATGAATGACTCATGTCGTAACGGCACATTGCGTTAGAATTCCCAAAATGTCTATAAAATAAAAATCGGAGAAAATATAAGCATTTTCAATTTTTTTAAATAGTCAATCATGATTGATTAGTTCACTACCCCATATATTATTAGAAATATAATATATCACATCAAATATTTATCTATATCTTGATAATTTATTTGTGATTATAACAGAATGTTAAGCACATATAGTGTGATGACATTTAAATAAATATTGTACTATCATTTCGATAGTCAATCATCAGTGTAATATCCCATCTATACTATCAAGACTTTACAATTTAACAAAAATTAACTGTTAATTAATTATAACTAATCTATGCTTATGGTTTAAATTTAGCCATACTATATGTGATGTACTAAATAAATATTATTCATCGAATGATTAACAATATGAGTAGAATAATAATTATATAACTATTCAATTTTTAATTAGCATAATTATAACTAATATTATTAGTGTATTATGAATGGGATAATAACTAATCATGAAAATTTGGATAATCTTACCTAATAGTGAGAAGCTAACATCGCTTGTTTTGGAGGTCATATGCATATTAAAGCTTTTTTTGAGAAAGGTGACAAATTAGCATATAAATTAATCGTTTGCCGCTAACCGAGCAAAAGCTCTACCTAATTCTGATAGTGAAGTGAATGGATGGTTTCCAAAAGGTTAGAGGTTTTGAATAGAATCAGGCCGGTCCCAGTCGTGAACTGAGGCCCTCTACATGTTATCTTTTTCCGAAAATATTTTCACAAATATAATTATTTTCTTAAAAACTGTTTTCAGCTTTCAAAACACATCATCATATGTATGGTCGAAAGGACGAAAGTGACTCCTATCTAGATAGGTCAATTAATAACATGGCCGTGTCATTTGCAAACTTATTCATGTATAATCAAATAAATTTGGTTAGTCAAAATGCACAAAATTAGGACTCATGCATACTACCAAGCATATTTTCATTAGGAAACTTTTCATTGGGAGGTAAATAGTGACTTGAAAAGATTTGAACTCAGGATCTCTTGCTCCGATATTATATAAAATTTTGTGGAACCATTATGTATTGTTTTAAAAGTTTAACTTATAGATAAATGCGTAATTTAATATTTAAATATTCTATTAGAAGTCATGCCAAAGCGTAAAGGGATGTAACATATTTTACTTGACTACACTTGCTATAAATCAAAATTACGTTCTCAATATTAAGAAATTATATTGATAATTGCTTCGATAACTCGATGGGAAAATGTGGTATCGAGAAGGTTTCTTGGGGTGCTAACCCTAGACGAATATTCTTTCTAGTTCTCGCAATATGACCAGTTCCTTCCAATGCTCACCTAGGTCCGCAAACATCCTAGGCCTTCAAAAAAATGATTGGCGATGAGTCCATCGCTTTGTTTCTATTTCCAAACCATATATTTAAGTTTCCGGAAATTTCTCCCTTAATAGCACATGTCACTTTCGGCCTCCGGTCCGATTTGAGGGAGGCGCTACCCCTACATGCGCGGAGGATTCCGAGGCTGAATTGATCCCGTCAACTGGTTTTCTTTATTTTTTGTTTGCTTCTTCCCCCTTTCTCCTCTTTTGAAACAAACATGTACCATGATGTCATTGCGATTCCAGTGGGAACATGAAACTTCACGAAACCCGCTTCCGATACAATGTTAGAAGTTCCAATCCTAGCTTAATCTAATGAGAAAAACGAGATCATATCATATCATGATATGATGTGATCTAGTTGGATGTTAACAAGATGATGCAATTACCACATAATTGCGTCTCTTTCATCTAATTCAAGGCGAAAAGGTGAGATTTTGAAGAGGGACTTCAAGACATGCTCCTCAATGCGCACAGATATATTTTGCAAGACACATGACTGAAGTTGGGGGCATCTGTAGACACTAATGAAATTAATTGAAGTTAAAGTGTCATATTACCACAATATTTAATCAAGTAAATATCAATTACTAGGATTTGAGCTAGTCTCACCCTTCCCTCCAACTGTTTTGATTTTCTTTGAGTTTTTTTTTTTTTTGGGGGTACTTTTCCTCCTTTTTCTCTCTCACTCTAGATTTGGGAGTTGTGCTCTCTCGATCTAGTTCTAGATTTGAGAGTTTTAACTCTCCAAATCTAGTTCTAGACCTAAGAGTTCTTTTCTTCCGATTTATATTTGGGAGTTTGATAATGTTTTTAGGGATTTGATGCCCCTATGCTATGTTTATGTATAGGTCCTCTATCTCTGATTTCAATGAACTCGGGAGCTTTGGCGTTTTGCTAAATTATGAAAATTTGTTCTCCCAAAGGCTAGATATGTATTTATTCAATCTATTTTGATTGTCTCTATATGGCAATGGTGTAGAATAAAATTAAACCTAAGCACGCAACACCAATTGGCAACGTTATAATTATTAGAGAAGAAACTTTCAATGTGTGCTCATTATTGACGATGATATGAGATCCAGTGATTGGCCGCCAATTATTTTGCTTGACAAATATGTTCTTTTGGAACAATTGTGTGCTTAATCCTACCAGTGCTTTGTTAATTCTCATTGTTTTTTGGATTTGACTTTGTTTTGTAGTATTCTGACCTTTGCTTTGCTTCGATTTGCTTTACCATGAAAGTCCATGTACTTTCCGTGTATCCTTTTGAGTCAATATAATTTTTTTTGACAAAAAAAAATAAAATCAATTACTTGGTAAAATAATATGTAATGCCTTGTGCATATATATTTGCTCATATCTCTTATCTATTATCCATACGTCATATTATTTGGATAATTCAAGGTACGGAAATTGCCATGTGGCCCAATGTTGATGGAAATTGCTACTAATTTTGGTCACACACAAGTTACCAAATAAACTATAATTAATTCTAGTCACTTACCAACTTTTTATCTCACTCAATTCGAAAAGTATCAACATTTATTTATACTTTCGAAAGTACCGACTATTTTATTAATCTACCAACATCTCTTTTAGTGGCTCGTTAACTATGTTAAATTATTAATTTATACACGAAATCACCAATATTAGTTTAATTTATTTTACAACAGTTGTCGACAGTTGTCACTTTATGTTCCCAATTCATGTTAGTAACTTATTAACATTTTACTTGTTAGGTTTCGAAATAACCAAAATTCGTTAACATTAAGTTACCAACTGTCTTTTATCAATTTTCATCTTGTATGATTTTGAAAACTTTTAACATATATATACTTCCAAAATTACCAACTACTTCAATAATTTATCATTACGCATTTTTCTGGCTCACTCACCATGTCAAAGTTACGAACTTTTTACTTGAAATTACAAACTATAGTCTCATTAATTTACCAACATTTTCAACATTAAGTTATCAACCAATTTTAGTTACTTAGCAACTATTATTTTGCTTGATCTAGAGCTGTGCAAACATTTAATTTTACTTCAAAAATAAGCAACTACTTTAATAATCTAGCCATACATTCTTTTTATGGCTTACCAACAAGTTTGATATTAACTTTTATTCAATATTACCAATCTTAATTTGATTGATTTATAGATAAAATTGCTTTGCAATGTTTTCAAGGTCACAACCACTGTGAGCACCTGTCTTTGTTAATAGGGAGCATCGGCGCAGGGAGGCCTAGTCACAATCCGACGTAATGTGGTGGTAATGGTTGAGCTGGGGGGAGAGAGAGGTTGGGATTTGAATCTCTTTATTGTGGTATATTCCACAAGAAAGTAGGAACGATCTGGTCATTATAGGGCGACCCTCTAATTTCAGAGGCGTATCCCTTCTCAAGTTTGTCGTATTTTCCTCCATCGCTGTTTGTAAAAAAATTCTTAATTGGATATCACTCACATGATTGTGTAGCTAAATTTGCATACTGATGATGTACATAATTTGTAACTCACAAAGATCGATGTTAAACGACACTAGAGAAGTGCACTTCATCTATTTTTGATATGTAATAGTTACAACTCAAAACATTTATTCAAGAATGGTGAAAGTTAATGATAAATATTCAATTTGCATACTCCTAATCATCATCGAGCATGTCTACAAATAGCTTTCGTTTTAATCCATCCATCTTAGGAACAGCCATTTGGACTAAAGCCTAGCTTTCTTCCAGCAACATCATACACCACTTCAAACGTTCTCTGTTGCGCATTACCATAAATGACCAGATCACTATCAGCACCATTCGCTGCAAAAGCTAGGCAAACATGCGAGGCATCCTCGACGTAAAATATCCCGCTAGGGTCCAAGTCGATGTTGACTCCCTTGGCGAAAGAGAATGTTATTGATGGGATCACGACTGTGCTCTCCTTGCTAAAGTCATAGCAAGTATCGAAAAGGGAAACTGCCGGCGCTGTCGTGTAATTCGCCATCGCTTTCCTGACGGTGGTTCTCAAGGCGCTATAGGCTGTTGGAGGTAATCGGGTAATGACAGTTCCCGAATCGATAATCGCGCTTCCATTTGAAAAGACCGTCAATGGTATTGATAGAGGTTTTCCCTCTACCCTGATTCCGACGATACTTATTCCATAGAATTGCGAGTTTTGTGGGACCGTCGATAATGGCGTGAAGCTAATTGAGCTCGGTGTACTGCTGTCCTTGCCGAAAGTCAAGTGTCCAGTAGAGCTAGTGGAAGAGGGCAAGCAGTAGGAGAAATACTTGCCATATTTGGCTGCGGTTTGTTCCACGATGGAGATATTGCTGTCAGAGAGTCCGATCAACCCTGCAGCTGTGCCAAAGAGGCCTTGGTTGTTCTCACCGCAGCCAAATTTGAAATTGTCGATCACCTCCGTCGGCGATATTGTCAACTTCTCAGTTGCGAAGAAGCCTATCGAAGATGAATTGTCCCCATATCGGATGGAATATAGACAAGTTCCGTTGCATCGCGAAGCACCTAAAGATCCAAGAGCATAATACGTTGCTTTAATTACTTCTGGTTATTTTTTCTTGTGATGGTTTTTAACTATTAGAAACAGATATTCCTCATCAACGCTTGAAAAATATTCTAGTAGGACATCATAAGAATTAAGTATCTCAAATGGGGTTGATATTACCGTGGCCGGAAGAAAGTTGAGAGCATGCTGTCGAGGCACACGAGACATTGGAATAGGACGACGATCGCGATGGGTTAAAGATTGGGTCAGACTGATTGTAGCAAGATCCCACGCATGGCTGGCACTGGGTCCACGTGAGAGCGCTGCCGGTGTCGAAAATGAGAGTGAGGTCCTTTTTTGGCGTGCCAAGGCCAACCTTCACTAAGTAGTTGCCAGTGCCAATGGTGATGCCGGACTTCGCTGGAAGACGGCCCACTGCCAAAGCTTTTAGGCTGTCGCTGCTATTGAAGGATTTGGACTGAATCCACTTGACCCTTGATTCATCTTGGAGCAGGATCTTGGTGTGATTCAAAGGATTTTGGTCTTGAACAGGCTGAGAGCATGGGCCATGCTTGTGAATTACCTCCAAGGTCGACTTCAGGTTGCTAGCTGAAAGCATGTCGTGTGAGAGTAACAGATTAGGTGAATGGTAAGTCGATAATCCACTGGTCAAAAGAACAAAATAGATTACCTTATCTTTCCATTCAACGAAGAGTTCGGTTTGGTCAGGTCAACCTCTTAAACATGTGTTCCCACTCTCTCCTTTTGAACGACTTGGCTTCTTGAATAAGACACATCCGATGATCACCATCACTGTATGACCAAGTCCCTCCACTAAATGCAATTTGAAATATTCGGGCGAGCTAATGCAAAAGAGACGGATCACCTGCCTATATGTCTTCTTCTAATCACCCTCTCACCTCTTAATTTCCCCATTAATAGAGTTTAAAGCAAAGCCAACTTAGCCAAGTTGTATCAGAACCCAACAAAAGTATCTGGGTGAAAAATAAGGAGGATTCCATGGCAACTCACAGGCGCAAGGCATGACTTGAGAGAGAGAGAGAGAGAGAGAGAGAGAGAGAGAGACCTTTGGTAGTGGAAGGTGAGCAAGAAGGAGAAGGCAACAGAGAGCTAACTGACACGGTGTGGCTTGTAATCTTCCCGTCTACTCCATAACTATAACCTTGATGCATGAAGCAGATCATGAGGACTTGGAGAGAGAGAAAGAGGAGAGCCCTCTTCAACACGCAGAAAAATGAGCCCTCCATTGATCCGAAGCCAAAAGGAAATAAAACGTATTTGCTTTTCCAAGCCACTGCCGAGAATGCTCCCTCGTTCTGCCTCTTATATAAGATTAGAAAGCCATACACGTCATCCTTCTTATAATTAATCACTTTTTGCGGTCTGTTCGGTTATGTTATATGTAGTTCTAATGAATTACTGAAGGAACGAGCCCCCATGAGGAATTAGTCGCCTTCCTCCCCAAGACTTGTTAAACAACAATCATCGGGCACGAGAGCCGGTCATATATCTAATAAGATTGACAAGTTTTTCTCCGACCCCTAATGGGAGAGAGTCTAACCATACTTCTAATAAGTGGGTCATGGTGACTCTAATAAAAACTTAGTCAAAATAAAATGCGGGTGATATCTATATTTGTAACCACCATTAAGAGATATGGTTTGAGGAAATTTCCTCTGATTAGAGTAATAGGAAAACAAGTCCCAAAAGAAAATTATAGGGGATAAACTATAGTCCACTCGTGTATTATTATGTGATTTTATGCTACTTGAAGGGTTCGTTTGTTTCGCAAAATGTGAATGATTTGCAAAATATTTAAAAAAAAAAATGATCAATGATATCACTTGAAATAATACATCAATGAAAAATATTTTAATTATTTTTGAAAATGTTCAATAATAAATTATTACTAGTAATGAAAAAAAAATTATTGATAATATTTCAAACAATACGAGCTATCAATTTTGGGAAAATATTCTACAAATCATTCATTTATTGAGAAGCAAATGAAATCTAAAGGGAAAATACAATGGGAAAGTAATACATACTATGATGCTTATGGGGCAGAATGTCGAGCAGCTAATCACTCACTCTTTATATTTTTATTTTAGAACCACCTTCATCACTTTTAATTGCTAAGTTATAGTTTGAAAAATTGACCGGCTATTTAACAGCGGTCGACGTGGGATGCGTCAAAAAATAAGCAAAAGAGTACGAGGGCCGTGTCCATTACGTTTTATGTGGGTGTAATTACTTCCTATTCGAGGAATAAGACGCGGCAAGGCAGTAGCTGCCTCCCTCCACTATACTTTTGTAGAGCGCATGGGAGCCGGCCAAATGTCTGAAGAGGTCAACAGAAAAAGTCAAAGGAGACCGTAGACCCAGCTACCCTTTCTAATATTACTACTTTCTCAGCCCCAAAAATTTTTCTCTATATTAATTTTTTTGTGATGCCACTCAAATTCAAGGGAAAAATAAATAAATAAATTCTTTAGGACATTATAGTATGCCCAACAATACTTCACGTTGAGTAATTCATTGGTTAAGTACCAACGTGTGCGCCCCAAAGTTAGTGTAGCAAGAGATGAGGATTTCATCGAATGTGGGATCGGCGAGAGAAGACATGGTCACGAAACGAGTCTGCCCGGGGAACTACAGGTGTCGCTGCGGTCGAAGATGAGATGAAACGAGCTCCTTTTGAGATGACTTGGCCTTGTGGAACGATAGGCTTTCGGATGTTCTTGACGTGATGATTTGAAAAGAGGATGGAGACTAATGTGAAAACGAGTGGGGAAAGTTCTGAAAGAAAAAGCAATGAGGAAAGATATAGAAAGACCTGAAAGAGAATAAAGCACAACCACATACACGTAAATCTCGTCCAATTAGATTCCAAAAGTACCAATTAGATTAAAGTGTTCGAGCCCACAAATGCATTATGGCCTGGACATAATCAATACTTTCACACTTGCCTCCACAAAGAAACTCAATTGAATGTCGATCTCACGGTGTGTAAAATCAAACTTTTAGTGACAGCATGGGATTGTGCTTTGCGTGCGAATGGCGGGTGCCTCGCCTGTCACGAGTTCACATTACTCAGCTCGGTTTAATTTGCTTAACCAGCTCGATTCAAACCCATCATGAGATAGGACGGATCAAACACGATATAGACGACGAGAAGAAAGTGAACGAGCTATTACAGCCACGGATCATCATCTTGTGGAACGATTCACAATATCTTAAGGGTGAGCTAATGGGATGGAAGTCATAGAAAGTATAGGCATTATGCGACTTGAGGATCAAGACAATATAACTGTAATTTAGAGCATCTAACATCTCCCACATGTATATACAAATTAAATGGGTGGATCAGATTAGGTTTGGGTGGATCAAGAATTGATCTAACCCAAATATACATATTCTAATTTAATATAAATTTAGTGACCCATATATTCAACACGATGTGAGCTCAGTTTGGAGGCACAAACCAATCCGGCTCTAATTCTTGATAGTGTTCTCCTTAAAAATGAACCATTGCATATCAAGGGGAAAAAAAAAATTCTAGCCAGGTAAAAACATATTAAACATAAACGAAATAAAATTAGTAAATAAGAAATTATTAAAAAATAGTCCGCCCAAATAACCTGTATTTTGAATGCATTAACAAAGTGACCAATGCTATTGCTCGGCCATCATCACCTGAAATAAAAAATTATACTAATGGTCATTTATTTTTTGGAAATGAATGATTTGAAAAATACTTACAAAAAAATATATCTATCGCTCACAAAAATTAATGAATGAAAAATATTGTCATTATCAATGCTGACGTAGGAACTTCATGATGTCCTTTGATTTTTCATCAAAATGGAACTTCATGAAACACATGAACGTCCTCTGATTTTGATACATAGAATTAATCTATTGCAACTTGATTCTGTTGCAAAAAAAACAATGATAATGATAACTAGGTTATATCTTAGTAATTGCACTCTTATTGTGTAGCTTTATTATTGAGAAAAATGATAGATCTATCACCATAGGTAATCTTTTAATGCACTAAATGGAAAAAGAAAAAGAAAGGAAAGGAAAGGAAAGCAATTGCACGTGCGTTATTTCCAATATCATCCACTTTTTTTTTTTTTTTCTTAGCCAAGCAAGTCAAATTAGATTTTGAACATCAACTAGAACACTGGCATATGGCAGGATATCTTCCACCCGAATTGGTGCATTTGCCGTATGCTAGTGTGCGCCGTTGTGATCCAATTCATCAAACAGACGTGTAGCATTAACACCCTAGTGTTGTTCAACCCTCGCATTTACGAGAAAGTCTACATCATCACATCCTACGAAAAACTCATTGCAAGCATGATAATTGACTCTGTAAACATATTGTTTGTTCTCTTCGCCACCTTCCTCGTTAATCAGGTCGGGCTACGATGGCTATTGCTAAGTAGCATTGGCGGGGTGGTTTTCTCGCTAGCCTCCTTCGAAGCATGCCTCATGTTCATCAAGGTTAGCCACATGAAGCCTTGTGGGCAATGGTCATGGGCTTCATCTTAGGGATTCTGTGATCTTCTTCTCCATCGGGCTGGGATCGATTGCGGCGTGTATTGCTTGGAGATTTTCCCAACAAGGTTGCGTGTGGATGGATGCGCAATTAGCATCGACATCGGCGTGAAGTAAATGGTGAGTATAGGTTCATCGCTAATGTAGGAACTTCATGGATGTCCTCTGATTTTTCATCAAAAAGGAACTTCATGAATGGACGTCCTCTGATTTTCATACACTGAATCAATCTCTTGCAACTTAATTCTATTGCAAAATAAAAATAAAAATGATAATAAGGTCACATTTTAGTAAATGCACTCTTTTTGTCTAGTTTTATTATTGATAAAAAAAATGATAGTTATATCACCACAGGTCATTTTTTAATGCATTAAATGAAAAAAGAAAATAAAAGCAATTGCACGTGTATTGCATGTATATTGCAAGTGTGTTAATAATTTCATATGTCATTCACTTGTTTTTCCTTTTTTAGCCAAGCAAGTCAAAATTAAATTTTGGGAACACCGACCAGAACACCGGCATATGGCAGGATATCTTCCACTTGACTCAATGCATCTACCACATGCTAGTGTGCGCCACTGTGATCTAGTTTGTCCGACGGGCATGTAGCTTTGACACCCTAGTGCTCTTCAGCCCTCACATTTTCGAAAAGGTCCGCATTACCACATCCTACCAAATCCTCCTCATGAGCATGACAATTGACTTCGTGAAGATATTGTTCGTCCTCTTCGCCACCTTCCTCATTGATTGGGTCAGGTGGCGGGGGCTATTGCTGAGCAGCATTGGCGGGGTGGTCTTCTCATTGGCCTCCTTTGGAGCATGCCGCATGTTCTTCGAGCTTGCCCACACAAAGCCCTCATGGGCGGTGGTCATGTGCTTCATCTCAAGAATTTGCTATGTGATCTTCTTCTCCATCGGGCTAGGACTAGTCATGGTGGGATATTGCTTAGAGATCTTCCCAACATGCTTCGACATAAAATATTATTGGTAATGAACTTTTGGTATATATTAATTATTTTAAATGATACAAACAATCAGTTTTAAGAAAATATTTTTTAAATTAATTATATTTTACGAAATAAATGGAATTCAAGAAAAAACTAAAACGCTGTGGAGTCCACTCATAATTGTGTGAAATGAATCTCCGTCGCTGCTCATAGCAATAAGTCACACGCTTTCAAGTTAACATCACAAATTTTTTTCTTTTGTTCTTTTTCCCAAATTGTCGACCATGATTTAGTAAAGGCTGGTCATCATGTCACACAAGCAGGAGAATTGGAGTACTGTTTTGAGCTGACAAAACAAAAGAAAACCATATCAATAATCTGCTTTGTACGGAAATAGAAGATTATAGTAATACCGTAAGTGCAAAGTAAAATCTTAACTAAAGATGATCGATTTCAAAGTGCGAATAGATTTCAAATTAGGAACCTAAAACCTATCCTATCAAGATAGGTTACTAGTTTTTGGAATTGAGAATTGAACTGTTGATGCTGGAATCGGCCGATTTTTGTCTCATTTCTTTTTTCATTCAAAATTATAACCGAGGTGGTGAATTCATAGATCATTTCGTGTACAAATGAAGATTCAAGGGCTTGGAAGCCGAGAAGGAAAGACCAAGTCGATGAGAAAATGTTACAAGTCTTCGCTAATCTCGTGTTTCTTGAAGTGAGAGTCACTTTCATTTTTGTTTTTGTGGGCCAAAATTGAGAAAATGTTCCATAGTTTTGCTTCCAAAGAAAGGAGATCAGCAGCAAGGGATGGAGCCAGAGGCGACAACGGTCTAAAAGAGAAAGTCATGGTTAGGTCCTAGGTCTACCCTAGGGTAGAATCAACTGCAGGGCCCTAAACTAAGAATCGAACCAGCTGAGGTCAGTTCTAATTATTGAAACCGGGAAATGAATTGATCCTCATGTGAACCGGCTGGGTAAAACAAGTTCGGGACGATTGAACTGATTCGGTTAACTCATGACAACCCACTTTTTTGCATTCATACGAATATCTACGTTGTCTCTATTTTTATTTTTCTTTGACTTTTGATCATGTTTTCACTTCTGCCCAGCGGATTAAAATGAATGCCTTTTCCAGCCGGGTCATTGTCATCTGTCTCTGCCGTGAAAATTTTTTGTATACCAAGTCTAGCGCGGGACTTTTTTGTCTTGACTTCCACCATTGGTGTTCTGGATGTGATTAAAGGAAGGAGAGAGAGAGAGTGGATAGAGAGAAAATAAGTTTTAATATGAGGACGGTCATATCCCCGTTGGCCTTCTTTTTTATAAGAAAATTCAAATAAGAAGTAAAATTTTATTAAAAATGCTACATATGGACAAATTGCCGGAATTTATCGCCAAAGGCATTTACGTCTAATATGGAGCTCAATTAATTGGTTAAAACGTTTGGACATTAAAGTGAGTGCCGTATGAAAGTTATGACACTTCTAGTTTTTGTTCTCATTAATATTCATACGCCTACAATATGTTCAATTTTTAGAGTGATTATGCATGAGTATTTCAAGAGTACTTCACCAATGACTCGCACTTCAAAGAGTGCTAGTGAGATAATATTTAAAGCTTGATAGAGTAATGACCCACGGAGAATTCTCTCCTCAGTGATTCTTCATCTTCAGCTTGAGGCCGAATGTCTAGCTTAGAGGGAAGGGCAAACAATTCATCTTGTCACTTGCTGGGTCTTGACGAGAGATATTGCATTAGAACTGATGTGGGCCAAAAAGCACAAGCCCATTCTATTGGGTCTCGGCCCATTAGAATAGACACGGGCCACGTCAAGGAGAGAGAATCCCGTGTAGGTCTCTCACAACTAGAAGGTGGAGTTCACACTTGAGGGGGAAGCTCAGCCCATCTAGGATAGGACGCGTCCATGCCGCGAAGAAGACTAACCGCAATTGGGCCTTCTAAGGCCTTGTTCAAGTAAGCCCAATGCATTTTCTATATTCTAAATGACATGCTTATCATGAACCATGTATGGTCCAAGAGAGAGGGAGCACCCAAATTTCCATGTCTTTACTCGAAGGATAAGTTTGGGCAAGCATAGTAAATATGGCCACCGTACAAGGTAGACACATGTTTTAGAGGGGGATCGATTCTAGGATTAGGCTGGTCCAATCCTAGAACTTGGAACTTATCCACAAAGAGACGATTTCCAAATACTGAAACTTGAAACTGACCCTGAATCAACAACCGACCCTGGATCAATTCTGTTGGTTTGGTCCAGTTCCAAAGTTGAGCTTCATTCTTTTGTATTACTTGTAAGGACAAATTTACTCTTTCAAAATACATATCCATCAACACATCATATTTAGAATCATAATACTTAGCAACAAAATGACTATATTTAACAACTCATAAAAAAATGAATAAGAAAAATAAAATAAACAATAAAAAGTTCAAAATATGTAACATAAAACATACGACTTCATTACTCATTCATCTATAAAAAAGATTGCTCCTCAAGAAAATCACAAGGATAGCTACGGAAATCACGGTGATAGCTACCGTAACCACAAGGTAAAAAACCGTAGGGAAAGATAAAAACTACTTCCTTCTTGTTCCCATCACCCCAATTGAGCCAAGTGATTTCTTTCAAATGGGTGCCATCTGATTTAAAAAATAATGAAATATCGGGCAATCAATATTGCTTTCCCTGATTTTCAAGATCAACAATCAAAATTTAAACATGCGATATATTGAGATTTACCCATCAGATTTCGACAAACTGAATATTGTCGGAAAGCTCTCGACACGCAAAACCCAATTCCATCGTCAGGTTTAGTCAAATATATAAAAAGGTAAAAAATGAGGATCTACACTTGGGAATTAAATGTTCATCTGTGCCAGATATTCTATTCCTGCTAGCTAGATTAATTCTACTCCATTCGGCTTTCGCTCCACGTCTTTCGCTAGTGATTAAATGCTGGCAATCAAATGATGGTGGCCATACCTACAGTGGCAACAACAAAGGTGATCGCAACACTCTTAGGCTTAATTTATTTTGCAAAAAATAAATGATTTGAAGAATATTTCCTAAAAATGATCAATTATATCTTTTGAAATAATTAGCCAATAAAAAATGCTTTCATTATTGATAACAATGTATCTATATATCTTTGAGGATGATGAAAAAAATTTTGTTCATTCATTTTTGTGAATAATATATGTTATCACTTTAGAAAAATGTTTCTAAATTATTCATTTTCTACAAAATAAATGAAGCACCTTGAGTGCATGCCTTTTGGACAACCTTTAGCAGAGTCTAACCTACGAACTCGGAGTGATCCGGGACATGCTTCCCTACTTAGGTTTTGGTGCCAATAAGATTTCTTGAAGGAGATAGGAATGAGAGATAATGCTCATGCAAACGTTATGATCCTACGCAAAGACAACACTCTTATGAGCTTGATGGTGACGTTGACGAAGATATTAGGGAGTTTCTCAGTACTCATAGAGGCAATCGATTGCAAGGTGAAGATGAAGCCCAAAATCAATTTCCTAAGTCAATCCAAATTGCCAACCTAGAAGGCAAGTCTATGAAAAAGACTTGACAGACCGAGACCGAATAAACCATGACTATTCATTAGATTGGAATGATGAAGCAGAGAGATTTTTCGAGAAGATGGATGGGCGAAAAAATAGATTTTACGAGGCTTAAATGAGGTACTGCATGAAATTTGCCATGCTAAAGAAATCTAATCAAATGGATATTTCTTCTCATATACTATGAGATCTGGCGAGGGTTGGCTGGTAAGGGTTGGCCGGCCCTAGATCTAAAAACCCAAAAAAAAAAAAAAAAAAAAAAAAAAAAAAATCATAAAAATTCAAAATATTATGAAAATATTATTAAAAATAGTGTCACGTCAGCGCCGGTTGTCCACTTTAGTAATTTCCAGCCAAAATTGGCTGGATAGACTTGATTGGGAAGAAGTGAAAATGTTTAGATTGAATTGGCAAA
Source organism: Eucalyptus marginata (assembly GCA_014182565.1). Taxonomy (NCBI): domain Eukaryota; kingdom Viridiplantae; phylum Streptophyta; class Magnoliopsida; order Myrtales; family Myrtaceae; genus Eucalyptus; species Eucalyptus marginata. The sequence goes on from CM024591.1 coordinate 20,901,932, forward strand.
ATTGAAAAGTTTAGGATTAAATTGGCAAATGCACAATAAATTTATGAATTTTTGGATAATTTTCCTAATCTTGGTGGTGATGTTGACAGAAATATTAGGTTGTTTTAGGTACTCAAGAGGCAATCGACTCCAAGGTGAATTTGAAGCCCGAAATCAATTCCCTAAGTCAATTCGAATTGCCAACCTAGAAGGCAAGTCTATGAAAAAGACTCGGTAGATCGAGACCGAAGAAACCATGACTTTTCAACTACAAGAACTTGAAATCATGATGCTTGTTCTTAGATTGCAATGATGAAATAGAGAGATTTTTCGAGAAGATGGATGGGCGAAAAAAGAGAATTTACTAGCTTAAATGAGGTACTGCGTGAAATTTGCCATGCTAAAGAAATCTAATCAAATGGAAATTTCTTTTCATATACTATGAGAAATATTTATTTAGATAGCTTTAAAATTATGTGCTTCTGCATAGAAGAGATGTAATTCTTTCTTGAGTTGATCATGTTTTTCTCCATCACAGATTGGAAAAAATTTCTAAAAAATATAGACATATGTTTAGTTAAATTTGCATATTAATGATTTCCCTAGTTTGGAACTCACACAAATCGATGTTGAATGACACGAAAGAAGGCATCGTAATAGCACCTCCATTATTCTTGATTTGAAACGGTTACAATTCAGAACATTTAACACATGACGACATATTCAATTTGTATACACATGACGACATATTCAATTTGTATACTCCTAATCGTCATCGAGTATATCTATATATAACTTTCATTTAATTCCATCCATCTTAGGAACAGCCATTCGAACCAAAACCCAGCTTTCCACCGGCAACATCGTACACAACTTCAAACTTTCTCTGCTGCGTATTACCATAAATGCCCAGATTACTATCAGCCCGATTTGGTGCAAAGGCGAGGCACACTTCCGAGGCACTCACGATGTAAAATATCCCGTCAAAATCCAAATCAGCATCGACTCCCCCAGCGAAAGAGAATGTTATCAATGGGTACGTGATTGTGCTCTCTTTGCTGAAGTCATAGCAAGTATCAAGAGGGGGAAGCGCCCGCGCCATCGTGTAATTCGCCATCGCACTCCTGAATGCAGTTCTCAAGGCACTGTAAGCAGTTGGAGGCAATCGGGTAATGACAGTTCCCGAGTCGATGATGGCGCCTCCACTCGAAAAAACAGTCGATGGTATTGATAGACGATTCCCTCCTACAGCGATTCCTTGGATACTTATTCCGTAGAATTGCGAGCTTTCTGGAACCGTTGATAACGGCGTGAAGCTAACCGAGCTCACTGCCCTGCCATCCTTACCGAAAGTCAAGTGTCCTGTGGAGCTAGGGGAAGAGGGCAAGCAGTAGGAGAAATACTTCCCATATTTGGCCGCAGTTTGTTCCACGAAGGAGATCTTGTCATTCGAGAGTCCCATCAACCCTGCAGTTTTGCCGGAGAGGCTGTTGTTCTGGCCGCAGCCAAATTCAAAATTGTCGATCACCTCCATCGGCGTTATAGTCAACTTCTCGGTTGCGAAGATGCCGTCCGAATATGATTGGTCGAGGTACTGAATGTCATATAGACATGTTGAACCAGAGCATCCCGAACTACCTAAAGATACTGCACAACACATTGCTTTAATTAGTTCTAGTTGTTCTTTTGATGGTTTTTCACTCTTAGAAATTTCCCGACTATGCTCCAAGAACATTCTAGTAAGACATCATGAGTATCAAGTATCTCGAATGTGGTGGATTATTACCGAGTTGAGAACATGATGTCGCAGTGCACGAGATATTAGCATAGGATGATGATTGAGATGGGTTGAATTTCGGTTCGGACTGAGTGTAGCAAGATTTAGTGCACGGCTCGCACTGAGTCCACGTGATGTCGCTGCCTGTGTCAAATACAAGAGTGAGGTCCTTCTTTGGCGTGCCAAGGCCGATTGTCACTACATAATTGCCAGTGCCGATGGTTATGCCGGACTTCGCTGGAAGACTGGCTGTGGCCGAAGCTTTTAGGCCATCGCTGCCATTGGAGGATTGGGACTGAATCCACTTGACCCTTGATTCGTCTTGGAGCAGGACTTTAGTGTGATTTAGAGGATTGGGGTCCTGAACAAGGGGAAAGCATGGGCCATGCTTGTGAACTACTTTCAAGGTCGACTTTCCGCTGCTAGCTGAAAGCATGTCATGCGACAGTAAGAGATCATGTGAAATAGTAAGATAATACTGCGTTTATAAAAGAAAAGATCGTTCTATTTTTCCAGACCACAAGGACTTCGTTTTGGATGAGAGTTTACTGGGAACCAAGTCCCTCCACTGAATGCAGCAAAAGACTTAGCTTTTTGAATGGGACAGATCAATATGATCACCACCACGCACGACCAAGTCCCTCCACAAAATGAAATTTGAACTATTCGGCGCCAGATAATGCAAAAGAGACAGATGACCTGTTTTATGTCTTCTTCTGATAATTCTCTTAACTCTTAATTTCCCCATTAATATGATCACACATTTATCGATTTGAACAAATAGTTTAAAGTGAAGCCTGCTCAGCCAAAAGAAGTACTGTGTGTAAAATAGGAAGAATCCATGGTCACGCACAGGTGCAGGGCATGGCTTTGTATGACTAAGTAGAGAGCGGTATACCTTCCCTCCGTCCTAAGGTTCATGTTCGATTATCATGGGCACCAATTTGAACCGATATTGTTCATGTTCTAGTTTGTTCAGGATCCAGAAAATTCCGTACAGAGAGAGAGAGAGAGAGAGAGAGACCTTTGCTAGTGGAAGGCGAGCAGGAAGGAGAAGGCAGTAGAGAGCTAACTGACAGACTGTGGCTTGTAATCTTCCCTTCTACTCCATAAGGACAACCTTCGTGCATGAAGCAAACCATGAGGATATGGAGAGAGAGAAAGAGGCGAGCCCCGTTGAACACACAGAAAAATGAGCCCTCCATCTATCTGAAAGAGAAAATATGAATTGCTTTGCCAATGATGCTCTCTCGTTCAGCCTTTTATATAGGATTTTCGACCGGCAGTTGAATCAGATTATAATGCCATACACGTCATCCTCCTTAAAATAAATTACATCATTCTGTCAATTCGGTCATTTTTTTTATTATTTAGCACTAATTAGTCGCTTTCCTCCGCTCGAATTCTTTTTTGTTGATAAACAACAATTATTGAGCATCATAGCCGGTCAAGTATCCGAAGAGAGAAACTAAGTTTTTCTATGACCCGGTGAGGGGGAGTCCAATCATACATCTGATTGGCAAGTCACTAATAATTCGTATACAAACTTAGCCAAAATGAATTATTAGTGATGTCAATAATTGTGACCCACAAATCAATAATATAGTTTGAGAGAGCTTCCCCAATTAGGGTTCTAGGAAGACATGACCCAAAATAAAATTAAAGGGAAAAAATTAGAGACTCCACTCATGTATTACTATGATTTTTTAGAAAAATATTTCTAAATTATTCATTTTCTGCAAAATAAATGAAGCACCTTGAGCGCATACCTTTTGGGCAACCTTTAGCAGAGTCTGACCTACGAACTCGGAGTGATCCGGGACATGCTTCCCTAGTTAGGTTTTGGTGCCAACAAGATTTCTTGAAGGAGATAGGAATGAGAGATAATGCTCATGCAAACGTTATGATCCTACGCAAAGACAACACGCTTATGAGCTTGATGGTGACGTTGACGAAGATATTAGGGAGTTTCTCAGTACTCACAGAGGCAATCGATTGCAAGGTGAAGATGAAGCCCAAAATCAATTTCCTAAGTCAATCCAAATTGCCAACCTAGAAGGCAAGTCTATGAAAAAGACTCGAGAGACCGAGACCGAAGAAACCATGACTATTCATTAGATTGGAATGATGAAGCAGACAGATTTTTCGAGAAGATGGATGGGCGAAAAAAATAGATTTTACGAGGCTTAAATGATGTACTGCGTGAAATCTGCGTGCTAAAGAAATCTAATCAAATGGATATTTCTTCTCATATACTATGAGATCTGGCGAGGGTTGGCCGGTAAGGGTTGGCCGGCCCTAGAACCTCCCCCCCCCCCCCTCCCCCGCCCAAAAAGAAGAAGAAGAAACCATAAAAATTCAAAATATTATGAAAATATTATTAAAAATAGTGTCACGTCGCGCCGGTCATCTACGTCAGTAATTTCCAGCCAACATTGGCTAGATGGACTTAATTGGGAAGAAGTGAAAATGTTTAGATTGAATTGGCAAAATTGAAAAGTTTAGAATTGAATTGGCATATGTGCAATAAGTTTATGAATTTTTGGATAATTTTCCTAAGCTTGATGGTGATGTTGATGGAAATATTAGGGAGCTTCCAGGTACTTGCAATCGACTCCAAGGTGAAGATGAAGCCCAAAATCAATTCCCTAAGTCAATTCAAATTGCCAACCTAGAAGGCAAGTCTATGAAAAAGACTCAATAGATCGAGACCGAAGAAACCATGACTATTCAACTGCAAGAACTCGAAATCACGATGCTTGTTCTTAGATTGCAATGATGAAACATAGCGATTATTCGAGAAGATGGATGGGCGAAAAAAGAGATTTTACTAAGCTTAAATGAGGTACCACGTGAAATTTACCATGCTAAAGAAATCTAATCAAATGGAAATTTCTTCTCATACACTATGAGAAATATTTATTTAGATAGCTTTAAAATTATGTGCTTACGCATAGAAGAGATGTAATTCTTTCTTGAGTTGATCATGTTTTTCTCCATCACAGATTGGAAAAAATTTCTTAAAAATATAGACATATGTCTAGTTAAATTTTCATATTAATGATGTCCCTAGTTTGGAACTCACACAAATCGATGTTGAATGACACGAAAGAAGGCATAGTAAATTAGTAATAGCACCTCCATTATTATTGATTTGCAACAGTTAAAATTCAGAACGTTTAACACATGACGACATATTCAATTTGTATACTTGTAATCGTCATCGAGCATATCTATATATAACTTTCATTTAATTCCATCCATCTTAGGATCAGCCATTCGAACCAAAACCCAGCTTTCCACCGGCAACATCGTACACAACTTCAAACGTTTTCTGCTGCGTATTACCATAAATGGTCAGATTACCATCAGCCTGATTTGGTGCAAAGGCAAGGCACACTTGCGAAGTGCTCGCGATGAAAAATATCCCGTTAGGGTCCAAATCAGCATCGACTCCCCCAGCGAAAGAGAATGTTATGAATGGGACCGTGATTGTGCTCTCTTTGCTGAAGTCATAGCAAGTATCAAGAAGGGGAAGCGCCGGCGCCATCGTGTAATTCGCCATCGCACTCCTGAATGCAGTTCTCAAGGCACTGTAAGCAGTTGGAGGCAATCGGGTAATGACAGTTCCCGAGTCGATGATGGCGCCTCCACTTGAATAAACGGTCGATGGTATTGATAGATGATTCCCTCCTACAGTGATTCCTTGGATACTTATTCCGTAAAATTGCGAGCTTTGCAGAACTGTTGATAACGGCGTGAAGCTAACCGAGCTCACTGCCCCACCATCCTTACCGAAAGTCAAGTGTCCTGTGGAGCTAGGGGAAGAGGGCAAGCAGTAGGAGAAATACTTCCCATATTTGGCCGCAGTTTGTTCCACGATGGAGATCTGGTCATTCGAGAGTCCCATCAACCCTGCAGTTCTGCCGAAGAGGCCTTGGTTGTTCTGGCCGCAGCCAAATTCAAAATTGTCTATCGCCTCCGTCGGTGTTAGGGTCAACTTCTCGGTTGCGAAGAAGCCAATTGTATATGATTGGTCGCCGTACTGAATGGCATATCGACATGTTGACCCAGAGCATCCCGAACGACCTTAAGGTAGAGCACAACACAATGCTTTAGTTAGTTCTAGTTATTCTTTTGATGGTTTTTCACTCTTAGAAACGAAGATTTCTCGTCTATGCTTTAAGAACATTCTAGTAAGACATCATAAGTATCAAGTATCTCAAATGTGGTGGATTATTACCAAGTTGAGAACCTGATGTCGTGTTGCACGAGACATTAGCATAGGATGATGATTGAGATGGGTTGAATATCGGTTCGGATTGAGTGTAGCAAGATCCAGCGCACGGCTCGCACTAGGTCCATGTGAGGCAGCTGCCGGTGTCAAATTCGAGAGTGAGGTCCTTTTTAGGTGTGCCGAGGCCGATTGTCACTATGTAATTGCCAGTGCCGATGGTGATGCCGGACTTTGCTGGAAGACTAGCTGTGGCCGAAGCTTTTAGGCCATCGCTGCCATTGGAGGATTGGGACTGAATCCACTTGACCCTTGATCCGTCTTGGAGCAGTACTTTAGTGTGATTTAGAGGATTGAGGTCTTGAAAAAGTGGAGAGCATGGGCCATGCTTGTGAACTACTTCCAAGGTCGACTTTCGGCTGCTAGCTGAAAGCGTGTAATGCCACAGTAAGAGATCATGTGAAGTAGTAAGATGATAATGCATTTGTAAAAGAAAAGATTGTTCTACTTTTCCAGTCAACAAGGACTTGGTTTTAAATGACAGCTAACTGGGGACCAACTCCCTCCGCTAAATGCAGCAAAAGACTTAGCTTTTTGGATGTGACAGATCAATATGATTACCACCATTGCACTACCAAGTCTCTCCACAAAATGAAATATGAACTACTCGGCGACAGTTAATGCAAAAGAGACGGATGACCTGCCTTGTGTTGTCTTCTGATCATTCTCTTAATTCTTAATTTCCCCATTAATATGATCACTCATTTATGGATTTGAACAAATAGTTTAAAGTGAAGCCTTCTCAGCCAAAAGAAGTACTCTGTGTAAAATAGGAAGAATCCATGGTCACTCACAGGTGCAAGGCATGGCTTTGTATGACTAAGTAGAGAGCGGTATACTTTCCCTCCGTCCTATGGTTCATGTTCGATTACCACGGGCACTGAATTGAACCAATCTTGTTCTTGTTCTAGTTTGTTTCAGGATCCGGAAAATTCCATAGAGAGAGAGAGAGAGAGAGAGAGAGAGAGAGACCTTTACTAGTGGAAGGCGAGCAAGAAGGAGACGGCAAGAGAGAGCTAACTGACATAGTGTGGCTTGTAATCTTCCCTTCTACTCCATAAGGACAACTTTCGTGCATGAAGCAAACCATGAGGATATGGAGAGAGAGAAAGAGGCGAGCCCCGTTGAACACACAGAAAAATGAGCCCTCCATCTATCTGAAAGAGAAAATATGAATTGCTTTGCCAATGAAGCTCTCTCGTTCAGCCTTTTATATAGGATTTTCGACCGGCAATTGAATCAGATTCTAAAGCCATACACGTCATCCTCCTTAAAATAAATTACATCATCCCGTCAATTTGGTCATTTTTTTTCTTTAGCACTAATTAGTTGCTTTCTTCCTCTCAAATTCTTTTTTGTTGATAAACAACAACTATTGAGCACCATAGTCGGTCAAGTATCTGAAGAGAGAAACTAAGTTTTTCTCCGACCCGGAAAGGGGTACTCCAATCATGCATCTGATTGGCAAGTCACTAATAATTCGTATGCAAACTTAGCCAAAATTAAATATTAGTGATGTTCATAATTGTAATCCACAAATCAATAATATAGTTTGAGAGAGTTTCCACAATTAGGGTTCTAGGAAAACATGACCCAAAAAAAAATTAAAGGGAAAAAATTATAGACTCCACTCATGTATTGCTATGATTTTTTATGCCACTTAACAAGAAAATTCAAATGTACAAAATATGCACAAAATAAGTATAACGAGCGGTTAATTAAGCACCAAGATACGTACAAAATAAGTGTAACGAGATGAGAGTGCTTTGTTGAATTAACAAATAGGTGAAAAAGAAGAAGATATTATTACTCAATGATTTAGTTATGTTGAACGAAGACCTTCTAGTGCTAATGGGAGGAGCAAGAAATGGAGACTCGCATCACAAGGGATCATGGAAGAATTAATAGAGAAGAAACCGAGAAGAATGATATAGAGCGCTTCAAAAGATTGTATAGTAAGCATTAACTTAGCAGGATAATTCTTGATTTGTTCTTATTTTATTGATTTTCTAGACTATCTCATTAAGATTTTACCTCATATCGTTCATGTTTAGTAGTTATACTATCAGGGAACTACATATATTGGTGTTAATGCATTTTTTCATGTTGATGCCAAAGAATACATACTTTTAGTGATAGACTTAATTGATGAGAGTAGAATTTGGCGAAAATAGAAAGTCATCATTGATAAGAACAATTGATAACTTGAAGGGAATCAACAACATGAAAATTATCGACGGGAACCCTCACCAAAACTTAGGAAGTTGATCAATAATGTCCTCAGTAGTGAGCAATCGACACTAAAACATAACTATCAGGTGGTTGTGTTTATTACTGCTATTTTAGGGTTTTTATAACTTCTTGTAGATAAGTGTTGCAAGATATTTTATAACTTCTTATTGATAAGTGTTGCAAGATAATAGGAGATAGTGTTACTTGTTGTAACCGTCAATGGAATTACGAAACTATTTCTTTATTCAAATGTAGTAATTGTTATATGCATCCGTCTATACAAAAGGATAAATACCCCAAGTGTATTCATTGTAAAATCATAATTAATCATCAAGAACGGGCATAAGACATTGCAAGTGCCATAACTTTTATACATTGCTCGCTAGAGTACCATAAATTTTTTTAAAAAGGTCTGCCCAAATGCTGAAAACTAGATGTAGCATGGCAATTGTGGTGAACGTTTTTAAAAAGTTATAGCACTTAAATGATTAATTGAAAAGTGATATGACACTCAAATGATTGAAAAAAAGAAAAAAAGAAATTATGGTACCTAAGCGAACATTGTACATAAGTTATGGCACTCAAGTGATAAAAAAAATATTGCGAAATTTAAGTGAGTATCATACGAATGTTATGATATTTGTTGTTGGGATATAATACGCGAAAACGACAAGATCTTGCAATTTATGTTAACGCGAAATCACCAGAGAAATAAATAAGAAAAATAAGGACATCAGAAATTTACGTGGTTCGGTCCGAGTATAGACAATCAGAGTTTACAATCACTCACACGCTCAAGTGTTTCCCACACCTAGATTTAACCCAAAACCCAAAGTGTTTATAAATAACAACTCACTTGGATATAAACTCATGGCACAAAATTACCACGCGTTCAAGCTCAAAAATACAATGCTCTACGTACACCAAAATCAGGACGTACGGCTTCGCGTATTTCTTAAAGCTTCTCGCGGCTTCTTTTGAAATCGTTGGACATGCGGCTTCTTTTCAGTTATGCTTTTCGCAAGCTTCAGCGGCGTCATCTACGTAGGGTTTCCTTTCATTAAACCGACTTCACGCACCCCGAACCTGGGCACACCAACGCTTTCTTCACGTATAGAGGAACTTCACGCTGAACCTGTGTGTGTGGGCCCAAGGTCAAAGCCACTTTATCTTTTAGATATTCACGTGCAGAGGCTTCATCCGTAGAAGGTATTGTGATGGGCCCTACGAAGAAACCTTCTGTCGACTTCTGCAAAACTTTGCTGCAGTTATATATATATATATATGTATATGTATATTCTATTTTATTTTCTCTTTTGTGCAGCTTCAAGAGTCTAGCGAATCGCATTTTGTAAACGCGCACTCGAGATATAATTTAACATTTGTGACGTTCGTTTCCCCATTAAACAACATATTCCCAATGTACTTTTATTAGTTTATTAATGTCAGTGTCTTTTTAACTTCTATTATTTATAGTCTTTTATCTTTAAATTCATTGTTCTTCTTTTTTTGTTAGGCCAATTGCATTCCTATCTAAAATCACCACTGAATTCGTTTAATTAAAGAACCAAAGTTTAACTTTTGGATGAAAGATTTTTCACTACTTGGGTCAACACCCATTTCGAGCAAAAAAAAATTTTAGCACACTTAGTGGGACGAATTTTGTTGATGAGGAGACTATGATGCAAGAACAAAAAATCAATAAGAGTTCAATAATACTATTAGCAACAACAATCTAGTGCCACAAACTTGTGACGAAGTTGATGCACATTCGAAATCTTCAACTACTGGGAGAACAGCGAGAGGAAATCAATGAGAAGCGGGTGATCTTCCAAGACATCTCACTGAAGAGCAGTTAATGAATGTTGCTTCAAATTTTAGTATGGTGTCAACCATGAGAAGATTGCTTGAAGAATAATAGAATGACATGGTCGACTATGGTCAAACCAATGATCATTAATGTTGTGAATGGTATTGTCAAAGCCAGGATCATCCAATCGACTACTACAATTCCAAGCAAATTCAATGTAACAGGGTACATTTCTAATCTCTCTCCATTTATTGATGCTAATAATGTTGGTTAGAGTAGTCAACACCCTATAAGAATTATGAAAAGGCCCCAATCTTGTAATTGATGGTGGAAAAATGAAAATAACCAACTTAAAACTAGTCTAAATACTATGAATGATAATAATAATTGGGCAATCAAAATGTTCAACATAACATGCCTTTTTTGAATGTGGAAAATGTTAGGGCAGTTAAACCAATACAAAATTTTAATGTAAGGCTAACCATACCGCCATATAATTGACAAATTCCTCAAAGGCCAAATTTGACGATTGATGCCAATATGGATAATTAGGCTAGACCACAGTCTCTACCTAGGGGGAAAAGATGGTCAACCTTGTCGACAATGGATTAAACAAGTGGCTGATGTTGTATTACAATACTTATGAACTTATAGAAGGGTTGTTAGACCAGTTTATAGCAAGCCACATCCTGATTAGATCGATACCATACCCTATTCTAGAGGATTAAGACTTATAACTTTGCCTTTTTCACTAGCGAAGATGAACATTGACCATTGAACACATCGGTCAAATTATAGCCTAGTGTGGGGAGGCATAAATAAATGAATTTTTAAGACCTATATTATTTCCTTTGTCTTTATTAAAATTTGTTTTCACTTGTGACACTAACCACCACCCCAATTCTGTTGGTAATTGGGCTGAGATGGAACGACAATTCCATCAATTTTACGTCCCCAACTAAATTGGGAAATTGTAAAAAAAAAAAAAAAAAATTGGATTAAGTTGACAAAATTGAAAATTTTATAATTAAATTGGTCGCGGTACAATAAATTTAGAATTTTTTGGACAATTATCCATACTTACTATTAATGGCAAGAAATCGTATTGTTACCTTCTAGCCTAAAGCTTATCCCAAGATAACTAGGCCCAATCTTTCAATTTCATCACCGAAGGCCCCGTTTGGTTCGGCTTTAGGAATGGACTTTGAGACTTTAAAGTCCCTTAACCAAATGCAAACACGTCTGATTCGATTTTTTGGATGACTTTGGCAAAATACAATTGCATCTCCAAATGGCTCTCAGGGCCTTTAGCCCAATGTAGTTCTGGAGGTACTTTGAGAAATTGCATCTTCGGAATGCAAATCCCGGTACTGTTCATCTTCTTCGGAGAAACGAATGGAGGCTGACGATCGCCAGCCAAGGAGTGGCCCACGCCGACGACGTCGCCTGAGGCATCGCTCGACCTCAACAACCGCTGCCTGGGGGTTGCGGCCACCCGGCAACCTCAGGCATCGCCTGGTCGCTGGACCTTAGGCGTCAAGCGACCCAGGCGACGGTCACGCGACCTCAAGCGACGGCCGCGCGACCTTAGGTGTCGCCTGGGTCGCGTGACCTACCGGCAACAGGCGACCCTCGCCTAAGGTCACCGGACATTGACTGCCGGTGGCCAGATCGGTGGCTACATTAAAAAAAAATTTAAACACTTTTTTTATATATAAAATTTAGTAAAAATCCTTTACAAAATGTAGTTTTTACCAAATGGTGTTTAAGCTAAAGTCCTTTCACAATGCACTTTAAAACTACAATTTACCAAACGCTATTTGCATTTTCACAAACCCCTTTAACTCATAGGTATTTGCATTTTCCTAATGACATTTACCCAAAATCGAACCAAACAGGCCCTAAATTACCTGTTTCCAATTCTGAGAACTTCCAATTTTTTCCATCCAAGGAACGCAACAATAATTTTTTTTGCCGATCCAGTTCCTCCTCAGGGAGATTGTCGATTTCTGATTCTTTAGTCGAATCCCCCAATTTTTCATTCTCCAAATGCTTAGCCGATTTTCCAGACATTTGGATTTGATGAAAGTGCAACAAACAATTTCCGAAATTTCTTTATTGCTTCGCTGTGAAATTACTCATGACAAAATTCTTTTGGCCAAATTTTTCTTGTAAGTTTGAGTCTTTTGAGTTTCTTGACTTACCTTATAATTAAAATACTAATGCAATACTTAAGTTTGGAAATTTCTGCCTAGCGAAACTAGTTTGGAGGAATTCATATATCGAGATTTCTTTTCAGGAGATTCAATCTAGACAAATTTGTTTTCAAAGCTACCAAATTCTTTTAAGGGGATTGATGAGGGAAATTGTGCTACCGTTGCTGATAGTGACGTGAAGAAAGTTCAAGGTTCAAAGGGTGTCCACATGGTTTGAATTACTATCTGTGGAGCAATTTTATTACTTTGCTCGTTATAAAGGATGCCCAGGCAGCTCGCAGGAGTCGAGTTCTATCCGAGAAACGACGAAATATTAGAAGTACCCAGAGATTACGCTTTTAATTAACTTTTCAATCTTTAATATATACTATTAGGTCATTAAATATTTAGTTGATTATGTTTCATTTCTATTAGTTATCCAATTAGGAAATTAGGTACGCCAATTTCTCTGTATATATATCGTTGTTAATGTATTTCATTTGTTAGCTTTTGATTATGATTTTATATTGAGTTTATTAAGTTACTGCCAAACTTCGGGATTTCTCCCCATTTCCTATGTCTTTTTTACTGATTTCCTTCCCTTTCGTGGTATCCTATTTTCCTCCCCTTTCTATGATTTAAAACCTATTTTGACCTTCTTTTGTTATGCGCTTCCATTCTGCATCAGTTTCAATTTATATTAGCGATAGGTTTCACATGTCTGAAGGAGTGGAAATTTACATTTGTTTGAGAGAGCCTATGTAAAGAGGGATTTAATTAATAGGAAGATTAAAGATATTGAACTCTTAAATAAGCTTGGCAAATTCGATCAGTGGGTATATATTTACATATGTAGACATTTGGAACATAGTTGACGTGTCATTGATTTTAGGTGGCGGGGGAGTTTTCTCAATCAATCGGACCTAGTCCCAAAACTAAGGCCAATGTTAAAACATGCAAGCAGGATTTAAGAAGATTAGTACATTAAGAGTGTTATAACTTTCATACGTCGCTTGTTTGAATGTCATAACTCTTTTTTTTTTTTTCATTCACTTGAGCACCACAAATTTGAAAAATCAATCACTTAAATGCTATCAGCGATTTGTCTTGCCGAAAAAGTCGGTGTGGCATTAATTTGCAATGTACATGGCATGTCAAAAAGTTGAAGTTGACATTTGAGAAGGCAAACAACGTCGCTTGAATGTCTAATTGAAGGATAGCAGAAGTTCCAATAACTTCACGAATAATCATTTCAATGCCATAAATTTTTAGAAGTGAAAACTAGGTTCATTAATTTTCAAAAAGGTGATCACTTAAGTGATAAGAAGAGAGAGTTTGGAAATGGCATCGTCTAATTGGGAAAGATTTTTAAAAATAGCAAGAAACGACAATGTTTGTTATATTCTTGCATGCTCGACAAAAATTTCCATGTTGAACTTCAGTTTATTTTTAAAAATTTCATGTTGGAATGGAAAGTTCAGAAAAAAAATTCACATATGAGATTTGCTAGAAATGGCACTCAAGTGATCGATTTTACACAGATATGACACTTAAGTAAATGAAAAAAAAAAGTTATGGCACTCAAATAAGTGTCATACAAAAGTTATGGCACTCGAAATATACTTATTCAAGATTTAGATTCCGTTTGTTTCCCGAAAAATAAATGAATTGAAAAATATTTCCCTAAAAATGATTATTTGTACTGCTTGAAACAACTAGTTAAAAAAAGTTTCCATTATCAATAGCAATTTATATTTAAATATTTTTTATGGATGTTAAAAATACTTTTCGTTCGTTCATTTTTGTAATCAATAAAAACGATAATCTTTTGGAAGATAGTTTTCAAATTATTTATTTTCTACAAAATAAACATAGCCTAAATCAAGTACTTTGGAGAAAAATTTAGAGATGAAAATACAATAAGAAATAAAATGGGGCTGTGAACCAAGTGGGAAGGGTCCGAATTTCATGTCAAGGAAAAGTCATTTGTGAGATGCGACGTAGAATCTCCGTTGAATTTATTACCAAACGTATCCAAAGGGTTTGAGCCCACAAGATATCAATGTCTTGATAAAAATGTGTGGTGCGAACGGCAGTCTCATGTATGGTCTGCTGCCGCATGTAATTGGTCATATCGGTCAGTACAAGTTTATCAAATCTCTCTCTCTCTCTCTCTCACTCTCACTCTTATAGCCATTAGGTGCAAGGCACATCAAATGATCTTAGAGTCTCTCATTTGGAGCCATTAGATGCATAACACAGCAATGCCTTTAAAACTCCATCCCAAAATCCGAACACCGCTCTCCCCCCCCCTTCTCTCTCCCTATTTGGAGCCATTAGGTTCATAACACATGAATGGCTTTTGAATACTTGTAGACTATGTGATGAATCAACCCGATTCGCATGGAGTAATCTCTTAAAAGGGTTACTTCATGCGGTGACTATTTAGGTATCATCGTCTATCGATGTATCACTCAATATTATCCCTAGATCTCACTCATACCAAAAAAATTTCCTAGTAAATAGCTCTTATGTTCTTGTAGGAACTAGCCTATAGAGCTCAAAACTACGTGGGAGTAAGTAGGATAAATCCCCTTTTCTATCTATTGTTTTATACCATACCGATGCCATACTAACGAGACGAACGGTGCGCAATTCAACCGATTGAACTGAATAAATAGACGGCTAGAGAAATAAATAATGTATAAATGGCAACTTCACAAATGCAAGTACATGGTTGAGTTGGTAGAGTTGTCTCTGCTTACCTTGGAGGTCATGGGGTTAAATCTCACTTATGCGCATATTAGAACTTTATTGAGAAAGGTAACAAATTAGCATTTACTGAATAAATAGACGGCTAGAGAAATAATTAATGTATAAATGGCAACTTCACAAATGCAAGTACATAGTTGAGTTGGTAGAGTTGTCTCTGCTTACCTTGGAGGTCATGGGGTTAAATCTCACTTATGCGCATATTAGAACTTTATTGAGAAAGGTAACAATTAGCATATATATGTATTAATTGTTTGCCATTAATGGAGCAACAACTCTACCTATTTTCGATACTAAAGTACATGGTGGTTTCCAAGAAGTTGAAGGTTCAAACTATGCCCTCACAATACAATTTATTTTTGATTCAAAATGGACCGATCTAATCGGTTTAAACTGAAATGGTTTGACTGGCATGATTGGTTCGATCGATTTTCCGTCTCTTGACCAGTTTCGATCATCAACCTTATAAAGGTGTGAACCTAATCAATACCAGGTCGAACCGGCTTGCCAATTTGGTTTTCAAACATCGCTTTTATTCCGACCTAATCCATTTGACTATAAGCCCCAAACGGTCATTTAAGCGGTGGTTTTTCTTATAATTTTTTTCATAAGATCACTCTACCCGACGACCGAACTTATGTATTTTCTACTCCCCCGTTCATAGCACGGACTCCTCATCAGTCGCAATTAATATTGCGTGCCCGTGCAAACTGTATTTGGTGTCCGATTTCTTGACTACTATTCTCCTCCTTAAAAGCCTGTGAGATGCTCCGCACCTTATTTGAGCCCTCTCACATTTGCAGTCGATTCTTATCCTTGTCGAATTAAACAAGGAGTCAAGTCTGTCTCCAAACTACACAACTTGATGTGGACGTCGGGACCCTCGTGTTCGGACGCCTGAAATCGAGACATATATTTATAATGCATTGTGTGCACCCAGGTGGTCAAATCACCAGAAAGATGTTTTAGATAAATAAAAAGACAAGGCGGACATCCAGACCAAATAAATTGAACGCCCGATTTAATTTTTGCTCAATTTGGATGTTTGATTTAAAAAATATTTCCAAGACTCGTTGCGCTTTCTATAAATGCCATGAATGTCACTAATATTGGGAAAATGACACAACAAGAGTCATAATTTCATACAATGCTTATTTTGGTGTTGTAACTTTTTTATTGATGACTTAAATTAAAAAAAAAAAAACATTCACTTTGGTGCCATAACTTTTCAATAATTCATCTAAGTGTTGGAAATCTCATGTGGCATTGAACTTGATAACATTCAGGTGATTGATTAAAAAGTTATGATACCAAATTGAATAGTTTTTTAAAGTTGTGAAACTCAAGTGATCGATTAAAAAGGCATGGTGTCAAAATGAGCACAATAAGAAAGTTATGGAATTTGTGATACTCAAATGGTACATGACTTCTATTCTTCTTCTCTCTTTTTTTCCCAACAAAACCGCGTTAATCGCCTTTGATTGGGTAGTTATAGTTTGCAAAATGGATCACCTATTCAATTGATGGCCATGGATGTGGGATCCGTAGAAAAAGAGTACGGAGTTTGTGTGCTTCCAATATTTTCATTACTTTATTCTGGCCAAAGATAAGCCGAAACGAGCTCCTTTGAAGTGATCTGGTCATGTCAAACAAGGGCCTTTGGATGCTCCGGTGAGACAATTTGCTAGGAGGATGGACATTCATGTGAAAAAGAGCAGGGAAAGATCTAAGGAGAGAAAGCAATGAGGAATATCGAAAGTCGAGGATAAAAGTACCAAAAAAATCTTGAGTATAATCCTTTCAATTGGATTAAGTTAATTTAAACATTTTGCATCTATACCAATTAAGTTCATTCGACTAGTTTTGGCTAGAAATCGCTTACATGGATGCTAATTGTCCTACATAACATGACCAGCATTAACGAAAATAAATTTTACAATTTCTAGATATTATTATTATTATTATTATGGCCAACGACAACGAGGGTCGCTGGCTAAGGGTCTAGATCCAGTGAGGGTGGCTCGTTGACTCTCGTGACCTAGGTGGTGGCTGCCCTTGCCAGGTTTGGTGAGGGCTTAGCAGCCCTTGCCGATTACAATGAAAAAAGGAAATGAGGGAAAGTGTGCAACTGTTGTTGATAGTGAGTTGGAGAAAGTTTAAAGTTCAATGGGTGTCCACATTGTTTGATTCCCCACGGGAAATGATTGGCTAATGGTACTAGCTAATCGTACCATTAGCTTGGAAAATAGACGATAAACTCTTGGCCACACATCTTCCATGAGAGAGAGAGAGAGAAATGTTTGGCTTGGCAATTTCCACACACACGTTGGAGAAAGGAAATTTTTGTGGTTATCCTATGACCGTCACAAGATCACACTGTCATTTTACTATTAGCTCGTTAAGAATTCAATTAATTACGTTTCATTCTTAGTAGTTATCCAATTAGGAAATTCGGTCTACCGATTACACTATATATGTTATATATTATATATTTGTTAATGCATTACATTTGGCTCCGTTTGTTTGACGGAAAATGAATGATTTTGAATTTTTTTTCCTAAAATTGATAGGTTATATTTCTTGAAATAATTATCTAATATAAAAATGTTTTTTTTATTATAGACAATAATTTATGTGTCAATATTTCGTGGAAAGTGAATTTCTTTTCATTCATTATTATGAGCAATATAAACAATCTTTTTCAAGAAAATATTTTTCAAAGTATTCATTTTTACGAAACAAATGGAGACTTAATTAGCTTTTGATTATGAATTGATATTGATTTTATTGAGTTATTGCCAATCTTTGGGATTTCTCCCCATTTCCTCTTTCTTTTAACTTATTTTCTTCCCTTGCATGGTATCGCATTTTCTCCCATCTCAACGGTTTTCAATTTGTTTTGCTACCAGCTTCCATCCTTCATTGATTTTCCTTTTCGCGTGCATTTATTCCGTAGAAAATGAATGATTTAGAAAATATTTTCATGAAAATAATCGCTTATATAACTTGCAAAATAAACGAACAAAAAAAATTCTTATCATCCACTAAAATATGAAGATATATATTGTTGTGGATAATAGAAATATTTTTCATTAATTAATTATTCAAACAATACAAGTGAAACAAATGGAACCCTCATACCATCCTAATTCCCTCCACTTTTTTTTTTTTTTTTTTTTTTTTTTTGCAAATGATTTTATACGTATCTTGACCGTCTTTTGTTATGTGCTTCTATTCTGAATTGGTTTCAATTTATATTAGCGCATGGTTTCACATGTGCGTGGAAATTCCTACTTGTTTGAGGCGGCCTATGTAAAGAGGGATTTAATTAACAGAAAGATTAAACATACTGAACTCTTAAATATGCTTGACAAATTCAATTATTGGGTATATACTATATAATTACATATGTAGACATTTGGAACAGAGTTGAAGTGTCGTTGATTTTAGGTGCAAGTGGGGCTTTCTCAAGCAATCGATAACACTTAGGGCTTTCCCACTGAACCCCATAGTTTTGCTTCCAGAGAACGGAGATTAGTAGTGAGAGAAAGAGGTAGAGGCTATTAGTAACGAGAGACGGAGTGGCGACAATCTAAAAGAATAACTTAGGACTAGGTCCTGATTCTGCCTAGGATAGAATTGACCAATTCGAGGCCCTAAATCGGGAATTGAACTGATCAAGGCCGGTTCCTAATTTTTAGAATTGAAAACCGAACCAGTCCTCATGTGAATTAGCCGAGTAAAACAGGTTCGTGCTGGTTTACAAATTTAACCGATCCTAGTGCTCAACCCTAATCTTAACCCCCAGCAACATGCTTCTTAAATTTTAGCTAATTCATATACATCCCGGCCTACTAACACGAGTTAAAAAGTGAGTTTTTGACCCATTTTGACACTTCTACCTATGTGGAACAACTGCTGTACAATTCAGATGATGTGCTCCTTCGTTGTGTCCCAGAATGCATTAAAAAAATATCACCTCGAAGCAGACGGGTCCGTGGGATTTTAGAGGAGCCTCCCGTGGAATATCGGTAAGCATGTAATTATCCTGTACTACAATTGCCCGTGGGAAGAGATTGGCAATTGCCGATTCTGGTGTTATAGCTTCCCCTACGAAGAGATCTCTCTACTTTCGCAAGAAATAGCCTTTGGTTTGTTCCAAGCTTGTCAACCAATTCCTAGCCTCGTCCTTAACTTCTATAATATATTTCCTCCTTCTTTGAATCATGGTCGAAAGATGAAAGAATTTCATATTTTGCTTGCCTTTGTGAAGCCAGACTTGCCTCGAATTTTTTTTTTTTTTTCCTTTTTTTCAGGTTGGTTGATGATCAAATGTGGCTGAATTCAAGGGATGGATTCAACATGCTGCATATACAATACGATTCGAGATATAAAAAGCTCTAAAATTGAATTTTGATGAGACTAGAACCACAAGAATGCATGGCAGTGGAACTATTAATATTTGCATGCCTACAATATGTCCAATGTCTAGAGTGATTATGATTTATGCATGAGTATTTTCGAAGTACTTCACCTATGACTTGCACTTCAAAGAGTGCTAGTGAGATAATTTTAACACGTGATTGAGTAATGATACACAGATAATTCACTCCTGGTTAAATGACTCTTCAGCCTGAGCTTGAGGCCAAATATCTAGCTAGGAGGGAAGGGCAAACATTCATCTTGTCACTTGCCGGGTCTTGACGAGAAACATAGCAAGAGAACAGATGTGGGCCAAAATCTCAAGCCTATTCTATTGGGCCTCCCACTTGAACAGACCCGGGCCACGTAAGGCTAATGCTCAGGCAAGCTCAAGGAGAGAGAATCCCGTGTAGGTCCATCACAACTCGAAGGGTGGAGTTCAGACGTGAGAGGGAGCTCAGCCCATCCAGGACAGGACGGGTTCATGCCACGAAGAAGACTAACAGCAATTGGGCCTTCCAAGCCCATGTTCAAAGTAAGCCCAATTCACTTTTTATCTTGCAAATGATATGCTTATCATAAAAGGAAAACAACACAAATAGTCCTTAAACTTTGATCCAATGTACCACGTCTTCCTTGAACTTTGGCTCAATGTGCAATGTCATCTCTACTTTTAATTTGTTTAATATGACCCTTAAACTATTGATAAATGTTCAATATAATCCCTAAAATATATGAAAATATTTAAAACTGCAAATATTACATTGAGTATTGGACTTAAGTTCAAGGGTCATGTTGAATAAATTAAAAATTCAAAAACGATATTACACATTAGATCAAAGTTCAAGAATCATTTGTATCATTTTCTTTGTTATTTATCATGTTAGGGCTAAGAGAGAGGAGAATACCAAAATTCTCAGGTCGCAAGTTGAAGGATAAGTTTTGAAACGGTATAAATAAGTAAATATGGTTACCCTAGAAGGTAGACGCATATTTTGCCTCTTTTGGCTCTCTTCTCTAAGAAGATTCTCTGTCATTTATTCCCAAAGCTTTTTTCCCACTCCTTTATTGCTCCTAATTACTAACATAAGTGACGGATAGTCCTACTAAGGTCAAATCAAGGAGACTTATTTGCTTGTGGCTTGTAATCAGCCTAGTTGGAGAGAAGTACAAGTAAGCCCACAGAGCTTGATGAGAACTACGCATGATCCAGAATGAATCTGGGGCATGCTGGAGGACTTGCACATGAGAACAATGGGGTGATTTCTTTTCTTTCACTAGGTTCATAATTTTCATCATTTCAAGTGGACATACCTATTTGTGACATTGACAATAATATGTTTTTTTTTTTTTTTTTGTCGAAAAAGATGATATTCATTCATTCATATAAAGGAGCTTCAGTACACAATAAGTCCAAGAGACAAGACGGAGGATAATAAACCCAATTAGCTGAGAGGGCTTTTCTTCGGTGGGCCTTACAAACCCGATCTGCGATGGTGTTGCATTCTCTTCGGCAATATTTAATTTTTAACCGTGTGAAAGACTTCACACGTGCCCGGAGTTCGCCGAACAATGTGTGAGTACCCCACGAGACCGAGTACTTTCCTCCAAAGACTGCACCCGTTCAAGCAATCGGACTCCACTTCTATCTCTTTTTCCTCTTTTCCTTCAAAGTGCTTTAGGGTTTGCAAGAGAGCCCGTGCTTCCGCCCGAAGAGCCAAAGACACTTGGACTGTGCGCGCAAAGCCACCGACGAGAACTCCTCTGCTGTCTCGACAAACACACGCCACGGCCGCTTCCCCTGTTTCTGAGAGGAAAGAACCGTCCACGTTTGCCTTTAGCACACCCTTCGCCGGAGGATTCCAGATCTAAGGGGGGCCGTTCATCGGAGGGTTGCGGATCTGATTCGATTCATGTGTTGCAGTAGTTTCAGTGCGGTGAGAGGTTTGCTGCAGGGGTGTCTCGTTTGAAGAGGCGCAATTTGGTGGGATATCCGCAGTTTGAAGAGGGTTAGGCAGGGGAGGCGTCGCTGTCCGAGGTGAGTGGTGGCTCGAAAGGGGTTCCGTTGGAGGCGAGTGATGGCTCATCTGAGGATTTATCTGTGGCGAAGCTGGTTGCCTACCACATAGAGGCGTCTTGCTCAAATTTGTATGATTTGGTAGAAATTCCCCTGTCTGAGGGGGGTTAAACAGAGGAGACAGCTCTGTCGAAGGCTGATCTTGTTGCAGAGTACGCCGAGGTCGCGATAGCCCGTGCGTTGAAAAGGGCGAAGTCTGGGCCGATTGAGGTGTCGAAATCTGGGGTGGGTGTAGCTGCGCCTGATTTTGTTTGCTCTTTGTGCCCACCCATCTATTAAAGTTATCTTCCATGGCTTGTGCTGAGGTGATGATGTGCTGAGGACTCGGCGGTTTTGCTCTAAAACACCAGTCATTGCGGGATTTCCATATTTGCCATAGTAAGAGGGCGAGTCGCTCAAAGGAGATAGAGGTATGCTTGAAATTTGTCAGCCATTCCTCCATTCGAGTTATCCCCTGACCTTCCTTCTGTATTTTCACACCAGCAGTAGCCCATACTTGATGCGTCCATGGACAAAGGAGGAAGAGATGCTCAATTGATTCTGGATTGCTGGTGCAAATCACGCATGTTGCTTCAGGTATAATATGTCTGCGATACAAGTTTTCCTTTGTTGCTAAAGCATTTTGACAGATTTGCCATAGGAAAAATCGCACTTTAGGCGGAATTTGTGCATGCCATATTCTGTTCCAAAATGATCTTGGTGTTCGGTATGATGATGAGGCCTGATTGTGCTGCTGCTTTGCTTCTTGTGCCTTGATCTAATTATATGCACTCTTGACTGTGAACTGCCCTGTTTTAGTTGGTTTCCAGACCAGTTTGTCCTCTGGGAATTGGGGGTTAAGGTGGATTGCTAGGATTTCGTTACTCACTTCGTGGTCGAATAGATGTCGTATCCTGTCTTCCTTCCACATAGCAGAATCTCTGTTTATAAGTTCTGAAACCTGTGTTGGATCATCGCTATTGGCAGGACCTCCTATTAATCCTCTTGGTAGCCATTGATCATTTCTTATACTTATTTTTTCGCCATTTCCAACAACCCATTGAGATAGAGAGTTGATAGCTTTTCTACCCAAGAGTAGACTTTGCCAACCCCATGATGGCCTGGACCCTTTTTCAGCATGTAGTAGATCTGTGTGGGGGAAATATAGGCCTTTGAAAAGTCTGCTCCAAAGAGAAGTTGGATTCTGCATTAATCTCCAAGCTTGCCGACCCAATAATGCCTCGTTGAATTTGATCAGATCGCGAAAGCCTAGCCCACCTTCATCCTTTCTTAACTTAAGAGTGTCCCAGCTTTTCCAATGCAAACCAGCTCTGTCCCCGTTATTTTTCCACCAAAAGATGCTATTTTCCGTTCAATCGCTCGGCAAATAGATAAAGGAATCTTGAAAATGGACATTGCATACTGCGGTAGAGCTTGAACCACTGTTTTAAGAAGAATTTCTTTCCCTGCCTTCGATAAAAAATTCTCTTTCCAGCCCTCAAGTTTCATGTTAACTCTTGCAAGAATCCAGTCAAACATTTGCTTTTTAGATCCACCCCAATCAGAAGGAATTCCAAGGTATTTCCCTGTCTTTTCCAGCTCCAATACCCTCATTTCACTAGTCAAGTTACTTCTCAATGTTCTTGGACAATCTTTACTGAAAAGCATCCCAGATTTGTTTAAATTTATAGCTTGTCCAAACGCAAAGCAATATTGATGTAGGGTCATTGCTACATTTTGACACTCAACTAACTTGCCTTCCAAGAATAAAATTAAATCATCCGCAAAGAGTAGATGAGAGAGTGAGGGGCAATATCTATTGAGTTTAATTCCCTTAATGCTGCCATTCTCCATATCTCTTTTCAGCAACAGAGATAGGACATTCACCACAATGATAAACAAATATGGAGATAGAGGGTCACCTTGTCTTATCCCACGAGTAGGGTTAAAGGATTCTGAAGGTTCACCATTTACCTTAACTTTGAAAGACACTGTAGAGACACATTCCATGACCCATGAGACCCACATGTCGCAGAATCCCATTTTTTGCATGCTTGCTTTGAGGAAGTCCCATTCAACACGATCGTATGCTTTCTTCATATCAATCTTCAGCAACGCATGAAAATTCTTTTTCCGTTTCCGAATACGTAGTTGATGAAGTACTTCCTGCACAATGAGTATATTGTCTTGTATTTGCCTCCCGCTTACAAATGCACTTTGCTCCGTTGAGATTAAGTCTGGTAGCTACTGTTTAAGTCGATTTGCCATGATTTTTTAGATAACTTTATAGGCAAAGTTACATAGGCTGATAGGGCGAAACTGTTCCAACCTCTCTGGGTTGCGTACTTTCGGTATGAGGGTAATATAGGTTTGATTCAGCTCAGGGTTGAGTTTTCCTGAGTTAAAGAAAGATGTCACCTCTTTAAAAACTTCTACCTGAATATCTGGCCAATGATGTTGATAGAACTTTCCACACAATCCATCCGGTCCAGGAGCTTTGAGAGCCCCTAATTGAAAGATTGCTGTAGTTACCTCTTGTAGCGTTACATCTCCGCTAGGGCTGTGGTTCATCTCCTCATTTACAATGCATGAAATTTGATCTATGACTGGTTGGAAGTTTCTTGGCCCTGTTGAAGTATATAGCTCTTTGAAATACTTGGCTGTCATCTCCTTTAATTGTATGGGATCTCGACACCATTCATTTTGGTCATTTTGCAGCATTACTATTCTGTTTCTTTGACGTCTTTGCACTGTGGTTGCATGGAAGTATTTAGAGTTTTTATCTCCCCATTTAAGCCAATTGATCCGGGATCTCATGCCCCAATATATTTCTTCCTGTCTCCATAGCCTCTCTATCTCCATTTTTAACCAATGCATCCTGTGTGTGTCAGAATATGAGGTAGAATGATTGGTGATGTCATGCATCTCTCTTTTCAGCATTGAGATTTGTTTTTCTGCATTCTTAAACTTTCTTCTACTCCATTCCATCAGCTTATCAGCCACCTTTTTTGACCTGATTGATAGAGGTATGTTCTCCCCTCCAAAAGATTTCCAAGCTTCCAAGACAAGATGTTCATACTCCTCGTCATCTACCCAGAAAACTTCAAATTTAAATTCTTTTTTGCGTCTGAGCTGTTGGGGAAACAGGTTTAATAAAATAGGGCTATGATCCGATCCAATAGCGGGTAAGGCATAGACTTCCGCTGAGGGGAAAGAAACTCTCCAATCTAGACAGCACAAAGCTTGATCCAGCCTCTTCCTAATCAAAGCATCCCCATCTCGGTTGTTTGCCCATGTATAGGCACAACCCTTACCTTCTAGGTCCATGAGGCCACATTCATTAAGAAAGTCTTGGAAGGCTTTACATTTGTAGTATTCAGCCACTCTTCCTCCTACTTTCTCCCACTGATATAAGATTTCATTAAAGTCCCCAACACACAGCCACGGGTCCCGATTCAGCCTGGTCATCTGAGAAATTTCCTCCCATAGCCGTACTCTTTGCTGAAAATCAGTTGGTGCATAAACAAAGGTAACCCTCATTCTCTGTTTTGTCTCTTCCAAATGGCAGATTAAGTCGATATAAGACTGAGTGGTAGATATAATGGAAATGGTAACCTACTCATTCCAGAAAAGTGTTAAACCCCCCGCCAAGCCTCTAGGATTAACAGTGAATCGATGCTGAAACTTGAGTCTCTTCTGCATTCTTTGAACCACATCTTCTCTATTCTTTGTTTCCAATAAACATAGAACCGTAGGCTTTTCTTGAGCTACTAAAGCTTGTAGTGATTGAATTGTCAGGGGGGAGCCTAAACCCTGACAATTCCAACATATAAGTTTCATTTGTAACCCGGTGGCTTGTTAGGGCCAGCCACCAGAGCCCATTGTTGCGCTTCTTCCCATGTTTGAATAGGCGTCTCCAGCAATTGAGTCACATCTAATATGTCATTGTTTGAGTGCTGCACTGCATATGGAGAGTATCGCTTATGTTTTTTATTAACATGCAGTTTCTTGCATGCTTTCAGGTTTCGATCTTCCAGAGAATCTGGTTGGGTGCCCTCAAGGGAAATTCCTCCTGATTTCAGTGAGTGGTGCTGCTCTTCCATGATTTCTTCCATTACCATGGGATCCTTCAGCTTTGCCTTTCCACGTTCAGTTGCCCTGCTGATGCTGGTTTTTTGCAAATCTGATGGCGAGCCCTGATACACCACGATCGCGACTGCATCCATTGGTGTTTCATGTATGACTTCTTCTTCCCTCAATTCTGCTATAGACTTTCCATAAAAAATATCCCAGTAAGGGCTAACGTCATTAACTTCTGCTTTTAACCATGGGCCAAAAGGTAGCTCTTTCTTCTTTCTAGATTTGTCCTCATCAAAAGGGACCTCTGCACAGGTTTGAGAATAATGTCCTATCTTTCCGCATGAGTAACAAAAGTGAGGTAGTCTTTCATATCGAAAATCTAGCCATAAAGGCTTTCCCCTGTTGCTGAAAATTGACCCTGAGATTAGAGGGTTTGTAAGGTCAAGCTTTACCTTGGCTTTCCCTATCTTGTAAGATGTATATCCCTTTGATTCAATTTTGACCTCCGAGACACTACCAATTTCCCCAACCACCTTAGCTATCACTTTCTCCGAGATCCATTCAATCGGCAGACCATGTATGTGCACCCAAAACTCACAGGTTTGAAAATTGTAACAAGCCGGAGGTATATTAGGCTCCCATAAATTCAGTAAGAGTAAGTTATTTGCAAAAGACTAGGGACCCTGGTAAAGAATTCTATCCCTGTCTTTTTCCGACTCGAATCTGAACTCGAAGATACCTGGGCCTAATGGGGATATCTCTACATTTTCCATTTTCCATGCGCGTCGCATTGTACTCTGAAACGCTTGGATGTTTACCTTTGGATTCTGATACAGTTGGCCGATCAAAGATAGTCGGCATTCCTCGATCTTCTCTGGGGTTATTGCATCATCAACTGTGATGATTTTGTTCTTTGTCCACAGCTTTCCCAGTCGCTTACAGAGGGCAGCAAGGCGAACTTCTGATTCTTCCATATCCTCCATGAAGAGGGCGTATAGCAGTGCTAAGACCGAAGGCTGGCTGAGGACCAACAACAAAATAGAATGGACGAAGAAACTGGAAAGATCAGCAAATCAGACGCCAGAGACTGCAGTATCATCCAGAGAAAGGCTTAAAAGCTGCACGAAGCAGAATCAGAGGGGATGAAGATGGGAAGGGTTAGGGTTTATAGATGAAATAGGTATGGATTCTAAGGGGGAAACTTGATTATTGGGTAGCGGCTTAGTGGATTAGCCATGATTTCACCAAAAAGTAGTGAAGACTAGAGGAGAAAATTTAGGGTTTTGGATTTCAGGACTACCCAGAGGTAGAGGGAGCTCTCCTGCGAGAGGAAAATTGGGAGTATTCACGTTCGATTGGCTTTCGTAGGATCTATGTGATGTACTATTTTTATTGACAATAATATGTTGATATTGTACATGTTTGCATAGTAAGCCATGTCGAAAGTTGTCATAGGCCATGTGGTGTTCTCAAGAGAGGAAACAACAAAATACATATTTCAAAGGCGACAAAAAATTTCAAACCAAGAGTAAGATGGAAACAATACTTCAAGATTAATTTTATTTGGTACTTGAAAAGTGTTTGAACCATCTAGTTAGACTTGTCTCCATGGATATTATTAGTCTTCATTTTGAAACCAATGATAGTGATTGCTCTTGAAGTATCAAAAAATTACTCCATGAGTATGTACTCGATAAGTGCTCCACCAAGATGTTTCATGGAAGTACAAAACCTGTAGTTTTGCTTCTACATGTACTAAATTTTGCATCTCTGTCTCTATGTGATAATTAATACACGTATTAACATGAATTAGAATAGCTAGAAATCATGGGATTCAAATAGACCCGCTATCTCTTTATTTGTTTAAAATCATGGCAAATGTCCTATCATCACTTCTGAAAAAGGCGGTGGAGGACGGAAATTTCAAAGTGATTAAGCTGAATAGATTTTGCCCAACTTTGTCTCATCTACTATTCGCTGATGATGCGATCTTTTTTATGAATGGAACGGGATGGAGTGTCAAAACCTATCCGTTGTCCTCAATCAATATTGCTTCGCAATAGGCCAAGCCATTAATTTAAACAAGTTTGGCATATACTTCAGCAGTGATTGTCCTCTAACGCTGAAAAGCAATATGGCACGGGACTTAAGAGTATCAACATTGAAAAGACAGAGAAGTATATAGGAATCTCTTCTGACTAGAGGCAGTCCAAGAAACAAATGTTTGCTTGGATTTTGGCACAAGTTAATATGAAGCTTGAGGGCTGGAAAGAGAAACTTATGTCAAAGGTGAGTAAAGAAATATTGATAAGAACAATTGTTCAAGCCTTGCCACAATATGCTATGTCTATTTTGAAGATTCCTATCTCGATTTATAGAGCTATAGAGTAGAAAATTGCCTCCTTTTGGTGGAAACAAAAGGAAGGTAAAGCTGGAATTCATTAGAAGGAGTGGGGTCTCTTAAAAACTAGAAAAGACAATGGCGAACTCAGCTTTAGAGACCTTATCTCCTTTAACAAAGCCATGTTAGGAAAACAAGCTTGGAGACTAGCACAATCTCCAACATCCCTTTGGAGTTGAATTATGAAAAGGCATCTATTTTCCCATAGGGGATTTCTGGAATGCAAGGAAAGGTTTCGGATTGTCGTGGGGTTGGCAAAGCTTACTGTTGGGATGAGAAGTGATATACCCAAATATGGTGTGGGTGGTGAGAAATGGAAAATTGATTATAGTTCGCGAAGATAAGTGGACCTGCCAATCGAGACGACCCTAAACTGTGGCTGAGCTTATTGAACTAGAGTCAAACCGATGGAATGAACAGAAATTGAATGAACTTTTTGATGAAGAAGGAGTAAAGGAAATACTTACTATCCCACTCAGTTCAACCATGAGGGATGACAAGCTTATTTGGAAGGGTGCTAAATCAGAAACCTACGATATGAAAAATGGCTACCACAGCATAAATACCATAGAAGAACAACATCCCACAAACCAAGCCTCATCATCATTCCAGCCACCAAAATCACTTTGAACACAAATCTGGTCACTACAATCTCCTCCTAAAATACGAAACTTCATGTGGAGTGTATGCCAAACGCCTACTGTGCAAGTGGACGAGCAAAATCTGGCCTGATCAAAGACTGAAAATCAGCATATGCTCGTGAAATATCACTCGAATGAACAAATAGGTGTCGGAAATTTTTAAGACGAGCAAAGATGAAACCGTCTCGGGAGCTCGTCACCGATGCCCTGTGGCAGATCTGGAATCCAGGAACTCCTTCATCTTCCAAGCTCGTAAGCGGGATCCCATCTCGATTATTGATACCACACATGCAATCAACACGAATGATCATATGTGGAACCCTAAATTGAGGAGGAAAAAATAGGGAAACGAAAGCTTATCTTCTCGGCAAGACCAATGGGTTCCACCGGCAAGCACATCCATCAAGCTCAACGCCAACGGCTCTTGGGTAAAAGGAAGTGTAGAAGGATTAGTGACCGGAGTTTGTAGAGATCAAAATGGGCTTTTGCTTGTTGGTTTTGCTAAAACAGTTCATGCCGCTTCTGCAAGTCATGTAGAAGCTTTTGCTGTTGAAGGACTTTTGTACTTGATGGGCATACCTCACTTGTGGAGGCTTCAAGGAAAAAATGTGGAGATGGAATTCGACAGTTTATTAGTTGTGCAGTTCATTTCAGGAGAAGGCCAAAGCCCATGGGCCCTTCAAAACGTGATTAAAGACTATCGGTTGCACTTAGCCCAGATGAAAGATGCGCAAGTGAATTAAAATCCGCGTGAAGCCAACCAAATAGTCGATTGGGTTGCTAAAGACCGTCTCAGGAAATCCCTCCCTCCTAATTTATTATGTTATCCCCCTTCGCCTCTTTAGGATGTGTTATGTTCTGAAACTCATCTATTGTGTGTTCTGATGTTTGTGTCAAAGAATAAAATAATCTTTTCGACCAAAAAAAAAAAAAAAAAAAACGAAACCATCATTTTCAATGAATCAGATGAGTTTAGTGATATGATATACTCATGCAATAATTTTTCCTTTTTCAATCAAACCCATTCAATCAATACCCTTCCCAAAAATCTCTGCTTAATCTTATACTCTTTAACCTAAACCTGACACCACACACTCTCTCTCTCTCTCTCTCTCTCTCTCTCTCTCTCTCTCTAATTTAATGTTGTCCCATCTGTCTTCACCTCATTGTGAACTCGTCGGCCATGCCCTAACACTTATCTATCTCTTTGTGATAAACTATAAAATTACGTTTGGTCGTCTAGATTTCTAAACAGAATAAGACTAGATGAGATATAATATAAAATCCAAAGGATTTTGTTATATCATATTTATTGTTTGGTGGTTGCAGTAATAAAGTTGTGTATATTCATATCGTATTATATATATTGTTTGGTTAAAATGCCAAATCAATATAAATTAATCACAAATTTTACAGACGGAGATGGTAAAAATCTCTCGTAACACTCTTGTTAACTTTGTTTTTATATTTATATTTATATTTATATTTATTTTCCTCTCTTTTTAAATAAATTTTTTATTTCTTTCTTCCCCTTCCACATTCTCTAATAAAATTTTATTAATAGAAAATTGCATTAATATACCTAAAGTACGAAAATACCTAAAATACATAATAAATATAAATAAATATTTATCTATTAAATTTTATATTATGAGATAGAATTAAATTCGAATATAAATAAAATAAATTAAAAAATAATTCTTATTTTTTTTTTTTGTTATTTTGAGTTTCTTATATTAGAATTCAAATATTATTTCTATTGAAATATAATTTTAAAAATTTTAATTTAAGAAGTTTTTTATTTGAAAAGAAACTTTCATATTATAAATATTAGAAATCTTATCCACATTTATCCCACCTCCTTCATGAGAAAATATTATTCGACCTACATCCCATTTATATCTCGACTTTATCTTATCTTGAGCAGACAGCAAATGTAGGATATGATAAATTTTATCTTGACCGCAAAACGCAAGCCAAGTAGATATACCAAAATATATATGAACCATCATATCTAGTAACATTCACATGATACCCTCATAAAATCCTCAAATTAAGTTCACTGATATATTAAACTCATGTAGTTATTTGAAATTACTAATTTCTCCTCTTTTTCTCAATTATTTTAATAATTTACCAACATTGCTTTTGTGATATACCAACGCACTAAATTGACTAAATTGTAGGTAATTTTAGTCAGTTGCTGATTTTCTATTTTGAATAGTATCAACATCAATTTATAAACCACCGCCTTGGTGGCCACGATGGTTTGAGCTCTCTCCCCCTCACGAAGGGGAGGAGTTCAAATCCTCTCTCAGTCGCTTGGGGTCTTAAGTGGGACGCCAGGGGTGGTGGGTCCTCTCGCTTACGTGTCTCTCCAAGTTTACTCGCCAGCTGCCGACCGTACAGGGGTTCCCTGGGTCACCAAAAAAAAAAAAATCAATTTATAATGTTAAAAGTATTAACTATTTCAATAATCAACCAACATCTTTTTGTGGCTTACCAATGTGGTAAAGTTACTTATTTAAATATGAAATCTCAACCTTAATTTGATTGATTTACAGACATTCATCATTTTAAGATACCAAATTTTTGTCATTTACTAGCTTTTTATCTCGCTTAATTTTGTAAAAGTACCAACATTTATTTGTACTTTCAAAATTACCAACTATTTTGGTAATCAAGCAACATTTCTTTTTTGTCTTACCTATGCGTTAAGGTTACTAATATTTATAGAAAATTACCAACCACAATTTGAGTGGTTTACCAACATTTGTCACCTAAGTTAACAACTAGCTTTATTTATTTATCAATTTTTTTTTTTTTTTTTTTTTTTTGTCTTTCTTGGTTTTAAAAGGTAACGACATCAAATTATATTTCCTAAAATTTCCAATGATTTCACTTATCTGTCTTCTTGTAGAAACTTCTTCATCCACAAGAGTTCTTTACATGCTTCTGTTATCGCAATATACTCGCTTCAAAGCAGTAGATAGGGCAACACATTTTTGTAGTCGAGATTGCCATGAAACCGCTCCCCCTGCAAAAGTCATTAGGTATCCCGATGTGGACTTTCTTGAGTCCATGTCCCCTGCCATGTCTGAATCCGAAAACCTTCTAACACGCTTTACCATCACCAAAGCATATACAGGTTATTAGAAGTACCTCGAAGATACCTAAATATCCATTTGATCGCTGCCCAATGTTCCTTACCCGGATTGGATAGAAATATGCTTACCACTCCAACTGCATAGGCGATATCAGGCCTCGTACATACCATCGCGTACATTAGACTGCCAACCGCCGATGCATAAGGAACTTTTTCCATTTCCTTCTTTTCTGTCTCACTTTTTGGGCACTGCTCTAAACTGAGTTTGAAATGATTTGCAAGTGGAGAACAAACTGCTTTGGAGTTATTCATGTTAAATCTTTCAAGAACTTTATTAACATACCGTTCTTGAGATAACCAGAGTTTGCGATTCTGCCTGTCTCGCAAGATTTCCATCCCAAGAATTTGTTTTGCGGGTCCCAAATCCTTCATCGCAAAGCACTTGCTCAATTCCTTCTTTAAGTTGTTGATCTTGCTTTTATCCTGGCCAACAATTAGCATGTCATCAACGTAAAGCAAAAGAATGAGGAAACTACCATCGGTGAATTTCTTGACGAAAACACAAAGGATCGGCGGTGGTTTTGCTGAACCCATTTTCTTCCATGAAGGAATCTAATTTTCTGTACCACTGTCTTGGTACCTGCTTGAGCCCATAAAGACTCTTCCTCAATCTACACACAAGATTTTCTTTGCCTTTGATTTTGAAACCTTCTGGCTGATCCATGTAGATCTCCTCATTTAAATCTCCATGTAAAAACGTGGTCTTCACGTCAAGTTGCTCGACCTCCAGGTTCAAGCTTGTTGCCAAGCCAAGGATAACTCGGATAGAGGACATTTTAACTACAGGAGAAAATATCTCATCGAAGTCGATATCTTTCTTTTGAGCGAATCCCTTCACAACCAACCTTGCTTTGTATCGTGGCTATGAGTTACCTTCTTCAGTCTTTAGTCTGAACACCCACTTGTTTTTGAGAGCTTTTCTTCCTTGTGGCAACTTGACTAAATCATAAGTATGGTTTTCGTCTAAGGATTTCATCTCCTCCTGCATAGCTTTTAACCACTCCTCTTTATGCTCGTGGAATAAAGCTTCTTGGTAATTCTCTGGTTCTCCCCCGTCAGTGAGCATCACGTACTCATTGGGAGAATATCTACGACTAGATTGTCGTTCACGAGTTGATCTCCTCAATTGAGGTTCTGATGTGACCTGTTCAACAATAGGTTCAAGTTCAATTGAAGAATTTTTACCTTCAATCCTAGATTCAGCTTGCTTGTTAATAGGAGGAGCGTCTGGGCCAAGATCAACTGGGTATTCGTCTGGTGATGGAGATTTCTCATGCTTCTCGAAGTCCTCGATTGTCTGATCTTCAAGAAATACCACGTCCCTGCTTCTGACTATTTTCCGGTTAACAGGATCCCAAAGTCTGTAGCCGAATTCTTCATGTGCGTACCCCAAAAAAATACATTGCTTTGATTTCCCATCAAGCTTTGATCTCTCATCCCTTGGAATGTGAACAAATGCTCTACAACCGAACACCTTCAAGTGGCCATAAGAAATATCCTTACCAGTCTAGACACTTTGTGGTACATCACCGTTAAGTGGAGCTGAAAGTGATAGGTTGATTAAATCAACTGCTGTCCTCATTGCCTCACCCCAAAAGTGGTTTGGCAGCTTTGCGTTGGAGAGCATACATCTGACTTTTTCACATATGGTTCTGTTTATCCGCTCCACGACACCGTTGTGTTGAGGTGTTTTTGGTACGGATCTTTCTAGTTTGATCCCAAGGTTCTTGCAATAATCTTCAAAAGGTCCTCGGTATTCGCCACCGTTGTCTGAGCGTACACACTTCAATTGCCTGCCTGTTTCTCTTTCAACCTTCATATGAAATTGCTTGAAGATTTCCTGCACTTGATCTTTAGTTTTCAAGGCAAATGCCCACACCTTTCTAGAGTGGTCATTAATAAATGTTACAAAATAAAGTGCACCTCCAAGTGTTCTAGTTTGCATTGTGCATACATCAGTATGTATCAAATCTAGAATTTCAGCTTTTCTAGATGGTGGGGAATTGTGAAATGCTACTCTATGTTGTTTTTCCATAATGCAGTCGACACAAGTATTCAACGGTGTACCTTTCATTCCGGGTAGAAGTTGCTTTCTAGTGAGAATCTTAAGTCCTTTCTCACTCATGTGTCCGAGTCGCTTATGCCATAACTCGGTGGTGACTCCTTTTCCAGTTACATTCACCTCTCTTATACACGGCTTGAATTGTGTGATATAGAGAGAGTTAGTCTTTTCTCCTTTGGCTACCACCAAATTACCTTTAGTGAGCTTCCATTTTCCATCACTAAAGAAATTGATGTAGCCTTCGTCATCAAGCTTGCCGGCAGATATAAGATTGAAGCGTATGTCCGGAACATGCCTCACATCTTTGAGTAATAGCCTACATCCAACATTAGTCTCCAAATAAATATTACCCATACCAATAATTTTGGACGTACCTTCGTTTCCCATCTTTACGAGTCCAAAATCGCCAGTGGTGTAAGATGTGAAAAGATCTTGACGAGCCGTGACATGGTAGGATGCACCGGTATCAACTACCCATGTCGAATCTTGGGATGCAAGATTAATGGAATCATCACTTTGAATAATGATCACCTCATCCGCAATATTTGCAGTGTCATTCGTCTGGTTCTCGTTAGCTTTGTTGATGTTATGACTTTTTGATTTTTCCGCCTTTAGCTTTCTGCATTCTCGGATGAAGTGTCCCAATTTTACCACAATGATGGCACTTCTTGTCTCGTCTGAAGTTGGATTGGGACCTTCCTCGTTGCTGATTCCGGAAATTTCGGCTTTTGCTTCTCCCTCTATTTTCTTGATTTTCTTGTCGATTAATGACAAGAGCCTCAGATGCAGGGTTGACTCCACTTTATTTTCGCCGGGATTCTTCATTCAACATTCTATCTTTTACCACGTCCATGGTAAGCTTGCCGTCAGGAGCCAAGTTGCTGACCGACACAACAAGTGTGTCCCAGCTATTTGGCAAAGAGCTAAGCAGCAGTAATGCCTGCAATTCATCATCTAATGTCATCGTCATAGAATTGAGTTGGTCTACTATACCTTGGAACTCGCTCATGTGTTCCGAGACACTGCTCCCATCTTTGTATTTCAAATTCACGAGCCGCCGCATGTGATTTGCTTTATTTTGCGCCGTTGTTCTTGCGTACGTTTTCTCTAATTTTTGCCAAAGAACACCAGCATCATGTTCATTAGCAAAATTTTGAAAAATGCTCTTATCAATCCATTGTCGGATTTGAGCGGCACACTTCCGATTGAGCACCATCCGTTCGCTATCGGACATTGTCGTTGGTTTGCCACCGAAGACGATGCCAATTTGGCTTCCGCTACAGGATCGACTCCTCGGACGTTGGTACCGGCACCTCCATCGGTATCACAATTGGCCTCCAAAGATCTTTAATGTATAGCAGATCCTCCATCTTTGGTTTCCAGTTGCATAATTGAATGCAGTCAATTTTATCATGTTGCCAAAATTTTCCTCCATTTAATTCTGCACAGAAAAATAATATATAGAGCAACCTCGCTCTGATACCACTTGTTGGGAAAGAAAAGAAAATAATATTTGCGGAGAATGCCCAGATAATTTTTCCCGCTACTATTTCTGTGAAAATTAAATAGGATATTTAATGAAAGCAGTAAACATGAAT
This sequence comes from Eucalyptus marginata, assembly GCA_014182565.1. NCBI lineage: Eukaryota > Viridiplantae > Streptophyta > Magnoliopsida > Myrtales > Myrtaceae > Eucalyptus > Eucalyptus marginata. The sequence goes on from CM024591.1 coordinate 20,937,417, forward strand.
AGTAAATAACACCAGAACTTTTAACGTGAAAAACCCTCCAAGGTGAAGGGAAAAACCACGGGACCGTAGTCCACTTCAAACTTCCACTATAATAAATAATAATGGGATACAACTTCACCCAAAGGTGGATCTCTCGCAGTCTTCAATTTGTGGATCTGAACATCTCACAAATTGGATAACTCTCAAAGATAACTCTCTTTCTTGGAAGAAAAAAACTGTTTCTTCCGCTACGCTGCTATGATATTCTTGCTCTGTGTGTCACCTCTTCTCCGTTGAGGAGGACCCCTATTTATAGGAGCAAATGCAATCCCAATTGAAATTGTACGATATAAAAAAAAAAAAAAAAATCACGTAGATATATCCCCTAATCTCTCGTGATTTTGTAAATCTGAGAATATCACTTTTTCCAATCTCCCTTGATTTTCTGGATATGGAATATCACGTTGATATATCTCCCAACCTCTTTTGATAACTTCTTTTTCTTTTTTTCTTTTTCTCCTTTTTTTTTTTCTTTTTACTTTTACACACTCATTACTATATATATTCTACTACAGATATACATAATTGCGTTGGCCTCTCCAATTGGGAGTGACCTACTCAACACAAGTTTACAATTGATTGGACAATTTTTTCTACCTTTCTTCGTCTCTTGGCTAAAGATCAAGTAGTGGTGGTAATAAAAAATAATTCTCTATTTTCCATCCAACAAAGACTTCAGTTTGGTTCGGTCAACTCATGAGATCTTAGAAGTTCCTTTCTACGTGATGGGTGGCTAAGTAAAAGAGAAGGATACCCCGCCTAAACGTCTTGTTCTGATTATCCTTTTTCCTCTTAATAATTTCCATATCGATATGATTACTTACATGAATAAAATGTTTAAAGACTTCATGCAAGTACGGGAACTGGTCAGTATCGATATCGAATTAGAATATCAATGCATTTATAATCAACGGAAAAGATATAACAACGAAGGAAAACAAACGTACTTAAAATTGAGAAAAATGATTTCTACATCCTAAGAAGAAGAAAGCGTTTTCCTGAGCTTCTTTCCCACACGTACGCTCACACGGAATTGAGAACCATTCTCACTTGAAGTGAGCATTGAAAGATTAAATTTGTTAAACATTTGTATTTTCTATTCCTTTTGGTATCAATTTTATAGGTTGTTTATTTGATGATAAAGAATTTTAAAATTTATACCATGTATCATTATCAATATCTTAAACAAGGATTCCATATCATTTTAGTATCTTATATAATGAAGAAAATACAATTATAATAGAGAGATTAATTTTTGCAAGTAAAATTTACTAATAAAAAAAAATTTCCCTCATTTTTAAATATACAACCAAATAAATAAGAACCATCATTTTTCTCAGGAATAATTTTTAGGGAAAATATCTTTTTCCATTAAGAAATATTTTGCAGTATGTTTATTTCAAGGGATATTTCATGAGAAAGGAAAATGTTTTTTGAGAAGTTCTTTTCAAGAAAAGAAATTCCCTAAAGAAAATGTTTTCCCCTTTTTAGATTAGGGAATTCATTTTCTTAATTTTAAGCATGCATATTTTATTTGATGTTAAATGATTTTCCGTTGACTGATCATTTGTCAAATAAAACAAGTGAAAGTTTAGAATACTAATTTGCGAAAAATCCTTTCACTTAAACAAATGCACCCAAGTATAAGTTTAATTTTTACTATAAAATCCACGTTAAAGTTTAAATACTATCTTTTTTAGTTTTCCCATATTATTGTTTTGTCTAAAATTGGTATCTCTCACTCATATTGGATCAAGTCCCCATTATTTGTTTTCGAAAGTTAGATACTATATAACTATTTTTATATCAATATAAGATGTGTTAAATTCCTTTTGTGATTTTCCTATGTCGCTATTGTTGCGACCAACCCAACGGGTTTGGGGAAGGAGAGTTTAGAGATAATTCCGAGTTTGGGACTAACAATCATCAGTCAACTCATGTTCTTCCAAACCTTTATCTTACACGGCACTTGTCACGCCCCGAACACTGAGCTACGACATCCCAGGACGTGTTGCTGACCAATTCTTTTTATCTTTTGATTAAATGCAAGCGGAAGCATTTAATATAAACAACACCCAGTTAAACAACAAATGACAAGGATAGTGAAAACACATCAGACAATTCCAAAAGCACAACTTTTATTTATCAACTGTTAACCAAGGGAAGTTTCATATTTACATATCTAAACCAAAGGACAACCTCCTACAGGACCATCAAGCAAAAAAGGGTAAGAGAGGTCAAGGTTAACTTAAACTCCTCTAGGGTGGTGGTTAGTGCTAAAGTCGAGGGTCATAGTTAGGACCAAAGTCAAGGATGAACTCCTCCTCGGGTTCATAGTAGGAAGGGTACTTCTCCCTCTTTGGATCAGACTTAGGATTCTCCACGACACCATCAGGGACGTCGATGTTTATGGGGTCTCACTCCTACATACTCACTCTCTCGATAGTTGGTCCATCAAAACCCTGAATTAGGCTGATAAGAAGACCATTCTCCCTAACGAACCATGCCTTGAACCTATGAGACACCCAGGTGGCCAACCTCTCCTCTACTCATATAGTCGTGACCACTAGTTCATGCACGCAGTCGATCCCTGGAATAGGAAATGCGGTCATAACCAAGTCCCTGTCCATGGGGACCCCAAAATGTATAGAATGCCGCTCCATATGAAGGGCCTAAAAATATTTAACAACAGAGAGGTGAGATAAAAATTTCAACAAGTTAATAGCCTAAATCTCGACTAGGACACTAATTCGTCTCCGAGGTAACTTAAACACACATGATATACAAGCTTATCTCGCCTTGGGACTTAGCACATCACATATGGCAATATCAATGCAACAAGCATAATCAACAATCAAAACACATTACATAATATCCAAGTGCACTGCCAATACATGTGTTCCAATTATTATGACCTCTCAGACCACGATCAACGCACGAGTCGGCGCTCTTTCGACATAACCAAGCATCATACCGCCCCATTGAGCACAGCATCATCTAGAGCCTCCACCTAAATGGCATTCGTTAAAGAGCATCGGTCTAGCCTCAACTGCGACTTAGCATCCAGACCTCTACTAGGCATCCAATAAACATCAGACATCATCTCCAAACTTCGGTTAGGTGACGAGTTCGATTAAGTGACCACTCAAGCATGCCAACACTCAAGCAAAATTTATTTGCCATTAATTAGCCTAGTGCAAAAGAGTTTGTGTTCAATTAACAAACTTTGGCAAATTTTCACACTTGAAATTTCGATAAAATATTCACACATGGTCACGTACTAAAAATTAACTTGCCAAACTTTGCAAAATTTTATTTTAAAACCTCATTGCCCAAGCATAACAAGCTCAAACAATATGGATGAATCCATCTAGAAAATCGAGCCGACTAATCCATCATTAATTTGCACTAATCACGATTAATTAAACTAATTGCGCTTAATTAATCTAATTATGATTAATTAAACTAACTACAATTAAACTAATATCACTTAAATTTAATTTAAACCGTCCTTAATTAAGGCTAAACCATAATTATTTATCACTAACCACCATTATCCTTGAACTAAATCTACCATTGAACGCAATTAACTCCCCAATTAAGAATTAGGAGTTAACTCATGATTTTCCGGTGGCGACGAACTCATGTTGACGGTGCCGCAGCAACGTCGAGAATATAATGTTCTCAGCTTGAATGGAGACTCGAACGGCGGCGGCGAAGCCACTTGAGGCTCACGGCCACCAATGGTGAGGGTGCTCGGTGGATGGCTTGGGGGACGGTGACAGCTCGATGTGACAACAGTGGCGGTATGGACAGTAGAGGCGGTTGCTTAGGCGATGGCAGCACGGGCGACGATGGCTCAACGAGCTTGAGGGTGCACGGTAAGGGCTTGAGAGTTGGTGGCTTTCGGTGGAGATGGTGGTGGCGGTTCGGTGAGGTGGAAATGGCAAAACACGGCGGCACGATGGCTTGACGGACGAGTGGCGAAGGTGACGGTGGAGATGGCGGGTGGGCAGTTTCAGAGAGGAGAAGAAGAAGAAGAAGCAAAATGAGAGAGGAAGGAGAAAGAGAGAGGGTTCGGCCACTTGCAAAATGCAAATCAAATCCAATTTCTTTTCCAAAAGACTAATCCACCTAATCCTAAACTTAACTAAATGATTTATTAACTAAATGAAACTAAATCAAATCAAACGCTAAAATCTAACGACATAATCAAGGCCTGTTTTTTCTAATCAATTTCCAAATAAATTTTCGAATTTTTATTATTTTCTCAAAATAGGGACTTGAACTAGGTCCTCGGGAACGGTTTGCATGCAGACTGAAATTGGAATTTGGGGGCTTGGGCTATGGACATAAATGGGCTCCATTCTCAAGCCCTTTCAAAACAAAACTAAATGAAGCCGGATCTGTCAAAATCGATTTGTTTTGGTCGAAAGTCAAAATCGAATTAGCCCAAACTCCATATTCACCGAGATCAAGCAAACTCCAATTTTCTAAAACCGAAGCTCATTAAACCTATGCAAGCCCAAAGTTCATTAATGCCTTGTTTGTTTTACGGAAAATAAATGATATAGAAAATATTTTTTTAAAAATAATACATTATATTACTTGAAATAATTTACCAATGAAAATTCTTTTTCTTGTCAACAACAATTTATGTTCCAACATTTTTTTGAATGAAAAAAAAAATTCGTTCATTCACTTTTGTAAGACATATAAGAGATCACATTTGGGAAATTTTTTTCTAAATCATTTATTTTCCATCAAATAAACAAAGCCTAAACCTAGTTAAAACCCATCTTATTATTTCTTTTCTTCATTTTCCATTTGCTAAAAATAATAATAATAATTTCTTTTCGCCATTGTCATCTTCTGGTCGCCTTCTTCATTGCCAACCGAAAATACACAAAATCAAAAATCAAAGCTCATCATACCAGCGCACCAACGATCAGAGCTTATCACATAGGAACACCAAAATTTCAAACGTATATACTTGACAATCAATCTCCTATGTCCATCACAATTCCTAGGATTATCAACAGTTTGGTTCGATTTGGATTTTTTGTAAATCTGAATCGAATCGAATCAAACCGTTAGGGCATGCTTTTCCTGAAAATGCATGAAATTTTCCATTCAGTTTTGACGCCCCTAAGCAATACCCATGCCATTGGCCATTACTTTCAGCTATCGCTGTTCGTTGGCCGTTACCCCTTTTACTATGACTTACCGAAGCGGACGGGAACTGAGGACGTAAAGTAAGACCACCGCGTAGAGATGAACATTTTACGAACGATCATCAAGTGTAACATCAACTCCAGCCAAGCTCTCACCAGCAACCATCATTTATAGGCATTGGAACACATGAAACACAAAACAATAAACCCAAGAGTTCAGAAACAGATATAACTATTGAGAAATCACTGGATTTTCATGCGTAAATGACTTGAAAACTCAGTTAATATCATTTAATCTAAGCCGGTATACTTTCACATTATACAAAAAACAAGGCTGACTTGCACTGAATTTTTAATAAACATTTCATCGAGTAGGCCCCGTCTCAACTGATTGATCTAAATGCAGCAATTCATTTCCATATTGATGCCAAGACTGCACAATAAGTTCAAAACACTTACAGAAACTCGTTTTCATTGATCTAAACGTAATCAGTACCAAATGGCTCCTAGCTAGGGAACAGTTGTCACCAGTTTATACAAAATGCTAAAGCTACCAAATTACTATATTTCTATAAGATAAGATGAGATAATCAAAACTAAGAAATCACTATTATAGGATCAAAACATGATTTGAGATCATGAACGGGAGAGCACTTTTACTTGATTAATGCAGTTCGGGCACCGTTCCTCTTGATATTGAATTTAAACAATCTCATCTCAAGTTTAAATCATTCGATTTTCGGGGAAAATCATGTTTTACTGGAACAGATGCGATGCTTTAAAGTTATGTGTGAGATCTCCATAATCAAATGATGAGTAACTTGTTAAGCATAAACACTCATATGAATGAGTGAGAGAGAGAGAGAGAGAGAGAGAGAGAGAGAGAGAGAGAGAGAGAGAGAGAGAGAGAGATCTCCATAATCAAATGATGAGTAACTTCATGATGTTAAGCATAAACACTCATATGAATGAGAGAGAGAGAGAGAGAGAGAGAGAGAGAGAGAGAGAGGAGAGATCTGGAATAGGAGGAGAGAGAATAGGAGAGAGAGAGAGAGAGAGAGAGAGAGAGAGATCTGGAATAGGATGTTTTTCAATCTTCCTTTTGCACAAATTTGACCTTAAACCATGAAAAACAATAAAACCCAGCTAACATTAATGTTCTCTCAATCATACCCATTTGACAAAATGAACTAGCGTTCCGTTTGTTCCTTAAGAAATGAATGACTTGGTAAAATTGATCAGTTATTTCACTTGGATAAATTAGACAATGGAAAATGATTTCATTACCAATAATTTATATCTAAATATTTTCGTAGACGATGAAAATATTTTTCATTCATCCATTTATAGAATTTTAAAAAATTTCTATATCATTCATTTTTCATGAAACAAATTAAGTATAGATTACAAATCCTCCTGTTATCCTTCTACAAACTGATTATTTACTAATTCTTTCACAATCGACATATCTTCTTCCAAAAAAAATTCTTATTCTATTATTTGATTGGACTTATTTATTTTAAAGAATTTGTCCACACTCACTATGAGGATTCTTGAAAATTTAAAAAACAAATTGACCAAACAACCATGTAATCTAAACTTACCCTTTTCTTTCTCCACTTTCCTTTTCATTCTAAGTGCAATGGCCTTGGCAGAGAGTCGGTCTTATTTCGCCTCTCGGCGAAGGCCTGGAGCAGTCATGGGGCGTCCTGTTGCATATTCGCATTGTTTCCAAGACATATCGCAGATTAATCTCTTTACCAGCTTTCGTTTAACATAGTTTGGACTTTAGGTCATGTTTATCATAAATAGACATGAAAAAGACAAAAAAAAAATGATAAATGAAAAAAGATGAAAAACCGGAATTGCATTTAGTTAGTAATTGCATCTGTGCTCCACTTAGTGCAAGTGTAGTTTCATTTTAGTTGGTTAAATATCTCATAGACACCATCCAATTTAGGGAATTTGCATTCCTTAGTCTAGGAAGTCTAATTTGATAGAACTAGTACGAGTACCTAGAGGGGGTGAATAAGTGATCAAGATGATTTTTATAAATCGTAATAAAATAGATTAATTTTTAACGAATGATAGATTAAGAGATTGAAAACAATAATAGAAGTATGAAGATGCAATGTAAAGTAAAAGGATTAGGGATAGAGAATCAAGACTCAAAGTTTATAGTGGTTCGGCTTAAACCAAGCCTACGTCTACTCTCCCGCACGGACCGTCTATATCTGTTTCAAGATTTGAGTCTGAGTCGGATTTTGCCATTAAACAGATGTTAGCATAATCATCATCACTTTGTTCACATTCAGTATCACTCCATGTTTCTGCTTTGAGATCCTTTTTGTATTTCTCAACCTTTCATTTCCTTTTCTTTAATAAAGGACAGTTGGGTCTGATGTGTCCCTTTTTCTTGCATTCGAAGCAAGTCACTTCTTTGTTGGAATCATCTTCCTCAGTTGATTTGTTCTAAAATCTTTGAAAGTTTTGTTTCTTCCAATTGAATTTTCTTCCCTTTTTGTTCAGCTTTCTGAACCTCTTTTTCATGAGTGCCAGTTCTTCATCATCTAGATCTTCTTCGTAGTCTGTAGCATCGGAATAGTCGTTAGACTTTAAAGCAATAGACTTCTTACCTTTAGAATCTTCTTCGTCGTTGGTGTGCTCCACTTCGTAAGACTAAAGTGTTCCAATTAATTCGTCTACAAAAAGTGGTGCAATCCTTTGTGTTTCCCTTATCGAAGTCTTTATATAATTCCAGTCCTTAGAGAGTCCACGCAGTAGTTTGTTGACCTTCATTTGTCCTGAGATTGGGTGTCCCTGATATTCTAGACCATTCACTATTTCAATAAAACGGCTAAATATATCAGTTATTGATTCTCTTGATCTTATCTTGAAAACTTCATATTGTCCCAAAAGAATATTGATCCTTGTCTCTTTCACTCGATCAGTTCCTTCATAGGTAATGTGTAGCCTATCCCAGACTTTTTTTGCTGTTTCACAAGAGGATATTCTGTTATACTTAGTAGGAGATAAAGCACAATATAAAGAATAAATAGCTTTAGCATCAAGAGCTTGTCTCTTGGTTATTTCTTCTTGAGTCATCTCGATAGGAATAGCAACTTCTTTTCCTCTCTCTGATACTGATGCAGCAATAGGAATGATTCATTTTTCTACCACTTCCCATTCCAAGGGATCTTTCGATCTTAGGAATACTTTCATCTTGTTTTTCCATATATTGTAGTCTTTTCCATCAAAATAAAGAGGTCTGGTGTTGCTTTGACCTTCAACCATCCTTGTAGGCAATATACTAGCCATAGATCTTTAACTCATAAGTAAAAGCACTTCAAATAAATGAGTACACAGGCTCTGATACCATAATTTATGTGTATCTCATAGGAGGTCGTATCTTGGGCTTAATAATGTGATGATGTGATATTCTTTGCCTGATACGGTTCGGGTTTTTCTTTATCGTACTTTAATTGTGTTTATGTGGCTTATCTTGCTTGATTAGGGCCTTGCTTAATTTTGATATGAGCACACTTACACATGGCCACATAGATTCGCATGTTAAGGGGTAAAAGTGGAACGATCGCATGAAACGTCTTCCAATAAAAGAAAAGAGGTACCAATTTTGGGCATTACATCAATCTTTAGCATAATCAAATCTTAATGCCCAAATATCAGATTCGCAAAAATAAATGACCTCCATTGTTTTACTTAGTCTCTAATCGACTCTTGTGAGATTAGTGACAGCTCCTTAATATAATCAAATATGGTAATAGAGTAAAATCAACGTTACAATAGAATTTGGGAGAGCTCGTGTCAAGTACAAGTGCCCATCTAATCAAAGGGACCACTTGGCACTTGTCTGGTAATCTGTTAGACCCCATCTAGAGATGCCTAGCAGAAAATCCCCTCGACAGGGTTGCGATAGCATACTAGACATTAGCCTAAATGAAAGATTCTGATTTCACCAAGGGATTTGTTGAATCAAAATTAGGCACTTAATCGCTCAATCAACTCTTGTTAGTCAGGTCACCGCTATGCCATCAATCCACAAGTGGTGCCAATTGCCACTTACTAGTGCGTGGACTAAGAATAACTGTCTTTTTGTTTTGCCTTATGTAGTGGCCCATACCTACTTCCACCGGTGATGCACATGTCCTTCTAGTAGCCATGATAGTTCTGTCCACAACTCGAAGGTGGGTCTCTCAGTTGGACAAATTGCTCATTCATTTGCCCTCACTGGTGGAGCACTTATTTTCCCTCTTCGAGTGGCTATCGGATCATTGCTTCCTTTGAATGCGAAAACACTCCGGTTAGTGCAAAACTATGGACCAAGAAAGCAATTACAAGCTAGTTCCAATTGCCAACTATAAGTGGACAGGATAATAAATAGTTTTTGAGGTTTTATTTTGTGTGAATTAGCAGTTCTATGATCGTCATTATGATTTACCGGTATATCACTTTTAAATGTGCACATATTGATTATGGTGAAGACTCAAGATTGGTATCTATCTTGGGTGCGGCGGGCTTGTCAAGAGATTGTCTCGAGGATGGTACATACGGGGTATGAGGGCCAACCGCCAACATGGTCCTCTTAGTTCACGTTTAAAGACGAGGTTTGAAGATAACATTATGTTAGATCACGTTAAGGAATGTTAATTTGAGCTAAACTACCGCATCAACAGATGTCGGTAGAATTGCTTAGCATTTGTGGTAATGGTTGTTCGACATGGATTGAGAGATACGTTATGATGGTGATGATTCAATGTTGGTGACATTGCTGGCCAGAGTTGTCCTTTGAGATGTTGTCTTGAGGTACCCATCTAATGTAAATCCTTCTTATTTTCGTAATTAATGAATTTATATGAGAAATGGTCATATTTATTGGTCATATTTATAGTATTCCTGAAAGTTATATTTTGAATTTGGTAATGAATTTGATTCAAACGATTCAAAATCGTATCATTTTTTGTCATTGATTAATATTAGTTGATATCATATAACCAGAGATAAATCATATTAATCCTCTATTTAATTCTTAAGAAAAAGAGATGTTCATTGATATTGAAGGACGTATCTTAAATTATATAAGTTACAAATTTGTGTTTGATATAATTGATAAAATACACATGCCTATGAGAAGGACGTTAAAATAATGTTTGAATTTTAATTAAGAGCCGGCAAGTCATTTTACAAAAGAGTTCTACTTTGAGGGAACGATGGAGGATTTTTAGTCACTCGTTTCCTTGCGTCCATCAGGCATAATTCACCAAAAACTGATCTGGCTAACTAAAGAGATCATATTGCACTGTTCGAGTTAACAGATGCGCTCAAGCACCAAGTGAGTCGATTTGATAGATAAAAAACGTGTGATAAGTGTATATATATATTTCAAACATTAAGGGCGCGTCTGAAGCGATTTGCATCTTCCATTCTTTTGCCAATTCTTTGCTTTTAGCATTTGTATTTTGAGTTTAATTTAATGTTAAAGATATGAGCCGTCTAGAAATTACAAATGTAATTATATAAAATCAATTACATTGAATTATCTTTCAAAGCTCAATTTCTTATTTGAATGACTTAGGCTAGATTATGATATTAGCAAAATATATATATGATAATTGTATTTACCAAATAAATGTCAAAAACTCTTTCTTTATTTGGATCCACTTATCTTATTTATTTATTTATTTTAAGCCGAATGACAAAGTCATCCGGTTTGTTAGAAACAAATTAGTGGTCTATAATGTTTGGTCACACCGCTGGGGGTGACAGAATCGTAGCCTCCTCTTTAACCTTTGCAAAATTTGAATCCTTTTCAAAATAATTCGCAATTAATATTGCCCAAGTGGAAGAGTGTTGGAATTTTTTATAAATGTGGGCTAATGTTAATCACATAATATCTTAGTTTGTGGCAAACAAGTTATTATAAAGTTTATTAAATATAAGAGACAATACTAGATCACCCAAATATAGTTATGTGATCATATTATATTGGGTTTAGTGCATCTCGACTTCAGCAACAAAACGTGCGATGGATGAGCTTGTTAAAATATACTATGTAAATAGGCTATGATTTCCTTTGCTTTCCTAATGTTCAAACGCTTACAATTTATCCATCGAGATCATCTCTGGGAGAGGGAGACCGATTCTCGATTTCATACAGCTTCGCCTGTATTGATCGTTTCAAAGGCAATAACTGGCTAAACCAGTTATGTGATTTTGTTCAAGTTTAGGTACTCTAAAGGCTACATACGGGTTTTGGATTAATGATTTTGTTATCTGTATTTACATGGGAGGAAATTTAATCGTTTTGAATTGGGAGACATTTATACAGTTTGCTCAACATAGGTGAAAATGCTCAGAACTATTTAATTTTGTCAATGTCTGTGTTCTTTGAGATGTCCCACTTTTCCGAGAACAAAGAGATTCAACTTAAGAAAGTATGTCGGATACATTCTGATGGTTTTGAAACATAAAATGATTGACAAGTCACCTTAATAGAATGTCACAATAACCAGCGTTCTCAAGCCATAAGAAATGTTATGCATTTTTAATTTGATAGTGCAATGGCATCCAAAGATAGAAGTTAGGTACATTGAAAATGCACTATCTGTAAAACTTTTCTGAGTAAATGGAGCATAACTTGACTGTGCTAACTTTACTGCCTATGCTTTCACTGCAAGTATAAAGAGGATTAAGGTAGCCGAAAAATGTGAAAAAACAAAAGAAAGATGATAAACTAACGATCTAATTTGATATAGCATTTGCCGATCAAAAGATTTCTAAATAAAATTCAGATGAATGATCTTTATTCTTTCCTTTTCCATTTCGGAAATGAGAAGAAGATAAATAGAGAATTTATCATACATGTAGTATACTCTAAATTGAATCTGAAAATAGCGAGTCCTGTTAGATGTGATAGTTCGATGGTATTTAATATATTTATTAAGTTTATGGAATATTTGTCGAGACAAACGTAATTCCATGCGTACGGAGTAAAGAAATGATGACATGAACCCCACTTTTATGCCCAATTCGACCTTACTCCACCTACCGTGGAAAAGAGAGAAAATATGACAAATCATTCTTAAGGAAAACCAAAAGAAGATCACTCCACATCATCATTTTAATATGTCGGCCAAAGCCTGTGTTGAATGTCAATGACGAAATCAAAAGCAAGCGTGCGCAATGACCACTGAGGACACACGTGGACTGATCACGTGATGGATTTAGCGATAAAAGAAGCCATCTGTCTCGTACTGCAATGCCTAGCTGCGGCTTATTTCGTATCAAGTGACATCATGGCTTCTGGCGATGTGGCTGGACTATAGTGATAGGCTGAGTAAGTACGGCTAAAATCGAACATTTTAGAACCGAAATGTGACGTTCATGGTAATGCTTAGATGAGTCTCTAGTGTTAATTGCTTGTTTCCGCTCTTTTATTTATGAAATAGAATGAAGATATATGGATTGAGAGCGGGACCTTTGAACTCTAAGGACAAGAACATCTCTAAGGATCCGTATAATAATCATTCTGTCTACGAAAATAATTTCTACTTAAAAATGATTTTGTTTTTTAATCTATTCCCTAGACGAGTTTCTAAGCATTTCAAAATGTTTGGTAATGATCCAAAATTTCTATTTGCAAAATAGAAATGCGTTAGGTAGAACTTCAAATTCTTTTGTGGTTTAGAATTTCTTTTAATTTTTTAAATAATTTTATTATATCTTTCTCTTTTTTCCTTTTTTTCTTCTCCTTCTTCCTTTAGTCGGTCACCGGCATTGGCTAGACGATAGGGTTGGCGACCTCGTCAAAGTATTACTGGCCCCCGATGAGGTTGAGCCTCATCGGTCGAGGGCTAACTCGTGCCTTGTCGGGGCCCGGTGATGCTCTGGCAAGGCCACCAGCTCTCGTCTAGCCAATCGTTAGCCATTGTTGCGGCTAGCGACCAGCTAAAGAAAGAAGAATAACAAAAGGAAAAGAAGAAAAGAAAAGAGGAAAAAAAAAAAAAGAAAATAGGCTTGATTCCGTAGTTGTTCCCGAAAACAAAAAATCAATTTTTTTTTACTTCTTAATTCTGTTCCAAATCTATTTTCGATAACAAAAAAGTTACCAAACGTATTTCTATTCTTTTTTTATTTCAAAAATAAAAAAATAGAATCATATACTATTTGATTGATTACTAAACAGACCTAAATGACACTGCAACTATAACTTCTTATAATGTTTGTAACAACCTTAATCATTGTTTTCATAAAATTTTGGGTCTTCTAATTTGAAGAAAGATAATTCTTCTTCTTCTATTTATCCTCTCAAGAACCCGTTGGACCTCATTAGCTAAATTTGGCCAATAAAATTAGATTTATTTATTTCCAAAAGAAAATTTTGTGAATTCGAAATTACTTTGAAATGGCAGTTCCATTGCTAGTGCTCCAATGCATATGAATTGATAAATTGTCAAAAACAGATTGTCGATATTGTGTGAACTGTGTTATAAAAACATTAGTATCAAAGAATTGGTATGATATAGAAAAGTTAATTTATTCTAGTCGATTGAGAACTTAATTTTTTAAATCTTTTAGTACATGTAGATCCAAGTGAATATGCTGATGAGGTCAGATTGAGCTCTCTCTTGACTATTTCATTAGGTAAGGTATCAAATTTCTGCTCTTTGCTCTCAGCAAATGGTACACCGGTGTTTGGTGAATCTCATGACTACTTAATATATATGTAATGCACCGGTTAGAATACTCTTCTCGAGTGGGTAAACATAACAAAAAAATTTAATTATTTTTGGTATAACAGGAGAGAGAATTAATTAATTTGACTTACAGAATCCATATCCACTCTATATATATTAAACCTTGCATGCTGTCCTTGAATTGCCAGACATTCTGTAGACTCTAAACACAAAACATCCTCCCAATGGGTGGCCCATCTGTTTCTCTTCTCAAACCCTCAAATTCTTGCATCATTTTCGTCTCCATCTTCGTCCTCCAAGCTTGTCATCATCGTCTCGTTATTTGCCAAGTGATGCCTCCATCTCCACCACCATCCCAGGATTTGATGTTCTTGGACAAAAGACTCGCCGCCGTATACCCCGTAATCCAGCAATTCAAGAACACCGTCACCGCGGATCCGCTCGGCATCACAAACTCTTGGGTCGGCCCCGACATCTGCAACTACACAGGCTTTTATTGCGACAAGCCGCCAGACAATCTCACAGCCACCGCGCTCGCAGCCATCGACTTCAACGGTTACCACCTCGGCGCGCCAACCCTCGAGGGCTTTGTCGACCAGCTCCCGGACCTCGCAATCTTCCATGCCAACTCCAACAACTTCTCCGGCGTCATCCCGCAGAAGATTGCACAGCTCCCGTACTTCTACGAGCTCGACGTGAGCAACAACAACTTCTCCGGGGCATTTCCAGCCGCGGTGTTCGGCGTCAACCTGTCTTTCTTGGACATTCGTTACAACTCCTTCACTGGGTCTGTCCCGCCACAGGTCTTCAAGCAAGCCCTCGACGTGCTCTACATCAACAACAACAAATTCATGCAAAAGATCCCAATCGACTTCGGCTCGACCCGCGTGCTCTACCTCACCCTGGCCAACAACAAGTTCACGGGCTTAATCCCGAGGAGCATCGCCAACGCCTCCTCAACCCTGATCGAAGTGCTCTTCCTGAACAACCAGCTCATGGGTTGCATTCCTTACGAGATCGGGTTCTTGAGAAAGGCCACTGTCTTCGACGCGGGGGGCAACTATCTGACAGGACAGCTCCCATGCTCGCTTGGCTGCTTGGACAAGATCGAGCAGCTCAACTTCGCCGGGAACTTCCTGTACGATGCGATCCCGGAGGTTGTGTGCTCGATGCCAAACCTATCGAACTTATCGCTATCGGACAACTACTTCAACCACATCGGACCATTGTGCTGGAAGCTCGTGAAGAGCGGAGTGCTGGACGTGAGGATGAACTGCATCTTCGGGCTTCCCGATCAGAGGCCGCACTATGAGTGTGTGAAGTTCTATTTTCACTCGTTTTGGTTCAGATGGGTCTGTCCGTGGCAATACTTGATGAGCGCCATTCCTTGCAAGATCAATTCATCTTACATTAGTCGTCCACCGGGCGCTCGGACAGCGTCGGTCACTTACCCTGCTCTTAATCGACACAGACTATTGTGAGGATGACTGGTGGTTGAGAGTGTGTTCTTCGTATTCATGAAGAAAATAATGACGGGAAGACCATCAATAATAACCACGGAGAATGCTTATATGGTTAGGGAAATGGGAATTTTTTGCACTTCTTGTCGAGTCCCGCACGCGATGTGCAATCTCATGCTCACGTCATAGTTGAAGTTATCCTCGTTGAATAAGGTTATTAGGCAAACCAAGGGTGTTATGAGAAGCAGAGGCATTTTATAAACTATATGAAACGTGGTGGGACCTCTTGCAGCTTCCACTGTTTCATCACAAGCGATTTCTGTCCTGTTAGACTAAGTTTAGTAAATATATCCTCAATTGTAGAGGAAATTTTCTCTGGCCATGCCTATGACCGGTGAATTACAAGCATGAACATCATTCACTTGCAGATTTAGATATCGGGCAATAATCTTTCCCAACACATGTTGGAGAGCATATCGGTAGGTTAAGAGATATCAAGATCACCCACGTGCAAATCTAACTACAATTAAATGCTAGTCATTTTATGTCCGTCGCATAACAGTCAGAAGTGTGGTTGGAGACAAATAAAGGTAATGTCCACATTTGCACTTCACCAACACCCAGGCACATTTTGCCCCACGCTCGTTGTCCCCACCCTTCGCCCCCTTCAGATGTCAATCTCAAAGCTTGGTCTTAGTTCTTGTGCTTATTCTTTCAAATAAAAAATCTCATCATTCTGATCGTAAAAGCTGGGATTGTGGAGAGGCAACTTCACTGCAAAAGCTTTGAAATGGATTTCAGTCTTATTATTGAGCTATTAGAAATGGGATAATGGAGGAGGCTAAGTGGATAGGTCGAACTACTATAAATTGCTTTGTAGACTCTTCTATCCGTTTTTCTGTTACATTTTTGCTGAAAGAAGATCTTTGCTCTGTATACATATTGGGTGAAATGACACTAGTTCTCTCTTTACTCCTGCCCAAAATTCAAAACCGTCCATTTACTTTTTTTTGTGCAAAATCATCCATGTGCTTTTAACTTGGGTCATCCCGTGTCCTATTATGTCGCTTCTTTTTTGATCAATTTATGCTGATGTGAACGATCAGGACGCTCAAGCTAGAAGCACACGGTCATGGCCATTTGTGCATGAACCGTGCGGCTACCATGGCCAAATCCGACTTCAAAGCTTGTGACCATCATGGTTGCTCGAGCTCAAAGCCCACCACGACCTGCAAAATATACTAAAATTTGAAAAAATATCGACACAAATAAAATAGAAGAAGGCCCAAAGAGCTACGGCCTCTACCATAAATAGTTCTCCGGTGTTTTGAGTTCTTGCGTATGATTTTTTTTTTATAAATGAAGTTACGTTTTTCTCTTCGATTCATTAATTTGATATAATTAGTATACTTCCTAGAAAATTACCAAAAAAGTTCTCAATCTATCGTACTTATGCCAATTCAATTCTAACCATTTTAATTTATTCAATTTAGTCATAAACCTTTTAACAATTTGTTAGTTTAGTCTTAAATCTTTAAATTGAACCAATTTAATCTTAAAGTTTTAGACAATATGCCAATTTAGTCATAAACCTTTGACGATTTACTAATTTAGTTATTATGGCTGATTTGGTTAGAAATCGCTGACGTGGTAGTCTAGTCACCATCAGTCATCCTACGTGACACGATCAACATTAACATGAATAATTTTCTTTAGATTTTTTTCTTAATGTTATTTTATTTTTCTTGTTTCCTTTTCTTTTTTTTCCTAACCCTTGATTGTCAACCTTGCTAACCACAAGTGAGGGCATCGGCCCTCACCCAAATCCACGCAAGTGTTGCAACACTTATCATGACCCTCCCAAAACTTTTGAGGCTTTTGGAATGGTTTAGAGGTATTGCTCGAAAGATGGTCCAAATGGTTTATCGAGAAGATAGTTCCAAGGACTCATTTTTTTATTGTTTAACACCCTAAGTATTTTTTAGGAGTTGCTACTAACCATTTGGAATCCGCTAGAAACCAATTGAGATGCGAGAGTGTCGTCTCAATTCTTACTCAACCAACGATTCTAAGTTCGAAGACTTACGTACATTAATATTTCTATTAACGCATTTTTGGTACCTAAGTTGAAAGTGTGTTATATGAGGGGCCATTCACTCTTCATTACCATTAACTATCCTAAAGGTATCAATCCACCAAGAGAGCATCCAAATGTTTTTATAGGGTTCATTGAAAGTCTAATCTAGCCCTACCTTTTTTTTTAAAAAAGTAAATTAACAACCAATTAATTGAAGGGCGATGCAGTAATTGAGCACCTAAGAAATTGAAAGTATTTATCTAAGTGCAAGAAAAGAAACCCAAATACAAGTCAGGCAAAGAATACTCTCAACTTCAAGACATGATCTATCGGTGCATATAATGCCGGGTCGTTGATCCGTCTTTATACCTAATGGTCATAGTTTGTTCATATATGAAGTTGCACGTATACGCAATATGGAATCTGTCTCCTTGTTACATGCAAGGTATAATGATGATGTCCTATGCAATTTGATTATGACAATGCATTGAAATCCTCGGCCGGGGTTATAACTGAGAATAAATTGTTTATATCTCAAATAAAATGCATGTCAATTAGATTTATGCATATAATCAAATTTGTGACTTGAGAAATATTCCATGGTCTTTGTTTAATTGGGGCATAGTAAGACAGAGGGATTGAATTACACTGTAGCCAAAACTAACAGGTTCATTATGTTCTTAAAGCATTCATATTATCTGGGTAGCCATGACATATTGCTAGATGTCAATTATGGCTTGTAGGACCCAAAGATTAATTGGGACAATTAATTCTTTTGGGAGTATTAGGGCGCGATGACAACCATTCTGTTTCTAGAAATAGTTTCTAACGTAAATGTATTTTTTTATTTCTATTTCTAGAAGAGTTTCTAAGAAAATAACCGTTTGATAACAACATAAAATTTCTACTCTAAAAATAGAAATTGTTTGATAACCACACAAAATTTCTTCCTTTCGGACAATGGTGGCGGTGACCGGCGACCTTTAATATAAAAAATAAAAATAAAAATGATTTATCAACAAAAAAATAAAGAAAAAAATAAAATAAATCATAAAAAAATAAAATAAAAATATCATTTTATTTTAAAATAAAAATATCCTTAAAAATAAATTTATTTTATTTATTCTATTTTATTTTATTTTACGAATAAATTTATTTTAAAATGAATAAAAATTAAAAATAAAAATGAATTTATTTGGCAAAACACTCAAGACAAATAAAAATCAATTTATTAAATTTATTTTTTTAAAATATTTATTTTTATTTATCATAAATAAAATATTTTTAATAAATTAAAAATAAAATGATAAATAAAAATAATTTATTTATTTTTAATAAATTTTATTTTTAGTTTATCATTTTATTTTTAATTTATTTTTATTTTTAAATGAATAAAATGAATATATTTATTTTTATTTTTAATAAAATGATATTTAATTAAATTTATTATAATAAATAAATTTATTTCGATTAAATTTATTTAATTTATTTATTTATTAAAAATAAAAATAATTTTTATAATAAAAATAAAAAATAAAAAAAAAAAATGAATAAATGATATTTTTATAATAATTTTTATTTTTCAAATGATATATATTTTTTTAAAAAAATAAAATATTATTTATTTATTTTTAAAAATAAATTTTTTTAATTTATTCGTAAAATAAATATTTATTGGTAAAAATAAAAATATATATCATTTTATTTATTCGAATAAATGTCATTTTAAAATGATATTTATAAAAATAATTTATTTGGCGGACCATGGCGGCGGCGGCGGCGGGGTCGGCAAAGAACGAATGAAGGGCCTAGGTTGACGAATGATGAAAAATTTTTATTTCGATTTCTATTCCAAACTTATTTCAAATGAAATCTATTCCAAAAATAAAAAAACGGAATAAGTTTATCAAACGGATTTCTATTCCGAAATGTGCGGAATAGAAAAATTGTTTAACGTAAATTTTGGTTTGTCATGCACCCCCTTAATGTGTTATTACAAATTTTACTACTAGCTTAGTAATGAACCTAGGATGTCACACACCATAAACAATTAGGATAACGTGGAACAAGAGAGAAATAATGTTGCAAATGTGTTTGCAATTAATGCAATCGAATTGAGTCGATTTGAAATTAAATTAAATTAGATTAATTTAATTTGTATTATAGTCACGAGCCTACTTGCATATAATGCACACGCATGCCCAAAGTGAATATATGTTAATGCATTCCAAATGCACACATAAAGATTATGTCCTTTTTATTTTTATTTATATATATATAAATAAATAAGGGGTTTGATTAATTATTTTTCATTTAATTAAATAATTAAAGTGCACGTGTGCAATGCACATCTTGTGCGTGGTTTTATTTTGAATAAAAAAAAAATTGGGGCATGCATGACTTTCATGCATGAATCCACGACCAGCAACGGTTGCTAGTCGTGGGATCATGCATGAACCCATGATCAGCAACGGTTGCTGGTCGTGGAATGATTTCCCACGATCAGCAACGGTTGCTGATCGCGCAACGGTTGCTGGTCGTGGGTGGTTTCCCACACGTAGAACAGTTTTTATAAAAAGCGTCAGTGTGCATGTGCGTACGCAAACAAAAAAAAAAAAACAGTTTGCTAAAAGAGAGAAACGTGTGTGTGTTCTTGTGTTTTTCGAGACGTGACAAAGAAGAGGAATTCTCTCTCGTTCGGGCCGTGACTAAAAAAATCAAGGATACGGAGGATTGTCTCTACGAGATTGCTAGCATAATCATAGTGATAATTATCCGAATGTTCTCTCTTCCATTCAACGTCCATTGTCGGTGTGTCTGAACTAGAGGTCCGACGTTTGTGAGACTCGAACTGAAGAACATCCGAACCAATTCGTTTAAAGCGCCATTCAAGATGTAATTCATTTAACTCCCTTTTTATATTAAGATTTTTTATTAAAACGCACAAACAATGCCTTTAGAGAATCATGTATAAAATATATCATATTTGTTTCCGTTGTATTTTTTTTTTAATTTTACTTATACATGATTCATGAAACCCCAACATCATGAAGGGACGAGATCTGGTGTTTCTGCTTCAACAGATAACAAAGCCGCAAGTACTTTGTCCAGCCAATTATCCAAGCGGTCACTTGGTAATTTGACCTGTGGAATCCCCAAAAATCTTGGCTTTACCCATGATCGATTATGCCCTCAATAAGATGAACCCGAGTTGAGATTCTAATAGTTAGACTACTGTAAAGTAAGGTAAAGTAAGGTAAATTCTTAAATCTTTAAATCTGTAGGAAAGTAAAAGGGGAGATTGTTGGAGAAAACTCCTTTGATATTTTGAAGCTGACAAAACTTATCTAAAGTCTATTCTGAAGATTTCCAGACTTCTGTGTAAAAGTCTGAAGACTGCCAAACTTTAGTGTCAAAGTTTGTTTTACATCAAAAGTCTGCCCACTCTAACAAATTCCAGACTGAACGCAAGTGAAGGATGAAGACTTATCCAGATGAGGAATTATCTATCTTTCTTTAAGGGTTTGGTTCGTACAGGTTATATATGGCATTCTGGATGGGAATATCGCCTACGAGATTGATTATCTTTATTGAAATCGATATAGATATATTAAATCTTTTCAGATAGCAAGCAAATTTGGAAAGAATCTATTTATGGAAACCAATATCCTGATTGTATGGGCGAACATGATTGACAGGCTTTCATCACAATCTTCGAACGGCTCGAGATCTTTTGGATTGATTCTGTCCAACGGGTTGATTGGAAGAATTCATTTGGAAAGCGCCAACGGTCGAGAAGGCATGAATGAGTATTTAAGGAGAACTTTCTAGTTGTTCGATAAAGTGTGTGAAAGAGAAATTCCAAAGTCTGAAGCTTCTCAGATTCTTGGTATTCCATATACCGTGCTCTAAATTGTACTCAAAAGAGAAAGAGACTTATAGTGTGACTTCATGAGAGAGCAATAGAGACTCTTCACTGAGAAGTCGAGATCGCAAGATTGTAAACTCTCTTTTGATTCATAGTGGAAACTAGCCAAGAGGCTGTCGGCATGGGAGAATGGACGTAGGCTTGATCTAAGCCGAACCACTATAAATTCTGTGTTCTTATTTTCTTCTCTGAACTTCTTTATTTTGTTCGTAGTTCTATTTAATTGCTAAAGTCTGAATTTGTTCAAAGTCTGTTGTTCTTCAGACTCAGTTTCAAAAGTAAAATATTTCTATCGTTCTTTGCGAAAAATTGTCTTTATACTTATTCACCCCCCTCTAGGTGTTCATACTAGCACTTTCACTATTGAATCTCTTGCACAATCTACCTAGCCTCTGTCGACATTGTCAGGATCGACCCAGCCTCTGTCAATATTGTCAAGCTTGCCTAGCTACCGACCCAGCCCTCATCATAACACCATTGCCACATCCTCATCGGTTCTTAATTTCTTTTTATATATGTATTGTGTGGGTATGGTATGCAACAAAAGGGCTATCATTGGTACAATCCTTCTACCAAAAAACCTTATGTTACTATGAATGCAACCTTCATAAAGTCCAAATTCTTTCTTTCGATATCCAAATCCCACAAAAATACAACGCACCACACAAGGATCAATTTTAGTATGCTGATTGTGGACATGTACAAAGGCAACACCTCCAAAAAATCTAGAGGAAATTGTCAAGACTGAAGACAAAGAAACATGTGCTAACAAAGCCTGTAGAGGAGTCTGAAATGCCAACACTTTTGAAGGCATCCTACACCTATCAAGAGATGGACTATTTCGCGACTTATTAGAGCCCTATGCGTGCGGACCCTGAGGCTAATGGCTGGAGCTAAGTTTAGGCTTAGTCCGGGCTCTCCCAAACCCACTAATTCACGACGTATGATTTGAGTCTTTAACATGCTATTCATTTTCATTTAGGAGCTACGCTGCTAAATCGATCTGTAGTAGGTCGATTGTAAATCCAAATAAAATATTGGGAAAAATATTTTACTCTTACACTACTAAAAGAATTAAGATCAATGACTTAATTATCTTAGTTAATCTACTACCATCCCTTCAATACCTAATCTTGTTTAAACCTTAAGGTTTTCTTTTTATTTTTGGAAAGATTTTTCATGCATAAAACTCTAAAAATCCATTTTCAAGCCTTTCCCCAAAAATAAGAAATTTTTGAAGGATTTTTCATACATTCCTAAGAAAGATGTTCGCAATCCATTTTAAGCCTTTTATCTAAAAAATAGAAATTTTTTAGTGTCTTTTTAAAAAAAGTAAAAATAATAATATACTGGCCTAGGTGCCGGCCCGGTTCAGATTTGGCCTAACCTACCCAGATCGCGCCCCCACTCCGCACGGCTAGCCAGAAAAAAAAAGACCCTTTCCCCTATTTTTGTTCTTTTATTTTTTCCTCTCTCTCTCTCTATCTGTCTTTTTACTTTTCTTTTCATCTCTCTCTCTCTCTCTTAAAGACCCCATTGACCTTATAATCCACCATTTGTCTTCTTTCATTGTTTTAAATCTCTCTTTTGATTTTTTTCTTTTACTTCTTCTTCTAAGCCTTTCAACGTCCCGTTTTACCCCACGCCGGACCCAGAACGCCGCAGCGCTCAAGACGACCGCACGAGGACTCGAAAAATCAAAGCCCAGTCCAAGTTTGCCATCTCCCACCTCTCTTGCCAACCTCTTCTCTAAACCTCGCGACTTTACAGAAGCGTTCATCTCATGCTTCAACTTTTCCCCCAAGGACCGAGAGCATCGCCGGATGCAAACGACTGAATGGGACTCAAGCTTTAATCCAAATGATTCAGGCGCTGCACAAGCCACGCCCAACCACCATGCGGCTGTCATTTATGGCCCACAACCGCTACCACCCCTCATCTTCACCGGCCGAGAAACATCGCCCGCGGAAACATGACGCATGCCGAAAGAGACCACGAAACGAGAACATACCAAGCAAGGGATAGCGGTGGAAATCTACCAAGACGCATTTGACAAACCACGAACGCCAAAAAAAAGGACGGAGGACCCATAACACTTCAGTCAGTCATTTCATCGAACATGCGGCGGGTGGCGGGCGGCGGCTAAGAGGAAGATTTGAACTTGTCCAAAACACGAACTTAGGCCAAAAACAGCAAGTAAAGGACGAGCGAGGTTCAACCTCAGCGCGAGGACAACTCATATACGCTCAGCAAAAGGACAGCAAGTCTCGAGCACAATTAAAACCATGAACAGGCATCTAACTCAAGCATTTGATCGAACACTTAACATACGCAAACTGAGGGGTGAAACATAGGGATGACCGAGCCTGGGCAGTGGGCACGAGCCGGGATTCACAGCAATTGATGCCTAAGAAATTGCAACTGCAGCCCGCACCTAGATGAGGCCAAAAACTCACGCGAACTCGGACCAACCTCGGTTCTCACTTGGATCTCTCTCTAGAAAGCTCTATTCTTCTCTCTGCCGTAGGTCGTCGTCCGCGCGTGGTGTGCAGCAGTAGGAAGAAGAAGGAGATGTCTTTATCTTTTTCGAAAACCCTGTTACATTTTTTTTTTCTTTCTTTCTTGCCTTCTCCCCTGCTTTATTTATCTTTTTTACGGTGAAACGAAATTAAACTCAAAATTAACTAAGTGCTAAAAGAAATTTGAACTAGAACCAATGTGCCAAAATAATATGTAATTTAAAGCCGGATTTTCATGAAAACTTGCACCACGTTCACTTGGAACTTCAAATTTCAACTTCTTGCGAGAACGAGTTAGTGCCCAACAGAAAATAAAGAAAACTAAAGTGACATAATGCTATGAATTAAAGCGAAACTAAACCACACTATGCGAAATCAACAGTGGATGAATACTCTATACTAATTGCCAAAACTAACTATTAATTAAAAATCAAAAAATTATATTTTTCCTACACTGGTACCGATTTGAACTGAATTAAGATTGGTGTGCAAATCGAACTACATCATCCGGATTTTTTTATTATTTTCCATGTTTATGCTTACTGAAACACGGGGCACAATCAACATGAACTAACACAAAAAGCCACGCACGTGCTTGGTTTTACTTCCTTCTTCTTCTTTTTCTCTTCTTTCTTTTCACACATGTAGTGAAATTCCCTTTCAATTGTGCCAACTCGGTAAATCTCTCGCATATTTCCCTCTTGGTCGAGCCTATGAAAGGCAGCAAGGCTCGTCCCTGCTTCGACCTCAAAATTCAAATGAATTTATGACTCATTTGTGTGTCAGGTCGATTTAAATTCAATCTCATAACTAGGCTAAATTAAATAAATTCATAGCTGAGCCTCATGTTTTCTTTAGCATGAACGTGTTATTCCTAACAAATGTAGTAAAAGCATATGCAAAAAATATTCAACCTAAAAAATTTAGGTGTCAATAATATATGTTAACAACAGTTTATAAATTCACATAAAATGAAAATCAAATCTATTTAAATAGGCTATTTCATTTATAAATGGTAATTAGCTATATCCATAATTTATATAATGTGGTTATGTGATTTGGTTTTGTTTTAGAGAATTTGAAAGCAAACCAAATCACAAACAAATAATTACTATATCAATAGAAGTCCTTTTTGGGTCAAGGGAGATAGTACCCGGGTATAGTATCCTACGCCCATTGTCCCCATCTTTCGTATCTTTCAAATGTCCCGATGCATTCATTCTACTGCCAGCATTCCGCGGGCGTAAAAATTAGGTAAATTGGATGTTGGACAGAAAAGTTATGACTAGTCAAAGTTTGGTCAAATTTTTTGAAAATTTTCCTTTTAATTTCTTTTAGAAAAAAAAAGAAAAGAATGAATGATGACGTTGCCCCCACGGGGCTCCACCACCGGTCTCCACATGTCGCTTCCAGCGTCAACCCGCTGATGGAACAGCGACAACCTGCACGTGAGCCCAAGCCACGCCCGGCCAGTCGCACATCCGCCCAGCGTACCTGGGCCGCATGTCCTAGTGCATGACTGGGCCAAAAATGGTGCAGGGTCGCATGTGGGTCTAAGTTGTCACCGGATCCGTCTCGTGTAAAGCTGGGCTTTTGAAGCCCAGTTCTGCACCTATAATTTTTAGGCCTTTCACCACATTTGCCTTTTGCCATGCAGTCTCCATGACCAGTTTGGCTTAGAAACATGCAGTCCGTAGCCGTTCGAGCTCGAAGCTTGCGATTTGTCATGGCTAGATCTACTTTAAAGCTCGCGACCATGACCACACAAGCTCGAGCTTGAAAGTTGAAACTCGTGTTCGTCACGGCTTCTCGAGCTCGGGTGTGAAATCTAAAGGTCGTATATCTCAAGCTCGCGGCCATGGCTGCTTGAGCATTTGAGCAGCGGCCAAGGCTAGCGGAAGAATGGTCGCGATTGGCTACAAAGGAATTGCATTGTTGGGGTTTAAATATTTTGAAGAAAAGAAGAATTACGGGTCAAAGAAAGATAGAGTCGACATTTGAATATAAAGAAAAAAAATCAACAAATATTTAACGACCTTTATGCCACATCAACAAAAATTCACAACGGCCCCAAAATTCACAACGGCCCCAAGATCTCCAAAGCAAGCTTGCATTGAAATTGAGGACAAAAGATTATTATGTCTATTTATTAATTCTTATGATCAGTATTGGGCATCTAAAAGATGGAGAAAAACATTAGTAACCCTACAAAACTCAGCTCAATCATCATCTTCGTCCTCAACCCCCTGTGAATTCCTCAGTTATCCCTCAATTACGCCATTGACGTTGACGACGAAGATGAATTGGCTGAAGCTGAAACCCTACAGAACTCAGTCATTGATCTCCCATCGCTCACTCTCTCCACAACAAAGTGCCCAAGCTTATCAACAACCTCCACCAAGTTGTGCCTGCACAAGAACTCGTCGCTATAAACTCTCTCCACCTCCCTGTCGAAGTCAAGCACGAATACGTGCGTCTCCGCAGAGCCGCCCTTCTTGCTCCTTGCCAGCACCGCCGCTGTGAATATCGCCGACATCCTCCCCGGCGCCGCCTCGTGATACCCACTCGGCCCCTGGATTAGTATCACGTCCCAACTCAATTCATACACGTGGTTGGGCAAGCTGGTCAACGCGAGCTTGCATTCCGAGAAGAGCAGGTTCTGCACCGGCCGGCACTCGTTGCGGAACTCGCCTCTGGCCGACGCAAGCAGCCTTTTCATTTCGCCGACCCTTGTCTCGTACTGCACGTCATAGGCCTCGATTCCCGGGTGTCGCTGCTCAAACCTTGAGACAAGGTTCTCATTCTCTTCGAGAAAGACGGTGCGGCCGTCGAAGTTGAGGGCTTTGTACAAGAGGGCCTCGTGGGTGAGGCCGAAAACGAGGAGATTGCAGTGGGAGGCAACAGCAGCACAGTGGGCAACTGCGGTGGTTATGTTGGCGAGCTCAGAGGACGTCATGTGGATTGGGTTGGTAGAGGCGGTGTAGTGGAGGAGGGCGTCGTATATGGACAGTGGAAGCTGGAATGAAGAGGCAGTAGAGCCTGTGGCAGTGCTTGTGGCGGCGGGGGTGGTTGTGGTGGTGGTGGTGGTGGTGGTGATCATGGTTAGAGTGAAGGCGGTGGTGCAGAAGGCGATGATGAAGATGAAACACAAGCGATTGGTGTTTGAAGATGATTGCTTTTGGATTGTGGAATGGAGGAGTATTAGCTTTGTGCATTTCATCTCTTAAAATCTCTCTTGGCTGTCTCTCTGTCTCTCTAAGCAACTTGTTCATTTCATTTCACATAGTCAGAGAAAGGTCTTAAGAGAAAAAGATTCTAATCCTAATTAATGCAAGAATTGCAGTGAACATTGTACATTAGTGTGAATAGACTATGCGGGAATCATTGAGATGAAGGAATTCTTGCCCAAAGAAAAACAAGACACGGAAAAAAATAGATAAAATCGTACTTTCCACAAAACGAGATTCTGATACAAATTAAAAGAAGCCTACCTTCCCTATTGACCTCTTATCAATGGGCACCACTTTGTCTCCTACGCAAGTTTAGTTTATAACATTAAGAAAAAGTTTCAAATAAAAACCTAAAGTGGATGTTATTTCAAATAAAATAAGGATATTAAATGTCATTATTTTCTTAAATAATGAACAAGAGTGGAATTTGTTTTAAATAAAAATCCTAAATGATCATATCAATCTCAAAAATATAGCTTAACCCATCAACTGAAGGGCATTTTTGTCTTTTATATTTTAAAATTTTTCCTTTTTTCTTGTTTTTTTCCTTTTCTTTTCTTGTTCTTTTCTCTTTTTCCCTCTTCCCTCCACTGACCACGAAGAAGGTTCTTGGAATCAGGTGAGGGCCGCCCTCACCACATCGGTGGAGGGTCTTTCACTAGATTTTAGGGTTTTCTAGATTAATATATATTGATTTCATTCTTTTGCAAAACATCTTATTCCTTTGAAGTAATGAATGAATTACAAGAGATCTTGCATCTTTTCTTTTATTTGGAATTTGCGCTTGTGAGTGTGTTTGTATCTATACGCATATTTGCGATTTGAGTTATCCGTGTTTCTTTTGTTTCTACTGCGTAAAATCATTTGTTTCGAAAGCATTTTTCATGGAGAAACAGAGTAACCACATCATATTGTTTGGTTGCCAAAAATAACTGGTCTTTTGAAGTCAGGCGATCATCATGATTAAAGAGTAAGAGATGGAGAAAGGAAGTGCGGCATCGTTGTCATTTGCCTTTGCTCGTGCGCACGATTAACTCTATATTGTCATTATATAATTGGGTCGTACGTAGCCTGATTGATTCAATCATGGTGGGATTTGTTGTTGCATATAAACATCATCATGTCGTGTCTTTTGGGGTCTATTGATGTTGGTGGCGGATAATACAAATCTTCTCCTAGCTAAAGAACAAGGTAATAGTAGTCTCCAACTTTTCCTTGGTGCTTAAGGTTGGCCATCACTACTGGTGTCATCACAGGTGTGGTCCTATCGTGCCTCGCCACCGTCGCTCCTCGTGCCAAGCCTCTGCCCCTAGCTCAACCTCTCTCTCTCTCTCTAACTTCCAATGGAGGTTGGGGCTAGGCCCATGACCTCCATTGGTGGAGGTGCTCAACTTCATGTCTAGGTCGCATGATCTGGCCTCTTGTCGATGGGCAACACTTTGCCTCCTACACATGAGTTTAGTTTATAACATTAAAAAAATAACTCGGATGTGATTGATGCATGTAGAAGGACCGATTAGCGAACATAATTCTAGGGGCTTTTTCACGGAAAATTAAGAATTTCAAAAGTGTACTTCCTAATAATGGTCCTATAATCAATGAAAAATATGTTCATTATCAACGGAAATATTTAGATATAGAACTTTCTTGACAGTGAAAAAAAAATTGTTAACTAATTAATTTAAGGGAAATAAATAATTGGTCTTTAAAAAAAAAATTGAAATCATTAATTTTTCGTAACACAAACACACCCCAGACAAATGAAAATCATGCCACATGCTCCCGTGATGTAAAAATATCTAACTAGATAGTACCTAAAAAGTTGAAATGAATAACCTTAAATCCCAACAAATTATCTAAAATACAGAATACGTAAGGAAATAAACTTAATCGTAATCACAGAATATATTCACCAGATTTCAGTATTTTTTAGATTAATATGTACATTTCAATCTCTTGGAAAGCATCTTATTCATTTGAATCAATGAAAGATCTATGTAAGACCTTTCTTCTTCTTTCTATTTGGCAGTTTGCACATGTGAGCGCGTTTGCATCAGTACGCTATGCACCCTTACGAATCTAGTTATACGTTTTTCTATTGTGTCTGCTCCATAACCTCATTTGTTTCAAAAGCATTTTCAATTTAAAAATGCGGAACTGCATCATACCGTTAGGTGATGAAATTATAATAGACCTTTTTCAAGTCGAACGATTAATCATGATTTGATCATCATCATGAAAGAGTAAAGAAATGGAGAAAAGTGCGGCATAGCTGTCATTTGCTTTGGCGTGTGCACCATTAACTCTATGATTGATGTACTCATGGAGGGATTTGCTGTTGGACATGGAAAAGGGTCTTCAGTGGTCTCGCAACTTTTTTTGAAACTTTTTCTCAATGTTTAATATAATATTAAAATATTTCTTATTTAAATTAACCTCTAAATTTTCTAAAATCAACTAAAATGTGATTCTTAAATTTCAACGTCACGGGTAATCCATTATTGATGTGGATTGGCCAGCTCAATTAAATTTGTTTTTATCAAAAGAACTCGTCTTTTTTCTCTTTAACTCTTCTACCACGTTCATCAACTATCGCTTTCATCGGCCAATCCATACGGCTGGCCATCACTACCAGCGTCATCCCTGGTGCGGTCTTGTCGTGCCTCACTGCCATCACTTTCCCTGCCGAACCTTCTTGCCTAGCTTAACCCTCTTTCTCTCTCTATGCATACGTGCGTGACGTCCAATGGAGGTTGGGACTAGCCTAGTCCGACTAGGCATGTCACCTCGTCCATTGGTAAAGGCGCCCGAGTTCATATTTGGGTCGCACGATTTGTCCTCATGTCCAATCTAAATTGAATTAACTAGCTAACCATGTCCGCGTAGGTGTCCTCATCGACGTATTAAATGGCTAATTAATACTATTAACTGTCACATCAGTAATTTTTGTTAGTCTACTTAACGAATGACCATATTGAGTCAAATTTATAAAGTACTAATACCATTATATTGCCAAATATTTTTGGGGCAACATTAAAATATAGGGATCAATTTGGGGAGCATTTTAAGTTATTTGTGAATGTATGGTTTAATATTCAAATATTCGAAAACCCATACTATTACATAAAAACAAAAGAAGATAATACAAATCATCAATATCGTCAATCAAGTACATAACTGAGAAAGCTTAATTAATAAAAAAAGGTCTTTTATGGGAAACATATTTGCAGAGAAAGGATGTGAGAATATATGTTTACCTCTATATTAGATCATCCGACGCGACTGAGTGATGTCAATGCGACCAGTAGAAAGAGTTTCCTTGTAAATTACAAAAATCAATTTTCCATTTTCACCTCTTATACTAATTTCATATCCGCTAATTCCGAAATCTATCTACACTTTGCAACAAGAGATTTCAAAAAAAAGAAAAAACTACACTTCACACATTCTAATTTCCACAGTTCGTTAGACTCAAAGAAAAAAAAAAAAAAATTGACCTTTGTTTTACAACAAGGTGCAAAATGCATGCTCAAGATAACAGAAGACGCAAAATAAATCATAATAAAAAGTTGAGAATGATTTTTATATTTTCCCTGCATAATGAAAGATGTAGTTCAGCCACATAGAAGCACGAATGAAAGATTATAGAAAATTGTTTAATTAGTGTTAAACTTATTATAAGGACGTTAATTTTATAATAAACTTTTCAATCTTACCAATTTAGTTTGCGCAAAATTCTAAATTTTTATTTAAAATTAGCCGGAACGATTACATTGAAATTTTACGCAAATGTTGAAGACTTAATTGATAAAATTGAAGAGTTTTGGATTAAAGGAGCATTTGTTAAATAGGTTTAGAAATGATTGGGTAATTTTTCCAGGATTAACAATTGCATTATATTCCCTTCTCTAATAGTCCATTTAAATAAGAGAATAAACAATATATAATAAAACATACATATAAATTAAAAAGAAGTATATATTTGTATCTTACGGAAAAGAGATCTGCGATATCTTTTGCCCAGATAGTTCTCATTAGTTGCTTGAAATTTGTCGATGTTGATCATCACGTTTGTCTACCAAAAGTCAACTTGCACGTCTGCCCCACCAATTTAGTATTTAGGTTAATTCAAAGTTCTATTCTTCCGAAAGCAGTATTTAATCAAGATGTTCTGTTCGAGTCCAAACATATCTTTATTTATTGCTTTGCCTAAACTTTGTATTATTGACGTACTCAGATCAATAATTGCGGATTGTGCCCTCCACATAGTAAAATGACATCAACTTACGTGAGATATTATTATCTCTTAGGCATGTAGAGAAATGTTTTAAAGCGATGCCAAAGTTTATACGACAAATCTCAAAAACTTACTACTTATCGTTTGCAAGTTATCATCTTATTATGGAGTAAAAGCTGTTGAAACTTCCTAATGTTTGTGCAATGTTCCCTTTGAATTTTTCTTTTTTGCAATCAAATTCTTGAACTATGATCTGTTCGCTCCAATTGGAATGCTTATGTGGACGCTAAGGATCACAATGGCTCGCGAGTGGCTGCCACGTGGCTCCTACGTGCTATTCTTGAAAAATTGAAGATAAGAAAAGTTAAATTTTCTTCCTAAGGAAAATTTGGAGCAACCACGCCACTGCGGGCTTGAGCCCACAAGCAACTACCGGTTGTGTTCAAGTTTGATCAATGGAGTGAGGACAGAGGTTGGAATCTTTTTCCAATAGAAGCCCCCTTGATCGGCTTTGCCTTTCAAAGCGGCGACAGCAGCAGCATCTGGGCAAGGTGGTGATAGCTCAAATTGGGAGACTCTCCTTCAACCTCTGATGGCTTTATCGATGATGCTGCATCGATTTCCTAGGGATTCATAGAGACCGAAGATGACTAGAGATTCTTCGCATCTTTTTTCTCGCTATTTAAGTCAGTCATATTTGGGGCCTAGCCTGGACCGATCCAGACGAGCTCGAAATATAATTTATGCCGAGCCCAGAGGACTTGTTTAGGCTTGATGTAATCGGATCGGAGCTACTTTTCAATGAAAAGCAACTCGCGAGCTTACGTCTTAATATGCCATTTACCACACAATTCTTTATCGACGGTAGACAAACAAGCATTCCTCTCCTTTTACATAGCTAGGATATGAACTTTCGCGGCAAAACATTACCATGCGAATCACTCTATCAGATTTTCCAACAATCAAGCGAATTCCATGTCCCAAGTTCCAGCAGGCCTCCTCATACCCATCAGTTCTAGAAAGGAGCACCTGATTGTCTTTGGGAAAGCACACTCAAAAAGCAAATGTTGTCTAGATTCAAGAGCAGCTGGGCACAAGCCACATCGATCAACTGCAGAAGCCCCAGTTTTTCATTTTCCCAAAGGTCTGCAACCTATTCAAGATTCCTAATCAAGGGCCGTAACAGAACTTAGGGGTGTTCGGATTAACCCAGATCATTTTATGACATACAACCTTTGGCCTTCTTTCTCTAACCAGGTTCCAAGCCTCAATCCAAGTAAAACAACCAGATGCATTTCCAGTGACCATCACTCTGATCGTCAGCAATATGACAACGCTAAAGCACCCACATAACGCTGTCTTGTATTTGCACCAATAGATCTGATCTTGTTGCAGGCAAGACCACTCATCTCTAACTAGTAACAGTAGCTACCAATGAGTTGGTATATCTAGAGCAGTATAATGAATCACTCTCTGAGAATAAACACCCTTTAGAAATGCCATGAGGATGCCATGATCACACCACAAATAAACTGTCCTGTCCATTGCCAATCACTTGTCAAGTATGTCGCTTAAGAATGGACCTAACTTTTAGCAGCTTCCTCCAAGTATAGGTGAGTTAATTTTAGGAGTGACAGAGCAAATAGAAGTCTGTTTCAGCAAAAAAAGTGCCCTGCTTTTAGCAACAACTTGTACCGATTCCTGAGAATGCAAGCTTTATTCCATGTTTCCAGTTTCTTCAAGCCTAGAACACCTTCACATTTGGAGTGCAAACTTCATCCAAAGACACCTTATTACTCTGCGGTTTCTCAAGATTTCCTTTCCACAAATGAACCTAGTCTTTATGCTCAACCAGCTCGACCATCTTACTTTGGGAAAACAAACTTTTGACTTCCAAAATTTATCAGGCTATAGATTACAGCCTCGATTAACTAAGCCTTCCACCATAGAAAGATGTCTCTCAATTTAACCTGAAGTTTTTTTCTTCTAAAACTACTCGTCAGCATCATAGCTTGACAAAAGAGCTCAGTTTTCTGGGAATCGAGCTTCAAAACAAGCTCTTCGAAATGCAGAAACAAGGACAACATTTCTTGCAAGCTCATCCCATTTATAGAAAATCATCAGCAAAACTTCTTACTTTATCTGGAAAACAACTAAGGTCATGTTAAACCTAAGTTTATACTAGTGTTGAAACCCGCACTACGTGTGTGCTTGAGTGTACAATTGATCTCCCTTTCCACATGGTGAAAATACGACATTGAAATGGAGAGACCAGTTTACCTATGTCTTGTTTAGTTCGTTTGAAATCCATAAATGGTGGAAGTTGAGATCAACAGAAGCACATGGCACTAGAACATGTGTGTACAATTGCATTGTTGGACTTTTGATTCTTTCTATGGTCATTGAACTATTCCTAAATACTCAATGTAGTTCTTAAATTTTTAATCCATTCAATCTAATACCTCAACTTTCCAACAAAGTCAAATTAGCCCTTAAGTGTTACTCATAGGATTTAATGATTACATTATTACTCGGATATTGGAATATCTTTTCATTTCAATCAATTTTTTTTTTTTATCGACAACAGATATGCTATCTTTTCATTACTTTTTTTTTTTTTGGTTGTCACAACTATTACGATAGTTCAATTTAAGTAAAAGTGGAACCTTATTTAGAGTTGAATCGAATTGATAATTTTGCTGTATTATAGTTAAGTAATTTCACTAGGATATCTAGAAACGACATTAGTTAATTTATAGATAAATCGTCCTTATATTGATCCTAATTGTTTAGAAAACACAAAACTTTGAAAATTTTATCAACCTTGAAAAATTAGGAACGAGATTTAGATTACAAAAAAATTTATCAACCTTGAAAACTAAGTAGCAAGATCTAGATTGACATAACTACGGATATCTATAAATAAATTAACATGGTGCGTACATACCCTCATGAAAACACTCAACTTATGATAGCAGGAACAACAACTTGATAAAACACTTAAAACTTTATTATTATTGAGACCATAAGCTAAAATTTGCTTATATAGACTGGTAAAATTCTGTTGGCCCCAAAGACTCTTGAGTGCTCTGATTTTGGAAATAAGGAAGCCATTTGTCCGTGGGAGTCGCAAGAGCCGGAATCTTCAGTCGACAGGAGCGTTTTTGGGTTCTGGATAGAGCCCACATCTTCGTGTTCACTTAAGTTCATCTTTGATCGATCGATTGGTATAGTCTTCCCCGACATTCTGCGTGATTTTCACTCTTACGTGTTTGATAACGATTATGTTTCGGGGAACAATTTTTTATTAGAAATTTTTTTTTCTCTCGATTCTAATTCTGTTCTCGGAATAATTTTTGAACAAAAGAATGCGTTTGGTAACTTCTCAAATTTTTTATTCCCGAGATAGAAATACGTTTGGTAGGATTCTTAAATTTTTTTTGTTTCTTCTAATTTTTAATTCTTTTATTATATTTTCTTATTTTTTTTCCTTTTTTCTTTTTCTCTTTGGCCGATTGTCGGCCACGTTCGCCGAGCTTGCCTGAGCCTCACCGAGCTAGGGGCGAGGCCCGGCAAGGCTCGACGAGCTCGCCGTAGGCCATCCCGGCCATGGCGAGCCTCAAGATCGCCAAATCTAGGCGAGGCCGAGCCTTGCCGGTGGCCAAACGAGCCTCGGCCTCACCCAAGCGAGCGAGGTTGGCCTTGCCTTGGCTTGGCGAGGCCCAGCCTCATGCCAGCTGGGGAGGCTGAGCCTCGCCGGTGGCTTGGTGAGCTCGGCCTCACCCAGCCGAGGAGAGGCTGGAAGAAGAAGAAAAGAAAGAGAAGAATAGAGAAGAGAGAAAAAAAATAGATTCTAGAAATTGTTCCCGAGAATAAGAAGTTACTTTTTTCTACTTTTTGTTTATGTTCCAAATTTATTCATGGGAACAAAATTTTTACAAAGCTGGTTTCTATTTTTCTTTCATTCCTTGGAACAAAAAAACAAAAATAGTTGTTCCGAGGAATAGAAACAAAATTTACCAAACAAGGCCTCAATCATCAGCCACTGCTTCTGCTCTTCAACTTGATTTTTCTTTTTCAGTTTTAAGTTATTTTGCGTGAATTTTCTTGAGATTGTGACTGTTTATGCTGATCTGCTGGTCTTTAACCTGAAGTTCTATGGTTAAATTGTTCTCGCCCACACCTCACCCGATCCTCATGGCTTTGCGATCTTCAGTCTATCGTCTCTTCTTTCCCAGGTTCCGTCTCATGTTCAACCAACCTTCGATGATGCACGTGCCATTTTCTTTTAGTGGAGCGGCATTGGTGGGTAGATTTAGTAAAAGGGCCTTGAAATATTTTAATCTATGTTTTCTGTCATGTAATATTCAGTAGCTCGGAGAATGTCATATTTGGGGCTCTGAGTACGTGCTGTTTAGCAGCCAAATTTTGATACAGATAATGGTTATTGAAAGATTGAAATCAAAAGATATTTGATAGCAGACAACAACCAAGAAGCTTTCTGCAAAAAAGATAATGGCGCGGCAAGTCATGCTTTCTGCAATATCAAATGTTGGTGTTTGATACTAACTCTACATTCAAGCTTCCTGATTGTAAAAGTAGCTTCGACTGATCAATGGCTTGAAATGCAATGGTTGAAAGATGATAATCAATCGTATTCCAATTGGTTTCTTTTGTTGTTGAATGCAACAGACAATGGACAGGATCCTGTCCATTCAAGCAATTAAGAATCTCACCTTGACATTAAGGCAGATAGCTACAGAAGTTACACAGCATCCTTAGAAATTACTGAGACTCCTCACAGTGATCCGCATGGCAGCACTCTTGGTTTGATAGCAGACAACAACCAAAAAGCTTGAGCGACTTATTTTGTTCTTATAGGTGCACCGTCAATTTAACTTATTTTACAGTAGTCTAAGAATGAAATGGCTGATATACCAAATTGATTTGCAAAATAATCTGACAAACTAAAGCCGAATATTTAACAAATGAAGAACATTTAACTACTCGACTAGAGTCACATTTCTAGGAGTCAGTTCTATATTCCCAACATTGGTCATTTCTCATATAGCCACACAAGGTTTGAAGTTATTATTCTATACATCAGCACACGGAAGCAAACCCCACAAATCAGCTTCGAAGAGGGCGTGCATTCATTTAAATATATTGATTCTGGAAGTCATAAAAGCTTCAAAAATTATTCCACAGCATTCATCGATCCACATGATGGTGGATCAAAATGGACACAATTGAGCAGACGAAAGCAGTAAATGTTCCAGGGACCACATCCAAAGGATAAAACCAAGTCACAACGGTTTTAAGACATTCCTCTGGACTCATCTAAGATGTGAGAAAGTAGGAAGGAATTGTTGATTCCAGATGAGAATTAGGCACAAAATTGAAGCACCAAGGGAGTAAATTGAGATGTGCAACTACCTGACCAAGCGCACCTTGCTACAAAGTGGCTCACTTTTCCTCTTCTTTCAGTTCAAATCAGAAGATCGATGCAAAATGGAGAACAGGAACATGGGAGTAATCAAGAAACGATAAGATCTGGTGTTTTTGCTTCATCAGAAAATAAAGCCGCGTGTACTTTGTCCAGCCAAATGTCCAGTCAGCCACACAGTAATTTGAGCAGTGGAATTCCCAAACTCTTGGTTGCACCCATGAAACGGATGATGTCCCCTCAACTTGATCGATTATGCTCTCAGTAAGATGAATCTGAGTTGAGATTCTAATGTCTGCACTCTGTAAAATAAGGTAAATACTTGAATATCAGTTTTCCATTACGTATGCTAAAGCAAAGAAGGTGCAAGCAATTACAAAATCTAGGTATTTGCCATGACTGAGTATGCAAAATAGGAAATTGTACTCCTATTGGATTTTGCAGAAGCATGTGTGTGTGCATGTCTTTTCTTCTCACGTTTTTTAACAACACACTTCTAGAGTTTTAGAATTTTCTATTCAACTTGGACACCACTTTTGACTCTTCTTCACCGCCTCAGCCTCTCTTGGACTTCTTTTTATCTTCTTCAATAAGTAGTTGACAGCTGGAGTTTGATGAAGAAACTTTGCTTCATTCTTTCAACTGCTTGCTAATGAAGAAAACGTGTTTCCCATGCACGTAGACTTCTCTAGCTTGTTTTAGGATTTTCTTTGATGCTTCTTTAAAGTCTTCAAGTTCAACTTTGGACTCATCTTTTCTTCTAGAGACTTTTTTTGCCCATGTAGTTGGCTTCAACTTTGACAAGTAATTGTCTAGCTTGTTTCAACGATCTTGAGTCGTCTTTTCTAATTATTAATCAAGTAGTTTTCAGATTTTGTTGAAAATGGATCACCAATTTCCAACAACTCCAGATATTTAGCAACAGCACACTGACACATATCCAAGGCTCTTCTATTCTTACACCAGAAATAGTGGCAGAGGACAATCTACAAGCATGAATAACTCAAAGTAATCATCTTTTACAGCGCCCCCCCCCCCCCCCCTAAAAAAAATTATGAAACATAGCATCAACATTATAAAAAGAAAAAAAAAAGGAATGCTGATTCACATCAGCCACCACTTGTTGTATGAAGCTATTTATGAGAAGATGCTTGACATTGTTTACTTTTCAATCAGCTGCTCACAGGTAACAAAGAGACGGTGGATACTCATTAAATTGACGATTATTCAAACCTTACAATATACCTACAGACAAACACTTCATGAGAAGATGCTCCACATCCTTTGCAGAAAGTTTTGTGCGCTCTACAATGACAATCATGGGAATGGTTCGATCCTCAGATGGTTGACTGCAAAAATCTACATCGCCATTCTCCAACAAAGCTGTAAACTCTGATTCCCAAATTTTGTAACTCTCTAATCTTAAGTCAGCTCGCCAAATACCCATAATTCTTGTAATAACCCAACTAACAGATGGACAACACGCCACCACATGATTCCACTCAATCGAGCAGTCCACATAAGCATAGCAACATAAATCAACTATGAAGCTATTACCCTATGAAGCTAGAGCTCGAACTCATGCTAACTACACAAAGATAAATCACAGGATTACATTCAACTAAACACCAACTGCCACACCGCTCGTACCTATTCTTCAGCGATTAGCTGGTGATCCAGAGCTTGAGCTCAGGCCTCCCACCACTGATGGAGTTAATGAATGCAACCGTCGGAGCCACATGTAGCACCCAAATTCCTCCAGCCAAGCGGCGTTGAAGAAGAAAGACTTGAAGCTCGTGGACATGGAACTTGAAGCTCGCGACAGAACCTGGGAAAGAAGAGAGACAGTGGACGACGGACTGAAGCTCGTGAGGGTGAGCGAGCAGCAGTGAGGACTAGGTGATAGAGATTTGCTTGAGCAGCGGGAAGAGAGGAGGAAGAAGAAAACGTGAAAGAGAACCCTAATCGCTGGTGCACATTTTAGAATTTGTCTGCTGTTTCTGCTTACTAGAATGAAGCAGGAATGAGTAGAAAGAAGGTGCACTAAGGATCCATCTTAATGTTTTAGAGTCCACTGTTGCATAGATTCCGAAGTCCTGCATTTGGTTTTTATCAATACGAATCATCTCTCTAAAAGACTCCCAATTGCCGCTGAAATTGCAGATAAATGTTATGTCCATCTGGCACTCATTCGGTATTTTTGAGCTCGAAGCATCAAAAATCTCTACAAAGAATACACTCCCACGACTTCTGAACTGCTGCAAAAACTCTAATTCGTGAATGCCCTCCATACGCCGCAACCTCCAGCAGGATTCAATATGTAACGTCGTCAATTTCTTCAAGTTTGACAAACCTTTTATCCTTCGTAATGAACAGCAGCCTCTAACAGTAAATACTTCCAACGATTCCAACAGAGAAACAAAATTGATAACTTCTACCGTCTGGCACCTCTCCATATGGAATTCTCGAAGCATCTTCAGGGAGTTTAGGAAAGGGAACTTTCCCCACAAATGATCAAACAACTCGGGAGTTCGTACCTCATTGTACCCCGGGTCCTTAGGCAGAAAACACCTGCTCTGGGCACATAGGACATCGAGAGACGGAACATCAGGTTGCTCGTACACCTCGTTTTCTCTCAATTTTTCCAACATAGGAAGCCAGCCGAGATGTACATATTTCAGTTGAGTGTGGTAAAGTTTTAAAACTATCAAGTTTGACGGTAGTTGTTTGAGGGTTCGGAGGTCTAGTCCATATAAAGTCAGTTCTTTCAGCACATAAAGGGAACCCAACTCTCTAGTCGGCGCACGGGCATTCGATAAGCAAATGTGTAGCTTGCTTAGTTTGGATAACCTCCCAATGCACCTCAAGTCACCAGTTGGAATTACATTTGATCGGCTCAACCACTCGTCAAAGCGATCAGATAGGAACAATTCAACTAAATTAGTAAGATTTGAGAGGTTAGGGATACTTAGCAAAGAAGATATCAGCCGTAGAGTTGTCAAACTTCTTGGGAGCTCCGGCCACTCTTTTATCCTATGACGATGTTCCAATTTTAGTGTTTGGAGGCGAAGCAATTTGCTCATTGTACCGGGCATTTGTGCAATTGGTGTCCATGATACATTGGCAGATGACAGGCTCCGTAGTCTACCAATGGAATCTGGTAATCTTGTAATATTCGTGCATGATATATCCAGCTTCATCAACGACTCTAATTTCGAAATTGAGTCGGGGAGTTTGCTCAAGCTATGACATCTTTTAAGAGAGAGGTGCCGAAGATTTTGTAGCTCTCCAATTTGTTCGGGCAAATTTTCAAGTTCCACACATGACTCAATATTCAAATCGATTAGCAGCCTCAGTTTCCCAATAGAGTGGTCAAGTTTCTTCAAAGATGGATAATGACAGATAGTCAACTTCTCTAAAACCGAGCATTCGAGAAAGGTTGGTGTCCCACATATGAAGCCATTATTTTCAAGAGTGAGAACCTTCAATTTCGTTGCGCCCTACAAAAGTCAATGAAACATCAAGACATACAATTAGATGTCTGTACAAGAAATGAATATGAATTTGGGGTCCCAACTTGGATCCAATCCTCTCACCAAAAGAGAAAAATAGACTACAAATTCATCAAATTCTGTCCTTTCATTGAATGAGAAAATTGGACTAGGAGAGAAACTCACGAACCTTGATTAGGTAACTTATCTCATCTTTGTTGGGGTTAGAGAAACGAAAATCCATCACAACTACATTCTCTAGACCCAAATTGGTTGGTGTGTTGCCCATCAAAATGATCCATTTCAATTTGGAAAGACAGCCCATGAAGTCACCTTCACAAACTACATTACTCAACCAAAGAAACTTGAGATGTGGGAACCGTCTAAGTTGCTCCGCCATGATGGTTGTACGATTGCTGTAGGTCGTTTGCAAATGGAGTGCTTGAACGCTTTCCTTGATCTACCAATGACATTGAGGAGCAAGAGCAGGAACTTGTCAATAATTCTGCAATTTAATTCGTCGAAGGGAAGAAAAAATGAAACAGTAGAGTTGCTCCCAAATCAAAAACGTGAATCATCAATTAAGAAGAGGGTATAAGCAATTTTATATTCAAATTTTGCCATACTTTACCTCTGTCGATCTTAATTCGCAAATGATGTCATCTTTATCCCACAATCTGGTACGTTCTTTTTTGGCAATCACCCTTCCAAGATCTCTAAACTGATCATGCATCTCAAATATATCATTATCTAAAACCTTTTATCATGCACCTCTTAATAAGGACCTTGAGGGAAATCTCTGGGGAAAGCTTACAATCTTTCCACACGTGCATTGGATTAGTCTTATTCTTGCCAATGAAAAAGCATGCAACATCGAGGAATATATGTTGTTGATCCCGATTTAAGGCATCATAGCTAATCTTTAGCTTTCCCAAGACATCCTCATGAGGTGTCTTCTTTAGCTTCTCTAGCCACTCTTCCCATATTTCTCTTTCTTCCTCGCCAAAAAGCGATGAACCTATTGCTTCAAGAGCTAAAGGTAGTCCATCTGCAGTAGAAACAATGCCCTTTGAAAGAGTGTGGTAATCAGCTGGAGGAGAATCATCATTGAAGGCATGTCTACTAAAAAGTTTAAGGGCATCATCCTTGCTCAACCGCACCATTTCATAATCCTCAAATTTATACTTAAATTCCCTAATATCTAGAATGCTCTTGTCTCTAGTAGTAAGAAGTATTCTAGTGCCAGGATACAAAGATTTCTTTCCGATTAGTTTTTGGATTTGGTTGGCCTTATCAACATCATCCAATACAATTAGCATCTTCTTGTTGCAAATTCTTTCTTCAATCTTATTTATCCCATCATCAATGTTAGCAATGTTAGGAGCCACTCTAGAATAAGAGCTTTCAGACAATAATTTTTTTTGTAGTTTGAGTAAGCCCTTGGTTTTTGCTGTTTCTCTAACGTCATCGAGAAAGATGCAGTTTCTCCCAAAACAAGGACATAGTTTTTTTTTTTTTTGGTCAAAATATAACTGAGATTTCACTTAATCACGAAGGATTCTTACAAAACGCAGATGAAGCAAGATCTGCACATAAAACATTCCATAAAGGAAAGGGGGAAATTAACCGGTTACTAGGGAGAGACTGAGAATTATGGTTACGTGCTATCCAATCTGCAGCTGCATTTGCTTGGCGTGGACAATGAAGAACCGAAACGGTTTTGCCTTGGTTTAATATATCCCTACATAAACGCACGCCTTCTTTTAAATTCCATGAACTTTCGGCCCGGCCCATCACCATGTCCACCACACCTGAACAGTCACTCTCAATAAGCCACTTTCCTGTTCGGCTTCCAAACTCGCTCACGTGCGACAACTGAAGATCCCGAATAAACTCCAACCCGTGTAAAAGCGACTGCACTTCCCCTTCATTCGCCGAAGAAACCCTAGCCTTTGCTGTGAAACCCTCCAGCACTCTTCCAGTCGAATCACGAAGGATTCCAGCCACTGAGCACAGAAATTGACCGGGATTCCAAGCTGCGTCAACATTAAGTTTCAGATCCTGTCCATCCGGAGGCCACCACCGTGCAGGTTCGTCTGGTTTGCGATTTTTTCTGTTGTTGCTGGGTTTACCTCTACTAAACGAACTCTGTTGTTCCTGAGCAGACCTCAGTAGATCTGCTGGTTTGGGTTCGATTGTTCGGAAGATCCAATTATTTCGCGCCTTCCAAATGTTCCACAGTATCATTCCAGTGAGCTCGCGAGCAGGTGAGGTTGTTTCTTTACTGAAAGCTGAGAGAAGCCACTGGTCTGTGCGATTAATGCTCTTGTTTGGTTTGATCTTGTCGAAAATTTGTGCTCCCCAAACCTTCTGTGTCCATTTACATAGCAAAAACAGATGCTCTGTTGTCTCAATACTTGATCGGCAGAACGGGCATAGTGGGTCTGAGGTTATTGTTCGTTTATGCAGGTTTTCCTTTGTCGGTAAGGCGTTTTGACAAAAACTCCAGAGAAAGCTTCGAACTTTGGGTGGCACTTCGAGATTCCAAATTTGGGTCCATAAGGTACGTGGTGGTTGAAATGAGCAGGAGGGTCGGTTCTGATCTACTCTGCTTTCCGTTTCTCGTGCTCTGTTATATCCACTTTTAACAGAATATTGCCCAGAGCTGTTGCCTGTCCATATAATTTCATCTGGTCGTGGTTGTTGGCTTAGGGGAATTGCTAAAATTTCATTTGCAATGGTATCATCAAAGAGTTGATGGATTTCCTGTTCTTTCCAAACTCTATTATCTGCATTTATCAATTCAGCAACTGTCGTAGGTTCGTTCTGGTTTGTTTGACCCCCAATGACACCTTGTGATAGCCATCTGTCTTCTCTGATGCGAATAGAATGTCCATCCCCTACTGACCATTGGATATTGTTTTTGATAGTATCTCTGCCGAGCAATAAGCTGTGCCAGCCCCACGAGGGTCGATGACCCTTTGATGCAGTCCAGACTTCACCATTGGGGTAATAAATACCTTTCAGCACTCTACACCAGAGGGCCGAAGGAGAATTAGCTAATCTCCAGATTTGCTTGCCAAGCATAGCTCTATTGAAGGTAAGCAGATCTTTGAAACCAAGTCCGCCAGTGTCTTTACGAGTTTTCAAAGTTTCCCAACTTTTCCAGTGCATACCTCTTTTTGCTTCACAAGTTTGCCACCAAAATGACGCAATTCGTTTTTCTATGGCTTTGCAGATAGATACGGGCAGCTTGAAAATGGACATTGCGTAAGTAGGTAAGGATTGCACAACACTCTTTATTAGCACTTCCTTTCCTGCTTTCGTGAGTAAAGTTTCTTTCCATCCTGCTAACTTTGAATTAACTCTGGACAGGATCCATGCAAACATCTCCTTCTTGGATTGACCCCACTCTGTAGGTATACCCAAATATTTTCCTGTTTTTTGTAGCACAGGAACTCTCAATTCTGTAGCTAAGTTGTGCTTTAATGTTTCTGGACAATTACCACTAAAGTAAACCCCTGATTTATTTAAATTGATGGCCTGTCCCGTAGCATAACAGTACTGGTTAAGGATTTGGGCTAGATTCTGGCATTCTGTAATGGTTCCATCCAGAAAAAAGATAGTATCGTCGGCAAACATCAAATGTGATAGCTTAGGGCAGAATCTGTTTAACTGTATCCCTCTGATTGTATCCTCATCTACTGCTTTTTTCATCAGCCACGTTAAAACATTGGACATCAAAATGAAGAGATAGGGTGACAGTGGATCACCTTGTCGGAGTCCTCTGGAAGGATGGAAAAAGGAGGTAGGTTCGCCATTAATTTTCACACTGAATGATACTGTGGTGATACATTGCAGAATTAGAGAAACCCATTTAGTATTAAAACCCATATGCAGCATACAATCTCGAACAAAATCCCATTCGATTCTGTCATATGCTTTTTGCATATCTAACTTCAAGATGGCCTGATATTTTTTCTTCCTTTTTGTGATGCGTAGTTGATGCAGCACTTCCTGTACGATGAAGATGTTATCCTGAATTTGCCTCCCCGGTACAAAGGCACTCTGCTCTGGTTCAATGATAAGTGGCAGCAACTTCTTGAGTCTGTTTGCTAAAATTTTTGAGATGACTTTATAGCTGAAATTACACAGACTTATTGGTCTGTATTGGCTGATTTTTTCAGGGTTTTGAACTTTGGGAATCAACACTATATGGGTCTGATTGAGCCTGGGATCAAGAACTCCCTTCTGGAAAAAGTCCTGAACTAATTGCTGCAGGTCTGTTTTTATAGTTTCCCATGAATTTTGGTAGAAGATGCCATTAAAGCCATCTGGCCCAGGAGCTTTAAAAGCTCCCATTTGAAAAACTGCTGCTCTGATTTCCTCCAATAAGGGTACTGTCACCAATTCTTCATTAATTTGTGCTGTAATTGGGGATGGGCATTGATTAAGTACTGCTTGATAGTTTCTTGCGCCTTCTGTTCTATATAGCTCCACATAGAAAGACTGAATATGTTGCTGTAGAGTTAAGGGGTCCCTGCACCATCTGTCATCTTCTAGTTGCAACATTGTGATACGGTTTTGCTGCCTTCGTTTGATTGTCATAGCATGAAAA
Source organism: Eucalyptus marginata (assembly GCA_014182565.1). Lineage (NCBI taxonomy): Eukaryota > Viridiplantae > Streptophyta > Magnoliopsida > Myrtales > Myrtaceae > Eucalyptus > Eucalyptus marginata. Next base: position 20,982,350 of record CM024591.1, read on the forward strand.
TATCTAGTATTTCGATCTCCCCAATGTAACCATTTGATGCGTGATCTCATTCCCCAGAACTGTTCCTCCTGTTTTCTTAGTGTGTCTATTTGACTGATGATATGCTGCCCTTCCTTCTTGCTTGTATGCTGGGATGTTTGATTCGTAATTGCTGTTAAAGCTTTATTCAGCTCTTTGATCTTCATATATGCATTAGTAAATCTCTCTTTACTCCACTTTGTAAGTGCTTGTGATGTTCTCTCTAATTTCTCTACAAATGAGGAGGAGTGAGATGTATTTTCTGCCCACCCTTGTTGGATAGCTATCTGATAATCTGGATGATCTGTCCAGAAGGCTTCCAATTTAAATTGTTTCTTCCTCTTCTGAAAACCAGGATGCAATCGAAGGACTAAGGGACTATGGTCAGATCCAATAGCTGGGAAAGCCTAAACTTCTGCTTCATGAAAAGTGACTCTCCACGCTAATGTACAGAGTACTCTATCGAGTCTCTTTTTAACCAAATCCGATCCGTCCCTGTTATTTGCCCATGTAAATGCACATCCATGGCTGTCTACATCCATTAGAGATAGGTCATTAAGCATATTTCTGAATGCTGCAATTCTATTGTTGTCTGCTTCTTTTTTCCCTACTTTCTCCCATACATACAATATTTCATTGAAATCTCCCATACATATCCAAGGCATAGATGTTATAGGTTTGAGATTACCCAACATTTGCCATAGGTTCAGCCGTTCCCCAAAATCAGTAGAAGCATGTAGGAAGGTGATCTGCATCTTTTGTTTGCTATCTGGATCGGTACATCGCACATCTATGAAATGTTTTGAACTTGCTTGCACCGTTAAATCAATCTCTTCTTGCCACATGATAGCCAATCCCCCCGCTATTCCTATTGGATTAACCAAGTAGAGATTCTGGAATTGAAGTTGTTTGCAAATCTTTTCCACCATCGTTGCTTTATTCTTTGTCTCCATAAGAAAAAGTAGTCTGGGCCTTTCAAGAGCAATTAAGGCTCTTAATTCCTGGATTGTCAGGGGGTTGCCCAGCCCCTGACAATTCCAACTCACTATTTTCATGGCTTCTGTGGTGGCTTATTAGGGCTAGCCACCAAAGCCCATTCGTGCCCATCTTGAAGCAATTTCACTGGGGTTTCCAGAAGGTCAACTTCATCTATAAGAAGAGAAGATGTTGTTGGTGTGCATTTCTGTTTTTTTGCCTTTTGTACTTTCATGGTTTTCTTGCTACTTTTCCCCACTTTTAAAAGCTGTGGGTTGATGGAGTCAGGACAAACTATCTGTTTTCCACGATTTCTGTCTTCCACTAAAGAAGTTTCACCTGCTGGGTTAATCTCCTGATCTGTGCTGCTTTCTGATCTTTTTTTGCAGCTTGTGACAATTTGCATATCACAGGCTACCCCTTTAGCAGTAGGGTTCATTCCACTCGGTTGAGAGGGAGTATTAGGAACAGTTTCTTCTACTGTCAATTCTTCCTCCTTTTTCCCATAGAAAGCCTCCCAGTAAGGGCTATGATCAAAATTTTCTGCTTTCAACCAGGGTCCAAATAACCCTTTCTTGTTCACTGCCCAGGGTGAAGTAGCATAAGGGATCTCAAGACATTCTGTTGCATAGTGCCCAACATTGCCACATGAGTAGCAATAATGTGGTAAGCGCTCATACTTAAACTCCACCCACAGCCAGTTGTTTCCAATGTCCAGAATAGCTCCCGCTTTCAAAGGTAAAGTCAGATCGATCTCTACTCTAACTCTACCACCCCTGTTCTGGGCAGTATTGGTAGAATCGAGTTGTACTTCAATAACTTTTCCCATTCTTTTCCCCAGATCAGTAAATACTGTATCTAATCTCCAACCAGGTGGAACACCTCCAATGCGCACCCAGAAAGCTGCCCTATTGAAATCATAGCAATGTTCAGGGACTTCAGGGAGGCACTGTTTCAAAACAAGCAAATTAGTGGCATATGACCAAGGTGAACTTCTGATAACTCTCTGTTTGTCTTCTTCTGAGTGAAAAACAAATGTGAAGTGCCCTGGTTCCTTTTGAGTACACAGAACCCCTTCTGTTTTCCAAGCTTTTTTCATTGTTGTAATAAAAGCAGGGAAATTGACATTTGGTCTGGAGTACAATTTGCCGAAGAGAGTACGACAGCATTCCTCCCTTTTCTGTAGAGGTATTTCAGCAGACACTTCGACTACATCTTCCTCAGACCACAGGTACCCTAAACTTTTACACAATGCAGCCACTCGCATCTCATTTTCTTCTTTACTTTCCATTTTCTCTAACTTTCAGTCAATTACCTAGATAAAATCAGGTCTATTCAATCAACATCCCCAGAACAGCCCATCATCAACGAAACCATGCTCCCTACTCCAATGACAACCCAACTTCACCAAAGTGCGAAATCCACACCGATCTCATCAGCCCAACACCAACACAAGAGACATTAAACGAAGATCTACACAACACAGACTCAGATATCTCAGAATCACTTCACCTGGAAAACTTGCGATCATGATCGTCCGAATAACCGGATGGAAGCCAGATGAACATCTGGAGAAGACGCTGAGGGGTTTTTCATTGTAAAACTTACAGAATCTTTTTATTTTCCTATTTGTAAACAAGTCAGGAGGAAAGAAACTGTATCCTGGAAGAAAACCAGAGATTTAGGGGCTAGGGTTTAAGGAACAAGAGGGGAGGACGCTACCCTGAAGGTAGAGAGGAAACTCGCAAAAGCGAGAGTTAGAAGACAAAAACAAGGACATAGTTGGTTGAAGATAATCTTAGCTAGTGTTGTTTTACCGATGCCACCCATCCCATAGATTCCAATGAGCCGCACACTACTAGAATCAATGTCTAATAATTTTTTTATGCTTGCTATTTGAGCCTCCATTCCAACTAAATCTGCCGTTACACTTCTCTGTCTTATTTCGAGCCTGACCACAACCTCTTCAACAACCTCCTGGATTAGTTTCGCATAGCTGCCACAAGTGGAACAATTTCAATTGAGAAAAGTCACAAATTTGCTTGTTGACCAACCATCTACTAACCAACCAAGTGGGAACGCAATCAAGTTTAGGATATAGAAGCGAAATGTTTGATACATCAAGTAGAAGAATCAGAATTTCTAGCAAAAAAAGGGCAGACGAATCAACATATAAACATCTAATGAATTACTTTAATAGAAGATGTACTTGAATAAAAAATGGCCCGATTGTACAAAATCATTTTCAAATCATGGTTAGATTGTTACCCTGGATATTTTTCCAACTCCCATCCTGTGATGCCACCAACTTCTTTGAGAGCCTGTCGCCGCGTCTTTATATCCTTGGAGCTGAACTTCTTCTCATGATCTTCTGTCTTTTGCTTCAAATTCGATATGGCCTTTCTATACAACGGGGTTTTCAGCTTCACGTCATCGGGTTTCACATCGTAGAAGATGGGCAATATGGCCTTCTCTTTCCCATCTTCTTTAGATTTAGAGTTGTTCTCCACCATCTTTGCAAGCTCGCGGAGGCACCAGTGACTTGAAGCATAGTTTTTGGAGAAGATGGCTATGTAGAGCTTGGAATGATCAATAGCTCGTAGAAGGTTGCCACTAATTCTTTCACCTTTTCGAAGCTCTTCATTATCGATAAAAACACAAATCCCGGTATCTACCAAGTCTTGGTGGAGGACATCGGTAAAACCATGACGTGTATCGGGTCCTCTAAAACTCAGAAAGACCTGGTATTCATCTCTTAATGTATTGCTGGTGCACGTTCCTATCTCTGAGTTTGCCATAGGAGCTCACTTCGCACTTAGCAAGGTCAGCCCCCTCACCTGATCTCTAAGTTGGCCATATGACATTTTACGCATTTGAATTCAATCCCGTTTGCCATCCAAAATGCGTATAGGCAACTTCGCAGTAGGTGCAGTTTTCAGTTTACAGTTAGTAAAGTCGATGGCTTTAAAAGAGAAAAAAAAAGGTGGAGGACAATTATGGAGCTACGCCTTTTCGTACGCCCAACTTCTTTTGAGTTTCTCCTTTGTGCTATTCACTTTGTGCTTTTGAATTTTTGATTAAAATTATTTGATTCTCCATATCTATAGTTGGGCATATTTAAAATCCCAATCCAGTATTGTAAAATAACAACTTACTTATATAGAGTAATAAAATATTCCTAAAGAATCGACTCTCATTAATACTACAGAGATTGGATTTGCTGCATTCTCTACAAGAAATGCTCCACCTAAGCATTACCTAAGCATATACTTACTACTCACTATGAAATATTTGTTTTGATCTCTCCGCCTTGAAGACTTACCTTTAATTATAATCAATTTCCTTTAACAACTCAAATATTGTCATAAAACGTGCCTTTATATTAAAAACCAAATAATCATTTATTTCCTACTAACGACTATTAGAATATGAGCATGGTGTAGTTAGGGTGGTTTGGACGTTAAATCAAACTAAATTATATAAATATGTTAGAATATATTTTGAGTTTGAGCTCCTTGGATGAAATAGGATCAGATGAGAATTATAGACGCTCGACCACTGTTCAAAATTGGTGAGAGGAAATGCAGTGATGGCTTGTCAATGGCCATGATGCCCACTCCATTGTGGTGTTGCTTTGAGCACGAAAGAAAGAAAGAGAAACCATGGTGGTCCTGACCACTAGAAACGGCTTTGCTCAGCCGAAGAAGGGAAAACGAGATTAACGATGGCCACCGCCAATATGGGCCGAAAGGGAAGAAGACGAAGAAAGTTGGAAGGATGTTGTCTTTTCACGTTGGCCACTCATTGTTTCCTTTCCTCTTCTTTATTTGTTCTACTGAATTTCCTCTTTAAATACCAAGAGGAAGAGCTCTTAATGTCATAAAGAGCTCCAAAGGTTGCATAGAGCATGTTGAAAAGCGTGCCGAGAGTTCCTCTTGATCACAGAAATTTTAAATGCTAAACATTGTAATGAGTTATTGAGTGGAATTAGAGGCTAAAAAACACCAAGAGTATTTAAATGACTTAACTATTATTTCTATTTTCATAATATCTTTTGATGTATAATGGAATCTTGTGCTGCTCTCTAAGCGGACGTAGATCACACGACTAAATCACATAAATCTAGTGTTCGATTCATTTTCTTGTTTTGTGCATTTTATTCGACTACTTTTTTTCTTTGTCAAAAAGGAATATGGTTTGGAGAAAAGTGAAACCAAACTAAAAGATATTCAATATGACCAACATTAGGCATTCATGAAATGCAAAAGTATCTTCTATTTTCTTCAGACATCGATCGATATTTATAAGCTTAAACTCATGGTTGATGATAGAATTTGTCCCATCGCCTGCTTAACATTTACTCCAATCATAAGGACGAAATTCAATGCAATCTACGACCCGTCTCTCCTAAAATCCCTCTGACCATGCATAGTAATGTTCTTTTATTGCCATTGTCTCCGTTGAATCGCACCAGCCCGTGTGTGCCTTTCACTTTGCTTCCTTCATTTTCCATGATTTTATGGTTGCATATATTTTATTTATTTAGTTTTGAACGCGACATATCAAGAAAATCATAGATTTGCAACTACAATCTTGACGTATTAAATAAGTCTGTTTTGCATGATTTGACATAGATTTTGACAACATTTGTTAGCGATACACTTTTTTTGTTAGCATGATTTAACATAAATCATTTTCATATCTCATCTCTTAATAAAATTTTCATGAGAAATTGAGAACCATTATGAACATCATTATTCATAATTTGAACCGTTGTAGTGAAATTAATGAAGATCGGATAGAGCCTAGCTGCAATTATTTATTTTATGAGTTGTTTTATTTATATTTGTTTTTCGTGGCGCTATTGGTTGCTTTTGTTGGATATTTCAATAATATTTTGAAATATTTACAATAATAACTTCGATAATAGTTATGACCGCATTGAAGACCATCATTATTTTTAACGGTCACATAACGGTTTTTTAACGGTCATACAACGGCTTTTCAATCGTTTTGTAACGTTTAATTTATTTCTCAAATAAATCCTTCTTTATTTTACAACGGCTCTTTTAACGGCTCTATTTTGTCTGAATATAAAATCTCATAAGGCAATCTTAAAAATACACTGAATGAAACAGAAATATTCTTTCTTTTTGAAATCTTTCCTTTCCTTTTCCTTGCTTTGGCCGGGTTATACACATACGTTGTTTCGTTCCTTCTATTATTCAGTGCGGAATATAGAAGAAGGTCTGTTGTATCTTGGGAGGATAGCCGTCAGAAGCCTATCGCACCGAGTTTCGCACTCCGAGGGGCGGAATTATCCTTAAGGACAGTGCTTACGCTTGCACGCCTCAGACAAATTTATTTGTTCTCATCATCTTTTCCTACAATCTTAAGGATAATCCCATGGAGCATCAAGTTGATACTGCTGCTGATGCCTCAATCTCCACCAGTCCAGTTGCACTACCACCACTACCACATATGTCCTATGCCAAACCATTCCCTGACATATCGAAGATCGAAGTTTTCAATGGCAACAATTTCAGAAGGTGGCAAGAAAGGGTTTTCTCCATCCTAGATGTGCATGGTGTGGCTTTCGCACTTACGGAGGCCGAACCAACTAATAACAAGCTTCGAGATCAATGGATACATGCTAATAAGGTATGTAGGCACACAATTATTAGTACTCTTTCTAATGAATTGTTTGATGTCTACTGTCCGTACAAGGAAGCGAAACAAATATGGGACTCCATGACTGCAAAGTACACTGCCGAAGATGTGGGCAGACAAAAATTTGTAATAGGAAATTATTATTGATGGGAAATGTCCGATGATAAGGAGATCAAGACACAAATCAATGAATATCACAAGCTAGTGGAGGACTTGAAGGCAGAAAACATCAATTTACAAGAAGAATTTCTTGCGGGCCTACTGATTGAAAAGTTGCCTGAGTCTTGGAATAACTACAAGCAACAACTCAAGCACAAGGACAAACAATTGTCACTAGCCGATCTGATCGTGCATATTATCATTGAGGATACAACTCGCAAGGAGATCAAAGCTGCCAAAGCTAAGGAAATTGCTACCAGGGCAAATTTGGTGCAAGGCAAATTTCAACATCGCCAAAACAGGTATTATAACAAAAAACCTGATTACAAACCCAAGGTTGCTCACCCCACCTTCAAAAAGAAAGGCTCTTGCTTTGTTTGTGGAAAACCAGGTCATCATGCAGCGCACTGCAGAAAGAGAATAATGGGAAACAACAATCCTGCTATACCAAAAGTCAATTTGGTTAAAGCAGATGACTCAAGTGATATAATTGCTGCGGTTATTTCCCAAGCCAACATTGTGGCCAATGTGAAAGAGTGGGTGGTAGACTCAGGTGCTACCAGGCATATTTGTGCAAACAAAAATGCCTTTTCCTCCTACACACTAGTAGGGGAAGGAGAAGAAATTATTTATCTTGGTGATTCAAGAACAGCTCAAGTTCTTGGGAAAGGAAAAGTTCTTCTCAAACTCACATCCGCAAGACTTTGGCCTTGAATGATGTATTACATGTCCCTAATATAAGGGCAAACCTGGTTTCGTAGCGCTTTTAGGAAAGGTTGGGGTGAAGGTGTCATTCGAATCGATAAGATTGTAATGACAAAAATAACGTCTTTGTGGGAAAGGGTTACCGTAATCAAGGACTTTTTGTTCTTAACGTTTCCAATGTTATCAATGAAAATGCTACCGCTTTCACTTACTTGGCTGAATCTGTTGATTTATGGCATGGTAGATTAGGTCATGTTAGTATTTCTTAGGGAGAAGTGCCAAAAAAGTCCTAAACCTTTTGCCTTTGTGCCAAAAAAGTCCTAAACCTTTTTTTGGTGCCGATTCAGTCCTAAACCTTTTTATGTGGTGCCGATTCAGGTCCTTTCCGGCCAATTTTGCCGGATTTTGCTTGACGCCGGCCGGCTGGCGTGGCCTGATCGGCGCCGACGTGGACAACTTTTAATAATATTTTAATATATTTTTATTTTTTTTTTTTATTTTATTTTTATTTTTATTTTTATTTTTTTGACTTTTTCCTCCGGCCGGTCACCGAGGTCCGGCGACCGCCGAGCCGAAGGCCGGCGAGGGCGAGGCCGACCTCGCCGGCCACCTCGCGGGCAAGGCCGACCTCGCCGGCCACCTCGCGGGCAAGGCCGACCTCGCCGGCCATGGGCGAGGGCCTCGCTCGCCCATGGCCGGCGAGGGCAAGCCTCGCCCATGGCCGGATGCCGCGAGGTCGAGCCTCGCCGGCCATGTGCGAGGCTCGCCTCGTCGGATCCGGCGAGGGGGAGCCTCGCCCATGGCCGGCGAGGCTCGACCTCGCCGGATCCGGCGAGGCGAGCCTCGCACATGGCCGGCGAGGCTCGACCTCGCCCGAGATCCGGCGAGGGCAAGCCTCGCCCATGGCCGGATCCGGCGAGGTCGAGCCTCGCCGGCCATGGGCGAGGCTCCCCGCCGGATCGACGAGGCGAGCCTCGCCCATGGCCGGCGAGGCTCGACCTCGCCGGATCCGGCCATGGGCGAGGCTTGCCCTCGCCGGCCATGGGCGAGCGAGGCCCTCGCCCATGGCCGGCCTCGCTCGCCCATGGCCGGCGAGGTCGGCCTTGCCCGCGAGGTGGCCGGCGAGGTCGGCCTCGCCCTCGTCGGCCTTCGGCTCGGCCGGTCGCCGGACCTCGGTGACCGGCCGGAGGAAAAAGACAAAAATAAAAATAAAAATAAAAATAAAAATAAAAATAAAAATAACAAAATAACAAAATAACAAAATAAAAAAAAAAAAAAATATTAAAATATTATTAAAAGTTGTCCACGTCGGCGCCGATCGCCACGCCGCCGGCGTCCGGTCAAAAACCGGCCAAAATTGGCCGGAAAGGACTGAATTGGCACAACATAAAAAGGTTTAGGACTGAATTGGCACAACATAAAAGGTTTAGGACTGAATCGGCACCAAAAAAGGTTTAGGACTAATTCGGCACAAAGGCAAAAGGTTTAGGACTTTTTGGCATTTCTCCCGTATTTCTTATATTAAGAAAATGCAAAAACAAGGTTTAATTTCTGGAATTAAAAACTCATGTTTTAATAAATGTATAATATGTGCCGAAACAAAATTAACAAAAAAGCCTTGTATTTCTGTAAATAGAGAATCTGATTTGTTGAGTTTAATTCATACTGATCTAGGAGATTTAAAACAAACTATGACTAGAGGAGGTAAAAATATTACGTGACCTTCATTGATGATTATTCTAGATTTTCTAAAGTTTATTTACTTAGGCATAAAGATGAAGCTTTTGATATGTTTCTTTTGTATAAAGCTAAGGTAGAAAACCAATTGGATAAAAGGATAAAAGAATTAGATCGGATAGAGGTGGAGAATATGTATCGCTTAACGAATTTTGTGAAAAGGAAGGAATTATTCATGAAACTACGCCTCCTTATTCCCCTGAATCTAATGGCATAGCTGAAAGAAAAATAGGACTTTGAAAGAGATGATGAATTCTATGCTTGTTAGTTCTAATGCTCCAAGTAATTTATGGGGTGAAGCTATTTTATCTGCATGTCACATCCAAAATAGAATACCTCATAAGAAAACTGGTAAAACACCCTATGAATTTTGGAAAGGTTATCGTCTTAATTTAAAATATTTGAAAGTGTGGGGGTGTCTTGCGAAGGTTATGCTTCCTATTTCTAAGAAAAGGAAAATAGGCTCTAAATCGTCTGCATGTTTATTGGTTATGCTGAACATAGTGCTGCATATAGATTTCTTGTATTAAAAAGTGACGTGCTTGATAATAATACTATAGTTGAGACAAAAAATGCAGAATTTTTTGAGCATATTTTTCCATTAAGTGTTGATACTATTTCTCCTGCACCTCTTCATAAAAACGTTTTCGAAAATTCATATGATGAATTGAGAAGGAGCAAAAGAATAAGGAAAGAAACTTCTTTTGGGAATGATTTTTATACTTATCTTATTGATAATGATCCTTTGACTTATTCTGAAGCAATATCTTCCTCAGAAAGCAATTTCTGGAAAGAAGCTATAAAAATCGAGATTGATTCTATCTTACAAAATCAAACTTGGAAATTAGTTGATTTACCACCCGGTGCAAAACCGATCGGTTGTAAATGGATTTTTAAAAAGAAATATAATCCTGATGGTTCTGTTGATAAATATAAAGCAAGATTAGTTGCAAAAGGTTTTACTCAAAAACAAAATATTGATTATTTTGACACTTTTGCTCCGGTTACAAGAATTTCATCAATTCGTGTTTTAATTGCTTTGGCTTCTATTTACAAACTTATTGTTCACCAAATGGATGTTAAAACAGCTTTTTAAATGGTGATTTGGAAGAGGAAATTTACATGGTGCAACCTGAGGGCTGTATTTTTCCTGGCCAAGAAAACAAAGTTTGTAAACTTGTTAAATCTCTATACGGCTTAAAGCAAGCGCCAAAGCAATGGTTTGAGAAATTTGATGATGTTCTAGTTAATAATGGTTTTTTCTCTATTGGAGTAGATAAATGTGTATACACAAAAACTGTTGATGGTGAATTTATAATTATTAGCTTATATGTTGATGACATGCTTATTTTTGGTACATGTATTGATGTAGTGAATGAAACAAAATGTTTTTGTCTTCTAAATTCAATATGAAGGATATGGGGAAGCTAATATTATTTTGGGTGTTAGAATCATAAAAAGTGATAGTGGCCTAATGCTTACTCAAGCGCATTATGTGGAGAGGCTACTTAAAAATTTGATCACTTTGATGTCAAACCTGTGAATACTCCTTATGATTCTAATATCCAATTAATGAAAAATAAAGGAGATGGTGTAGCTCAGTCTAAGTATGCTCAAATTATTGGGAGTTTGATGCATTTGATGAATTATACTCGACCTGATATAGCTTATGCTGTATGTAGACGAGCAGATATACACAAAATCCCAATGATGTTCATTGGACTGCTTTGAGCAGGTTAATGAAATATTTGAGAGGAACCATGGATTATGGTATTTTATATAGTGGATTTCCTGCTGTATTAGAAGGATACAGTGATGCTAATTGGATTTCGGATTCAGATGAGACAAAATCCACTAGTGGATATGTGTTTACCCTTGGTGGAGGTGCTGTAACTTGGAAGTCAGCCAAACAAACAATAATTGCTAAATCCACCATGGAGTCAGAGTTTGTGGCTCTAGAATTGGCTGGCAATGAGGCTGAGTGGTTAAGGAACCTCTTAGCGGATATTCCTTTGGGAATGAAACCGACACCTTCTGTGTCTATGCACTGTGATTGCCAAGCGGCAATAGCCATTGCAAAGAATAGAACTTTCAATGGTAAAAATAGACACATTCGATTGAGACATGATGTAGTAAAGCAGCTGCTTAAAGATGGAACTATGTCCATCGATTTTGTAAAGTCAGAAGTGAATTTGGCCGATCCTCTGACTAAACCTGTGGGAAGAAAATTAATTTACGACACATCGAGGGGAATGGGACTTAAGCCAATTGAGGAAAAACAACAGTGATGGTAACCCAACCTATGTGATTGGCGATCCCATGAATTAGGTTCATATGGGTAATAACAAGTCACTTGTTGTTATAGTGATGCACTATTAAAAATTATTGTCCATCCTAAGATGAAAATGGTGCAAAACTGCAAGGAAAAAAGAGGTTGAGCTAAGCTCTTAATGAAATTCCATAGCCATTATTGGTGGTGTATTAAGCTGCAGAATACACTTGATGGAATCACCTATATAAGTGTGGAGTGGGGCCGTTCCTATGAGAATTTTTGGCGAAAATCTCTAAAGCACTTATGAATAAACCAAGCACGCGCATGGCCTATTAGCGCAAAACCGCGTTGAACAACAAAGTTTGTGGGGGTGCAATGTGATTGGTGAAAATTATAATTCACAAAAAAATTTTTTTGGTTCATAGAAGTTTCAAACTTCACCAAAATTTCGTGAATTATATTTCATTTTTTCTAGGGCTGGTTCATAGCCTAACAAGCACCAGTTTCGATGCATTACACTCCATTAACCCAGCATCATATTAATTTTTTATTTTCAAAATCTTTTGAAATATGTGGGGGATTGTTGGATATTTCAATAATATTTTGACATATTTACAATAATAACTTCGATAATAGTTATGACCGCATTGAAGACCATCATTATTTTTAACGATCACATAACGGTTTTTTTAACGGTCATACAACGGCTTTTCAATCGTTTTGTAACGTTTAATTTATTTCTCAAATAAATCCTTCATTATTTTACAACGGCTCTTTTAACGGCTCTATTTTGTCTGAGTATAAAATCTCATAAGGCAATCTTAAAAATACACTGAATGAAACAGAGAATATTCTTTCTTTTTGAAATCTTTCCTTTCCTTTTCCTTGCTGGGTTATACACATACGTTGTTTCTGTTCCTTCTATTATTCAGTGCGGAATATAGAAGAAGGTCTGTTGTATCTTGGGAGGATAGCCGTCAGAAGCCTATCGCACCGAGTTTCGCACTCCGAGGGGCGGAATTATCCTTAAGGACAGTGCTTACGCTTGCACGCCTCAGACAAATTTATTTGTTCTCATCATCTTTTCCTACAGCTTTGACTTGTTGACTAAATTGGCGCATTGTACAAAAACTTCGAGAGGATGACTTGTCTAAATTTATTTTATCTCATTTATAACACCAGTATTTAAATCATTTGACTCAATTAACACCGATTTAAGCACACAAATCGCTCCATTCCAATGCATTAGGTTAGCTCCATTTTTTTTTTTTTTGGTCGGTCATACTCTATTCCTATTCCAACGCTCACACTCAGACTTTTACTCTACCTCCTTGCAAGGCGTGGGAGTCGAAACCCACTCCTGAAACTACAACATCCCCCCCCAACGCCACCCCCCCGAGAAGGTGGGGATTCGAACTCCATTCATAAGATGATTAGGGAAACACTCCAGGGTAATGAGTAAAGGACCCATGATCAAATCTGAACAAAACGTCGTTTCAAAAATAGCATTCAAAATAAACATAATGCATTCATGATGGTTTATACGACCCAACTTTGCGCAAATTATGTATAAAACAACAATCTTTCCAAAGATATGGCAACCGGATCATAACTATGGTCATCTTTGATGCACTACTTTATACAACTTAGCAACACCTTATGGAAATGCTATGAGCATGTACATCCTATGCTTTCAAGCCATTTCCTCAAATGATTGGAATACATAAAAAACGTTAATGCTTGCTTTTTAGTAAATTGGAAGATCATTTGATACCATATTACAAGATCCCCAAAGGATGCCAAAATGACATTCTTCGAAATCACTTTTTTACCTTTTAATTAATCACAAATGCCGCATACAACTTTAATAAATCCGAAAGGTTTCGGGCATATGGATATCAATCTTTTCGGACGATTAGTTTTTGGACCTATTTCTTCAATAGCTAAAGGTGATAGAACTAGTATGAACACCTAGAGGGGTGAATAGGTATTAAAATAAAATCTTGACAAGTAAATGTAAAATGAAATAAGTCGAGATTAAATTATGAATAAAGATTATAATATGTTATGCGAATAACCAGACTTTTGAAATAACCTGTAAGTATGCAACAAACTTAAGTAAAATGAGTTAAGGGAAGAGAAAGTTGCACACAAGTTTTATACTGGATCGGCTTAGATTAAACCTACGTCCACTCTCCCACGTTGATAGCCTACCGGTTGAATTCCACTATAGAATTAACAAGAAATTACAACTTTGAGTACAAATACTCAGTGGTAGTTCACATTATCACAATAAATCACTCTTTTTGTTGTGTTTTTTTTCTCTTGATCACAATTTGTAAAGCTCACAAAGGAAGATAAGTAATATTGAGATTAGCTTCAAACTTTGGAATTTCGGGTTTGTGTCTCTATCTCCTTGACTGATTAATCTCCTTAAATACTCCTCCATGCTACTAGCCATTTAGTCAATCATTGGAGGATTTTCTTCCAATCTACCTATTGGACATAAAGATTCAAAGAAGATCTTGTGGCTGTTGAAGACAAAGAGAAAATCTCCACTTGATTCCAGTCACCCACACAATCAGAATCTTGGTTTATATAAATATAGCTTTCCTCATTTGGAACTTGTCTCCAAGATTGATTTTATCAATCAGTTTGATTGACTCAATCAATATATTTATGGAAAGTAGAATCCTTAGCCAGATCACTAGCTGTTGTTGTTTATAATCTAAATTTGTCTCGTTCTGGTTTCGTGTTGTATTCGCGATAAGTCTTGTTCTGGACCTTGATACATTTTGAACCCGTCAAAGTTAGGATATTGTATACGTGCTTCTCAAATAGAATAGACTTTGGCAAAGATCCTTGATAGTGCTCAGAATATATACTTATTCAAAAACCTGTTCTAACATAAGCATTAGAACTAGAAAATTTTGTGAACTTCAAAATATGGATAGAGTTTTCTCAACAAAAGGTAGTCAATATGTGGTATACACAATGCCTTTTTAGAGTGTGTAGTAATTGGTCGAAGGAAAGTTGTCGTTGGAGGCATGCCTACAAAAAAGTTTAAATGCATTTATTTTGAGCGCGCAGCTCATTGTTAGTCAAATTTCTGTCGTTGGAGGCATGCCTACAAAAAATTCTTACTTCCTCCTCCCCTTTCTTTTCTTCTTTTTTTTTTGTTTAAATGCATTTATTTTGAGTGCGCAGCTCATTGTTAGTCAAATTTCTGCCATTCTTTTGTATTGGATATTTTAGTAATAATAACATTACATTCATTAATGGGAAGAGCTTTTATTACATTCTTAATGTGAAAAACTTCTCCACAAGATCATCCTCCTTCATAAATTTACAAAAGAAGAACCAACGTGTTACATTAGAAAAGGAGAAAAGGAGGAAAGGATGTTTGTTATGAGAAATAAACGATGAAATTCTTGATTTGAATGCCCGAAGTCCGATGCCGCTTTCTTTAGTGAGAGACATCATTTTGGACGTTTGTATCGTGTAACTCACGTGATTCAATTGAAAAGCTTTTCCACCAGATCATCCTCCCTAAAAAATTTACAAAAGGAGAACCACTACGTTACATTAGAAAAAGGAGAAACGGATATTTAATTATAAGATATAAACGATGAAGCCCAATGCCACTTTCGTCAGTTAGAGACACCATTTTGGATGTTTGTATTGCGTGACTCAGGGGTTTAATTGAAAATTATGGATAAAGACTCTTAATTCCATTTACATGACTCACAGGGTTTTGTTGCTGGAAGCGAAAAGTTTCAAATAAATCTCGAAATCGACAAAAATTTAAAGGGAAACAAATATTACTATAAAATCTTCTTCCACGACCATTTGCCATCAATTACGAGCACAGCCAACTTTCCAGCAGGTGCAGAAAACATTTTATATTATGGTCCCTTTTGACATCAAAAACACGTCAAGGCAACTTGGCAGCAGGTGCAACTTCCAATTTATAGTCGCTAAAGTCGATGGCTTTATAAAAAAATAAGGTGGGGGACAATAATGAAGGTGTAACTTTTCTATAGTTGGCCATATTTAAAATTCCAATCCAATATTGTAAAATAAAATTTATCTATATAAATGCGTAATAACAAAATATTTCCAAAGAATCGCCTCTCATTATGACATATGGGACTCCGGATAATTAGATAAATTTCCTTCATACCATAGAGATTGAATTTGCAGCATTCACTACAAAAAAAAAAAAAAAAAATGCACCACCTAAACGCTACCTAAGCATATACTTACTACTCACTATGAAATATTTGATTTGATCTTTTTACCTTAAAGACTTACCTTTTATTATAATTAATTGCCTTTAACCACTCAAGTATTCTCATTAAATGTGCCTTTATATTAAATAGCAAATGATTGTGCAAAACTTTTTCAACACTTATTTCCTTAGATTGTCATTGCATTTCTTTAAAAAAAATTAGGGACCGAATTTGCCTACAACGCTATAATTTGACCCCTAACCAAAAACACTTACCACGTACCCTGGGGGAAAAATAGAGATGTATCCTTTCTCCAAACCTCCGAGAAAAGGATGAAAAAAGGCGTTCCTTTCGAAGGGAGGATAAAAAACCTCCTCCATAACCCCTAGAATAGTATCCTCCCTCCATCACCCCAAAATGAAAGGAATCGCAAACATTTCTGGAACACCTCTAAGAAAGGGACAAATAGTCAATTTTGAAAGAACTTAAACCCCAATTCTGAAATCCCTTCTCTCCCACCTCACACCTTGGAATGCACCCTTACTATAGAGAGAAAGACAACCCAATACGGTATCGATATCTCTTGGAATCCTAAACTAAATAGGATACTACCAATAATCGTAGCAATCCACATGTCCCTATCCCATTAATCAATACTGATTGATGGAATTCTGAAGTAATATTCAAGGCCACTCAACATTACTCGATTAATTTGCTCCTTTTAAGTTTGACCCATTTTTGTGCGCACCATTAAACCTCAGCTAGCCTTATTGCTTTAGCCTTATTGGGGACATGAAACTAAGTCGAGATATGGGCCATCTAGTCAACAATCGGCCAAGAGTCTCACCTGGGACCAGAGAGCGAGAGCGTGCGAAACAGAAAAGAAAAGAAAGCAGAGCAGAGGGCAGTCTTGGTAATAGGAGGACATAACAAGAGTAGGATCTTATTCTCGGGAACAATTTTTAGAAATAAGCCAATTTTTTTTTTCTTTTATTCCTCTCTCTTACCGCGGCCACCTCCAACGGCCCGGAGCCACCGCCGATAACCGCCGCCGCCGCCCGCCCACTGTCATCGCAGACCGTACCGCCTGTCCGCCTCTAGCTGCCACCGCCGCTGCTACACAACCGTCAGCCGCCAACCATCACCGCCGACCGCCGCCAGCCATTGGAGCAAGAATAAAAAACAAATAAATATAAAAAAGAAACGGTTGCGTTACCAAATGCATTTATATTCTTTTTCTATTCCAAGAGTAGAAATTTTGTGTAGTTACCAAACAGGTTCTTTTACTCAGAAATTGTTCCCGGAATAGAAATAGAAAAGAACTATTTCTAAAAAAAAATCTTCCCCAACCAAAAAGCGTTGTCATGCGCAGCCTTATCTAGCTGTATATGGAAAGTGAGTTATTACGTGAACAGCCCAAGGATAGCAGAGGATAACATGTAAGGAATGTTTATCATTTTCTTACCTGTTCCTCCCTTAATCTCGTGTACTAACCAATCGTCGCTGCCATCAAAGCCAATTCGTTTTGAAACCCCGCTTCACAATCGTCGTTTTGACCCTCCCCGGCCTGAACAATCGTCTTCTCTCGAATCCTTGGACTGAGCCATCGCTCAATGAGCTTATTGCTTCCCCACATGACCAGACAAATCCTCGCCTTCCATCAACAGCGTAGTCGCTGTGTCACCGCGCGTTTCATGGGTTACTCCTCTTGGCTGCTCTGCACCGCCCAAATTACTAGCACTATGTTAGGTAATCACACGTCGATTCTAGAAAAAATAATGCAAACAAATGATCCACCCAGACTAAATATAATAATAAATTAACAGAATCGGAAGAACACAATATAAAATTTATTATCAAAGTTCATCCCAACCTAAGCTATGTTCCCACACAGAGGTACTCTGCAAATCCACTAAACTTTGAAAAAAGTTGAAATACAATAATGATTTTCTCTTAAGATCAAGGTACAAATAGATTAAGAACTCTCACAAATAAGAAACTCACTTTTTTCTTCTCTTTTTTCTTTTCTCTCTATTTTCTTTTTATAGCTCCTTGATGGCTAGCGTTTGACTATTGCTAATATGAATCGTAGCTTTTAACCTAAAACCAAAACTAATAGAAATGACAAAAAAAGCCCTTAAAAAATTTTGCTTCACCCACCAACAATCTCCCACTTGAAGCACTATGCAACTTAGCAACCATCTACTTCAAAATCTAGTAACTAAAATTTGTACCTTTGTGATACTCCTCATCAATTAGGATAGAGTAATACCGATCGTAGTGTTGACACCTAAATTTTGAATGTTCATATAGGCTTCAATTGCATAGAAAATTAGGGATTCATTTTTAATCCCTAAACAAAAACAATTTTCACCAAAATTGCATAGCATATAGACATTAGGAGCATTTGCATCAAGATGTATAGAATTTATAAGAAAAAATATTTAAAAAAGAGGAAAAAGAGAAAAAAAAACAACTAATTAATTAATTAAAAATTATTATTAAAAAAAAGAAAGAAGAAGAAAAGAAAAAGCGAGATGGGGCTAGGATCAGGCCGGCCCAGCCTTCTTCCTTTTTCTTTTCTACCTCTTCTGGCCCAGCCCGGCCCACTTTTCCTTTTCTTTTCCCCAAGCCCAGCCTCTTCCTTCATCTTCTCCCCCACGAACTCCCACTCGTTCACGCTCTCACGCGTTCTGCGAAAAAGAAAAACGAGGACGAAGGACGAAAGCAGAGGCGGGACGGGGAGTGAGGAGCGCGCCTTTGGGTCGGGGGCAGGCCGGCACGGCGAGCTGGCGGTGGCAGAGACGACGCTCGCCTGCCGGGCGTTAGAGGGGGACTCGGGGGCTCGGACAGAGGGAGAAATGGACGGAGAGAGAAACAGGGAGATAGAGGGGATCCGGCCGAGAGGGAGACCGAGAGTGAGAGAGCAGAAAATTCGCCCCGGCTGAGCGCCGTTCGACCATCCTCGACATAAACCGGCGTCCCCTAGCTGTTACACGGCGTCCGATTTTTGGTGAGTTGAGTTTCGGTTTCGATCCGCCGTTTTCCTGTGGTTCCCGGCTTGGAAAAACTGAGATGGTCGGCTATAGTTCGATTCGTATCGAGACTGGCTTCCGGCCGTCGTCGCCAAGCCGGGTAAGGCCCCCGCGGTCGCGCGCTCTGGCGCCCCTTTTTTGTCCTTTCTTTACTGCTCTGTTTTTGCCATATTTCAGGCACGCCGGCCTGGAGCTCGCGGCCGTCCGGCTCACGCGAACTCCGGCCCCTTTGCCACCGTGTTTTGATATTGTCGGTCTGGTGGGTCGTATGTCGAGGGGACCGTGCGAGTTTGAGTCCCGGCTGAGCCGGGAGCCCCTCGTTCAGTGTCGCGCGCCACCCGCTCGATGAAACGCCTCAACGAGATCTAATTTTCGTCTCCTCCTTTTTTAGCCGAAATCGAGTCGTCCGCACTGTTGCGTTCTATTGCTATGTCCCTGTGATGTTTGCCGATACGGGCACGGCCGTTTGGTTGCTTCACTGCCCCCGCCACCACAGTCGTTTACTTTGTTTTGCGTTTCGCTGCTGGCCGTTGCCAAGAGTCCAGAGCCATTGGAGTTAGAGCACGGTCAGGCCGAGGGCGACAACGTCGTCGGCTCACGGCCATTTGGAGAAGACGGTGGCAGCGGGAGGTCAGAAGGAATTAGGTTAGAAGGCTTAATTAGGTTTAATTAGCATGGGCTTAAGTTAGTTTAGTGGGTTTAGGTTCGTTTCTGTTTTCATGGGAGTAAAAAAGTGTATTGGTTTTGGGGTCAACTAGGATTTATTAAGCTCAGGTCCAGTTCTAGTTATATTTGGACCAGTGATTTTCGGGTCTAATTTGCGTTAGGGTGTGTTTATTTTGCAAATACGTAATGATATAAGAAAATGTTTTTTTAGTAAAATATTTTCTAGAATACGGTTAGTTTTTTCTTTATTTGGTATATATAACTAAAAATGTTTTTCGATGCTCGGATATTATTGCAAAATGATTTCAATCTCGTTACTTTATTTCAAGCAAAAAAAAAAAAAAAATTGAATTTTTTAATTTTAGAAAAAAATTGAAATTTTAATAATTTTATTTTTCTTTTTTATTTTTATTTTCTTTTTTTCAAAAATGGAATTTTTTATTTTATGTAATAAAGAAGACACAATGGATTCTCATTAAAGTGACTATTTTTCAAACCTTAGAATATACTTACGAACAAACTCTTCTTGAGAAGATGCTCAACATCCGGTGCAAATGATTGCACTCAATCGAGCTGTCCACAAAAACATAGCAACATAACTAGACTAGGCATTCAAATAGTCAAACAAATGCAAGAAAGCATACCCCTTTACAACTATTACCATGAAGCTGAAGCTAGAGCTAGAGCTCGAGCTCATGCGTAAATACTCAAAGATAAATCACACAATTACATTCAGCTAAACACCAACTACCACCCCATTCTTACCTGTACTTCAGCAATTAGCTGGTGATCCGGAGCTCGAGTTCAGGCCCATGACTCCCGCCATTGATGGAGTTAATGGATCCACCAAATTCCTCCAGCTGAGCAGCACTGAAGAAGAAAATGCGCACAAGAGTGAAAAGTGGCATTGAAGGACTTGAAGCTCATGGACATCGAACTTGAAGCTCGCGAACAATGAGCATCTAACTCGTGGATAACGGAAGCTAGGAAAGGAGAGACGACAGCGAACGATGGACTTGAGTTTGCGAGGAGCGAATGAGGATTGGGCGCAGAGTAGCCGATGATGAGCGACAGCAATTTGCTTGAGCAGTAGATCGACTTAACCACCTCATTCTAAAGATACAGTTGAGGCCCTTTTTCCCCTTTCTTTTTTCTTGTTCTTTTGCCCACTCCATCTGGCTCTCTCTTTTCTCCTCTTCATTTTGCCGACTGTCCTTCTTTCTTTTCTTCTCTTTATTTTCCTGGTTCTGCAGATAAGAAATAATCAGGTGAGTTGAGGTGAGGTCTCTTGGGCCTAAATTTCTCTTAAGAAAGGCCCTTTTGTTATAGATGGTGAAGGATGTAATAGCCCAAACCTCACCACCAAAGTGGACACACGCACGCACGCATGCACACAGAGCATATGGAGATTCCCAGTGAGATGAGGAATTTTAATAAGATTGTCCTTGTCGTTTTAGAATCAGTTCATTGTCTCTCTTGATCAGAATAAAGCAGAAATACAAAGCAAGTAAAGCAGAAGAAACGGCGATGATCTATGAATAGAAAGAAGGCGTACCGTTTTCCGTAGAGAATCCCCTGTTTCAATTTCAAAATCCGTCCCTTGCTCTGATCTATTCAGAATCTTCTCTCTGTAAGACTCCCAAGTGGCGTAAGAATGAGATGGACCACTATCAAGTAACTTCCCACTACATACTATGATTATCAAGCACTTATTTGGTATTTTTGAGCTCGATGCATAAAAAATCCTTTCCATTGATTTGCACCCATTAATTTCCAACCAATTAAAAACTCTAAATCGTCAATGCCCTTGATAACCTGCAGGCTCGGGCACCGGTCAATCGTTAACCGCTTCAAGTTCTTCAAGTTTGACAAACCACCTAAGCTTTTTAGGCACAAAACGGAAGCACCAAGGAAGTAAATTGAGATGTACAACCACCTGACCAAGCACCTTGCTACAAAGTGGCTCACTTTTCTCTCTTCTTTCAGTTCAAATAAGAAGATCGATACAAAACGGAGAACAGGAACACGGGAATAATCAAGAAGCGAGAAGATCTGGTGTTTCTGCTTCAACAGAAAACAAAGCCGCGTGTACTTTGTCCAACCAATTGTCCAGTCGGTCACACAGTAATTTGAACTGTGGAATCCCGAAAACTCTGGGTTGCACTCATGAAACGCATAATGTTCCCTCAACTTGATCGATTATGCCCTCAATAAGATGAATATGAGTTGATATTCTAAATGTTTAGACTCTGTAAAATAAGGTAAATACTTGAATATCAGTTTTCCATTGCATATGCTAGAGCAGAGAACATGCGAGCAATTACAAAATCCAGGTATTTGCCATGATTGCGTATGCAAAAAAGGAAATTGTACTCCAGATATTTAGAATCAGCACACTGACACATATCCAAAGCTCTTCTATTCTTACACCAGAAATAGTGGCGAAGGACAATCTACAAGCATGAATAACTCAAAAGTAATCATCTTTTAACCTAACACCCCCCCCCCCAATTATGAAACATACCCCCCAATTATGAAACATAGCATCAAGATAAAAGGAATAAAAAGAAATGCTGATTCACATCAGCCCCCACTTGTTGCATGAAGCTATTTATGGTTGATAAATACTAGCTAGGTCTCCTAATAGTGCGCATGTTCACAGCAGCCAGTTTAGGCACATTTTGTGCAACCACCCCCAAAACTTCTAGTCCCTTCAACCATATGCAGCAGACCTCAAATTACCAATGGAAAATATTACTGCTCAAGAAGAGAACCAAGAAGAGAAGCACTGTTTGCTTCATTTTCAATCATTAAAGCCCCGCATAGGTAATAAAGAGACAATGGATACTCGTTAAGATGATCATTATTCAAACCTTAGAATATACTTAACAAACAAACCCTTTGTGGGAAGACGCTCAACATCCCGTGTAGAAAGTTTTGTGCGCTCTGCAATAACATTCATGGGAATGGTTCAATTCTTAGATGTTCGACTACAAACATCTACATCGCCGTTCTTCAACGAAGCTGTAAACTCTGTTTCCCAAATTTTGTAACTCTCTAATCTTAAGTCAGCTCACCAAAATACCCATAATTCTTGTAATAACCCAATTAACAGATGCACAACATGCCGGCACATGATTTCACTCCATCGAGCAGTCCACAGAAGCAGAGCAACATAAATAAACTACGAAGCTATTACCATATGAAGCTAGAGCTCGAACTAATGCTTCACTGCACAAAAATAATTCACACGATCACATTCAACTAAACACCAACTGCCACATTGCTCGTACCTGTTCTTCAGCGATTAGCTGGTGATCTGGAGCTTGAGTTCAGGCCCATCCGTCCTGCCACTGGTGGAGTTAATGAATGCAATCAATGGAGCCTCATGTAGCTCCCAAATTCCTCCAGCCGAGCGGCACTGAAGAAGAAGACTTGAAGCTCGCGGACATGGAACTTGAAGCTCGTGATGGAACTTGGGAAAGAAGAGAGACTGCAGACGATAGACTGAAGCTTGCAAGGAGCAAGCGAGCAGCGGCGAGGACCAGGTGATAGAGTTTTGCTTGAGCAGCGGGAAGAGAGGAGGAAGAAGAAAACGTGAAGGAGAAGCCTAATCGCTGGTGCACATTTTAGAATCTATTTGTTGTCTCTGTTTACTAGAAGAAAGCAGAAATGGAAAGCGAATAAAGCAGAAGAAACAACGATGATCTATGGATAGAAAGAAGGCGCACCAAGGATCCCTCTTTATGTTTCGGAGTCGCTAGTTTCATAGAATCCGAATTCAATTAACGCGTCCCGCATTTCCTTTTTATCATTCCAAATCATCTCTTTAAAAGACTCCCAATTGCCGTGATAAGTATCCCATTTGCCATGATAAGTATCCCATTTGCCGCTGAAATTGCAATTAGATGTTATGTCCATATGGCACTCATTTGGTATTTTTGAACTCGATGCATCAAAAATCCTTACAAAGTATATATCCCCATAAACTCTGAACAGCTGCAAAAACTCTAATTCATGAATGCCCTGCATACACCGCAGCTTCTCGCAGAATTCAATATGTAACCTCTTCAATTTCTTCAAGTTTGACAAACCTTTTATCCTTCGTAATGAACAGCACTGTTTCACAGTAAATACTTCCAATGATTCCAACGGAGAAACAAAATCAATAACTTCTACCTTCCGGCACATCCCCATATGGAATTCTCGAAGCATCTTTAGGGATCTTAGGACAAGGAAATTTCCCCTCCAAGGTTCAATGAACTCGGGAGCTTGTAGCTCATTGTACCTCGGGTCCTCCGGCAAAATACGCCTGCTCTTGACACGTAAGATGGCATGAAGACTTTGTTCGTCCGACGAGTCTAAGACATCAAGAGATTGACCATCAAGTTGCTTGTATGCCTCATTTTCTCTCGATTTTTCGAACAGAGAAATCCCACTGAGATGTACATGTTTCACTCGAGTATGGTAAAGATTTAAAACTATCAAGTTTGATGGAAGTTGTCTGAGGGTTCGGAAGTCTAGTCCAGATAGAGTAAGTTCTTTTAGCAGAGAAAGGGAACCTAGTTCTATAGTTGGTGCACATATATTTAATAAGCAAAAGTGCAGCTTGCTCAGATTGGATAACCTCCCAATCCACCTCAAGTCACTAGTTGGAATTACATTTGATGTGGGCAACCAATTGCCAGAGCCATCAGATAGGAACAATTCAACTAGATTACTAAGGTTTGAGAGGTTCGGGATAGTCAGCAATGAAGCAGATGTCAACCGTAGAGTGGTCAAACTTCTAGGGAGCTTTGGCCACTCTTTTATCCTATGATGATGTTCCAAGTTCAGTGTTTGGAGGCCAAGCAATTTGCTCATTGTACTTGGCATTTTCGCAATTGGTGTGTGTGATATATCCAACTTCATCAACGACTCTAATTTCACAATTGAGTTGGGGAGCTCACTCAAGCTATCACATTTGCTAAGAGAAAGGTGCCGAAGATTCTTTAGCTCTCCAATTTGTTCAGACAATTTTTCAAGATTGGAACATAACTCAAGACTCAAGTCAGTCAACCGCCTTAGTTTCCCAATAGAACGGTCAATTTCCCTCAAAGATGGACAATCGTAAATTGTCAACTTCTCTAAAACTGAGTACTCGAGAAAGGTCGGTGTCCCACGTATACTTTCAAGAGTGAGAGCCTTCAATTTCATTGCCCCCTACGAAAGCCAATGAAACATTGGGATAGACAATTAAATGTCTGTACAAGAAATAAATATGAATTTAGGCTCCCAACTTGGACCCTATGTCATCCGATCCTCTTACTAATTGAGAAAATTAGACTATCAATCCATCCATTTTTTTTCCTTCATTGAATGAGAAAATTAGACCAAGAGAGAATGTCATGTACCTTGAAAAGGTGGCTGATCTCATCTTTGTTGAGGTTAAAGCAACGTAGATTCATCACAACCACGTTTTCTGCACCCAGATTAGTTGGCAAATGATTTTGTCTAGAATAACCTGTACTGCCTGACAAAATGATCCATTTCAACTTGGAAAGACAGCCTGTGAAGTCACCTTCGCAGACTACGTCACTCAACCAAAGAAACTTGAGATGTGGGAACCGTCTAAGTTGCTCCGCCGTGATAGTTGTAGGTTTCCAAGAGGTCGTTTGCAAACAGAGTGCTTGAACACTTTCCTTGATCTGCCAATGACATTGAGGAGCAAGAGTAGGAATTTGTCAATATCCCACAATTTAATTCGTCGAAAGGAAGAAAAAAAATAAACGGTAGCGTAGCTTCCAATTCAAAAACGTAATTAAATCCTCAATTAAAAACAGGGTAAGTAATTTTCTATTAAAATTTAGCCATACTTTACCTCCATTGATCTTGATTCGCAAATTGTGTCGTCTCCCTCACACAACCTGGTACGCTCTTTTTTAGCAATTGCTCTTCCAAGATCTCTAAACTGATCATGCATCCAAAAGTTATTGTTGTCTAAAACCTTTATCATGGACCTGTTAACAAGGACATGAATAGCATGCTCTGCCTTAAACCCACAGTCTTTCCACATGTAGTGTGGATCAATCTTCATTTGACCAACACAAAAGCATGCAATATCAAGAAATATTTGTTGTTGATCCGTTTCTAAGGCATCATAACTAATTTTTAGCTTTCCCAAGACATCCTCATTAGGTGTTTCCCTTAGCTTCTCTAGCATCTCTTCCCAAATTGTTCTCTCTTGTAGACCAAAAAGCAAAGAACCTATTGCTTCAAGAGCTAAAGGTAGTCCACCTGCAATAGAGACTATGCCTTTTGAAAGAGTATAGTAATTAATTGGAGGAGAGTTGTCATTAAAGGCATGCCTACTAAAAAGCTGGAGTGCATTTTCTTCACTCAACCCCTCCATTTCATAAGACAATATTTCATACTTAAATCTCCTGATTTTCAGAACGCTTTTGTCCCTAGTGGTTATAAGTATCCTACTACCAGGACACAAAGACTTCACTCCAATTAGCTTTTTGATTTGGTTGCCCTCATCAACATCATCCAATACAATCAGTACCTTCTTGTTGCAAATTGTTTTTTTTATCACTTTGATCCCCTCATCCGCATTATCAATTTTATGAGCCCCTCCAGAATAAGAGATATCAGACAATAATTTTTCTTGCCGCTTGACTAAGCCCTTGGTTTTTGTCGTTTCTCTTATGTCATCAAGAAAGCTGCAATTTTTCCCAAAGCGAGGACATATTTGGTTGAAGATAATCTTGGCGAGTGTTGTCTTACCGATGCCACCCATCCCATAGATTCCAATTAGCCGCACACCACTGGAGTCTATGTCTAATAAATTGGTTATAGCTGCTATTTGATAATTCATTCCAATTAAATCTTTGGTCACTTGTCTTTGTCTTGTCTTGAGCCTAGCTACCACTTCGTTAACAATCGACTTGATAAGATCCCCAAAGCTGCCACAAAGTCGAACAGTTTCAATTGAGAAAAGATGACAAATTTGCATGTTGACCAAACATCTACTAATGATCATGGTTAGGGTATATAAAAATTAAGTCAAAGGAATAGAGGAAGAGAAATGTTTGATCTATATTTTAAGTAGAAGAATCAAAATTTCTGGCAAAAAAGGTACTAGAATCAAATACAAGCGTCTATGAATTATTGTAATAGTAGATTTACTTATTTCTTTTGACGTGGAAAAGAACTTTACAAAGGCAATAATTCCTTAACCAAGTTCTCTAGCATACAATAGGAATCTTAATACACACATCGATCAAGTTACTATAAAAAAGATGAAGCAAAGCCAATTTTTTATACAACGGAAATTATGTGAAACACAAAATTATAATAACCATATTTGATCAAAAAATTTTGGAAATTTTGTGAATTTAAAATCTTAAGAGAATAATTTGAAACTTGCTATTTAAATTTAGGGAAATTTGGAATATAATTAATGAATTTTTATAAGATCTATCGCCCGATTATAAAAAGCAAATGTCATGTTCAAGGTTAGATTGTTACCCTAAGTATTTCTCCAACTCCCATCCCTTGGTGCCATCAACTTCTTCGAGAGCTTGCCGCCAAGTCTCCACATCCTTGGAATTGAACTTCTTCTTTTCATCCTCCATCTTTTGCTCCAAATTTGATATAGCTTCTCTGTATAACGTGGTTTTTAGCTTCACGTCATCAGGTTTCACATCGTAGAAGATGGGCAATATGACCTTTTTCCCATCTTCTTTAGATTTAGAGGAGTTCTCCACCATCTTTGCAAGCTCACGGAGGCACCAATGGCTTGAAGCATAGTTTTTGGAGAAGATGGGTATGTAGAGCTTGGAATCATCGATCGCTCGTAGAAGGTTGTCACTAATTCTTTCACCCGGTCGGAGCTCTTCATCATCGATGAAAACACGAATCCCAGCATCTACCAAGGCATGGTAGAGGCAGTTGGTGAATCCATGACGAGTATCAAGCCCTCTAAAACTTAGGAACACCTGATACTCACCTCCTAATGTATTGCTAGTGCTAGTTCTGGCCTCTAAGCTCGCCATAGGAGCTCACTTCGTACTTAGCAGGGTCAGCCCTCTCTCTCTCTCTGTGTAATAGACACTGTTGAAATACTTTTTCTAGGCAAATTCGCACAAAGCCTTGCGGTCCTCGAATGTGCAGAAAACATTATATATTATGGTCCCTTTTGACATCAAAAACACGTCAAGGCAACTTCGCAGCAGGTGACCGATCAGAAAAAAAAAAACTTCGCAGCAGGTGCAACTTTCAATCTATAGTCACTAAAGTCGATGGCTTTATTAAAAAATAAGGTGGAGGACAATAATGAAGGTGTAACTTCCCAGCAGGTGCAGAAAACATTAAATATTATGGTCCCTT
This sequence comes from Eucalyptus marginata, assembly GCA_014182565.1. Classification (NCBI taxonomy): domain Eukaryota; kingdom Viridiplantae; phylum Streptophyta; class Magnoliopsida; order Myrtales; family Myrtaceae; genus Eucalyptus; species Eucalyptus marginata. The sequence goes on from CM024591.1 coordinate 21,010,192, forward strand.
TTGACATCAAAAACACGTCAAGGCAACTTCGCAGCAGGTACTGACCAAAAAAAAAAAAAAAACTTCGCAGCAGGTGACCGACCCGAAAAAAAAAAAAAAACTTCGCAGCAGGTGCAACTTTCAATCTATAGTCACTAAAGTCGATGGCTTTATTAAAAAATAAGGTGGAGGACAATAATGAAGGTGTAATTTTTTTATAGTTGGACATATTTAAAATTCCAATCCAATATCGTAAAATAACAATTTATCTATATAAATGCATAATAACAAAATATCTCCAAAGAATCGCCTCTCGTTATGACACATGAGACTCTAGAAAATTGGGATAAGTGCAATAGAAGTCGTAAAACTTGTAACGAAAATGCAATTCAATCCTAAAACTTGTAAAAAGTGTAATTAAGTCCTAAAACTCGTCAATTGGTTTAATCGAGTCATAAAGTTAACATTGTCTAACTTTTTAACAAAAAATACTGACGTGGCATTTAAAATGAATTTTTATTTTCCATGTGGTTTTTTAAAAATATTTTTATTCAAATTAAATTAAAAATGAATTTTTACTTTTCATGTGGTTTTTTTTAAGCTTTCTACGACAGCAACAACGATCGGTCTATGGTACATGACGTGGAATCTCTTCTTTCCCAGGTTTCGTAGAGAAAATATTAGGTGGGTTTTACACTCCACGTAGGCGAAGAGTAAAACCATTCAGAAGTTGACACGTGGAGCCACGTGTAAATGGGGTCAGAGATTCAAAATTTGCTTGGCTCCCTCCTTTGCTCTCTCTCCTGTAGACCTGGCCCACCACTCTGTACACTCTGACGCTCTCTCTCCTCTGATCGAACTCTGTAGACCGTCTCCCTCCTCTCTCTCCTCTCTCTCTCTCTCTCTCCCCGTTCTCCGTTCCGTTGCGGTGAGAACAAAATCGCAGAGGGTTCAGAGAAAAAGCTAAAGGTTCAGCCCCTCCGCCTTTGCCTCCGCCGGTTGCTTCCATCGCCCCCACCCCGACACCGACGCTCCTCCACCTCCCTCTCATGACGTCCGCTCTGCTCTCTCTCTCTCTCTCTCTCTCTCTCTCTCTCCCCCCACTTTGCGAAGTTGTGCGTCTCTTCCAGCAAAGCGAGACGCTGACGCCTCTCCACCTCCGCCTTTGCTGATTGCCTCCGTCGCCCCCAACTTCTCAGCCTCCGCCTCCGCCCCCGAATCCGACGCCAACGCCAATGCCCCTACCTCTCTCTCGTGACCTCCAGTCCGCTCTCTCTCTCTCTCTCTCTCTCTTTCCTCAAAGTCGCACCTCTCTTTCAGTGAACTACCAACGTCCCTCCGCCGGTTGCCTCCATCGCCCCCAACTCCGACGCCAATGCCAATGCCTCCGCCTCCGCCCCCAACGCCATCGCCGACGCCCTTTCGCCTCCCTCTCACGACCTCTGCTCCGCTCTCTCCCTCTTTCCTCTGCAGAGCACCCTTGTTGGCCAACCCCAACGCCGACGAACCCCTACTCGCGTTTTGGCCTCCCTCTCTGTGAGCGAAGGTCACTCTGCTCGCTCTCTCCCTCTCTTTCCTCCGCGAAGCGCCCTACTCCTGAATGTGGACGCTGCCGACCGACGCCGTCGCCTTCCCAAGCCCCACCGATAGGCACCCCATTGGTGACTCTCGTACGTTCGAAGGTTCATTTTTTTTTTTTTTTTTTGGATTCTACTTAAGCAGAATTCGGTGCCATGTTAATGTTTAAGTTTATAGATACAGCTTTATCTTACTTGTTGCTGACTTGCTGTGTTATTCAGATAGTTAGTGAAGATAGGAAGAAGAATGGTGCTTCTTTCATAATCTTGTGCAGTCATCACTTAATCATGTTGCTGAAATATGTAAAGCCGCAACTTTGGTTTTTGAGTTCTCTCTTGTCACCTCTCTTTCCCTTTCTTTCTTCCATTAGTTTCCCTTTTGATTTTCAATTTGCTTTTCCTCAGATGTAGATGTCCTGAGTTCATTGCATCGGTTTCGGCCCAACTTCCTCAGTGCATCTGATTCTTTTCCTTCTTATTACTATCCTTACGAGTTCCAACACAAGTGCCTTTTTGAGTGTCCACCGCCAAATGAAGATGAAGATGCAGCTGGCCTAGATGACGATCAACTTAATTCATCTGCCGACAGCAGGAAATGTGTTGTTGTGCCCTTTGTTGCCCCAAATGACTTCCAGACAACAACTGTGGCTGACAAATTGACAACTGTTGTCAAAGAGGTACAATATCATACTTTATGTCCTCCTTTTGCAGATACCTATGGAGTTATAAGTCTCCTTTATCTGCAATTTTAGATAAGAGCTCTTTACTCTGGAGTGGCACACAGTGATCAGCCCAAGGGTTCTACTGAGAGTGGTTTCTCTGTTAACAACGGGGGTGAATTATGTATCTATTTTCTTAAGGGATCTTGCAATTGGGGCAGTAATTGCTCATTTTCTCATTCCTATCAAGCAAAACAACCCATGTGCAAATTCTTCTTCTCTTTACAGGTTCATACTTCACTCTGACTTTAATTTCACCTTATGCATGCATGTTTTAATATGTGAATTTCCGTTCTCAAATTTTGTACCCACTTACCAAGTGAATGTTTGGAAATATGTTATGCTTTATCATGAATGTGATTGAAAAATTCTTTACCGGGTGACTGAAGCAAATACAGCAGTAGATGACATCGACAAGTTGGTGGCATGCTTTATATCATGTATTTAACTTTCGTGCTACTGCAATTCATGAGACTCTGTTCACAGAATGCATGTGGTGTACACTTGAGATTCATCCCCATTTTCAAAGGCATGGTGTTTAGATCAATAGCGTGATAAACTCCCTCCATAGGTAATTGTAAATTGATCTGCTCGTGCTAAATTGTCAGCATATCAGATTCCATTGCTTTGTTATTTATGCTCAGTGGTATATGCTTCAATTAGTTTCTTCTTATCTAGTTATATAATTAAATTAATCAAACTAAGACCATGAATAACATCTTTTCCATTATCTCCTGCAGTTCTTGAAATTTGTGAGAGAATTTACCTTGTTACACACGCTTGAGAGCACTGCTTGGCATCTGCTTTAGTTTTGTCAAAGTGCTTCGGTTCTTCTTGGATGCTTGCCAAGTACATAAAACCCAGTGCAGTAGGAACTTTCAAATGGTGTTCATTCTTCAGCAAGCAGCTTCTGAAGGAGTCACTCTGATCTGGAACATTCCTTTTGAGTACTTTATGTCTGAAGGTCTATAGCACTTTAGAAACATGCTCTGTTAATGCTCATTTTGAAGCCACAGCTTTAAGCAACTATAGGCTACGGCACTAAAAATAATAACAGAAGTTATTGCAAAAATAAACCAACCTTGAGTGGGTACTTTATAAAATGGATTCTATTGATGCTTCATGGTAGTTGAAATGAAAAAAGCAAATAAATTTCTTGATTTTGTGTATGTTCCTTCTAAGAGATTAGAGGCTTCTGAGTTTAAATTGTTTGCTCCTTGTCACGATCTAGAGTTCCAAAAGCTGGTATTGGGATTGCTTGCATATAGTCCTCCTAAGAGATTAGAGGCTTCTTGATGTGAATCGTTGCGGAAATATCATTCTATGAAGGCCCAGATGGTGCGAATTGCAAACCTTGACCTCCAATCAAACTTGTGATTGGCAACCTCGGTATGAATGTGACCCATTGACGAACACGTGTGAACCAACCAACGTTATAGACGCCATGAGCGAAAGAATTCGTTATCTCGCTCAATAAGTCAAATCAACCATCATAAGGGAACCTTGATAAGGTCAAGTCCTCAAAAGAACAGTAGAAGAGAATCTCTCAACTTTTTTCCTCCAAAAAAAATCTGTCCCCCAAAGAAAGTCGGCTAGTACTTAATATAGACCTTCTAGTTGCCACACAAACCCTAAAACCAGCCCTAGAAATCTAATGCGTCATATTCTAGAATATATCTAAACAAGAAGATAATTTTTTGACTTGGTCAAATATTTGATGACCAGATAATCAAATTGCGCCAAGATTTCCAAGATTTTTCAAGATTCGATCCAAGGTCATCTCCACGCCAAAGATTATGAACCATGACACCAACAACTTGCCTGAATTGCTTGGCCCGCGCTCGAGCAATCAAACTAGTAGGAATAGATAATGGGTCCCTAGCACCTCCTCCTCGATATGGCTCGATGTCCACATCATTCTCTCCCCCGTGCAAAGGATTTGCCCTCAAATCATCACTGGCATTGAAAAGAGTCAAGTCAAAAACATTAAATGTAGCATTAACGTCATACTCACTTGGAAGATCAAGCTTGCAGGCGTTATTGTTAACTCTTTCTAATACCATGAATGGTTCATCCCCTCGCGGTAATAACTTAGAATGTCGCTGCTCAAGAAATTCCTCCTTGCGCATATGAACTCAAACCCAATCGCCAGGTTCAAACACCACTTTCTTGCGCCCTTTGTTGGCTTGCCTTGCATATTGCTTAGTCTTGCGCTCAATATTTGCGCGCGACTTCTCATGCAACACCTTGACAAATTCGGCTTTCTTTTCTCCATCTAAATCCACACGCTCATTAACAGGTAAAGGGTTTAAATCTAACAGAGTTAACGGATTAAAACCATAGACAACCTCAAATGGTGTAAATTTAGTAGCAGAATGCATGCTCCTATTATATGCAAATTCAACATGTGGCAGACAATCTTCCCAAGATTTTATGTTCTTTTTAATAATAGCACGCAACAATACCCCTAAAATTCTATCAACTACCTCGGTTTGACCATTGGTCTGTGGATGACAAGTAGAAGAAAATAACAACCGTGTTCCTAGTTTTTTCCACAATGTCTTCCAAAAGTAGCTAAGAAATTTAGAATCTCAATCTAAAACAATTGATCTAGGCATGCCATGCAAACGTACAACCTCCTTAAATAACAAATCGGCAACATGAGATGCATCATCAGTTTTATGACAAGGTATAAAATGAGCCATCTTTGAAAACCGATCAACAACCACATAAATAGAATCTCTACCATACTTAGACCTAGGCAATCCTAACACAAAATCCATAGAAATATCAATCCAAGGATGCGTTGGAATAGGTAATGGTGTATACAAGCCATGCGGTTTAGTTGTAGACTTCGATTGCTTACAAGCGATGCATCTCTCACAGACACGTGTGACATCTCTCTTCATATGTGGCCAAAAAAAAAAATGTTCATGCAGCACTTCATAAGTCTTATTAATGCTAAAATGCCCCATTAAACCACCATTATGCGCTTCTCGCACCAATAATTCACGCAAAGAACACTTAGGCAAACATAGCCTGTTTTCACGGAAAAGATAACCTTCACACCTATAGAATTTATTAGATGCAATATGTTCACATGCTTCAAATACTCTCCCAAAGTCATCATCATCAGTATATAAGCCCTTGATATGCTCAAAACCTAAACACTTTGCTTCTAAAATGGTTAGAATCGCATACCTTCGAGAAAGTGCATTGGCTACCACATTCTCCTTACCTTTCTTGTACTTGATCACATATGGAAAAGTCTAGATGAACTCCATCCATTTGGCATGTCTTTTATTCAACTTCTGCTGCCCTCTCAAGTACTTCAAGGTCTCGTGGTCAGTGTGGATCACAAACTCCTTCAGCCATAGATATGTTGCCAAGTCTCCAAAGCTCGCACTAAAGCATACATCTCCTTATCGTAGGTAGGATAATTCAATATTGCTCCACTCAATTTCTCGCTAAAATAAGCTATGGGATGCCCTCCTTGCATCAACACGGCTCCAATTCCTGTACTAGAAGCATCGCACTCTATCTCAAAAGTAGCACTGAAATTCGGCAAAGATAACAAAGGAGCATTAGTCAACTTATCTTTTAGTAGATTAAATGCTTTCTCTTGCTCTTCTCCCCATATGAAACCCACGTGCTTTTTGATAACCTCGGTCAAAGGTGCGGCAATGGTGCTGAAATTGCTCACAAATCGCCGATAAAAACTCGTCAATCCATGAAAGCTACGCACCTCTCCTACGGTCTTAGGCATTGGCCATTCACTGATTGCTTTGACCTTTTCTTCATCCACCTGTATACCATTAGCACTAACAACAAATCCTAAAAATACTAATTTGTTAGTAACAAAAGAACACTTATTTAGATTAGCGTATAATTGCTCGGCCCTTAAAACTTGCAAGACAGCTCGCACATGCTCAATATGGTCATAAGGCTTCGGCTATATATCAAGATGTCATCGAAATAGACAACCACAAATCGACCAATAAAAGCACGCAAAACATGATTCATAAGTCGCATAAATGTGCTCGGTGCATTAGTTAATCCAAATGGCATGATTAACCACTCATACAATCCATACTTGGTCTTAAATGCAGTTTTCCATTCATCACATTCTTTCATCCTAATTTGATAATAGCCACTTTTCAAATTGATCTTAGTGTAAATGCAAGAACCATGCAACTCATCCAACATGTCATCTAACTTAGGAATAGGATGTCGATACTTTACCGCAATGTTATTGATTGCTCGGCAATCGACACACATTCACCAAGTTTAATTCTTCTTTGGCACCAACAAAACAGAGACATCGCACGGGCTAAGACTCTCTCTCACATACCCCCGTTCCAATAATTTGCTAACTTGCCACTGAAGTTCCTTTGTCTCCTCGAGATTGCTTCGATATGCGGGTCGGTTAGGTAATGGCGCACCAGAAATCAAGTCAATTTGATGTTCTATGCCTCAAATCGGTGGTATCCCTCTAGGAAGTTCATTAGGAAAGACATCTTCAAATTCCTGCAATAAGGACACGATAGGACTAGGCAAACTTGAGTCAAGATCATTAGTAGAAAACAAAACCTCATTGTACAAAAGTACAAGCATCGGTCGGTCTAGAACTAAAGCTCTCCTCATCTCACTCGATTTTGCATAAAAATTATTTTGCCTTTTTTCTTTCCTCTCTTCCTTTCCCTCGGTTTTTACCACAATCCTTCTCTCGGCCTCTCCTTTTCCTTGCATCTCAGACACACCACGCAAGCCCTCGGATTTCTCACCTTTTCTCTTTCTCTCGGCTTCTCGTTGCAACTTTAACTGATCTTGATACACCTCAGTAGGTGTCATTGGTACTAAGGTATAAGTCTTTTGATTCATCACCAATGAATAACGATTAGTATACCCATCATGAGGTACCTTTCGATCATATTGCCATGGTCTTCCAAGTAAGATATGACCCGCTTGCATAGGTACAACATCACACTTTACCTTGTCCTTGTATCTCCCTATCTCAAATGGGATTCGAACTTGCTTCGACATTTTCACCTCTCCACTATCATTTAACTATTGAAGTCTATAAGGCCTAGGGTGTTTTGTCATCTTCAAACCCAACTTATCCACCATAATACAACTTGCCACATTTGCACTACTATCTCCATCAATTATCAAACTACAGATCTTACCATTCACCACACATCTTGTATGAAACAAGTTATCTCTTTGTTGATGATGCTCCTCCTCCTTTACTTGCACACTAAGAGAACGCCTAACCACCAATAAGTCTCATTTTATAGCTATTTATCCATCTCTACAATCCTCCAACGGTGGCCTCTCATCATCCTCTTCTTCCCTTTCACTTTCGGACTCAATAACACCATATCCAGTCATGATCATCACCCTCCTATTAGGGCATTGATTCGCCATATGACCCATGCCCAAACACTTAAAACATTTAATCTCACGAGTTCTAGTGTTAGGGTTTTCGATTTTACCTGAAGCCGGATTCATTCCAACTTTACCGTCCCTCTCCTTCTCCTTCGAGGTTTCGATTTTGGTGTTGTTTCCTCTCCAATTTGGCTTCTCATCTCTCTTCCAATTGGATCTCCAATTCTGATTTGAACCTCCTCCACTCTTGTGATTTCGGTCCAACTTCAATTGCCACTCAACTTTGATGGCTTTGTCCACCAATTCCTCCAATTCAACATAGTGTTGTAGCTCCACCACCCTTGCTATGTCTCGGCTCAAACCACTCAAAAATCTTGACATTGTGGCCTCACGATCCTCCACCACATTAGCACGAATCATGGCAATCTCCATCTCCTTATGATACTCTTCCATGCTCTTATTGCCTTGTGTGAGATTTTGTAACTTTTGAAGCAAATCTCGATGGTAATGACTTGGTACAAAATGCCTCCTCATCACTGCTTTCATCTCATCCCACGTCTCTATTGGTCTTTCACCATTGCGCCTCATACAAGTCACAAGTTGATCCCACCAAATTATAGCATAATCAGTAAATTCAACAGCTGCAATTTTTACCTTTTCGAGATCGGAGTATTGTTGGCAATCAAATACCATCTCCATGCGTTTCTCCCACTCTAGATACGCATCGAGATCATTCTTCTCTTGAAAAGAAGGAATCTTTATCTTGATATTGCCAAGTTCATTATCTTCTCGGTGTCTAAATGCTCGGGCTCCATTCTACCTTCCAAATCGAGCATCTCGATCATCCTCCATGTCGGCCTCATCATCATCATAATGCCGCCGCCATCTATGTCGTGTTCTAGAGGCGTCTCGCTGATGTTGCGGCCTTCCCTGGGGTAGCTCTCGGTCACCATCAACCCTCATGCCATTCCCCATCATTCGGCCACTAAGCTCCTCCACTACAGTCCTTAATTGCTGGATGCTTTCCACGAGCGCTTCATCCCTTCGTATGGAGTCAACCTCCCTTTGATTCACGCTTTCTTCGCGCAACATATTTTAGATCTGCAAGTAAATGTTAGTTACAAAAATCCTCACCAATTGCTCCCTCACGTGTTTCTCTCAAGGTGTTTGTCACTCCCCTTGTTTTTAACTCAAGTATAGGCTTTTTCCACCCTCAATTAAGCTTACACACTCTTGTCTTTCCCTCTCATATTCTCTTTTCACAAGCTCTTTATTGGACTCAAAACCCGTCTCTCAACCCCCTCACGACAATCAATCAAACTAATCAAACAACATTAGATCACTACTGATTTTGTTTAAGCAAGTAACAATTTCAAGCCAACAAGTACAACTTTCGAATTTCCAATTGAAACGCAAATCACTACTGTTTTTGTTTCAATTCGGTCCACTAACAAACAAGTCGCCTTCTTGATTTTTTTTTTTTTTTTTTTTTTTTTTTTTTTTTTAGTTTGGCTTTTTTTTTTTTTCCTGCCGAATATGTCTTTTTCTTCTCTTGCGCACTTTTTTTTTTTTGTGTGTGCGTTTTCTTTCTCTTCTTTTTTTTTGACGAACTTTCTCTTTTCTTTTTTCTTTTTTTTTGACGAACTCCGATACAATTTAAGATGCTAGGAAAAAAATTAAAACTAACAGCAATAACTATGTATGAAAGCACAAAAGCAATCAGATCCTCAAATTGGCTAGAACCGAAACCTTAGCTCAATAAATCTCAAATTGCTTAATATAAACAGAAAATCAAAGATAAATAGACCTTGTAGAAGCAAGCTCTAATACCAAATGATGTGAATTGTTGCGGAAAGATCGTTCTACGAAGGCCCGGATGGTGCGAATTGCGAACCTCGACCTTTAATCAAACCTATGATTGGCAACCTTAGTATGAACGTGACCTGTTGACGAACGCGTGTCAACCAACCAACGTCATAGACGTCACGAGCGAAAGAATTCGCTATCTCACTTGATAAGTCGAGACCGTCATAAGGGAACCTTCATAAGGTCAAGTCCTCAAAAAAATAGTAGAAGAGAATCTCTCAACTTCTTTGCTCCAAAAAAATCTGTCCCCCAAAGAAAGTCGGCTAGTCCTTAATATAGGCCTTCTAGTTGCCACACAAACCCTAAAACCAGCCCTAGAAATCTAATAAGTCATATTCTAGAATATATCTACACAAGAAGATAATTTTTTGACTTGGTCAAATATTTGATGACCGGATATTCAAATTGCGCCAAGATTTCGAAGATTCTTCAAGATTCGATCCAAGGTCATATCCACGCCAAAGATTACGAACCATGACACCAACGGCTTGCCTGAATTGCTTGGCCCACGCTCAAGTAATCGAATTAGTAGGAATAGACAATGGGTCCCTAACACCTCCTCCTTGATATGGCTCGATGTCCACATCACTTCTGAGTCTAAATTGGTCACTCCTTGTCTGAAGCAAGAGATTGAGAAGCTGGTATTAGGATTACTCAAGTGTACCTGTAGCTGATTATGTCCAAGTCATGCCACACTCTCCACATATGCTCCTAAGTCTTGCTTTCATCACTGCTGCTACTTTATTCTCCCATACAAAATGCAAGCAATTCATTAATTGATTGTGTAATTGGACTTGCAGGGTTGTCGGAATGGTGATTCATGTTCTCTCATAATATAGGCACGTCATTTTCATCAGTGAGTAAGCCAAGTCCATGCATTGCAGAAAATGGTGATGCCGACCCAACATTACTTATTTAGTTATTTCCTTTTGCTGATGATGGGGAAATTCTCATCTTGGACGACACCAACTTTCATTTTACCTCCGACATTGCCCGCAATTATGATCCTTTAAGAATGGCCGCCCCCACATCTCTTCTTGAATCCTCCATATTCGACCCGTCATTGACTGATGTCAAGATTATGTGGGGACTCCATCACCCATACCAGACCTTCATAGGGAAATCTGCGGAGAGCCAAGTTCTGTGGAAGTCAGTAAAATGCGTCTTGTGGTTCCCTGATTTTTAAATTTATGGATATGGAAAAAATTTGGAGGGACAGAGAAGTTTTGTGAAGAACTTCTTCGAGTATTTGGCGATTCGGTTACTTGTCGATGCTTTATATGAAGCATCGGTTATTCTTACCATGAATAGCCTTAGGTTTTCACAACTGCGGGTAATTACTGCTACTGGAACATGGTATCATGTTTTCTCATTGCTCTGTTTGCTTGATCATAAGGTCTTGTAAAGAATCTGTGATCGTGAGGCAATTGCATGTGCACGGCAGAGAGCATACCAATTCCATGCATGGCCAGTAATCTAGATTTTCATTTTTTTTATGGAGTTTTTCTTTCCTAATCGGTAGTTACACTGATGAATTTTTCAGCTTAGTTTTGAGTAGCAGCTTTAAAAGTTCATAATAGTGCGTTCAAACCATCTTTTGTATTTATCCATCCTAAGCCCCCGATGTTGTTTTGATGCCTCTGTGATTATTGTTCCAGGTGGAGAAGCTGGGAAGGAGCAGCTTCTTCTTTTTCAGTGGGTCATTTCCTTTCGATGAGCAATGCTTTGGGAAATTGTCAGATTGTATACCCTCCAAGAATCCGATGGTGGTATCCAAGTCCATCTCGTATGTTTTTCGCATGTGCCCTCCTGCCGATATCGTATCGGATGATTTCCAAGCAGGAAAGGATCAAGGTTTCTCGAGGGCTACAACCCACGAGGTGTAATTGATACTTGGGTCATTTCTTGAGAAAGGAGACAATTAGTTGTTCTCCATGGTGCTTTGAGCTCCCCCGCACAAACAGAGAAGACAACCTAGATACCTGGTTGCCAAGTGTGAAGAGTAGCAACGTGACATTATATAACAATGCTTGGTTGGCTTTTATATTTGAATAAATTTGGTTGTTTGATCCAGACTGTTTGCTCCCTCTTGCTTCATTAACATTTCCGAAGAAAAATTGATTAGTCCATTTCATCTATAAACAATTCCACAGGCCACAATACAACCGCATTCAATTTTGAATATGTTTTTTTGTTTTCTTTTTCCAATTTTTTTTTTTTTGTGCTTATTTAGGATGTGCCATGTTTTTCTTGAGAAATGCAAATCGAGTTTTAAGTTATGTGATGCTCAAAGCTTTAGAACCTGAACTTTTTCTATTCATGTTGAGGCTCGTATGAATGCAAGCTGGAAATCATTAGCGACATTTGGGGATCAATCGATGTGTAACACAGCTCAAATGGGTTTATGTCGCCTACTTCTCAATCTAACCCTTTAATTAATGCCTCATGGAGCCAATTCTTCCTAACAAATCAATTAGGTTGCAAATATCTGTTGCCCGAGAGCAATGGCTTAAAGAAACCTACATCCTCTTGGTTTGACTTTTCATTCCATTGATTTCCTTTTCCAATATTACCTTTATCTCACACTTCCAACCCCTACTTTTCCACGATTTATATAAGATACTCTGGAGTCTTCACAAAGAGGATATAAAAACCTAATTCATTGATTACAAATATAAGGAGAGACGAAGACAAAAAAAATAAAAAATAAAATATCGAAAAAAGCCATTCCACAAACCCTTATACTTCTATGTAATGTTCATAGATTATTTTTTCTTTTTCACTTCTGGCTCTTTTTATTTTTGTATTTTCATTTCTACATGATAAAAGCGTAAGAAAAGGGAATATAAAGTAGTTCTAAACTGGTCCATCGTCTCCAAAAATATGAGAGAAGCTTGTAGTAGAACATATCCTTTTTTAACCCACCCTGGCGTGAGCTCACATGGGTATCATCAACACCACATACAAGATGGTGACTATTGATCCCTGAGTCCCTGTGGCAATCTATCACGTGACGTGGTCATGTGGTATTGAAAATTCTATCACATAACGTGATCATGTGGTACTAATTGAGACTGGCTTCCCACAACCCATCGTGAATCCTCTTGTTCCATCTGGCATGCGAGGTCCCGGAGGCTGCCTCGCCACAATTGCAATCTCATTACTGGTGAGACTGTTCAAAGAAGAAGCCCCCAAATGATTTCCCCGATTATTCTGATGGCATTGGCCTCCTCTACGTCCTCTTCCCCGGCCTCAGCCTCAGCTCCGCCCTTCCCCTGCGTCGTCATGGAATCCAAGTTTTCAAACTGATCCTCAACCAATAACGCTCCCATACAGAAGTCTAACCAAAAAAGAAAATCGAGTATAAACGATAAAAAAAATCTGGAAAATGTAGGTAGGTGGTCTTTGTCATTGATCATCGGCATATAAACGATAAAAAAAGATAATTGAGTACCACCGCATAATATGATCAATAATCATCCAACAATTTTAAAGTTCTCTCTAATGCTTGTTAACCGGTCATTTCGATGCTCCGGACAATACTCATAGCAGTAACATAAACTTGGTAAATATGGTTATAGTACCTGCCAAAGCATATCAAGAGAAGGATCCACACAGATGCACTAAGCCAAGTTGATTCCTTATATGCAACCCAAACCTGAAAGACCATGAGATCGAAATAGAAATGAGTTACACAAGGTAAAACAAGACAAATGTCTCATCCCCAAATTGTAGACATCAAACAAGAACTCCTAATTGTGGGCGTCTAAAACCAAAGGTGCTGCTCTCAAATCTAATAGGCATGATTGCAGGCAATGGTTCCATAAGCTTATGAAGGATGAACTCTGAAGTTGATGAAACCATATGATATCGCTTCACAATCGTCCTATCCATTTCTAACAGACACAGAGTCCTTTTTATGCATGTCCTCTATTCTATCAGATGAGTCAAAAAAATTGCATGCACCAAAGTAAGCCAACAGAAGCATTAGAGACATACAAAAAGAGCAACGACGTTGATGTAGAAGTCAATTAGTGTCACTGTCATCCACCTGCAAATTGATAGCACCATTCAGCACATTCATAGGACAAAGATTAATATGCTTACATGTTAAAAAACTGACTCAGATGCAAATGAAAGAAGTAGGCCCCCTCATATTTAGATTTAAAAAAAAAAAAAAAAAAAAAGAGTCCACTCCTAGCATGGGGACCTGCTTAAATTGCACGATCTCATGATTGAAGAATAATAGTACAAAAAGAAAAGCATAGAAACCTCCATACTTAAAACGTCAATCTAATATCCCAAGGGAGAGTTTGGTTCTACCAAGCGAAAATACTCTTATGACAATAATAATATATGGCATGCGCAGGGCACAGCACACCACAAAACAAAAAGAGAAGCAGGCAACATATTGCTAGGGTCAAAGGTACATTTTTAAATCAGTAAACTCTTCCTACTCGCAACTCGCATATCTAATCCAAAACCCAACAATTATTTCCCATGAACAAATATTCTTCAAACCAGCATCCAAGACACGTCACTTTACTCTAGTACAATTTGAGATGATTTACGCACCGTATATACGAGGGGAAAAAATGGCGGCTCCTAACAGCTGAATAAGTAAGAAAACTAATGCAACAAAAGGTATTTAAACCAAAAACTGCCGAGTCCCTAACTAGTTTTCGAGATACATGAATAGAAAAATATGCATGGGCACTTATAATAATCCTATGTGTATTCCTCATAGTACACCATGACCAAGTAAAAAACAACCTATTTTAATACCTTCTCCAACATAACTCCAAATGTTAGGGAACCAAATGACAAGACCCATTGAAGACAGAACAATTAACTTACGGAGTTAAAAGTTCTTTCCGGAAAGGGCTACCATCGGTGAAGATAGTGTAGAGAAGAGTCGCTAGCATCAAACAACCCAAAACAATGAAAGTGATTCTAGCAATTATAATAGGAAAATGCTGTTTCTTCTGTTCCACGCCATCCCTGAAGAAAGAAATTGCTCTGATAAAAAGGTATTCCAGCACACCCAAAATCTTAGTTGGAAATGACAGAATTAGCACATCAAAACTTTCCATTTGTTGTTCTCCTCAAGAAAGAGATTGCAGCTTAAAATTGAAAGCATAATTTTGGAGTGGTTGGGCACATTAGTAACCCGTTATTAAAACTGAATATGTAGAGCAACCTAAACAATGTCTGAAAGACTCTTAAGATTTATAGCTCCAGAGTAGAAAATTGTTCATTTACCGTAGTCCGGTGAAACCAAGAGCTCATAATGTCTCCGTAAAGTACTGTAACCAGAATCCCGTAGAAACAACAATGACATAATAAAATGGAGTGCAAACATACTTGCTAGAATGCTGCAGCATAACATGGTAGATGGGAACTTGTGAAGACTCTTGAGGTGAGAGCTTGAGAAATTGCAAAAGAATGTAGAAGCACGTTGTGACACTGAGATAAGAATTGCATCATAATGCACATAAATGTCAGCTGAGAAATCAATCGAAAGTAGTTTTCCTGTTAAAACAACTTAAAGTGGCTTTTGTGCCACTTGCAACTACAAAATAAGAAGCCAAAATCCCATTGAGAGAATTTAAGTCATACCTGCCTAGGCAGATAAGAAGCACTGTCCAAAGTAAAGCGCTAAAAAAGTTTGATTCCTTTTACCAAACCCAAGCCTGAAGACATATTAATTGTAAGCATGCACTGCAAATTCTTCACAGAACACCATATAAAAAAAGCTTCAACAACAAATGAAATATGTCATCTTGCATTGACCGACGCAATTATTTATTCACTTCTATATTGTGACAAAATCACCACAGGGCGGACCTACAATATCTGCAGATGCTCAACAGCCAGAAACATTGAGAAAAACAGCACATTTGAAGGCAAGATGGCCTGCAAATGGCCCAAGATACTTGCCACATACGCACGTACAAGAGATAAAGCAATACCTGCTACAGATGTATCTATAAACTTAAACATTAACATGGCACCGAATTCTACTAAGTGGAATCCAAAAAAAAAAAATAAATAAACCTTCAGACGTACAGGAGTCGCCAATGGGGTGCCTATCGGTGGGGCTTGGGAAGGTGACGGCGGGAGGCGATGGCGGGAGGCAACGGCGCTGGCGGCATCCGCATTCAGGAGCAGGGGTTCGTCGACATCGGGGTTGGCCAGCAAGGGCGCTCCACGAAGGAAAGAGGGAGAGAGCGGAGTAGAGGTCACGAGAGGGAGGCGAAAGGGCATCGGCGACGGCGTCGAGGGCGGAGGTGGAGGCATCGGCGTCAGCGTCGGAGTCGGGGGCAACAGAGGCAATCAGCGGAGGGGCGTCGGCGTCACGGTTTGCTGGAAGAGAGGCGCGACTTTGAGGACGAAAGAGAGAGAGAGAGAGAGAGAGCGGACTAGAGGTCACGAGAGGGAGGCGGAGGAGCATCGGCATCGGAGTCGGGGGCGACGGAGGCAACCAGCGAAGGGACGTTGACGTCGCGGTTCACTAGAAGAGAGGCGTGACTTCAAGGAGGAAAGAGAGAGAGAGTGAACTGGAGGTCGCGAGAGGGAGGCAGGGGCGTCGATGTCAACGTCGGGTTCGAGGGCGTAGGCAGAGGCGTCGACGGAGGTGGAGGCGTTAGAGTTGGGGGCGACGAAGGCAACTTGTGGAGGCGGAGGTGGAGGTGGAGGGGCGTCGGCGTCGTGCGGAGGAGTGTTGGCAGCATTGGCGTTAGGGTGGGGGAGATGGAAGCAACTAGCGGAGGAGAGAGAGCAGAGGAGGGGGAAGAGCATATGGAAGCAGATCTACGATTTTTATTCTCCTCGCAACGGAACGGAGAACGGGGAGAAAGAGAGAGAGGAGAGAGAGGACGGGAGATGGAGAGCAGAGGAGAGAAAGCGTCAGAGTGTGCAGAGTGGTGGGCCAGGTCTATAGGAGAGAGAGCAGAGGAGGGCACCGAGCAAATTTTAAATCTCCGCAAATTTTAAATCTCCGACCCCATTTACACGTGGTCCATGTGTCGACTTCTGAATGATTTTACTCCTCACCTACTTGGAGTATAAAACCCACCTAATATTTTCTCACGTTTCGCAGTCCAGTTTAGTTGATCTTTCTCCCTGTCTCTTTCTGCAGGTGACCACTTGCAAGCACGAGTATCATCTCCAGTGCATTCTCGAGTGGTAATCTATAGTGCTCTCAGCCTCAACAGAATAAGCTTTGTTGCTGATAGAATAGACCCCATTGTAATGCTAGACCAATTGTCCAGTCCGTCACACAGTAATTTGAATTGTGGAATCCCGAAAACTGTAGGTTGCATCCATGAAACGCATAATGTTCCCTCAACTTGATCGATTATGCCCTCAATAAGATGAATATGAGTTGAGATTCTTAATGTTTAGACTCTGTAAAATAAGGTAGATACTTGAATATCAGTTTTCCATTGCATATGCTAGAGCAAAGAACATGCAAGCAATTACAAAATCCAGGTATTTGCCATGACTGCGTATGCAAAAAAGGAAATTGTACTCCAGATATTTAGCAACAGCACACTGACACATATCCAAAGCTCTTCTATTGTTAAACCGGAAATAGCGGCGAAGGACAATCTACAAGCATGAATAACTCAAAGTAATAATCTTTTACACCCCCTCCCCCCAATTATGAAACATAGGATCAACATTAAAGGAATAAAATGAAATGCTGATTCACATCAGCCCCCACCTGTTGCATGAAGCTATTTATGGTTGCTAAATACTAGCTAAGTCTCCTAATAGTGCGCATGTTCATAGCAGCCAGTTTAGGCACATTCTGTGCAACCAACCCACAACCCACAAACTTCTAGTCTCTTCAACCATATGCAGCAGACCTCAAATTACCAATGGAAAATACAACTGCTCAAGAAGAGAACCAAGAAAAGAAGCACTGTTCGCTTCATTTTCAATCATTAAAGCCCCTCACATGTAATAAAGAGACAATGGATACTCATTAAGATGATCATTATTCAAACCTTAGAATATACTTAACAGACAAACCCTTTGTGGGAAGACGCTCAACATCCTGTGTAGAAAGTTTTGTGCGCTCTGGAATAACATTCATGGGAATGGTTCGATTCTTAGATGGTCAACTACAAACATCTACATCGCCATTCTTCAACGAAGCTATAAACTCTTTTTCCCAAATTTTGTAACTCTCTAATCTTAAGTCAACTCACCAAAATATCCATAATTCTTGTAATACCCCAACTAACGGATGCACAACATGCCAGCACATGATTTCACACCATCGAGCAATCCACAGAAGCATAGCAACATAAATAAACTATGAAGCTATTACCATATGTAGCTAGAGCTCGAACTCATGCTTCACCGCAAAAAGATAATTCACACGATCACATTCAACTAAACACCAACTGCCACCAACTGCCACACTGCTCGTACCTGTTCTTCAGCGATTAGCTGGTGATCCAGAGCTTGAGTTCAGGCCCATCCGTCCCGCCACTGGTGGAGTTAATGAATGCAATCAATGGAGCCTCATGTAGCACCCAAATTCCTCCAGTCGAGCGGCACTGAAGAAGAAGACTCGAAGCTCGCAGACATGGAACTTGAATGTCACGATGGAACCTAGGAGAGAAGAGAGACAGCGGACGACGGACTGAAGCTTGCGAGGAGCGAGCGAGCAGCGATGAGGACTGGGTGATAGAGATTTGCTTGAGCAGCGGGAAGAGAGGAGGAAGAAGAAAACGTGAAGGAGAAGCCTAATCGCTGGTGCACATTTTAAAATCTATTTGTTGTCTCTTTTTACTAGAGTAGAGCAGAAATGGAAAGCAAATAAAGCAGAACAGTCATGATCTATCAATAGAAAGAAAGGCGCACCAAGGATCCCCTCTTTATGTTTCGGAGTCGCTGGTTTCACAGAATACGAATTCATTCCGAATCTTCTCTCTTAAAGACTCCCAATTGCCGCAATAAGCAAACCAATTGCCGTGTGGGCTCCAACTAGATCTTATGTCCATCTGGCACTCATTCGGTAGTTTTGAGCTGGATGCATAAAAAATCCCCACATCGTATAACTCCCCACGAAATCTCAACAGCTGCAAAAACTCTAACTCGTGGATGCCCTCCACACAGCGCAGCTTCTCGCAATAGTTAATATGTAACATCTTCAATTTCTTCAAGTTTGACAAACCTTTCATCATTCTTAATGAACCGCACCTTTCAACAGTAAATACTTCCAATGATTCCAACGGAGACACAAAATCGATAGCTCTTACCTCCTCGCAACTCCCCATATGGAACTCTCGAAGCATCTTCAGGGAGCTTAGGACAAGGAGTTTTTTATCGAGAGGGCAACCATCAAGTCGCTCGTGCACCTCTTTTTTTCTTAATTCTTCCGACGGAGGTAGCCCACTGAGATGTACAAATTTCACTCCAGGGCAGGAGAGCTTTAAAACTATCAAGGTTGACGGAAGTTGTAAGAGGGTTCCAAAGTTTAGTCCAAATAGAGTAAGTTCTTTCAACAGATAAAGGGAACCCAACTCCATAGTTGGTGCACGGACATACCATAAGCACAAGTGCAACTTGCTCAATTTGGATAACCTCCCAATCCACCTCAAGTCACCGCTTGGAATTTCATTTGATGTGGACAACCCACTGCCAGAGCCATCAGATAGGAACAATTCAACTAGATTAGTAAGGTTTGAGAGGTTAGGGACAGTCAGCAATGATTTAGATATCAGTCGTAGAGTGGTCAAATTTCTGGGGAGCTCCGACCACTCTTTTATCCTATGACAATATTCCAAGTTCAATGTTTGGAGGTGAAGCAATTTGCTCATTATACTAGGGCAGTTCTACAATTGGTGTGTGTGATACTTTGGCAAATGACAGTCTCCATTGTCTACCAATGAAACCTAGTAATATTGTCGTGCATGATATATCTAACTTCGTCGATGACTCTAATTTCAAACTAAATCCGGAGCTCGCTCAAGTGATTGCATTTACAAATAGAGAGGTGCTGAAGATTCTGTAGCTCTCCAATTTCTTTAGGCAATTTTTAAATTTCGGACATGACTTAATACTCAAGTCAATCAGCTGCCTCAGTTTTCCAATAGAGCGGTCAATTCCCTTCAAAGATGGACAATGACAAATAGTCAACTTCTCTAAAACTAAGTACTCAAGAAAGGTTGGTGTCCCATGTATCGAGTAATTACTTTCAAGAGTGAGAACCTTCAATTTTGTTGCCCCCTACAAAAGCAAATCAAACATTAGGACAAACAATTAGATGTCTGTACAAGAAATAAATATGAAATTAGGCTCCCAATTGGGATCATATGTCATCCGATCCTCTCACTAACTGAGAAAATTATACTACAAATCCATCAAATTATGTCCTTCATTGAATGAGAAAATTAGAGCAAGAGAGAAAGTCACGTACCTTGATTAGGTAACTGATCTCATCTTTGCTGAGGTCAGAGGAACGAATATTCATCACAACCACGTTTTCTAGACCCAAATTGGTTTGCGAATCAAGTTCTCCAGAATAACCTGTTTTGCCCATCAAAATGATCCATTTCAACTTGGGAAGACAGCCCGTGAAGTCACCTTCGCAAACTACGTCACTCAACCAAAGAAACTTGAGATGTGGGAACCGTCTAAGTTGCTCTGCGGTGATAGTTGTAGGATTGCTAGAGGTCGTTCGCAAACAGAGTGCTTGGATGCTTTCCTTCATCTGCTAATGACATTGAGGAGCAAGAGCATGAATTTGTCAATAATCCCACAATTTAATTTGTCCAAGGGAAGAAAAAATTGAACAGTAAAGTAGCTCTCAATTCAAAAATGTGATTAAATCCTCAATTAAGAACATGGTAAGCAATTTTCTATTCGAATTTGGTCATACTTCACCTCTATTGATCTTAATTCGCAAATTATGTCATCTTCATTCCACAACCTGGTACGGTCTTGTATAGCAATTGCCCTTCCGAGATCTCTACATTGATCATGCATCCAAATTTCATCATTTTTTAAAACCTTTATCATGCACCTATTAATAAGGACATGAATAGCATACTCCGCCTTAAACCCACAATATTTCCATTGGTAGATTAGATCAGCCTTTTTCCAACCAATGAAAAAGCATGCAACATCGAGAAATATGTGTTGTTGATCCGGCTCTAAGGCATCATAACTAATCCTTAACTTTCCCAACACATCCCTATGAGGTGTTTCCCTTAGCTTCTCTAGCATCTCTTCCCATATTGTTTCCTCTTTCTCACCAAAAAGCAATGAACCTATAGCTGTAAGAGCTAAAGGTAGTCCACCCGTAGTTGAGACAATGCCTTCGGAAAGAGTGTAATAATTGGTAGGAGGAGAGCTATCATCAAAGGCATGCCTACTAAAAAGCTGGAGTGCATCTTTTTTGTTCAACCCCTCCATTTCGTAACATGAGATTTTATACTTAAATCCCCTTATTTTTAGAACACTTTTGTCCCTAGTGGTAACAAGTATCCTAGTACCAGAACACAAAGAGTTCACTTCAATTAGTTTTTGGATTTGGTTGTCCTCATCGACGTCATCCAATACAATTAGCATCTTCTTGTTGCAAATTGTTTGTCCAATCATAGTGATCCCCTGATCCAAGTTATCAATGTTAAGATCCAATCTAGAATTGGAGATATCGGACAATAATTTTCTTTGCAACTTGACCAATGAGCCCTTGGCTTTTGCCATTTCCCTCACGTCTTCAAGAAAGCTGCAGTTTTTCCCAAAGCGAGGACATAGTTGGTTGAAGATAATTTTGGCAAGTGTTGTTTTACCGATGCCACCCATCCTGTAAATTCCAATGAGCCGAACGCCACCGGAATCAATGTCTAATAAATTATTTATGGCTGTTATTTGATCCTCCATTCCAACTAAATCTTTAGTCACTTGTCTTTGTCTTGTCTTGAGCATGGTCACCACCTCCTTAACAACGGACTTTATAAGATCCCCATGGCTGCCACAAAGTTGGACAGTTTGAATTGAAAAAAGGCAACAAATTTGCATGTTGACCAACTATCTACTAAGAAACCAAGTGGGAGCACGACCAAGTTTAGGATATATACAAATTCAACATTACCCCAAAAAGTTTCGGGAACATGATGAATTACAAACTTCAACATCCATTACATGTTTAAGTTAAAGGAATAGAACAAGAGATATGTTTGATCTTTATATCAAGTAGGAGAATCAAAATTGCTGGCAAAAAAAAGTGGAAGAATAAAAATATAAACTTTTGATGAACTATTGTGATAGCAAATTTGCTCACTTCTTTCGACGTGGAAAAAAGAACTTTGCAAAGGCAAAGTTCCTTAATCAAAGCCAAATTAGTATGCAATAAAAATCTTAAGACATACATGGATCAAATTAGTATAAAGAAAGAAGCAAAGCCAAATTTTTATATGAGGAATATTAGGTGAAAAACAAAATCATAACAACCCCATTAGGTCAGAAAAATTTGGAAATCTCATGACTTAAAACAACAAAAGAAAATTTTGAAAATTTTTGTTTAAATTTAGGGAAATTAGAGTCGGACTATAATTGGTGAATTTTTATGAGAACCATGGCTTGATTGTACAAAATAATTTTCAAAATCATGGTTAGATTGTTACCCCGAATATTTCTCTAGTTCCCATCCCTTGGTGCCGCCAACTTCTTTATGAGCTTGGCACCACGTCTCTACATCCTTGGAGCTGAACTTCTTCTTATCCTCCATCTCTTGCTTTAATTTCGATATGGCATTTCCATACAACATGGTTTTCAGCTTCACGTCATCTAGATTCACATTATAGAAGATGGGCAATATGACCTTCTCCTCATCTTCTTTAGATTTAGAGGTGTTCTCCACCATCTTCGCAAGCTCGCGGAGGCACCAATGACTTGAAGCGTAGTTTTTGGAAAAAATAGGTATGTAGAGCTTGGAATCGTTGATCGCTTGTAGAAGGTTGTCACTAATTCTTTCACCCAATCGAAGCTCTTCGTCATCAATGAAAACACGAATTCCGGCATCTACCAAGGCATGATAGAGGCTGCTGGTGAACCCACGACGAGTATCTAGCCCTCTAAAACTCAGGAACACCTGAAACTTGCTTCTTGTAGTATTGCCGGTGCTTGAGCCAATCTTTGAGTTTTCCATAGGAACTCAATTCGCACTCGCACTTAGCAAAGTCAACGCCCCCCTCGCCACGCACTTAGCAAAGTCAACCCGTGGGAAATGCTTCAAGGCAATTTCGGATAAAGTCTTGCGGCTCTCGATTGCAATTAGAGGGCTTTCAATCGGACTTTTTGGCAACAATAATAATACATTCATTGGGAAGAGTGATGGGAAGAGCTTTTGGGGATGATATAGTTTCGGGTGTGGATTTCGACTCCAAACAAAAGTTTGAGAGTTACATTATTAATGTGAAAAAAAAAAAAAAAAGCTTCTCCACCAGATCAACCTCCCTCAAAAATTTACAAAAGGAGAACCCATGCATTACATTAGAAAAAGGAAAATTGGATATATGTAATTATATGATATAAACGATGAAGCCCGATGCCACTTTCGTTAGTTAGAGATACCATTTTGGAGGTTTGTATTGCGTGGTTCACGGAGTTTAATTGAAAATTTCACGGACAAAAACTATACAAAAAGACATGTCAAGGCAACTTCGGAGCGGGTGCAACTTCCAATTCATAGTTACTAAAGTCGATGGCTTTATAAAAAAATAAGGTGGAGGACAATAATGAATGTGTACCTTTTCTATAGTTTCACATATTTAAAATCCCAATCCAATATTGTAAAATAACAATTTATCTATATAAATGCATAATAACAAAATATTTCCAAAGAATCACCTCTCATTTGAAAAAATGCTCCACCTAAGCGCTACCCAAGCATATACTTACTACTTACTATGAAATATTTAATTTGATCTCTTCATCTTAAAGACTTACCTTTTATTATAATTAATTGCTTGTAACCACTCAAGTATTCTCATTAAATGTGCCTTTATATTAAATAGCAAATGATTGTGCAAATCTTTTTCAACAGTTATTTCTTTACTCATAACTACTAGAATGTGAGTATGATTGTTGACATCTAAATTTTTGTGGTTAGATTATGCGTTTCTTAAAAAAAAAAAAAAATAGGGACCAAATTTGCCAATAATGCTATAATTCAATCCCTAACCAAGAACACCTAGCCTGCACGATTTTTGCACTCGTTCCTCCCTTCGTGATTAGAGGCATGTTGATTTTGATACCTTAGGCCCGGCATCAAAAACAATCTTGGACCAACGAAGATGCAAGAACTTTCGAGTCCCTCCAATCTCTGAAGAAATATTCAAGGCCACTCAACATTACTCGATTGATTTTCTCCTTCTAAGTTGATCCATTTTTGTGGGTACCATTAAACCTCAGCTAACCTCATTGCTTTAGCCTTACTGGGGACATGAAACTAAGTCGAGATATGGGCCATCTAGTCAACAATCGCCAAGAGTCTCACCTGGGACCAGAGAGCGAGAGCGTGCGAAACAGAAAAGAAAAGAAAGCAGAGCAGAGGGCAGTCTTGGCAATAGGAGGAAATAGCAAGAGTAGGACCTGTTCAGGCAGTTCATCATTTTCTTGCCTGTTCCTCCGTTAATCTCGCGTGCTAACCAATCATTGCTGCCATCAAAGCCATAGTCGTTTTGACCCTGCACGGCCTGAACAATTGTCTCCTCTCGAATCTTTGGATTGAGTTCATCGCTCGACGAGCTCATCGCTTCCCCACCTGTCCAGATAAATCCTCGCCTTCCATCAGCAGCGTGGTCGTTGCGTCATCCCGCGATTCATGGGTCAGTCCTCCCTCTTGGCTGGTCTTCGCCGCCCAAATTACCAGCGCTATGTTAGGAAATCACACGATGATTTCAGAAAAAAGTAATGCAAATAAACTATTCACCAAGACTAAGGCTCCGTTCGTTTCACGAAAAACATTTTTGAAAAATATTTTCCAAGAAAGTCATTTTCCCGGAAAATGTAATTATTTTCCGGTGGTCGACTCAAACTTGAACTTTGAAAAATATTTTCCACGTTCGTTAACTAATTTAATTGTTTGGGAAAAATTATCAAAAAATTGAATTTTTAATATTTTTAATTGACAATAAAATTAGTTTTATTTTTTATTTTTTTTAAAATGAATTTTTAATTATTTGTATTTTTAAAAAAATCGAAATTTTTATTATTTATTATCTTTTCTTTCTTTTTCTTTTCCTTCCTCCTTCCTCCTCCTTCTTCCTCCTCCTTCCTCCGCCGTGGAGACGAGCTTGACGATGGTCGGCTACCTAGCGGCCGACCAAGACGCGGTTGCCAAATCCGGCGAGCTCGAGGCTCAGCCAATCTCGCCCGAGCTCACCGGAGGTTCGCCGGGCTTTGGCGAGCCACGAGCTCGCCGGATCTGGTGGCGGAGCTCGGGCTCCCAAGCTCCGCCACCAAATCCGGCAGCTCACTCGCTAGAGCCCGGCAAACCTCTGGTGAGCTCGGGCGAGGCCCAAGCCCTACCTAGCTCACCGAGCCCGAGCTGCCCCAAGCCGGTGACACTCCGCCTCACCCGATCTAGCAAGGCTCAAGCTCGGCTCCCCCAAATCGGGCTAGGCGGAGCCTCGCCGGCTGGGGCGAGGCTCGAGCCGGCTCACGGCCGGTCGCCGACCGCCGCCGTGGCCGGCAACCGACCGGCCAAGGCCAAGGAAGAAGATGAAAAGGAAAGAAAGAAAAAAAAATTTAAAAAATAAAAAAAAAATAAAGAATAAAAATAAAACAAAAATGTGTTGGTGAAAAGAAGTTAAGGTGGAAGAAGTTATGGAAAATGTTTTCCACTTTTGAAAGTGGAAAAAAATTTTTTTTCTCACTTTTAAAGGTTGTTTTTTCCATTGATGGAAAACATTTTCCTTGATTAATTTATTTTCCGTGAAACGAATTCTAGAAAATCCGAAAACGTTTTCTTGGAAGTCGTTTTCCGTGAAACGAACGAAGCCTTAGGCTCCGTTTTCGTGCAGAGGCACTCTACAAATCTATTAGACTTTGAATAAAGTTGAAATACAATTATGATCTTTCATAAGATCAGGGGAAATTCTCAAATAAGGACTTGAAATGGAGCCATTTTCTCAAAAAAAAAAGACCTAAAGTGGACACTGTCTCAAATAAGGACTCGGAGTGACTAACTTACTCTCAATTAAGGACCTGAACTTCTAATTTTATTCATTGCCAAGGGTACTTTTGTCCAAGAACATTATTGTTTATTTTTTGTCTCTCTCTTTCTTCTTTTTTCTTTCTTCATCTTTCTCACTCTATACATCACTTCCATTATCAGCCCCTCCATTGCTCTTTGTGTCATCTTGTTGTATGACCAAGATTGGGTTTTCTTTAACACGAGCCATTACAATGTAGTCTAACTCATTGAAAAATTTAAATTTCGCTCCTCAAAATGGTTTGTAGACAATTCCACGAAACCGAAATGAGCTTTCAAAAATAAGTTCTTTTTATTTCAATATTCATCGCGAATTCTAATCTCAAAGCCATAATATGAATTCGCTTTTGCTAAGACTCAACTTCTTGTCCAACTCCCAAGCTATGCAACTAATCCCTTTGGCGACGTATTTCTCTCACCTCGAGAGTGCATCAAACTCCACTTATTTTGGGCCTTCCGCTAACCCAGCAACTGCAATTTTTTGTGCTATTTTTGGTCCCGCTTGCCAACAACAGAGTAGCAATATCCAAGCATCGCCAGATCGTCTTGTTTGACTAACTTATGCCTCTATTCAATTAACACTTGGTGATCAACAATTTCATGCCAAAGAACAATTTTGTTGTAGCTGGTGACTATTTCAACCTCGGCAAGAGTTTGCCTCATCAATTTCAAATTTGGGTTTGCCTCTCTTGCGTAAATTCAATCTTTCAAAGATTCCCCTTCCCCTTTGCAATGTCAGTGGCTCCTTTCAATAATCCCTAGTCTGGAGACACCCACTCACACTCTTGCCATTCTCATCAACACAGCTCTTCTCCTCAATCGATACCCCATCTTGAGATTGATCTTTAGTCGTATCTGACATCATTAACTGTAGAAATTGTTGTACTTTGTTGCCCCATTGCCTCCATTGACAAGTCCTATTTGAGTTCTTGACCTCATCGACCGCTGCCCCTAATAGAAAATCCAACATCGTCGTCGTTAGATGGAGGTCAATTCAAGCTTTAGGCTGAGCACAAGCGAGCCGAGATTTGATGCGTCTTGAGGAATTGAGGATTTTAGCATCCGAGAATGTGAACAGTAGCAAATAACTCCAATCCGACTTCTTGTCACTAGGACCAACTACATGATGACATGAAGCTCACGAGGTCGCTAGTAGGGGCCCTGATTATGGTGTTGAAGAAGGAGGCAATGTAGAGCGAAGGAGGAGGTGTGAGGAAGATGAAGAAAGAAAAAAAATTAAAGAAAAAATGTTTTTGGACAAAAATAGCCCAAGTTGTAAATAAGATTGAAAGTTTGGGTCCTTATTTGAGACAAAATTAGCCACTTTGGGTCCTTATTTGATACAATGTCAACTTTGGGTCCTTTTTTGAGAAAATGAACCTCACTTTAGGCCCTTATTTGAGATTTTCCCTAAGATCATAGCACAAATAGAGTTCTCAATGTGAATCGAACTCCAGCCCCTTCGCCCCCATGTTTTGATATTGTTGGTCTGGTGGGTCATATGTTGAGGGGACCGTGCGAGTTTGAGTCTCGGCTGAGCCGAGAGTACCTTGTTCAGTGTCGCGCGCCACCAACTCGATGAAATGCCTCAACGAGATCTAATTTTCGTCTCCTTTTTTTGCCGAAATCGAGTCGTCCGTACTGTTACGTTCTATTGCTATGTCCCTGCAATGTTTGGTCTTATGGGCACAGCCTTTTGGTAGCTTCACTGCCCCTGCGACCGCCGTTGTTTACTTTGTTTTGTGTTTCGGGCCTTGTGGCCGACGATAATGGGGGCTTGTTACTGTGGTTCGGCAATGCTGGCCGTCGCCAAGTATTGAGAGCCGTCGGAGTTAGAGCGTGGTCAGGCCGAGGGCGGCAACATCGTTGGCCATTAGGAGAAGACGGTGGCAGCGGGAGGTCAGAAGCAATTAGGCTAGAAGGCTTAATTAGGTTTAATTAGGATGGGTTTAAGTTATTAATGGGTTTAGGTTTGTTTCTAGTTTTCATGGGAGTTAAAAAGTCTATTGGTTTTGGGCTCAACTAGGATTTATTGAGTTTGGGTCTAGTTCTAGTTATATTTGGAACGGTGATTTGAAGGTCTGATTTGCTTTAAGGTGTGTTTGTTTTGTGAAAACTCAATAATATAAAAAAATGCTTTTCGGTAAAACATTTTCTAGGAATACAATTAGTTGTCCTTTATCTAGTAATATATAATTGAAAATGTTTTTTGATTTTTGGATGTTATTGCAAAATGATTTCAATCTCGTTACTTTACTTTAAGCAAAAACATTCGAATTTTTAAATTTTTAGAAAAATTGAAATTTTTAATTATTTTATTTTTCTCTTTTTTATTTTTATTGTCTTTTTTTACAAAAAAAAAAAATCTAATTTTAAATTTTTTGTAATAAAGAGACAATGGATTCTCATTAAAATGACCATTATCCAAACCTTAGAATATACTCACAAACTCTTTTTGAGAATATGCTCAACATCCTGTGCACATGATTACACTTAATCTAGCAATCCGCAAAAGCATAGCAACATAACTAGACTAGGCATTCAAATAGACAAACAATTGCAAGAAAGCATACCCTTATACAACTATTACCATATGAAGCTCGAGCTCGAGCTCATGCTTAATTACGCAAAGATAAATCACACGATCACATTCAACTAAACACTGGCTGCCACGCCACTCGTGCCTGTTCTTCAGCGATTAGCTGGTGATCCGGAGCCCCACCCCCCCATTGATGGAGTTAATGAATGCAACCATCGGAGCCTCATGTGGCACCAAATTCCTCCAGCTGAGCGGCAATTAAGAAGAAAATGTGCGCGAGAGTGAAAAGTGGCACTGAAGAACTTGAAGCACATGGACATCGAACTTGAAGCTCGCGGACGACGAACTTCTGACTCGTGGATGGTGGAACCTGGGAAAGGAGAGACGACAGCAAACGACGGACTTAAGCTTGCGAGGAGCGAATGAGGATTGGGCGCGGTGTCACCGAGGATCGTGCGACAGCGATTTTCTTGAGAACATCACTCTCTAAGGATAAATGCCCTCGAGGAATGCCATGAGGGTGTCATGATCACTCCACAAACGAAGTGCCCTGTCCATTGCCAATTACACATGTTGAGTATGTCGCTTAAGAATGGACCTAACTTTTAGCAGCTTCCTCCATGCTCAGATGAGTTACTTTTAGGAGTAACAGGACCATATAGAAATCTGTTTCAGCAAGCATAACCCAGTAACCCAAATGGACCCTGCTTTTAGCAACAACTTCTCTATATTCCTGAGAATGCAAGCTTCATTCCATGTTTCCAGCTTCTTCTAGCCTAAACCACCCTCACATTTTGGAGCGCAAACATTATCCTGAGACACCTTAGGACTCTCTGCTTTCTCAAGATTTCCTTTCCACGAAAGGACCTAGTCTTTACTCTCAACCAGCTCGACTATGTTCTTTGGTAAAACAAATATTCAATTTGAAAACTTGACCAGGCTATAGATTTCAGCCTTGATTAACTAAGTCTTCCTGCATAGGGAGGATGTCTCTCAGTCTAATCCAAAGTTTTGTTCTTCTAAACTACTCGGTCAGTTCCATAGCCTGCAAAAACAGCTCAGTTTTCAGGGAACCGAACTCCAAAAGTGAAAGCTCTTCGAATTCCGGAAACAAGGACAAGATTTCTTGCCAGGACTTCTCATCCCATTTATAGAAAATCATCAGCAAAACTTCAAACTTTCTCCAGAAAATAACTAAGGTCTTGTTATACCTAAGTTTATGTTGGTGTTAAAACTCACTACCTGTGCGCTTGAACGCACGAGTGATTTCCCTTTTCAAAAAGGTGAAAATACGACATTGAAATGGAGAGACCAGTTCCCCTATGTCTTGTTTAATTTGTTGGAAATCCATAAATGGTGGAAGCTAGATCGATGTAAGTCACGTGCCACTAGAATATGTGTGTTTACAGCATTGTCTATTTCATTATCTAATCTTTTGTTTTGATAGGGTGTTGTTCAAAAGATGTAAAAAGGCGGAAATGACGCTAATGTACAATGTCGTATTTGGACTTTTGATTCTATCAATATGATCATTGAACTTTTCCTAAATATTTAATGTATTCCCTAAATTTTTAATTTGTTCAATATAGTCACTCAACTTTCCAACAAAGTCCAGTCAGCCCTTTAGTACTATTCATAAGTTTTCATGATTACATTATTATCCGAATTTTGGAATATCATTTCATTTCAATCATTTTCCTAAATCAACAAAAAAAACATGTTATATTTTTATTACATTTTTTTTGGTCTTCACAACTATTACGATTGTTCAATTTAAGGAAAAGTAGAACTTCATTTAGAGTTAAATCGGATTGATAATTCTGCTATTTTATGTTTAAGTAATTTCATTAGGACATCTAGAAACAACATTAGTTAATTTATAGATATTCGTAGTTATACCGATCCTGATTGTTTAGAGAGTACAAAACACAAAACATCAAAAAATTTATCGACCTCAAAAAGTTAGGAATGAGATTTAGATTACAGAAAATTTTATCAACCTTAAAAACTAGGGAACGAGATCTAGATTGACGAAAGTAGGAATGTGGATAAATAAATTAACATCGTGTACATGCCCTTATTAAAGCACTTAAAACTCTTTTTATTTTGGAGACCATAAGCTGAAATTAACTTATTTCGTAAGAGTCGGAACCTTCAGTGAGCGTTTTGGGGTTCTGAATCGAACCCAAATCTTCGTTTTCACTCCGACTCATCTTTGATGGATCGACTGGTAAGGTCTTCCCCCAACTTCTGCATAATTTTCACTCTTGATCATCTCGCCCCAGCTTCTGTTCTTCAATTTGATTTATTTATTTTCCTGTTTTTATGTTATTTTGCGAGAATTTTCGTTGAGATTGCGACTGTTTATGCTGATTAGATGATGGTCTTTAACCTGAAGTTGTGGGGTTAAATTGTGATGGATTTAATCATGGGCCTAAGTTGGCCCGGCCACGATGGGCCTAAAGGCCCGGCCCACGGGAATAAGACCCGTGGAAAGGGGAACCTATAAAAGGGATGAGAGAGAGAAAGAACGCACATTTTGGCATTTTGTACGAACGTTCTTTTTCTCTTCAAGAACTCTCTCTCTCTACAAAAGCTAAGAAGCGACACCATCTTCCCTTAACGGCGATTTTTCGACATCGGATCGAATAGGACTGGATTCTCTTCCTCGATACGGCGTCGGTGTCTAATATGTGGCCAACAAGGTACGCTCGAATCCGTGGTGTGCTTTACGATCGGTGATACGTGACAATTCCCGGGCTTATCTTCCGCATATGATTAGGGGTTCGGTTTAAGTGCCGAATCCGGTTTTTGGGGATCCGGCGATCCCAACATTGGTATCAGAGCCTTAGTTCACGTTTTTCCCGACCAATTTACTGTTTTTGATTGATTTTCACAAAAAGCATTTTGGCCGTACGGATCGGGGCGAGAAATCCCGACACCCGAGCGTTGTTCGCCATTTTTTCTGACATTTCGTAAGTCGAAATCAAAATCTGATTGCATAGAGAGGAAGGCGACGTCGAGACGAGTCCGACGACACGTCGCATGCCGCCGGGGGACGCCGCACGCGCCCACACGCGCGGCCAGAAGACGCTACACGTGGCCGCGACGCGCCCGCAGCGCGGCCCAGGTTCACCCGGCGCGTGCGGGACACGCGTCGGTGGCAAACCGGCGCATGCGTGCCGCCGGCCGGCGAACCGGCACACGCCGGTCCACGATGGATGCGTGGTGGCAGTCGGCATGACGTCACCCAACGGTCGGCATAACACGCCCGGGTGACGTCATCGCGACGTTAGCGGCAACGCTCGGTTGGCGGGCGGTCACCGACCGGCGACCCGACCCGACCCGACTCGCGGACGCCTGCACGCGCGGGGCACGTGCAGGCTGACGTCTGCGTGACGTCAGCCCGCGCACGTCCGCGGCACGTGCGGTCGGTCGGTCCGACCGTTCCGACCGGCGCGACCGGTCCGACGTCCGACGACGTTGACTGCGTTGACTCCGTTGACCGTTGACTCGTTGACCGTTTACTTCCGTTGACCGACGACCGTTGACCGTTGACCAAAAAAAAAGAAAAAGGATTTGTTTCTTTTTTCAATTATGTCTATGTGGATTATATGTAATCCATTTTTTGTTCTGCATTTATTGCAGGAACAATGCCTCCCCGTAAGCCGCGCGCATCTGTGCGCACAATGTCAGACGAACAAAAAGAAAGCTTACAAGGTTGATAGCCGATTTGAATGGTTATCGATGGGAGAGTGACGACATAATTGATCATGTCATAGAGGTCAACAACAAAATTCAGGAAGTCATTTGGAACGGTTGTCCCATGCCAGATATTCAGATGATGCGATTCTTTATGAACACTCTTCCACTAGAATGGCAAGGAGTGTTGAATCGCCTACGGGAGGTCAAAGGATTTACTAGCTATAAGGAGCTAGTAATGGCATTCGTAGATGAATATCATCGGGTAGGAACCACAAAGACTGCGACCCAAGGAATGATTTCGATTGGGCCAGGACTGAATGTGCGTAGGAGAAATCCTAAGGGATATCCGTCTGTTTTTCCGTGGCTGTCAAGAATGCCAAAAAATTTTACAGAGAAAAAGAAAAAGAAACTGGACCATGTAGCAGCTTTCCCTATTAGTTGTAATATGCCTTGTTTTTAACTGTTTTGGCTGTTTTTTATTTAGTGTTCTTTGTGAACATCTTATGTAAGGTTAACTACCTGATTGTTGTTGATATAGCAATTTATTTATTAGCAATATTGAGTGAAAGCATTATTATTATATTGTATGTCAATTATCTGCTGCTTTCTGTGATTGCTGGTTGCTGTGGGTAGTTAGCTGTGGGTAGTAATAGAAGTTTTTTATAGCTTCATAGAATTGATTTTGCATATGACAATCATATTAATGATAGTTTTAAGTTATAATTTTTTGGAGGATGATTGGAAACATAGTGACCTTTTGATTACTGAAACCTTACTTAAAATTATTAATTAATATGATGGGTTTGTGCAAAATAGGTGCATAAATGATAGGCATTAATAACTCGTGCATATATGTCTGATGTGTTCAGATCAATGGCTTCAGCCACAAAGAGCATAGTTGCCGAGCTGAACAAAGGTGAAAAGCTCAATGGTGACAACTATGAAATTTGGCAAATGAAAATTCAATGTGTGATGGAAAAGCAAAAGGCACTAAAAGCTCTTGACCATGTTTTGGAATATCTAGAGGATGTTGTGCGCCACCTTGAGCTAGTAGATCATCGCCTCGAGGCATTAGAGCATGAAACATATATTTTCTGTGTTGCTTTAAGCTCAGAAGGGGCTTCATGCTCTAAGCGCAAGCGCATTGATTCGTTCAATATGTGGAAATGCAAGGGATCAAGTCCTCCTTGCAAGAAACCAAGAATTAGCCAACAAAAGAGAGGAAAACGTCCTCATGTGAAGAATATCTCAAGGGTGAAATGTTACAACTATGACCAGAAGGGTCACTATGCCCGCAATTGTCGCGAGCCAAAGAAGGTACATACCCTTTGTACAATTGGGAACTTTGCATATGTGTCAAGTTCTGTATTCTTGACTGAATCTAAAACTCTGTGGACAGTTGATTCAGGAGCGACAGACCATGTAGCGAAGGATAGAGAATCCTTCGTGGAATTCCGACGAGTACCAACTGGAACTAAGTGGATCTATGTGGGAAACAACTCAGCTGAAGTGAAAGGAATTGGCACATGCCAACTCAATATGCGTGGTGGACGCACTTTGTTCCTTCATGATGTGTTGTATGCTCCGGAGATTCGTCGGAATTTAGTGTATGTTTTAGTGTTGGTTAAATTAGGTTTTAATGTGAACTTCCATAATAAAGGTGTAGATTTGTATTTGGATACAAACTACTATGGTCATGGTTATTTTCTAGATGGTTTCATTGTATTAGATATTGATTATGTTAATACAAATGTTTGTTATTCCCTTCTCACGTCTCCTAATACATATGATATTGATGTGAATGTATGGCATGCTAGACTTGGTCACATTGGCCAACAGCGTATGAATAGACTAGCCAAAGAGGGCTTGTTGGGCAATATTGAAAAAGTCGATTTGCCCATCTGTAAGCATTGCCTAGAAGGAAAACGACAAGGGAAACCATTTGGAAAGGGTAAAAGAGCTGAATTTCCTCTGCATTTAATCCATTCGATGTCTGTGGTTCAATGAATGTGAAAGGAAGGCATGGGGCTGTTTATTTCATCACTTTTATAGATGATTATACTCGATTCGGATATGTCTATTTGATTTCTCACAAATCTGAAGCAATAAGTTGTTTCAAAAGGTTTATGAACCTGGTAGAGAATCAATTAGACAAGAAAATAAAAGCATTGAGATCCGATCGAGGTCGAGAATATTTATCGATGAGTTCAGAAAATTATGTGATGAAAAAGGAATAGATAGACAGTTATCTATTCCATATACTCCTCAACAAAATGGTGTTGCGGAGAGAAGAAACAGAACCCTACTAGAAATGGTTAGGTCCATGATGGTGCATGCTAACTTACCTATCACCTTTTGGAGTGATGCGTTGTTAACTGCTGCCTATATACTTAACCGTGTGCCTTCCAAATCAGTTACTTCCACTCCATATGAGTTATGGACAGGTAGAAAACCGGACTTAAGTTTTCTTAAGCCATGGGGTTGTGCTGCCTATACACTTGAGTCATCTCACAAGTTTGGGAAATTGGGTCCTAGAGGAAAGAAGAGTATTTTCATAAGATACTCGGAACACTCAAAAGGGTATGTGTTCATAGGTGAGCAGGAAAGTGGGAGTATAACTGAATTTGAATCACGAGATGTCACATTCTTAGAGGATGAATTTCCTAAGAAGGGCGAAATAGGGGAAGTCAACACCCTATTTGAAACCTCGGATCAAGATAATGATCTTAGTGGAGTTCGTCCAAGTGGGAGTAATATGAGAAGTGATGAATTGAATTCAACTCATTCTCAATTGCAACCACATGATGAGACGACATTATTATCTAATCCCAGTGGAAGCATAATGGGGAATGATGTGCAAAGTGTACAAACTCCCATACGGCGAACAAGTCGCCAAAGTATTCCCCGTCGATGTTTTGACATTGAAGGGGAAACTTTTATGGTTGCTCCACAAGATAAGGATGAGCCTAGAAATATTAATGAGGCTCCGAATTGCCCTAGTAAGGAAAAATGGATTCATGCAATGGAAGAGGAAATGGAGTCAATGAAATCAAACCAAGTCACGGGAACCGGTTAATCTTCCAAAAGGACGCTTGAGCTATTGGGAACAAGTGGGATCTCAAAATAAAGTGAAAGGCTGATGGCTCGATAGAAAGGCATAAGGCTCGCCTTGTTGCGAAGGGGTATAATCAACAGGAAGGAATTGATTATGAAGATACGTTTTCTCCTGTAGTGAGATTTGCCTCGATTCGCATTATTCTGGCAATAGTATCTAGTATGGATCTTGAATTACATTAGATGGATGTAAAGACAGCTTTCCTCAATGGAGAATTAGAGGAAGAAATATACATGGAACAACCTACTGGTTTCATAGAGAAAGGCCAAGAAGAAAAGGTATGTCGACTTTTGAGGTCGATATACGGCCTTAAGCAGTCATCGAAACAATGGTATATACGTTTTCATAATGCCATAATGGCATATGATTTTACAATGATTGATGAGGATCATTGTGTATATATCAAAAGATCCAAGGATCAATTTGTGATCATATCATTATATGTTGATGATATGCGATTGCCGGAAGCAATATGGAGTTTGTTCATACTGTCAAGAGTTGGTTGTCTTCCAACTTTGAGATGAATGATATGGGTGAGCCTGCATACATTCTTGGAGTTAAGATTTCAAGAGATCGTTCGAAGAGATCGTTGTCTCTTTCGCAAGAAACATATATAAATAAAGTTCTTGAACGATTTCGTATCCAAGATTGTAAACCCATAGACACTCCTATTGCGAAAGGTGAAGGATTGAGCCATAGATCGTGTCCGAGGACTCCACAAGAAAAGGAACAAATGAAACATGTTCCTTATGCTAGTGCAGTTGGGAGCTTGATGTACGCTATGATGTGTACAAGACCCGACATATGTTTTGCAGTTGGAATGGTGAGTAGATACCAATCCAATCCAGGTCTAGCACATTGGAAAGCCGTAAAGAGAATACTGAGGTATCTGAAGGGAACTACTGATTTCAAGTTGAGTTATCAAGGAAAGGATCTGCGACTTGAAGGCTATTCGATGCTGATTGGGGAGGAGATTTAGATGAAAGAAAATCTACCTCTGGATTTGCTCTTCTTGAATAATGGCGCCATATCATGGAGCAGTAAGAAGCAAACGTGTATAGCCTTATCCACGATGGAAGCTGAGTTCGTGGCATTATCGCGAGCGGTACAAGAAGGAGTTTGGCTTAAGAGATTTTTGGATCATTTAGGTGTTATTGAGAAAGCTGCACATCCGTTATTGGTTAACCGTGATAGCCAAGCGGCTATAGCATACACTAAAGATCCAAAATATCATGGCAAGACCAAACATATAGATACCAAGTATAACTTTGTAAAAGATATGGTTGCACGAAAGGATGTGAACTTGCAGTACATATCTACGCATAGAATGGTAGCAGATCATATGGCAAAGCCAATACCTAGAGATGTGTTTTGTGGTCATGTAAAATCTCTAGGATTGCGTAGAGTCTGATGTACTGGATTGTTATTTCCCTAAGTTGTTCACAATTAATGAATTTGTGTTTTCATTATTAATGCCTATGAATCTTTGTTTGATCTTTATGCATCTTAATGCTTAGTGCATTATATTATATTGAGAAAGTATGTCGGACGAGATAAGAGATTAGCCCTCTCACACGGGTAATCGCCTCTATTTACTATGTGATAAATAGAGATAAGACGATTTTTAAGCTTATTATCTAGGTGATAATGGAGAGCTCAAGCTTAAAATACGTATGTCGCCTTAACTGAGTGTTAAGATGAGGACATAATACTTACGATGTCCGAAAGTAAAATTACCCACACATTTTACTTTATCTGTCTAAGATGCCAGATGTGAGTTACGATGAATTTTGTGAATGAGTAAATACGTGAACTCAAGTTAGACATTGGGTATATCGAACTATCATCGTACGGTATTGATGATGTAGACATACGCTCCATGGGAAAGGAGTTAATACCGTAATACGTATTTCATACTACGTATGCATGAGACGACCTATAAGAGTGACAAAAGTTTGATCTCAACTTTTATCACATGTGAGACTCTTGAGGAATATAGTTCCTCAATTTTTTAGTGCCCTCATGACTCTTACTTATTCTCAATATTTCTATTTAGTGTTTGCTATCTTAGAATGTTGTCAATGGTCATGAGATGATTCGATCTAATGGGACATTTCTAGAAAAGCAAGTTGAACTGAAATTGAGAGTTTGAAGGAAAGAGGAAGATCGGATTTGTAGAATCACATTGTGGTTTTGTATTCACGGAGTCGACCAATTATGACTGTCTTTGGGATAATCATAATTGTGAATACAATAAATATATCATTGTTCAAATGAGATTAAAGAGAGATATAAATGTGATCGATCAATCTAGGGTACTGCATACTAAATTTACTCGGAAAATGATGCCCAATATGAGCTGCTATATATTCCTAACAGATGTATAGCAACGAGCTCTCAAAGTATGTCTTTGGTCGCACGGATTATTCACCGGTATGAATGTTGAAAGAGAGGAAAAGAGGGATTTTCAGGTTGATGGGCCTCGGTTGGGCCTATCCGCCCATGTTGGTTTTGACCCACCATGTGCGAGTGGGAGATGATGGATTTAATCATGGGCCTAAGTTGGCCCGGCCACGATGGGCCTAAAGGCCCGGCCCACGGGAATAAGGCCCGTGGAAAGGGGATGAGAGAGAGAAAGAATGCACCTCTTGGCATTTTGTACGAACGTTCTTTTTCTCTTCAAGAACTCTCTCTCTCTACAAAAGCTAAGAAGCGACGCCATCTTCCCTTAACGGCGATTTTTCGACATCGGATCGAATAGGACTGGATTCTCTTCCTCGATACGGCGTCGGTGTCTAATCTGGCCAACAAGGTACGCTCGAATCCGTGGTGTGCTTTACGATCGGTGATACGTGACAATTCCCGGGCTTATCTTCCGCATATGATTAGGGGTTCGGTTTAAGTGCCGAATCCGGTTTTTGGGGATCCGGCGATCCCAACAAATTGTTCTCGCCCACTTCTCACCCAATACTTGGCCACTCCATGCCCACTCCTTTGCGAGCTTCAGTCTGTCGTCTCCTTCTTTCCCGGGTTCCATCTCACGTTCAACTGAGCTTCGATCATGCACTTGCCATTTTCTTTTATGGAGCGGCATTGGAGGGTGGGTATAGTAAAAGCTTCGAGAATTATGTTAAGGTGTGTTTACTGTCACATGTAAGTTTCAGTAGCTCCGAGAATGTCATTTTGGAGCTTCAAATATGAGCTGTTTAGCAGCCAAATTTCGCTATATATACTGTTTATTGAATGGCTTGTGGTAATCTGACTGCAAAGCATATTGAGCTCATTGATATGGGGATGTTGCAAATGTTTATTCTGCAATCCTTTTTGATATTTTTCGGTAAGCTCCCCTCGGACTTGGATTTTGCAGCCTCTTCCTGTAACGGACTTAGAGATTTATTCTTATTGATAAGAAGGAAAAGGAGCCAAATAGCTAATATACTTTCATTCGATGTGCCTAGTTCAGGAGTTTAGATTTAGATGAGCATGGTAAGACCTTTTGCTTAAAATATATTGGCACACGACATGATATGCTTATCAAAATGTTGGCGTTTGATACTAACTCTGCATTCCAGCTTCCTGATTGTAAAGACCTGATGCACTTAGCTCCGACTGATCAATAGCTTGAGTTCTTGAAAGGCAATGATCAAAAGATGACAATTAAGAGTATTCTAAGTGATTTCTTTTTTGCTGGATGCAACGGAATATCAACAAGATCTAGTCTATTCAATCAATTAAGAATCTCACTTTGAACATTAAGGCAGATGGCTACAGAGGTTACGCCGCATCCTGAGAAAATACCGAGACTCCTCGGGTGATCAGTATGGCACTCTTGGTTTGATAGTAGATGACGACCTAGAAGTTTGAGCGACACGTATTGTTCTTATAAGAGTACTGTCAATTTACTTTATTTTACAGTAGTCTAAGAGTGCAAAGACTGATTTACCAAATTGATCTGCAAAATGCTCTGACAAACTATAGCCAAATATTTAACAAATGAACAATATTTAACTACTCGACTAGCGTCACATTTCTTTGAGTCGGTTCTATATTCCTAGCATTGGTCATTTCTCATGTAGCCCCATAAGGTTTGTATGGTTTTAAGCGATGGACACATTGAATTTACCATTCAATGCATCAGTACACAGGGAAGCAGCCCCCACAAATCAGCTTCGAAGAGGGTGTGCATTCATTTAAATATATTCACTCTGGAAGTCATAAAAGCTACAAAAATTCTTCCACAGCGTTCGTCGATCCACGTGATGGTGGATCAAAATAGACAAAATTGAGCAAAAGAAAGCAGTACATGTTCCAGGGACCACATCCAAAGGATAAAACCGAGTCGCTACTGTTTTAAGACATTCCTCAAGACTCATCTTAGACGTGAGAAACTAGGAAGGAATTGCTGATTCCGGAGGAGAATTAGGCATTAA
The DNA here is from genome assembly GCA_014182565.1 of Eucalyptus marginata. Lineage (NCBI taxonomy): Eukaryota > Viridiplantae > Streptophyta > Magnoliopsida > Myrtales > Myrtaceae > Eucalyptus > Eucalyptus marginata. Next base: position 21,049,753 of record CM024591.1, read on the forward strand.
AAAAAAAAAGAAGCACCAAGGAAGTAAATTGAGATGCACAACTGCCTGACCAAGCACCTTGCTACAAAGTGGCTCACTTTTCTCTTATCTTTCGGTTCAAACCAGAAGATAGATGCAAAACAGAGAACAGGAACATGGGAGTGGTAACATGGGAGTAATCAAGAAGCGACGAGATCTGGTGTTTATGCTCTCAACAGATAACAAAGCTGCGTGTACTTTGTCGCAGTAATTTGACCTGTGGAATCATCAAAACTCTTGGCTGACCCATGAAACAAATATTGTCCCCTCAACTTGATCCATTATGCCCTCAATAAGATGAACCTGAGTTAAGATTCCAATGGTAAGACTACCAAAAAAATAAGGTAAATGCTTGAATATTGGTTTTCCATTATGTATGCTAGAGCAGCAAAGGTGCAAGCAATTATAACACCGAAGTATTTGCCATGATGGCTTATGCAAAAGAGGAAACTGTAGTCTAGATATTTAGCAACAGCATATTGAGGCCATATCCAAAGCTCTTCTATTCTTACACCAGAAATAGTGGCAGAGGGCAATGTACAAGCATGAATAACTCAAAGTAATCATCTTTTAAATCCCCCCCCCCTCCCCGGCACGGGAAATTGTGAAACATAGCATCAACGTTAAAGGAATAAAAAGAAATGCTTATTCACATCAGCCCCCACTTGTCATGAAGATATTGATGGTTGATTAATCCTAGCTAAGTCTCTTAATAGTGCGCATGTTCACAGCAGTCAATTGAGGCACATTCTGTGCAACCAACCCACAAACTTCTAGTCCCTTCAACCATATGCAGCAGACCTCAAATTACCAATGGAAAATACAACTGCTCAAGAAGAGAAGCACTGTTTGCTTCATTTTCGATCATTAAAGCCCCTCATAGGTAATAAAGAGACAATGGATATTCATTAAGATGATCACTATCAAACCTTAGAATATACTTAACAGACAAACTCTTCATGATAAGATGCTCAACATCCTATGTGCAGAAAGTTTTGTGCGCTCTGCAATAACAATCATGGGAATGGCTTGATCCTCAGATGGTTGACTGCAAAAATCGACATCGCCGTTCTCCAACAAAGCTGTAAATTCAGTTTCCCAAATTTTGTAACTCTCTAATCTTAAGTCAGCTCACCAAATACCCATAATTCTTGTAATACCCCAACTAACAAATGCACAACATGCGGGCACATGATTCCACTCAATCCAACAGTCCACAGAAGCATACCAACATAAATAAACTGTGAAGCTATTACCCTATGAAGCTAGAGCTCGAACTCATGCTTAACTACGCAAAGATAAATCACACGATCACATTCAACTAAACACCATCTGCCACCTCGCTCGTACCTGTTCTTCAGCGATTAGCTGGTAATCCGGAGCTTGAGTTCAGGTCCATGCCTCCTGCCACCGATGGAGTTAATGAACGCAACCATCGGAGCCTCATAAAACTTGATGCTCCAGCCGAGCGGCGCTGCAGAAGAAAGACTTGAAGCTCGCGGACATGGAACTTAAAGCTCACGACGGAACCTGGGAAAAAAGAGAGACAGCGGATGACGGACTGAAGCTCGCGGGGAGCAAGCAAACAATGGCGAGGACTGGGCGATAGTGATTTGCTTGAGCAGCGGGAAGAGAGGAGGGAGAAGAAAACGTAAAAGAGAACCCTCTTAATCGCTAGTGTGCATTTTTAGGATCTGTCTGTTGTCTCTGTTTACTAGAAGAAAGCAGAAATGGAAAGCAAATAAAAGCAGAACAGCGATGAACTAAGAAGAGAAAGAAGGCGCACCAAGGATCTCTTTATGTTTCAGATTCGCTGGTTTCATAGAATCCCAATTCAGTTGACGCGTCCTGCAATTTCCTCTTCATCATTCCGAATCTTCTCTCTAAAAGACTCCCAATTGCCGTGATAAGTATCACATTTGCCGCTGAGATTGCAATTAGATGTCATGTCCGTCTGGCACTCATTTGGAATTTTTGAGCTCGATGCATCAAAAATCCCTTTAAAGTATGTATTCCCATGAACTCTCAACAGCCGCAAAAACTCTAATTCGTGAATGCCCTCCATACTCAGCAGCCTCCAGCAGGATTCAATATGTAACCTCTTCAATTTCTTCAAGTTTGACAAACCTTTTATCCTTCGTAATGAACAGCATAATTCGACAGTAAACGCTTCCAATGATTCCAACGGAGAAACAAAATCGATAACTTCTACCTTCCGGCACCTCCCCATGTGGAATTCTCGAAGCAACTTCAGGGAGCTTAGGACAAGGAAATTTCCCCTCCAAGGTTCAATCAACTCGGGAGCTTGTAGCTCGTTGTACTCTGGGTCCTCTGGCAGAAAACGCCTGCTCTTGACACATAAGATGTCATGATGACTTGGTTCGTCCAACGAGTCAAAGACATCGAGAGATTGATCATCAAGTTGCCCGTACACCTCATTTTCTCTTGATTTTTCCAACGGAGGAAGCCCACTAAGATGTACATGTTTCACTCCAGCGTGGTCAATCTTTAAAACTATCAAGTTTGGGGGAAGTTGTTTGAGGGTTCGGAAGTCTAGTCCAGATAGAGTAAGTTCTTTCAGCAGAGAAAGGGAACCCAACTCTTTAGTTGGTGCGCGGACATTCAATAAGCAAAAGTGCAGCTTGATTATTTTGGATAATCTCCCAATCCACCTCAATTCACCAGTTGGAATTACACTTGATTTGCACAACCTATCGTCAAAGTCATCAGATAGGAATAGTTCAACTAGATTAGTAAGGTTTGAGAGATTAGGGATAGTTAGCAACGGAGTAGATATTAGCCGTAGAGTGGTCAAACTTCTAGGGAGCTCCGGCCACTCTTTTATACTATGACCATGTTCCAAGTTCAGTATTTGGAGGCGAAGCAATTTGCTCATTGTACTAGGCATTTCTACAATCGGTGTGTTTAATATATTGGCAAATGACAGGCTTCGTAGTTTACCAATGGAATCTGGTAATTTTGTAATTCTCGTGCGTGATATATCTAGCTTTGTCAACAACTCTAATTTCGAAATTGAGTCAGGGAGCTCACTCAAGTTATCACATTTACTAAGAGAGAGGTGCTGAAGATTCTTTAGCTCACCAATTTGTTCAGGCAATTTTTCAAGTTTCAAACATAACTCAATACTCAAGTTAGTCAGCCCCCTCAGTTTCCCAATAGAGCGGTCAATTTTCTTCAAAGATGGACAATGATAAATAGTCAACTTCTCTAAAACTAAGTATTTGTGAAAGGTTGGTGTCCCACGAATGAAGTTGTTATATTCAAGAGTGAGAATCTTCAATTTCGTTGCCCCCTACAAAAGCCAAGGAAACATCAAGACAAACAATTAGAAGTCTATACAAGAAATAAATATGGATTTAGGATCTCAAGTTGGACCATATGTCGTCCAATCCTCTCCCTAACTGAGAAAATTAGATAATAAATCTATCAAATTCTGTCCTTCATTGAATGAGAAAATTAGACCAAGAGGGAAAGTCATGTACCTTGATTAGGTAACTAATCTCATCTTCGTTGAGTCTAGAGAAACAAATATTAATCAGGACCACACTTTCTAGACCGAAATTGGTTAGCGAATCAAGTTTTCCAGAATAACTTTTAGCGCCCCAAAAAATTATCCATTTCAACTTGGCAAGATAGCCCGTAAAGTCACCTTGGCAAACTACATTACTCAACCAAAGAAACTTGAGATGTGGGAACCGTCTAAGTTGCTTTGCCGTGATAGTTGTAGGGTTGCTGGAGGTCGATCGCAAACAGAGTGCTTGAACGCTTTCCTTGATCTACCAATGACATTGAGGAGCAGAAACAGGAATTTGTCAATAATCCCACAATTTAATTTGTTGAAGGGAAGAAAAAAGAAATTAAACGGTAAAGTAGCTCCCAATACAGAAACGTGATTAAATCCTCAGTGAAGAATAGGAAAGCAATTTTCTATTCAAATTTGGTCATACTTTACCTCTATTGATCTTAATTTGCAAATAATGTCATCTTTATCCCACAACCTAGTACGCTCTTGTATAGCAATTGCCCTTCCGAGATCTCTAAATTGATCATGTATCCAAATTTCATCATCTTCTAAAAACTTTATCATGCACCTATTAATAAGGACTTGAATAGCATACTCCACCTTAAACCCACAATATTTCCATTGGTAGATTAGATTAGTCTTCTTCCAACCGATGAAAAAGCATGCAACATCGAGAAATATGTGTTGTTGATCCGGTTCTAAGGCATCATAGCTAATCCTTAACTTTCCCAACACATCCCTATGAGGTGTTCCCCTTAGCTTCTCTAGCGTCTCTTCCCATATTGTTTCCTCTTTCTGACCAAAAAGCAATGAACCTATAGCTTCAAGTGCTAAAGGTAGTCCACCTGTAGTTGAGACAATGCCTTTGGAAAGAGTGTAATAATTGGTAGGAGGCAAACTGTCATCAAAGGCATGCCTACTAAAAAGCTGGAGTGCATCTTTTTTGCTCAACTCCTCCATTTCATAATGCAGGATTTTATATTTAAATCCCCTGATTTTAAGAATGCTTTTATCCCTAGTGGTAACAAGTATCCTAGTACCAGAACACAAAGAGTTCACTTCAATTAGTTTTTGGATTTGGTTACCCTCATCGACATCATCCAATACAATTAGCATTTTCTTGTTGCAAATTGTTTGTCCAATCATAGTGATCCCCTGATCCATGTTATCAATGTGAGGAGCCACCTAGAATTGGAGATATTGGACAATAATTTTCTTTGCAACTCAACCAATGAGCCCTTGGTTTTTGCCGTTTCCCTTATATCATCAAGAAAGCTGCAATTTTTCCCAAAGTGAGGACATAGTTGGTTGAAGATAATCTTGGCAAGTGTTGTTTTACCAATGCCACCCATCCCGTAAATTCCAATAAGCCGCACACCACCGGAGTCGATGTCTAACAAATTATTTACGGTTGCCATTCGATCCTCCATTCCAACTAAATCTACGGTCACTTGTCTTTGTCTTGTCTTAAGCCTGACTACAACCTCGTTGACAACTGACTTGATAAGATCCCCATGGCTGCCGCAAAGTTGAACAATTTCAATTGAGAAAAGGCAACAAATTTGCATGTTGACCAACCATCGACTAAGCAACCGAGTGGGAATGCGACCAAGTTTAGGATATATAAAAATTTAATGTTATCCCCAAGGCTTGGGGAACATGATGAATTACAAACTTGAAAATCCATTACAAGTTAAAGTTAAAGGAATAGAGGAAGAGATATGTTTGATCTATAATTCAAGTAGAAGAATCAAAATTTCTTGCAAGAAAAAGGTAGAAGAATCAAAATATAAACATCTGATGATTAGTGTAATAGTATATTTACTCAATTCTTTCAATGTGAAAAGGAACTTTGCAAAGGCAACGGTTCCTTAATCAAGTTCTCCAGCGTACAACAGGAATCTTAAGACATACATGGATCAAATTAGTATAAAAAAGATGAAGCAAAGCTAAACTTGTATACGATGGAAATTAGGTGAAAGCGAGATTATAATAAATCTATTAGATCAAAAAAAATTGTAAATCTCATGATTTAGAAAAAAAAATAAAAAAGAATTTGAAACTTTTTGTTTAAATTTAGGAAATTAGAGTTGAAAAGTAATTAACGAATTTTTATAAGAACTATGGCCTGATTGTACAAAATAAGTTTCTTGATCATGGTTAGATTGTTACCCTGAATATTTCTCCAGTTCCCATCCCTTGGTGCCATCAACTTCTTTGAGAGCCTGCCGCCACATCTCTACATCCTTGGAGCTAAACTTCTTCTTATGATCCTCCACCTTTTTCTCCAAATTCATTATAGCCTTACTGTACAACGCGGTTTTCAGCTTCACGTCATCGGGTTTTGCATCATAAAAGATGGGCAATATGGCCTTCTTCTTCCCATCTTCTTTAGATGTAGAGGTGTTATCCACCATCTTTGCAAGCTCACGAAGGCACCAATGACTTGAAGCGTAATTTTTGAAAAGATAGGTATATATATCTTGGAATCATTGATTGCTTGCAGAAGGCTGTCACCAATTCTTTCACCCGATCGAAGCTCTTCATCATCAATGAAAACATGAATCCCGGCATCCACCAGAGCATGATAAAGGCTATTGGTGAATCCACGACGAGTATCAGGCCCTCTAAAACTCAAGAAGACATGGTACTCACCTCCTAATGTATTCGTGGTGCTTGTCCCTATCTTTGAGTTTGCCATAGGAGCCCCCTTCGCACTTAGAGGGAATTTTGCACAAAGCCGAAGATGTTTTGCATTTCTCAAATGCAAGTCACGATGAAGAGCTTTGAGACTTGTAGGGGACAATTAAAATAGTATGTGTGGATGTTCAATTTAACCGATGCCTATAGGACACTTGTCAGTAAGATCCTTGTTGAAAAAACGTCACAATTTCTTGTTGAATAAATGCATACAGGCAACTCTGCAGCAGGTGCAACTTCCAATTATATTCAATAAAGTTGATGGCTTTACGAAAAATAAGGTGGAGGACAATGACGAAGTGCACCTTTTCCCATGCCCAATTTCCTTCCAGTTTCTTCTTTGTGTTTTTAAACTTTTGCATTAAAAAAAAATTGATTCTCAAACTTCTAAATCATTTATGATTAATTTATAGCTATATCTATAGTTGGACATATTTAAAACCCCAATCCAATTTTGTAAATTCATAATTTATCTATATAAATACATAATAACAAAATATTTCTAAAGAATCCTCTCTCGTTATGACACATGAGACTTTAGATATCTGCTTCATCCTATAGAAAATTGGATTTGTTGCATTCACCGTAAAAAGCGCTCCCCTAAGCACTACCTAAAGCATATGCTTCCCACTCCCTATATAATATTCGTTTTGATCACTTCATTTTAAAGACTTACATTTTATTATAATTAATTACCTTTAACAACTTAAATACCCTCATAAAATGTGCCTGTATATTAAAAAGCAAATGATTGCTTAAATCTTTTACTTTTGCGCCAATGGACTATCTATTGGTGGAGAAAATATTAGGTATGAGTCTAATCCGAGCATGTGAAAATTTCAGTGCACTCACCAGGCAACACGTGTCGCTCAAGCCTTGGCAAAACCTCTAACACCCTCACCTCTCTCCTCCCTCTGAAAGGTGTTTTTTTTTTTTCTTTTTTAATTGATTTTTCTATTTTTTTTCCTATCTTTTTCTGTTTTTGTCTTTTTCCTCTTCATCTTCAACCTTGAGCTTTCTTCTTCCCCGAACATGAACACCTCCAGCGCCTGCAGCCAGCCGAACCAAGGATTGCTCGGCGTCACGACTCTAGCTGCCAATTGCCATCCTTCGCCGTCGCAGAAACACGACCACCTGCCGATCGTCTACTCGACTAGCGTCGGTCACCGTCGTCTTTTTTCGTTTGTTTTTTCTTCTTCCTCCCTTTCACTTTGATGGGGACGACAACATCTCCTTCCACTACCACCCCACCGCCGTCTCAGTCCACCACCTCACCGCCATTTTAGCCCTCCGTCGTCAAGCTCAAGCTCAGCCGGCGAACTTGAACCTCAGATTTTGTGATCTAGAGCTCAACTCGACCTCGAATCTGAGTTGATTCACAGTCGACTGGGGTCAGCTTAGACAACGAACGAGCGGAGGCGGAGGCAGGGATGTGGTTCATCGATGCGGCGTAGGACCTCAACCTCCTGGCCAACGTGTGCGCGGACGCATAGGGCATGTGAGGAGTTGGATAGGAGGCGGTGGCACTAGAGGTCGGAGAAGGAGTGGGCAAAGATGGAGGCATAGATTAGGTGAAGTGCCAGAGGCGGCGGCAACGGGCCTGAGGTCAGCCTTGAGGTTGTGGTGGGAGAAGGGAACATGGGACAGGCAGAGGAGAGAGAAAAAGAGGAAGAGAGGGAAGAAGAAGAAAAAATAAAGGCAAAAAATAGGGAAATGTGGGGTCCAGGCGACAAAAGGGTTCTGCATTGTTGCAGTGGAGCCCGGGACATCCCGGTGAATGAGGAAGGATTTTGGCACGTTGGAATCCCCCCTTACCCAATATTTTCTCCTATAGGTGCGAAAATGGCACGACGCCACTCCATTATGGTGTTGCTTTGAGCGTGGAAAGAAAGAAAGATAGATCATGATGGTCTTGAACGAGATCTTGAAGATGGTCACTGCTGATATGGGCCAAATGGTAAAGACACGAAGAAAGTTGCACTAATGATGTCTTTCAATAATGGCCACCCATTGTTTCCTTTACTTTATTTGCTTATGCTAAATTTCCTCTTTAAATACGAAGAGGAGGAGCTTTCAATCTCGTAGTGAGCTACGGAGGCTGCACAAAGGAGATTGAAAATTGTGCTGAGAGTTCCTCTTAAAGGTTTGATTTAGAGTGGTCTTCTTCTTGAAACTACCCCAAATATTCTTGTGATAAAGCCGGTTAAATTGTGTTAAGATTTGTGTCATTTTTTTGTGAAATTGAGAAATTATTTCCAAAAGAATTATAAAGGTTAAACATCACGTGATGTTAATGGTTGTATTTGAGAGTTGGAAAATATCAAAAATATTTGAATGACTCAAGTGTGGTTGTAATTTTCATTATATCATTTCATCTATAGTGGAATTTTGGTGTTCAATTCATAAAAGTAAGTCATATGACTGAACCATGTAATTTTGGTGTTCAATTCATTTTCTTATTCTATGCATTTTATTTGATCTCTTGTTTTATTTTCAACAATAAATACAGTTTGAAGAAAAGTGAAACCAAAGTAAACCTATATCATGGTCAAGATCCAACTAAGCCAAACCATTTTTTGCGAGTTGATTCGGCTTGATCATTCTTTCTTCTTTCATTTTTTTCTCTGTCATTTGTAATTTCGTGAGGAAAAAAAAAAAAACCCCCCAATTCTATGTTGCGACCCACCCAAGATGAGATCCTAGAGGAATTTGCCAAACTACTAAGCAAGCAAATGGTCCCTCTGACAATTGCTCTTGGCACGGGCTCTCCCAAGTCCTATCGATCTTAACTTGGTTCCTATTAATTATTTCATTTGATTAATGGCTATCACTAATTAATTATGAGCTAATTAGGAGTCAATTAACCACTAGGGTTTGCCCCAGTGGCCACCCTTCTAACATGAAAGGGGGAAGTGTGGAATTCGAATCCTCATCTTCTCAGAAAAGTTAGAGTGGAGACGATTTAGTTTCAAATATGGGTTTCAACTCCCACACCTTGTAAGGAGGAAGGACAAAAATTTGAGAGTAAGAATTAAAGTAGGAGTAGAGTAGGACCAACAATATATATATATGAATCAATTAATACGTGAGAGCCCATCTTACTTTTGCAAACCAGACATTTATGGGTTTGGAACTTGATTATATTAGATAAATTTAATGTCTGATTTAGTACATTTTCTGTTTTTATGAAAACAATTTTCACGCAATCTTCCCAATCTTTTTTCCTCAATTGCTCCTCAATGTTGAGCAAGGCGGGTGACCATGCATAAAATCACTCAAGCAAACACATAAAACCCAATAATACTGAGACAAATACAGCAAATAAAAGGTACGAAAATAAACAGCCCGTGCCGCATCTGGAAAAATAACAATGCAAAACATCTAGAAATAGAAACTTATAATAGGAACGTAAATATATAATACATCATGAATATCTACTATATAAGCTACTTTCATAAAATGAATTATTACATCTAGAAATAAAATCTACTTAATGCAAACTACAGTGCAAATCAATGTTGAGAAAACAGAATCTGTTTGTGAATATGCATGATTCCTAAAATACGCTCCTAGATGTGTGTGTGTGTGTGTGTGTTCACGAAAATGCAAGTTATCTTTTTCTTTTTATTTTATTTTTTGCCTTTTCCCCTTCTTTATTTATTTTTTTTTATGGTGAAACGAAATTAAACTAAAAATTAGCTAAGTGCCGAAATAAATTTGAAGTAAGAATCTATATGCCAAAATAATATGTAATATAAACCTAAATTTTCATGAAAATTTGCACAATGTTGACTTGGAATTTCAACTGTAAACTTCTTGCCAGAACAAGTTAGTGCACACTAGAAAATAAAGAAAACTAAAGCGACATAATGCTATGAATTGAAGCGAAAATATTCCACACTATGCAAAATCGACACTGGATGAATACATCTATACTAATTGCCAAAATCAACTATTAATTAAAAAAGAATAATGTTTCCTACATCTTGAATTAAGATTAGTGTGCAAATTGAACTACATCATGCATATTTTTTACTCCTTCCATCTTTATGCTTACTGAAACACGATGCACAATCAACATGAACTAATACAACTCCTCACACGTGCAGCAAAATTCCTTTTCACTAGTGTTGGCAGGGTAAGTTTGTCGCATATTTGGAAAAATAACACAAATAATCTCTAAATCTTAAGTGATCCATAAAATTTTAAATTGTTCATGTAATCCTTGGACTTTTAATACATATTCAATTTGAAGTGTCAGAGTAAATGCCTGGATCTCCGCCTGTAAAGCTGAGGTTGCTGCAAAGTGTGTAGAGAAACCGTTGGTAAGTCTTTCGTTGTGATCCCGACAGACGCAAGCCATACTACTTTCTGTAGAGCCTGGTTGATGAGATCCATCAATGTTTACTTTCAAGGTACCTGGATCTGGCGACTTCCAAAGGGCTCCCCTGTTCTGGAGCGATCCGCCTTTGCGGTCAAGGGATGAGCAGCCCCGGCCGGCGACATGAGTTCCAGTGAGCGCTGCCTCAGCCACTCGAGAAGGTTGGAGTTCTTGATTTCAAAAAACAAAACCATTATGAGCTCGCCAAATCTGCCACAAGACAGATGCGAGAGTCTCCAAACCAGGTAAGGAGTGCTATCTGTGAACTTTCTCCTCAATCCATTTGTCGATCTCGTGTACTGCTAGAGGTGATATGTGCATATTCAATTGGGGATGAGACCAAACCTGTTTAGTCCAGGGACACAGTAAAAATAAGTGTTCGAGAGTTTCTGGTGCATTCTGATTACATAGTAGACAAATCGGATTAGCAATTATGCGTCGCTGGTATAAATTGGCTCTTGTTGCTAACGCATTTTGACAAAGGGACCATATGAAAGTTCTAACTTTTTGGAGGGGATTGCATTTTCCAGATTTTCTTCCATAGCCAGCTTGGATTCTGATAAGATGTTGAAGTCGAATGTGCTGTTTGAGTTATTGTTGATGCTGTAATGGTATGATAGGCAGTTTTGACAGTGAAAGAGCCATCTTTGTTAGCAGTCCATATGAATTGATCTTGAACACAATGGGGTCGTATAGGGATAGTAGTGATATGGTCTATTACCTGTCTGTCGAACAGTTTGCTTAGCAGAGCGACATTCTAGGTACTATTGGTTTGGTCAATAAGATCGGCCACCAGTTGAGGTTCCTCGCGGACCGTAGGTCTACCTAATATGCCAATAGGGAGCCACCGATCACCTCGAATTCTAATTGATCTCCCATCGCCTACAGACCAACGGATGTTGCGTAGGATGGCGTCACGTCCAGTTATAAGGCTCTGCCAACCCTAGGATGGGCGAGATCCTCATTCGGCAATATAGAATGTCTTTGAGTGGAAATAAATTCCTTTGAAGACCTTACTCCATAGCGAGGAAGGTTGAGTAAATAACCGCCAAGCCTGCCTACCCAACATGGCTTTATTAAAATTTAATAGATCTCTAAATCCCAAACCCCCATCTTCCTTTCATTTTTTCAAGACTTCCCAACTCCGCCAATGGATGCCTGATTTACTCTTATTAGTCTGCCACCAAAACCTGGCAATTCGTTTCTCAATAGATCTGCAAATGGAAACCGGTAGCTTAAAAATAGACATGGCGTACTGAGGAACAGCCTGTATGACAGTTTTAAGGAAGATCTCCTTCCCACCTTTCGAGAGCAATGTTTCTTTCCAACCTTCCAACTTGGTATTCACTCTCCCCATTATCCATGAAAACATGTCTTTTTTTTTAACGTCCCCAATCAAAAGGTATCCCCAAGTATTTCCCAAACTTCTGCAAAATAGGAACTCTTAACTCCCTGGCCATATTCTGCTGTAAACTAACAAGGCAGGCTTTACCAAAAAAGATGCCCGATTATTGTGATTAATTTCTTGCCCTGTAGCTACACAGTACTGATGTAAGATATTTGATAAATTCTGACATTCACGAACAGTACCATCAAGAAAGAAAATAGCATCGTCTGCGAAAAACAAATGGGATAAAGAAGGACACCACCTGTTGAGTTTAATGCCTTTAAGGGTTTCCATGTTGATGACATTGTTAATTAGGACTGATAAGAGATTAGCCATCAGGATAAACAGATATGGGGAGAGGGGATCACCCTGTCGAAGACCTCAGGAAGGGTGAAAATACTGTAGACGCTGCCCATTAAATTTAACACAGGAAGATTGGGTCGTAATACACTGCATAGCCCACTGAACCCACATAGGGTGAAATCCTAACTTAAGAAGATAGACTTGTAGGAAATCTCATTCCATCCTGTCATATGCCTTCATCATATCCATTTTAAGAACAGCTCGAAAAGTGCGCTTCCCTTTTTTTAACCTAAGCTGGTGAAGAACTTCCTAGATTAGTAAAATATTATCCTATATCTGCCTACCCCTCACAAAAGTAGACTGTTCTTCTGAGATTAGAGTCGGTAGTAGAGATTTCAAACGATTGGCTATGACTTTAGAGATAACTTTATAAACATAATTACACAGGCTGATAGGGCGATATTGGTCTAGACGTTCGGGGTGAGGAACTTTAGGAATCAAAGAAATCAGGGTCCAGTTTAAAGATGGGGGCATAATTCCAAATGTAAAAAAATTGCTTACCTCTTGGAAGAGATCATTTTTTATAATGTCCTAGTGCGTCTGATAGAATAAACCATTGAGACCATCCAGACCTGGAGTTTTGGTGGCCCTAATTGAAAAGTAGCCTGATGGACCTTTTCAAGGGTTACAAAGGCAGTTAAATGTTCATTCATCTCCTGTGTAACCATAGAAGGACATTGAGCTAAGATAGGTTCATAATTGCGACTGCCAACAGTGGTATATAGCCGTGAAAAGAAAGCTGTAGCCATATCCTGTAATCTTGTAGAGTCCCGCACCCAACGTTGGTTATCATCCTATAACATAGTAATTCTATTTTGTTGTCGTCTTTGAATAGTAGTGGCGTGAAAAAATTTGGTATTTTTATCTCCCCATTTCAGCCAATTTATCCTGAATCTCATAGCCCAATACTGTTCTTCATGACTCCACACCCTTTGTAACTCCTCTTTTAAAGCTTTTGCTGCCGAGTTGTCATACAAACCATGCGGTTGGTTGATTAGCTGCTGTAGTTGTTGCTGCAAATCATTCACATGGAGTCGAGTATGTGAGAATTTGGTGCGACTCCACTTTGCTAGAGCACCAGAAACTGCACGAATCTTATGTTTAATCGCTGCATTCTTCAACCAATCAGAATTCCAAGAGGTATTAATAATATCTCGACAATCTGCAACTTGGTTCCAATATGCTTCATACATAAAGTAGCGTTGTTTAGTCCCAATAGCTGCATAGTATTTAAGAGAAGCGAGCTATGGTCAAAACCTATAGCAGGGAGTGCTTGAACTTCAGCCACAGGAAAAAGTAGGCGTCATTCCATAGAGCACAGAACTCGGTCAAGACACTCCTTAATAAAAGCATTCCCCTGACGATTATTCGTCCAAGTAAACGTACACTCCTTTGCTTCAATATGCATTAAACCATAGTCATTCACAACAGCTTGAAAAGATGCTAAGTGATTAAAATTTGCTGGTCGTCCCCCTTGCTTTTCCCAGTGGTAGAGAATCTTATTGAAATCTCCTATACAGACCCAAGGAAGAACATTGGCAAGACTAATCCGGATCAGATCGTGCCATACCTGCTGACGGAAGTTTTGAACAGCGGGGGCGTGGAGACAAGTAAGGCACCAAGTATGGCCATCCACTCCTTCCTTACAAGTCATATCAAAATAGTCCGAATTAGAGCCGATAAAAGTTAAGGAAATGGTTTCATTCCATAACACTGCTAAGCCTCCTGCTAAGCCAACCGGGTTGTAAACATGTAGATGAAAAAAACGCAAACGATGTTTCATGCGCTATAGAACATCTTCTTTATTTTTAGTTTCCATTAAAAATAGAAGGTTGGGCTTTTCCTTAGCCACAAGGGCTTTAAGTGCTTGAACTGTCAGGGGATGACGGCTGTAGTTGGATCATGGTGCTTTTGCAAAAAAATTCAAGAAAATGAGAAGAAGATCCAACGGTTCCCCCAAAAAAAAAAAAAACAAAAAGGAAAAAAAAGAAACGTGAGGCGCATGTTCTTTTATCAATCCTGAGGATAGTACTTAGGTACAGAAACCCACGCCTGTTATCTCCATATTTCGTATCCTTCAAGGTCTCATATATTCATTCAACCACAAGCTTTTTGTGGGTGTAAAAATTAGGTCAATTGGACATTAGGCGAAAAAGTGTTATGATGAGTCAAAGTTTCGTAAAAATTTCGGAAAATATTATTTTCAATTTCTTTTGAAAAAAAGGAAGAATGATGGCATAAACCTGCCGCCACGCTGAACGCCAGGTGTGCTTCGAGCGTCAGCCCCGTGATGGAACGACAACAACCCGCACGTGAGCCCAAGCCACGTCAGGCCCAGTCTGGCACCGACCTAGTGCCCCTAGGCCGCATGCCCTAACGCATGACTGGGCTCGGATGGTGCATGGCCACATGCGGGCCTAAGAGCTGGGCTTTTGAAGCCCAGTGCCGCACCTATAAAGCCTTGTCCATCATTTTTGGGCCTTTCACCCCATTTGCCTTATGCTATGCATCATTTCCCGTATGATGTGCATCATACTCCGTTTTTCTTTTTTCAAATTTCCCTACGTCATTTGCTCATTTCGACAAAGGTAATGCATTTCAAAACTCTCTCTTTCAATTTATTTTCTCAAATTCTAATTACTAACTTGATCTTATTTTATAAGGAAATTCCGGTGAGGGTCAAGCACGCAAATACCAGTGACCCTAAGTGGATATGAAGAAAATTTGTTCAGGTGATAGGTAAGTGCTATGAACCCCCTTAAATAAAATTGATATCATTATGTTGTGGGGTTAGGCTTGTATTATTAAATGAATAAATTTTTACTCTACTAGTTTAGAATTATACTTTTCATGAATAAATTGATCGTCATGATGCCTAAATCACTCTTTGAAGAAATATAAAAAAACATGATTTTGCAGCTAGTATTCCACTTAAATAAGAGAATATCATAGTTTCTCTGTGTGATTATTTTGTTTGTTCAAATATTTGCATTAGAAAATCCATTGCATGAAACCAGCACAGATATTGAAATGTCGTGATAATCGGTCTAGGCAAACTCGAAGGTTGGATCATGAATTGAGGCCCTACGAATATCATGATTTTCTAAAATACTTTTATAATGATCGTAGTTATTTACCCTAAAAATATGTTTAGCCCTCAAAAACCTTATTATATATGATCAAAAGGACAAAAGTAACATTGTCTAAGTAGGCCAAATAATAACACGACTTTGTCAATTTCAGAACAAAACATACATGATCCAATTAATAGTCATCAGTCGATTGCACATGCATACACAGTCACAAATTAAGGCTCAAGCATGTTTTTACAGGTCATTGCCTAGCATAGTTTCAAACACAAATAGACATGGCACACAAAGTCATGCCAGGGCATGGAATGACAAAGAAATTTCCCTAATTACATCTTCGGAAAAATCATAAGTCCGATCAATAATGTGAGGAATTATTTGAGAAATGTATTTAAAGGACGTAATGGGAAAATATGGTACCAAAAAAGCGTTGTGGGGAGTCTAACCCCTCCCTACACATAAACGAACCCCTATACTGTAAGCTTCTTTGATTTTCACAAATGACCAATGCTTTCATACGTGCACCTAGTTCTTAATTAGTCTAATTTTCTCAAAATGATTGGTGGTGACTCCATCTAGGTTGGCCCAAAACTTCCAATTTTTTTTTTCCAACCATGTGGCTGTTGCTCCTCCAAAATAAAACCTCGGACCTCAGGAGCATCGGGCAAAGTGCTGCATGACCTCTGTGAAGATTTCAACATGTTGATCAAGTTTGGAGGGCTATATATTGCATCAAAGTGGCTGTTGAAGGTTGGTTGAGTTGACCAAAACGCTCTCAATGTTCCTTTTTTATTTGCTTTTTCTTTGAAGAAAATAGATATCGTGATTCTACTTATAATTCTCTAAGAGTTTGTTGAGGTAATTATTGTACAAATTGCCTTGAGTGTAGAATGAAGTTAATGTACTTATAGATTAGGCCACAGTTCCTATTGGAGAGACAATTTCATAAATGCTTTTAAAGGCTTCAGGTATTGCATTAATGGATTCCAGCCTTGTTCTTAGATAGGAAAATTGTTAAAAAAGTTATATATCTAACAATTTTGGTAAAAAAATTGATGATTTTGATGATTTTCAAATATAGTCCATCCCTAACAATTTTGGTAAAAAAGTCGTTGATGTGGAAGTTCAGCCAGCATTGACTATCTTACGTGACACGGTCGAATAACCGGTGTTTAATGTAGATGGTTTTTGCAATTTTTTTCTAAATTTTTTTCTAATTTTTTGTTCTTTTTCTTTTCCTTCATCTGAATGGGATTGAGTCCAGGGCACTTGCCTCGTGAATCCACCCAGGCTGCTTCGATATCAACAGCTCACCATGAATCTTGACCAAAGACACCATAAATTTTTCTAATGTTCAATGACTCAAGAAATCCAATCTAACTTATTGCTTCCATTCTGCTTTTCTGAAATTGCAAAGTGACTTTTACCCCCAAGAGAGAGAGTAGAAGGGTAAAGAGCAGGGGCTTCAAAGGCTCTCATCCTCAATGGGTTGTATTACGAAGGTCCATACAAAGCGTAGCAATTGAAAGATTAAACTTCAACTCTGTTTATTGCGCAGGATATGAATAATTTCAAAAATACTTTTTTGTCAATGATCACTTATATTGCTTAAAATAATTAATTAATGAAAAATATTTTCACTACCAACGACAGTTTAGGTTTATATATTTTTATAAATGATGATAATATTTTTCGTTCATTTATTTCATTAGACAACACAAGTAATTATTATTGAGAAAAAGTCTTTCAAATTATATATTTTTTCACGAGGCAAACTCATCCTCAACTTCTTGTTTTTCCTCTTTGACACCATCAAAGTTTGTTCCTCCACAGTAACAACACCCACTTATTCAACGAACCTACAAAAATGCAAAAGAAAGGAAAGGAAAACATTACCATTTGGGGCGGATGCGAGTCGCAAAGCGAGACAAAGAGCATTCGTTTAGAATCGAAATAGGGTCAGACGTGAGTACATGAAGGGGTCGTCACGAAGCTTCCAGACGACGATGTAGTCCCAAGCCATCAAGTCGACTAGAGGTGTCAACCATTCGACCGACCTTTGAAGTGCTGTCATGTTTGATGCTTGCTTCTTCCCCAACACTCCAAAAAAATACTATGAAGATCTGCTTGCTTTTTGCTTCTTCCGCAACTCTCGCCTGGATTTGCACGAGCGTTGTGGCCCTTGTTGGCCATAGGCAAGGGTCATTGCCGTAGCTTGGATTTGGGTGAGGGCTACCATGCCATTGCGCTCGCCAGCCATCACCAAGGTACTAGCAACCCTGTCGGTCTTTTTAAGAAGGTGAACGATGAGGAAGGGGGAAATGAAAATAAAAAAAAAATTCTCAAAATGATGTTGTTTCGACCATTATTGGTCCACGTTAGTGTTAGTCATAACACATAAAATATGACTAATGATGGCTAGACAGCCATGTTAGTGGTTTTCGGTCTAAATTGATCGGATGGATTATATTGGAATTTCGTGCAAATATTTAGGACTAAACTGGTCAAATTGAAAAACTTAAAATTGAATTAGTTAAAGTTCAATACCTTTAGAACTTTTTGACAAATTCCTCATTGTTAGACACGTTGGGATGATGGAAGAGACTAAGTGGATAGCTTGAACCACTATAATTTCCCTTTTTTTTACCAATCCTATCTCTAACTCTCTCCATCTCTTTCAGACTTTTACTCTACCTCTTTGTAGGAAACTGAAGTTGAATTCTACATGCGTTCCTAGTTCCCTTCCCTCCCTACTAGCAAGTTGAACACCTGCTGGCTAAAACCAATATAAATTAATTTTTAGTCTCTTCTATGCATTACTCTCTTTACATTTTTAATGATTGAAGATATTTTTTATACATAGCATATTTTGTTTACAAACACTTTTTTATCCTCCACAAATTGCTTCGCGCTAAAAAGGTTTCAAAATTTGTAAAACAACTAATTTACTCCCCTCATTCCCCTCTTGATTGTTTAGTTAAGTCCGTTTCACACAGAAGCATTTTATCTGTATAAATATTAGGTGAAATGGCACTAATTATCTGTTTATTCTTGCCCAAAATTCAAGACTAACCTTGTATCATTTTTTGTCCAAAATCATCCCTGTACTTTTTTAAAAGGGTCATTGCTCGTCCTTCTATTACGTCACTACTTTTTCCAGTCCATTTATGCTTGACATTGACGATCAAAATATTGAATAGAAGCCACATGGCAACCATGCCACTCAAGCTCGAACTTCACAACCATGGCCATCTGAGCTCGAAGCTTGCGACCACTATTGTAGAGCAGAAATGAAAAGCTCTCAGTTGAATGTACGCTTTGTTCTTTGATTCGAGAAATACAGAAATCTTTCTTCCACATCTTGTGTTTTGTTCTTCGTTTCTTCGCATGGTATCAGAGCTTTCCTGAGAGCTCTAGCTTTCTCTACTATACTATTCGAAGTCTTATAGAGCCTGTGTGATCCAGACGACAGCAAGAAGTTCAAGAGCAGAGTCTAGTTTCTGTTTGATAGTAGTTGAGAAAGCATATCTTCAAAAGTTTCTGGAAATACAGAATGACAGCAAGGATACAGAAATATCCATTTTCGATTCATGTCAATATAGCCAACTTTGTTACAATAAAATTAGCTGAAGATAATTTCCTACTTTGGCAAGCACAGTTTCACAGGTTCTTGCGAAGTCAGGATCTCTTTGGATTCATCAATGGCAAAACACCACCACCAGCTCAAATGGTGCAGGTCGAGATTGAAGGTAATGAAATAGAAGTGGTGAATCCTGATCATACAGATTGGATGAAGACTGATCAATTAATTTCATCTTGGATAAGTGGAGCAGTGTCTGAGAACATTTTAAGCTTGATCATCGGGCTAGAGACTTCATATGAGGTATGGCAGACTCTCCTTAATCATTTCACACAAAAGTCAGTGGCAAAAGAATTCGAACTAAGGGGAAAATTGCAAGCATGTCAGAAAAGAGATAGAACATTGAATGTTTATCTTCAAGAGTTTAGGTCCATTTGTGATAAACTTAATGCCATTGGAAAACTTGTTGATGAGATAACCAAGATGTTTGGTGTTCTCGAGGGATTAGGTTCAGAATATGAAAGTTTCATAACAACAATGTATTGCTTAAAACCTCAACTAGATTATGATGAGGTTATTTCTCAGCTTGAGAGATTTGAAACTAGGCTACAGACCTATTCAGCCAAACCAATATAATCCTAATCTAGCCTACTATGGACAAAGAAAGTCTGCTGGAAATGTGCAAAACTCTAACTTCAGAAATCAAAGAGGAAATAGTCGAGGAGGATATAGTTATGGCAGAGGACGTGCAATGAATACTAGAGATCGTGGTAATGGCTATGCTGAGATAGGAAGAAATCAACATTATAGAATGAATAATCTGAATCTGAATCAAGAAGATCAAGTTAACAAGTTGTCACATAATTGGTCTAACTATGGACAGGGGTTCAGACCATATGCAAATCCTTCTCAAAAAGTATCAAGCCACTAAGTCATATCCACCACAAAGTGTAGCTTCTGATCAGAATATGCAGAATGCGAAAATAACAAACAATAGTCCATTAGAATGCCAAATTTGTAAAAGACCAGGACATACAGCACTTCGATGTTGGTATCATTTTGATAATTCATATCAAGCAGATGAAATACCAACTGCACTAGGAGCAATGCACATTGAAGATTCTCATGGCACTTAATGGTATCCAGATACAGGAAACTCAGCTCATATCACTGCAGATCCTGGTATGCTTCAATACTATTCTTTATATAGTGGGACTGATACTGTCATGATAGGAGATGGTTCTTGTTTATCAATCTCATGTGTTGGTGATGGCTTGTTGCATACAAAAACTAGCTCTTTACCACTAAATGATGTATTGATAGTCCCTAAAATCAAGAAAAATCTACTTTCTATTTCGAAGTTAATAGATGATTATCCATGTTCTTTTATTTTTGACAAATATGGGGTATATCTGAAGGACAACTGCAACAATACAACAGTGAGGCTAGGAAGGAAAGTCAATGGACTGTATCAAGTCGACCCTAAAGTCACAGAAGTTTTCTTCACTCAAATCCAAAAAGAAGTAGGAGAAGATTTGTGGTATCAGAGGCTGGCACATACCAATTTAAAAACAATGAAGTATTTGCAGAGCCAGCACCTAATTCAATGTAATTCAAGAACTCAAAGCATATGTAGTAGTTGCCAGATTGCTAAGAGTTCAGCTTTACCTTTTCCTCTGTCAAACTATACATCTAATACTCCCCTAGAAAAGATACATTGTGATGTTTGGGGACCCTCACCAGTTTAGTCTTTTCAAAAATTTTGATACTATGTCATTTTTGTGGATAATTTCTCTCGATACAGTTGGTTGTATCCAATGAAACAGAAGTCAGAATTTTATGACATCTTTGTCATGTTGCAAAGGTAAGTCGAGAATCAGTTTGATCATAAGATCAAAATCTTTCAGTGTGATGGAGGAGGTGAATTTACTAGAAACAAATTTCAGAGTTATCTACAACAATGTGGAATTAAACAGAACATTTCCTGTCCTTATACACTAGAGCAAAATGGACTCTTTGAAAGAAAACATCGACAAGTGGTTGAGTTAGGAATAGCAATGCTATATCATGCCAAAGTACCATTAAAGTACTGGGTAGATGCCTTCATGACAGCAAATTATATCATTAATCTTCTTCCTACATCAAAGCTCCATATGAATTCACCTTACAGTAAATTGTACCAACATAAACAAAGCTATACACATTTAAGGGTCTTTGGATCTGCTTGTTATCCTTGCCTTAGACCATATGCACAACATAAGCTTGATCCAAGATCTCTTACATGCATATTTTTGGGATACAGTGAAAGACATAAAGGATATCGATGTCTTCTACCCACTAATGGACATGTCTATATCAGTCGTCATGTGGTGTTTGATGAAACAGTTTTTCCTTTCACTAATCGACTAACAACTGAGTATCATCAAGGTACAGACTTGTACAAACAGTGGATAAATGGAGTAACTTTTCTAGACTCTATAACTACATAACAAGTTCAGCCTAAGTCCAATGAGCATATGGGACATCTGCAAGATATTGGATTGATACAGAATATCCACACTCATGCATCAGATTCTGCTGTAATACCACAAATGCATACTTAGGAACCAGTATGTTCTATGCTAGCATCCACTCTGCCACCAGAGATCAATACTGATCAAGCACAAAGAAGCTCTCCAGACAATACACAAGGTATATTGTCTGTTCATCCTATGCAAACCAGATTAAAGTCTGGAATTGTCAAACCCAATCCTAAATATGCATGCTTGGCTGAATATAAAGTTCCTCTCGAATCAAAAACAATCAAATCTGCATTGGCAAATAGAGGATGGTATCAAGCAATGCAAGATGAAATGGATGCCTTATACACAAACCAGACATGGGAATTAGTGCCTCGAACTGATCACATGAATGTCATAGGGTGCAAGTGGGTGTTTAAAACTAAACTTACAGCAGATTGTCAGCTTGACAGACTCAAAGCTAGACTAGTAGCTAAGGGGTTTCATCAAGAAGAAGGTATTGATTTCACAGAGACCTTTAGCCCTATCATTAAACATGCTACTATTTGAATTGTTCTCTTTGTGGCAATGACAAAGCATTGGCCAATTCATCAGCTTGATGTTAAAAATGCCTTCCTACATGGAACTTTGAATGAAACTGTGTATATGCAATGACCACCAGGTTTCACACATCCTCAGAAGCCTCACCATGTATGTCTGCTTAAGAAATCATTGTATGGTCTTCGTCAAGCACCACGAGCCTGGTTTGATAAATTCAGTAACTTTCTACTTGAGAATGGGTTCTCTTGCAGCACCACTGATCCCTCATTATTTGTGTTTCATCATGGCTCAGACACCATACTGTTATTGCTCTATGTAGATGATATTGTGCTCACTGGTAGCTCAGCTCACTTGCTTTCCCACTTGATTCACCTACTGAGCCTTCAATTTCATATGAAGGATCTTGGTCTTCTGCATTACTTTCTGGGAATTGAGGCTAAACAAACTCCACAAGACTTATTTCTTTCTCAGACCAAATATGCTCTTGATCTACCTACTCGAGCTAATATGAAAGACTGCAAACCCATTTCTACTCCTCTATCATTATGGTCTGCCGTTATGACAACTGATGACACATTATTGCAGCATCCTCTTGAGTATTGAAGTCTTGTGGGTGGACTTCAGTATCTCACTATAACTCGTCCAAATATTGCTTATGCCACCAATCTCCTCTGTCAGAAGATGCAGCAGCCCACATTAGGTGATTTTCACAAGCTAAAAAGCGTTCTTCGATATGTGAAAGGAACTGTTGCTCTTGGACTAACCATTCACTCCAACAGCTTCATGCATTTGTATGGTTTCTCTAATGCTGATTGGGCAGGGTGTAGTACTACCAGGCGATCTACCACTGGTTTTTGTACATACCTTGGCTCCAATCTTATTTCTTGGTCAGCAAAATGACAATCTACAGTCTCTTGTTCCTCAACAGAGGCTGAATATCGAGCTTTAGCCTCAACTACAGCTGATCTTACATTGGTCAATTTTGTACTTTGAGACATTGGCGTCGGTTTATCTGCTCTAACAACTCTCTTTTGTGACAACTGTTAGGGAAATCCCTTATGATGTTTTGAAGATGACAAAATAAATCAAAGGCTACTAACATGTTTGTTGGTTAAGTAATAGACCATGCAGATAATTGAACATGTAAAGGATATTGTCAAAGTCCGAAGACGGTCGAAACGAACGGAACACATATCCAAAGTATATTCGAAGATTTCAGTTTCGTGTCAAAGTCGAAGACGCCGGACTTTAGTGTCAAAGTCTGTTCTACATCGAAGTGCGCACACTCGACAAATTCTAGACGAACGTGAATGAAGAACCGGAAGACGGACTCTATGCTTTGAAGCGAACATAACGCATCGTGTTCGACCTTAAAGCTAAATGCTTCAGGACCCGTTGCAAAGTCTATCGCAGTCGGACTCGGATTGTAAAGTCTATTGCTCTCGAGACTTTACATCCGTTCGACGAACGTAACACAAGCCCGAAGATATAACGGCTAGTGATCTGGTTTGGATTCCACATCAAGATTGATTTGATTGACTCAATCTAATTGATTGACAATTAGATCTTGAAGACAAGAACTTTCTATACGAAGAAGCTTTACTTATGGAAACCAAGATTTCGTTTGTATGGGCGATCGGAATCAATTTGGGATTCTACCTTTGTCACTCAACGGCTACCAAATCTTCTTGATACAGAGCTGTCCAATGGGTATATTGGAAGACGATCCTCGGGATACTGTCCAACGGTTAGTTTGGAAGTGGAGGAGTATTTAAGGAGATGAAGGACCGATGAGCAAGTAAGAGATAGAGTGTAGAATTTATAATTCCAAAGTCTGAGCGATCTTCTATCATACACTTGTCTCTCGTGAGCTTAAACGTTTGTGATCTTGAGAGAAATACCAAAAGAGTGACTTAGTGAGATAGTGTGATCTACTACTAAGTGTTTGCACTCGAAGTTGTAATCTCTTGTTGATTGCATAGTGGAATCCAGCCAAGAAGGCTGTTAGCGTGGGAGAGTGGACGTAGGCTTGGATTAAGCCGAACCACTATAAACATTATGTTCTTATTCTCTTCTCTCGAACTCTTTATTGTGTTAAAGTCGATCTCGCTCAAAGTCTCGTGTTATTCGACTTTGCTCACAACTTATTTTATTCCGCATGCTTTTGCCAAGGTTTCATTTAAACACCTATTCACCCCCTTTAGGTGTTGTTACTAGTCCTAACAATTGGTATCAGAGCCAAGTGCTCGGTTTATAAAAGTGTTTTTACTTTTGAGCGAAAGATCTTTTATGGCTAGTATCTTGGCACCAGGACTTATGGAAGGACAAAGCAACACAAGACCACCGTATTTTGATGGAAAGGAATACAACGTGTGGAAGAGAAGAAGGAGAGTTTGGTAATGAATATATTTTTTTTATTCTCAATTTGGTTTGAGTACACAATTTAAAATTTCTCATTATGCTTAGATATTCAATAATTTTATTCTCTCTGTTTTTATGGTACTATGACTAAGTGAGAATTTATTTTTCAAAATATCATTGTGCATAATATTCTTTCTTTGAATACTTTGTTATGATGAATTAAGAAAGAATATTTGATTATGGAGATTTCATATTTTGCTCTAACGGAATGGAAGGATCCAAAATTGATGGATACCAAAAAGGATATGAGTTGATTGCAGGAAATTCAATAAGGCAAGAACGATCGTGAATCTACGCAGATTGTGGTACAATCTGAAAAATATCTCTTACAAAGATTGGTAATGTTTTTTTTTTTCAATGGTATATTGCAAATATATACCTTGGAAATATCTACTTTCTTTCTATGAAATGCATTTATAATATATTTTTGAGATTTATGCTTAAGAAAATCCATTTGATCTCGAATTATATTATTGCATGTTCATGGATATACTTGCTATATTCTTAGAAGATATCTTATATCTAGCAAGTTTTGATCCGCAAATCGGAGGAAGGTATTACATGATATTTTTGCAAGGATTGTTATCCATTATACAAGATTTTGCAGGTGGCAATAAAATCTTCCATATGGAATTTGGAAAGCTTCATCAGAAAATTATGAAGATTTTATACTATCTCCTGGAGGCTAAAAAATTCTATTCCTTGTGCAAAACTCTTGCTTATTGAGGAAATCCCTTATGTGTCATATGAAAGTTTATTTGTGCAAAAAGTTCGTTAAGTTGATGCAGGTTAAATTCGAGACAAGCTTGATTGAAGATTTTTGCCTCGAATTTCAAAATGCAAATGATCGTTGCGGATGTTGTTGCTACAAAGGAAATACTGGAAAAATATTATGCTCAACGTGCACAAGCCACAATTAGTGCTATTCGCAAATATTGTCATGATGACAGGGGGAGAAAGCAAATCCAAGAGAAAGGAAAGAATCGTGATCATCTCAAAAAGGCAACAAATTGAGGGGGAGCTTCGATCAATTATGGAAAAATCTTTTTGAATTGATCGTGATCTTGTTTATTATGGAATGAAGGAAAAGGTAAATGTGTTGGAACTTAACAAGTTCTACAAAATCCGGTTAGTGCATTTTTTTATCTTTTGTCATAACAAATCTTTTATTGGTATTATCTTTTTATTATGACAAAAAGGATAAGTGAATTTTATAATGCATCCGTGAATTTTATTTGCCGATATATATAATCGAAGTGAGCTATATTGCATATTTTTAATATTCGATTTATAAAAGCTGATTTTTGGAAATCATTTGTTATCGTTTTATATTCTCTACGTCATACTATTTCTATTGTTATCGCTTTTTGATTATGACAAAAGGGGGGAGAGAATATGAATATGCATATGTGTTGATTGTTTGATTTATTTATTGCATAATATTGAGCTGCGATTATTTTTCTATATATTGTTATGCTCAATCTATTTGCTATATTTTGATATCCTTTGATTTAAATTAATATCTTTAAAAGTATGTTTACAAATCTGCATATTCAGAGATTGTTTTGTCATCATCAAAAAGGGGGAGATTGTTAGGGAAATCTCTTATGATGTTTTGAAGATGACAAAATAAATCAAAGGCTACTAACATGTTTGTTGGTTAAGTAATAGACCATGCATATAATTGAACATGTAAAGGATATTGTCAAAGTCTGAAGACGGTCAGAAAACTGAACGGAACACATATCCAAAGTATATTCTGAAGATTTCCAGATTTCTGTGTCAAAGTCTGAAGACTGCCAAACTTTAGTGTCAAAGTCTGTTCTACATCAGAAGTCTGCACACTCTGACAAATTCTAGACTGAACGTGAATGAAGAACTAGAAGACGGACTCTATCTTTGAAGCGTAACATAACGACGTGTTCGGACCTTAAAGCTAAATCTGTTCGGACCCGTTGCAAAGTCTATCGCATCGGACTCAGTTGTAAAGTCTATTGCTCTCAGACTTTACATCCAGATTCAACAGAACGTAACACAAGCCCGAAGATATAACGGCTAGTGATCTGGTTTGGATTCCACATCAAGATTGATTTGATTGACTCAATCTAATTGATTGACAATTAGATCTTGAAGACAAGAACTTTCTATACGAAGAAGCTTTACTTATGGAAACCAAGATTTCGTTTGTATGGGCGATCGGAATCAATTTGGGATTCTACCTTTGTCACTCAACGGCTACCAAATCTTCTTGATACGAGCTGTCCAATGGGTATATTGGAAGACGATCCTCGGGATCTTGTCCAACGGTTAGTTTGGAAGTGGAGGAGTATTTAAGGAGATGAAGGACCGATGAGCAAGTAAGAGATAGAGTGTAGAATTTATAATTCCAAAGTCTCGAGCGATCTTCTATCATACACTTGTCTCTCGTGAGCTTAAACGTTTGTGATCTTGAGAGAAATACCAAAAGAGTGACTTAGTGAGATAGTGTGATCTACTACTAAGTGTTTGCACTCAAAGTTGTAATCTCTTGTTGATTGCATAGTGGAATCCAGCCAAGAAGGCTGTTAGCGTGGGAGAGTGGACGTAGGCTTGGATTAAGCCGAACCACTATAAACATTATGTTCTTATTCTCTTCTCTGAACTCTTTATTGTGTTAAAGTCTGATCTCGCTCAAAGTCTGCTGTTATTCAGACTTTGCTCACAACTTATTTTATTCCGCATGCTTTTGCCAAGGTTTCATTTAAACACCTATTCACCCCCCTTTAGGTGTTGTTACTAGTCCTAACAACAACAAGTCAGCTATTGCTCTCTCACTTAACCCTGTTTTACATGCTCGCACAAAGCATATTGAAGTAGACTTTCATTTTGTTCGTGAAAAGGTTGCTTCCGGGTCCTTAATTGTCTCTTATACTCCTAGTACTCGACAACTTGCAGATATCTTTACAAAATCTTTACCTCGATTACTACATTTTACTCTTCGCACCAAATTGGGCTTGGGGTGTTTACCCCCTCCCAATTTGCGGGTGGATGTTAAAGATCAGAAGTTGAAGACAGGATCTGTGGCAATACATAAGGAAAAAGAAACTGAAAAAGAAGCTCTGGAAACTGCTGATGCTGTGCTCGTGGCTATAAGGAAGAGTACTGGAGATAGTGGATCCAAGACCGACATGAAGAGAGAGGCTAGACCACACGTGTTAGTAGAGCTTGAAGACTTAAAAAGTAAACACACGTGTTCTAACACATTAGGGTGGTTATTCTGTTAGATATGTAACCGAAGTTGTTGAGTCGGTTGTTGAGTCTGTTTTTTTATCGTCTTCTTCCTCGAGACTCTTATTAATTGTAAGGTACTCTGTTTTTTCGAGAAGATTGAATACAAAGAATATAGAACACAGAAAGAGAGATGAGACAAGAGAATTGTAGAGCAGAAATGAAAAGCTCTCAGTTGAATGTACGCTTTGTTCTTTGATTCGAGAAATACAGAAATCTTTCTTCTACATCTTGTGTTTTGTTCTTCGTTTCTTCACACACTATTTCCAAATTTGGTTTTGAAACTCGCAGCCGCTATGGTTTCTCGAGCTTGAAGCTTGTGGATGCTATGACCAAATATGGCTTTGAAGCTCATGCTTATGGCCATATAAGCTCGAAGCTTGCAGTGGCCATGGTCACGTCAAGCCCCGAAGCCTGCGGTCGACATTGCTGCTAGAGCTTGAAGATTGTGACCCTCATGGCCAAATTTGGCTTCAAAGCTCTAGATCTGGCCTTGAAGCTTGCGGCCCGTATCCATTTGAGCATAAAGCTTGTGATTTTCCACAGTTAGATCTACTTTAAAGCTCACAACTGCCATGACCTCTGGAGCTCGAGCTTGAAACTTGCAGTAGTCATGACTTCTTAAGCTTGAAGCTTGTAGCCAGGGTAGAGCTCGAGCTGCCATAGGTGTGAGATCTAAAGGTCGTAGATCTCAAGCTCGCAATCGCCTTGGCTGCTCAAGCATTTGAGCTGCGACCATGGCTAGCGGAAGAAGGGTCGTTCGAATGTAGGAATTGTTAGGACTAGAATGAGCACCTAGAGGGGGGGTGAATAGGTGACTAAGATGATTTTATAAATTTAACCGAATGTATAAGCAATTTCTTTGATGAGAGATTAAGGAATTAAAAACAATAATCGCTGCAAATGAAAGTAATGAAAAGTAAAAGGATTAGGGAGAGAGAATCAAGACTCAGTTTATAGTGGTTCGGCTTAGACCAAGCCTACGTCCACTCTCCCGCTCGGACAACCCTTCTGGCTGGATTTCACTAAGAATCAAAAAGAATGTTTACAATCTCATGCCCTTGATTCCACAATGTAGAGATTCTACTACACTTCCTCAAGGTCTCACCACACTTCAATCTCTCTTTTGATTACATGTATTGCTCGAAGAATAAGATCACAAAATAACAAGGAGATTCAGACTTTAGAATTCTTCTATCCGGCACCCTTCAACAACTTGAGCGTCTCTCATAAATACTTTTTTCATGCCTTCATTACCATTGGCACCTTCCAAAGAAGTTCTTCCAATCAACCCGTTGGACAGAATCAATTTATAGAGATCTCGAGCTCTTTAAGGCAAGTGTTGATAGCCCGTCAATCCTGTTCGCCCATACAATCAGGATCTTGGTTTCCATAAGTAGAACCTTTCAAATATAAGTTGCGAATCTTAGAGAATCTAGATTTATTCGAATACGAATATAAGATCTTGTAGTGCTGATTCCAGTCGAGAGATATTCCTTAGCCGTTGGAGTCAAAACCATATTAGATTAAATTAGAATAGAAGTTTTAACTTGTCGGTCTGGAAACTATCCATGAGAGTAGACTTTGAAACTTGAGTCTTGATATCGTCAGACTTTGGTCTTCAGACTTTGCCAGTAGAGTCTGCAAGTCTTCAGACTAGACTGATGGAAATGTTTTGTCGACTTCAAAATATTCGAAGAGAATTTATCCAACAATCTCCCCCTTTTTGATGGTGACAAAACTTTTTTGCAGATTTGAATACTATTGTCCCGCAATACAACATTTAAGCTAGCAATGATATCTCATAAAAGATTAGAGTAAAGATAGTATAAGTTATCCCGTACGTACTTGTCACATACACGATCTGCATCCACGAAAAACAAATTAGTCTGTGCGGATATCTAACAACTATCTTTATCTATTTTAATAGCTTAAAGTAATGCAGTAAAAAGCAAGCATTCCAAAACTCAAGATAAAGTCATAAAGTCAATCACAACCAAACAAAATATTAAATCCAAAGAGTGTTTAAAGAGTGAAAGTTTTGAATGGAATGGAAATCTGCAAAGGCTTCTCCCCCTTTTTGTCATCATAAAAAGGTGAGAAAGTTAGGGTGCACGAGGAATGCGAACAAGTTGAAAGTCCTCCATAGACTTGACAGTTCCTTCCAGTTTCCTCAAATCCTCCTGTAGTTGAGTGAGAGCAGTGCCTTTGGCAGTGGCCTGAACCTGATGTTGAATATCTTTAATTTGATCATGCAAGGAGATGAACGTGGCATGATTCTCACTCTGCGTGTCTCGAAATTCACACCCTAAAGCATATATCGGCCTTTGAGCTCAAAAATGATTTCAAGCAGCCTTCCAAAATCGCCTGAATTGTCAGTTTGTGTGCTTGCATCAACACAGTCTGATTGTAGAGTTAAGCCAGTGGAGTGAATATCAGCAGGAAGATCAATGTTTGGAGATGTTGCCTCTCCCTCAGGAAAATGAGCAGCATGAACATCTTCTGCACCAAGAGGTGATCGACTAACACTTGCACTGGTAAAGGTCAAGAGAAGAGGAGCACTTTCTCTTGGAACAGCTCCCCCCGTTTCAATGCCTTATGGGGAGGAGAAGTACTCTTCTTGCTGAGAAATTTCCTCAGTGGCAAAATGTTGTCGATCCTCCTTTTCTGATGGAGAATCTGCTCGATCTTCTTCGGCATGTGATTCTGCTGGTTGTTGCTGTGAGTCTGTTCTGGCTGTTTCTTCTTCTTCTTCTTCTGTCTGCAAGGATTCCTTCTCTTGATTCCCTTTCTCAGTTTCCTCTGCAACTTGTTGTTCTGATTTTGCTGACACAGGAGCAGAAAGCTGAGAAACAAAGGCAGAGATAGGAATATCATCCTCATCATCTTCATCCTCCAAGATGATAGCCTGCCTCTTCTTGATAGGACCAGTCACAGGATCCTTTCCTTTCCTCTTTGCAGCAGAGGAGTCTGGTCTAGTCTTAACAGGGGTTTTTTCCTTGAACTGCTTAAGCTTTTTGCTCAGTTCTTTCAGACGCATTTTTGTAATCATCCTTAGCCCAATAACCATTTGATCAATAGTTTTCACAGAAAGAATGTGGGGAGGCTGAATGTTCAAATGTCTGAATAAACGAGTGATGAGAGCAGCATAAGGGAGTTTTCCCTTGTCCTTCGCCATAGACCTGTACATGTGAAACATGATGGTATGGGGCAAGGAAAAGTTAAGACCGATCTTGATGGCATACATCAGTTTGGCTTCAGAGATGGATACATCTGTCTTCGATGTCGACTTCGGTCTGAGACAGTTGATCACAATTTTGTCATTTTCTAGAAGAGAACTTTCACACTTGTGTCGCAAGAAAGATGAAATCTTGAAGAGAAGAACTTGCGAGGGAAAAATTCTAGAGAGTGAAAAGTTTGTGATCTAGGGTTTTTGGGTAAAGTAAAAAGAGAAGGAGAAGGAGTATAAAAAGCAATTGATACGGGGTATCGAAGCGTCACAAAAAGGAAAAAATAAAAATACCTTTTCGAAAAAAAAAAAACTACCTTAAACAAATCGATAACCACCCTTTTTAAGAATAACTGCCTTAATAAACTCAATTAGAGATAAACAAGCAATCTTACCTTTTCGAGATATCAGTTTAAACGAGTAAATGAACTGTAATTGTAACAACTTATAGTCGTGATGATTGGTCTTCCAAGTCTGAATTTTTGAGTCTGATACTTTGTCAGACTTAGATTACAGTCCGAACTTCAGCGATCTTCAAGAGATAAAATGTTGAGTCTTGACCGAATAGACTCAAATAAGCTTTTCTCTAGCAGCTTTGTGAAGATGTCTCGCCTTGATTTTTGAGTCGATAAACGTATCAAGACTTCTTTATTCTGAACATGATCTCTTATAAAATGATGTCGAATCTCAATATGTTTTGCTCTTGAATGTAGAATAGGATTCTTTGTAAGATTGATTGCACTGGTATTGTCATAGTTGATCTCGGTACAAGAGTCTTCGATACCAAAGTCTTGTAGTTGTTGTTTTATCCAGAGTATTTGAGAACAGCCATTTCCAAGGGCTACGTATTTTGCTTCAGCTGTTGAAAGAGCCACAGTACTTTGCTTCCTTGAAAACCAAGATACCGCCCCTTACCGAGTAATTGACAAGTGCCGGAAGTGCTTTTTCTTTCAACTCTACAACCCAAGATCTCGCGTCTGAATAACCAAGAAGAGTAAAGTCTCATTCTTTGGGATACCATAGACCAATCTTAGCAGTGGTTGCAACATATTTAATGATATGTTTAGCAGTATTTAAATGAGATTCCTTAGGATCTAATTGAAATCTAGCACATATCCAAACACTAAATAATATGTCAGGTCTAGATGCAGTAAGATAAAGAAGTGAACCAATGATACTCCTGTATAATTTTTGGTCGACTTTCTTCCCTGCTTCATCTTTGTCTATCTTCAAAGAACTTGACATAGGTATGTCGATCTTTTTGCAATTCTCCAAACCGAACTTTTTAACAAGTTCTTTTGCATATTTTTCTTGATGAATAAAGATTCATTCTTTCGGTTGTTTTACTTGTAGACCAAGGAAGAAGGATAGTTCACCCATCATGCTCATCTTAAATTCATCCTGCATAGACTTAGAAAATTTCTTGCACAAAGTCTCGCTAGATGATCCGAATATAATATCATCAACATAGATCTGAATAAGTAGAAAGCTTTTGCCTTCCTTTTTAATAAACAAGGTAGTATCTACCTTTCCTTTAGAGAAACCACTTTGAATTAAAAAGTTACTTAGCCTTTCATACCAAGCTCGAGGAGCTTGTTTTAATCCATATAAAGCTTTCTTCAGTCTGAACACTGAGTCTGGTTTCTTTGAGTCTTCAAATCCAGGAGGTTGTTCCACATAGACTTCTTCTTGAATAAATCCATTCAGAAATGCACTTTTGACGTCCATTTGAAATAACTTGAAATTCTTATAACATGCAAAAGCAAGTCGTAATCTGATTACTTCTAACCTTGCTACTGGAGTGTAAGTCTCATCATAGTCTATCCCTTCTTCTTGCGTGTATTCTTTAGCCACGAGTCTTGCTTTGTTTCTTGTCACTTTGCCTTTTTCATCGACTTTGTTCCTGAAAACCCATTTAGCTCCAATAACATATTTACCTTTTTGGTTTAGGAGTTAATTCCCATACGTCGTTAATACTGAATTGTCGAGCTCTTCTTGCATTGCTTCAATCCGCTTTCATTAGCTAAGGCTTCTTCAATGTTTTTGGGTTCTATTTCAGAAATAAGTGCAACGGCACTAGACTCTTCTCGCCTTTTGGATCTTGTTCGAATTCCCTCATTAACATTTCCAATAATGAGTTCTTCGGGATGACTAGACTTGTGCTTCCAGTTACTGGATAGTCTAATAGATTGTTGATCTTTTTCTTGAGTTGATTCTTCATCAGTAACTTGTTGTACTGCTTCTGAATTTTGAACTGCTTCATGGGAGGTAGATCTAGCAGAGTCTAGAACAGATTCTGATTCTTCAGTATGAATTGGCTGAATTTGTGGAGTCTTGAAATTTGACGTTCATTGATTCTTCCACAGTCTGAGTCTTTTTGTTGAATACTCTATAGGCTTTGCTTGTAGTTGAGTAAACAAGAAAGAATCCTTCATCTAATTTTTCTTCAAACTTACCAACTCGATCATTTGCATTCTTCAGAATAAAGCATTTACAACCAAATACTTGAAAATAAGAAACAATTGGTTTCTTTCCTTTAAAAATTTCATAAGGAGTTTTATCAAGATTTGGCCTTAAAAACACTCTGTTAATAATATAGCAAGCAATTGAAACAGTTTCAGCCCAAAACCTTGAAGAAATATTACTTTCAATTAAAAGAGCCCTTGCCATTTCTTGTAAAGACCTATTCTTCCTTTCCACAATTCCATTCTGTTCTGGTGTGTATGGAGAGGAGAATTTGTGCTGAAAACCATATTCATCACAGAATTTAGTAAAGTCTTGATTTTCAAACTCACCTCCATGGTCTGTACGAATGCTTGAAATAATGTGACCTTTCTCATTCTGCACCTTCTTAGCAAATTTTGAAAAGTGAAAGAAAGTCTCAGACCTACTTGCAAGAAAATAGATCCAAGTAAATCGTGAATAATCATCCACTATTACTAGGCGTAACCTTTTTTCCACCAATGCTTTGCGTTCTAGTAGGTCCAAATAAATTCATATGCAGAAGCTGCAGTACACGATTAGTGGAAACTTTACTTATTAGTTTGTAAGAGTTTCTAACCTGTTTACCCAGTACGCATGGTGTGCATAGATCAAACTTTAAGTAATTGAGAATGGGCAATCCTTGAACGAGTTTCTTAGAAGAGATCTTGGAGATTTGCTTCATATTGGTATGGCCTAGCTTTCTGTGCCATAGATTAGCTTCATCTTGTACGATATTAAGCACTCGTGATCTTTCATGATTCACATCCGAAGATAGATATTTCCATATCTTCGTCCAGTAAAAGATTGAGTAAAGTCTTTACTGATTCCTGAGCACGTTCTTTCCTGGAAATTGATCTTGAATCCAGTATCACACAATTGGTTTATGCTAAGCAAATTGTAATTTAATCCTTCCACTAAGGAGACATTCTTGATTGACAGACTTCCAATCTTTACTGTTCCACGACCAGTAATTCTTCCTTTATTGTTACCACCAAAAGAAACTTTTCCTCCATCTATCTGGACAAGTTTTATGAAGTAACTTGAGTCTCCTATCATATGTGTTGAGCAGCCACTATCTAGTTACCATTTAATCTTCCTTTTGATAGTGACCTCAAGCTCAC
Organism: Eucalyptus marginata; assembly: GCA_014182565.1. Lineage (NCBI taxonomy): Eukaryota > Viridiplantae > Streptophyta > Magnoliopsida > Myrtales > Myrtaceae > Eucalyptus > Eucalyptus marginata. The sequence continues at coordinate 21,084,396 of CM024591.1, forward strand.
TGTCTGAGTCTGTATCTGTCTCAAGGTCTGAGTCCGAATCAGATTTTGCCATCAAACAGATATTGACATAATCATCATCGCTTTCTTCATATTCAGTATCACTCCAAGTCTCTGCTTTGAGTGCCTTTCTGTATTTCTCAGCCTTTCCTTTCCTTTTCTTTAACAAAGGGCGGTTGGAGTGCGATGTGTCCATTTTCTTGCATTCAAAGCAAGTCACTTCTTTGTTAAAATCTTCTTCTTCTGTTGATTTGTTTTGAAACCTTTGTGAGCTTTGTTTCTTCCAATTGAATTTTCTTCCCTTTACGTTTAGCTTTTCAATCTCTTTATCATGAGTGCCGTTCTTCATCATCTAGATCTTCTTCGAGTCTCGTAACATCAGAATAATCATTAGATTTTAAGGCAATAGATTTCTTACCTTTTGAATCTTCTTCTTCGTTGGTGTGCTCTACTTCATAAGACTGAAGAGTCCCAACCAGTTTGTCTACAAAGAGTGGAGCAATTCTCTGTGTCTCTCTTATTGAGGTTTTTATGTAATTCCAGTCTTTAGAGAGTCCACGTAGAAGTTTATTGACCTTCATATGTCCTAAGATTGGATGTCCCCGATATTCAAGACCATTCACAATTTCAGTAAACGACTAAACATGTCAGTTATTGATTCTCCTGATCTCATCTTAAAGACTTCATATTGTCCCAAAAGAATATTGATTCTTGTTTCTTTCACTCGATCAGTCCCTTCATAGGTAATGTGAAGCCTATCCCAGACTTCTTTCGCTGTATCACAAGAAGATATTCTGTTATACTCAGTAGAGGATAAAGCACAATATAAGGAATAAATGGCTTTAGCGTCAAGAGTCTGTCTCTTGGTTATATCTTCTTGAGTCATCTCGATAGAACAACAACTTCTTTTCCTCTCTTTGATTCTAATGCAGCAGCAGGAATGATTCCTTTGTCTACCACTTCCCACTCCAAAGGATCTTTCGATCTTAGGAATGCTTTCATCTTGTTTTTCCATATGCTGTAGTCTTTTCCATCAAAGTATGGAGGTATGGTGTTGCTTTGACCTTCAACCAACCCTGTAGGCAATATACTAGCCATAGATCTTTTACTCAGAAGTAAAGACGCTTCTTATAAACGAGTACACAAGCTCTGATACCAATTGTTAGGACTAGAATGAGCACCTAAAGGGGGGGTGAATAGGTGACTAAGATGATTTTATAAATTTAACCGAATATATAAGCAATTTCTTTGATGAGAGATTAAGGAATTAAAAACAGTAATCGCTGCAAATGAAAGTAATGAAAAGTAAAATGATTAGGGATAGAGAATCAAGAATCTAGATTTATAGTGGTTCGGCTTAGACCAAGCCTACGTCCACTCTCCCGCACGGACAACCCTTTTGGCTGGATTTCACTAAGAATCAAAAAGAGTGTTTACAATCTCATGCCCTTGATTCCACAGTGTAGAGATTCTACTACACTTCCTCAAGGTCTCACCACACTTCAGTCTCTCTTTTGGTTACATGTATTGCTCGAATAATAAGATCACAAAATAACAAGGAGATTCAGACTTTAGAATTCTTCTATCCGGCACCCTTCAACAACTTGAGCGTCTCTCTTAAATACTTCTTCATGCCTTCATTACTATTGGCACCTTCCAAAGAAGTTCTTCCAATCAACCCGTTGGACATAATCAATTTAGAGAGATCTCGAGCTCTTTAAGGCAAGTGTTGATAGCCCGTCAATCCTATTCGCCCATACAATTAGGATCTTGGTTTCCATAAGTAGAACATTCTAAATATAAGTTACGAATCTTAGAGAATCTAGATTTATTCGAATACGAATATAAGATCTTGTAGTGCTGATTCCAGTCAAGAGATATTCCTTAGCCGTTGGAGTCAAAACCATATTAGATAAAATCAGAATAGAAGTTTTAACTTGTCGATCTGGAAACTATCCATGAGAGTAGACTTTGAAACTTGAGTCTTGATATCGTCAGACTTTGGTCTTCAAACTTTGCCAGTAGAGTCTGCAAGTCTTCAGACTAGACTGATGGAAATGTTTTGTCGACTTCAAAATATCTGAAGAGAATTTATCCAACAGGAATCGCATTGCCGTGGTTTAAATATTTTGAAGAAGAAGAAGAAGTCCAGGTCAAGATAGAGTCGATGTTTGAATATAAAGAAAAAATATATTAATAAAAAAATTAACGACTTTTACGCCCCCATCAACAAAAATTCACAACGGCCCCAACATATATAGCAACATTTGAACCTATTTGAGGTTTCAGCTTCAAAACCATTTGAGTTTCAAAAGCCCAAAAAGTGAAAAAGTACCAAATTCCAATATTAAGCCTAACAAAATTTCACAACAAGCCTCAAATCTACTTAAAATCAAAAAGCATGAATGAAAAATAAAATAGAAGGCCCAAGGAACACAACGGCCTTTACGGTTAATAGTCCTAGGATGGTGCGAGTCCTTGCGTTTGATTATCTTCTTTGATGAAGGTATTTTTTTTTTCAAGTGATTTATTTTATATAATTAATCTATTTTCTTATTTAAATTTTAAAGAAGAAATTCAAAGTGCTATTTTAAACTCGACGAAAAAAGAATTGAAACTAGTACGTATAGATCTCCAAAGCAAGCTTGCATTGAAATTAAGAACAAAGTTTTGTTTGTCAGTGAAGTTTATATGCTAGTTGCGATTTTTATGTCTGTTTATTAATTCTTACGGTCATTACTTGGCATCAAAACGATGGCAGAAAAATATTAGTAACAAACCCTAGCTCCATTATCATCTCCGTTATCAACCACCTGTGAATCCCACAATTACGCCATTGATGTTGACGACGGAGATGAATTGGCTGAAACCGAAACGCTACAAAACTCAATCAGTAATCTCTCATCACTCACTCTCTCCACAACAAAATGCCCAAGCTTGCTAACAACCTCCACCAAGTTGTCCCTGCACAAGAACTCGTCGCTATAAAATCTCTCCACTTCCCTATCGAAATCATGTAAGAACACGTGTGTCCCCGCTGCGCCACCCTTCTTGCTCCTCGCCAGCACTGTAAGAGTTTTCTTTATGTGGACTACATTAATTGATATTGTAATTTACCATTTAACGTTTACCGTTTTACGGGGTTTGGTCTAAGGTGAGATAGAAGGTTTCTTAATTAGTTTAATATGGGCTGGCTAGTGTGGGCCGAGTTGAGCCTAGCCCGTAATGAGGGGGCCTAGCTGGAAACTCTATAAATAGCGCTAAGTCTCTCCTCTAACCCTAATCGTACACACATATCCTCACATAAAGGGCGTTAACCTAACGCTAAGGGGTGAGGGGGCCGTCTCATTGAGCCGGTGATAAGGAGGGCAATAGAGGAGAAGGACTTGCGCGTGGAACATCGTGTTTCCGCTTCCGCTTCAAGAACGATGGATCCCAAGACAGGTGCGTTAATCTTTCTTGTCACATATGCATGTTCTTGTTCTGGTTATGGTGATTAAGGGATTGCACAATTTGCATCTAACAAGCACTGCCGCCGTGAATATCGCTGACATCCTCTCTGGTGCCGGCAATCACCACGGAACTCGCCTCTAGCTGACTCCGGCAGCCTCTTCATTTCGTGGACCCTTGTCTCGTACTACATGTCGTAGGCCTCGATTCCAGGGTGTTGCTGCTGAAACCTCGAGACAAGGATCTCATTCTCATCGAGGAAGATGGTGCAGCCGTCAAAGTTGAGTACTTTGTACAAGAGGGCCTCGTGGGTGAGGCCGAAAACTAGGAGGTTACAGTGGTAGACAGCAGCGGCATAGCGGGCAACTGCAGTGGTTATGGTGGCAAGTTCAGCGGACGTCATGTGGGTGGAATTGGCAGTGGCGGCATAGTGAAGGAGGGCGGCGGATATGGAAAGTGGAAGCGGGACTGAATAGGTAGCAGAGCCTGTGGCAATGCTTGTGTCTGTGAGGGTGGTAGTGGTGGTCGTCGTGATGATTAGGGTTAGAGTGAAGGCGATGGTGAAGAAGGTGATGATGAAGATGAGCCACAAGCGAGAGGTGTTGGAAGATGATTGCTTTGGATTGGAGGATGGAGAAGTATAAGCTTTGTGCTTTTCATCTCCTAAAATCTCTCTCACTCTCTCTTTGAAAGCAACTTGTTCATTTCATTTACGGAAAAGACCACAAAAAATCCCAAATCTTGTCCAAAGTGACAGATTTATCCCAAACTTTTTTTTATGACGTGAAAAACTCCAAATTTTTCAAACTGTGACATATTTACCCCATCAAGGGCATTTTTGTCTTCTTTTTTCTGTTTTTACTTTTTCTTTTTTTCTTCTTCTTCCCTCCGCCGGTCATGGTGGAGCCGGCAAAGGGAAGCCGGCGTTGGGCGAGGGTTGCCCTCGCCGGCGTCAAGCGAGGGCCGTCCTCGGCCGACGCCGCGCGAGGGCGATCAGCGAGGGCACCCGCCCGACGTCGACGAGGGCTGGCGAGGGATGCCCTCGCCGGACTCGAGCGAGGGGTGCCCTCGCCCAGACGCCGATGAGGGCCGCCCTCACCTGCGTCGCGCGAGGGAGGCCCTCGCCCGACCCAACCGAGGGCCACCCTCGCTCGACGCGCAAGGGCGGTCCTAGCCAGCCCACGTGAGGGTGACCCTCGCCCACCTCGCCCGATGCTGGCAAGGGAAGCCCTTGCCCGACGTCAGCGAGGGCAGCCCTCGCCGAACGTCGGCTTCCCTCCACCGGCGAGGGAGGGCCGATGGAGGGAAGAGAGAAGAAAAAAAAAGAAAAAAATTTTAAAAAGTAGAAAGACCAAAATACCCTATAATTTTGGGGTAAATGTATCACACAACAGTTCAGGGTTTTTGTGTCACAAAAAAGTTTGGGGTAAATGTATCACTTTGGACAAAGTTTAGGATTTTTCGTGGTTTTTTCCCTTTCATTTAACATAGTCGGATAACTGCAGCGAGCACTGTATATATTAGTGTGACTAGATTATGGGGAAATCATTGAGATGAAAGAATTCTTGCCTAAAGAAAACGAGAAACGGAGCAAAACACATAAGTTTAGTTTATAACATTAAAAGAAAAATAACTCTGAATGTGGTTAATGCACTTTAAGAAAAAACATAATCAGATTTTGATACAAATTAAAAGTAGCCTGCTCTCCATATTGATCTCTTATCGATGGACACCACTTTGTCTCCTGCACATGAGTTTAGTTTATAACATTAAAAGAAAAATAACTCTGTATGTGGTTAATGTAGGTAGGACTGATTAGCGAACAGAAATTTAGGGGGCTTGTTTCGCAGAAAATTAAGAATTTGAAATACATATGTCCTAAAAATGATCCTAGAATCTATGAAAAATATGTCTGCTATCAACGAAAATGTGTAGGTATCGAGCTTTGTTGATGATGAAAAAAAAAAGTTATTGATTAATACTGATCATTTTAAACAATGCAAATAATTGGTCCTTAGAAAGAGCAAATAATTTTAAAATTATCAGTTTCCATTAAAACAAACGCGCCTACACAAACGAAATTCATGCCACACATTTTTCTTTTATAAAAAGATTGTATTCATTACTAAAAATGACACATGAGAAGTGCATAAACTTCATATCAAAGTAAATCGAAGTAGAGTAAAGTTGAGAATGATATAAAATAAAGCCAAATCCAAAAAACGAGAAGGAGCAATAGAACACCAACATGGTTAAACATATACTCGTTCCACAAGAACAAATTTGTTAAACTAAATAATCAATGATTGATCACTGGATCTCATTTCATGATCAGTGATAAACATATATCGAGAATTCCTTCTCCAATAAGGTATTATCAATTGATGATACGTGCCTAAGTTCGGCTTCCTCTACACCATCGCCATATAGTAACAACAAAAACAAGTTGAATAAATACAACAAAAATGAGTTAACTAAACATAGATCTAACATTTGGAGGAATAAATTTTTGTAATTCAACAAGATGTCAAAATTCCTATGATCATCACTAAAGTTTGAGGTGGAGAACCTGTATATGAACATATCAAATGGAAATCGAATCTCCAAATTTTTATTTTTTTTTAAGTCTCAAAATTGGATTGGAAGAAGATATCTCTCATATATAGATATCATACAAAATTTTATGGGACCATTGCTAATTATTCTAAATCTTAAGTTATTAAATGAATGCGCGGTTTAATATTCAATTATACTATCAAAGAGATTGCAAACTATCAAGTGTTAAAAATAGATTGGAAGAAGAGAGGTCACAAACAAAAGAGGGAGGGGAGAGTCAGACTAGCTCAAACCTTTCCTGTGACTAAAGGTTGAAGAAGAGTTTATGTCACATAGTTCTCATGGTGTAAAAAAATAAGGAAATAAGCTTAATCATAATGTTAGAAAATATTCACTAGATTTTAGGGTTTTCTAGATTAATATATACAGTTCATTCGGGAAAAGTGTTAAAAAAGTCCTAAACCTTTTGTATTTGTGCCAATTTAGTCCTAAACCTTTTTACTTAGTGCCGATTCAGTCTTTTTTAGCCAATTTTGGCCGGATTTTGTTGACTAGATGTTGGCTGGCTGACGTGGCTTGATCAGTGCTAACATTGACAACTTTTAATAATATTTTAATATTTTTGATTTTTTTTTCCTTCCCCCTCCAGCCGATCGCCGGACCTTGGCGGCCCCGCTAGAGGCTCGCTAGTGGCCGCGAGGGCGGCCTTTCTCTAGGCAGCAAGGGTGAGCCTCGCCAATGTTGACCAGGCCGCGAGGGCGACCTAGCGCTAGGCAGGCGAGGTCCAGCCTCGCCCATGGCCAGCGAGGCTCGACCTCGCCGAATCGTGGCTCGGCGGCGTCGGCAAGGTCGAGCCTCGTTGGCCATGGGCGAGGCTCGACCCTCACCAGATCCAGCGCGAGGCCGAGCCTCCACCCAGCGCGAGGCCGAGCCTCGCTGCCCAGCGCGAGGCCACCCTTGCGGCCACTAGCAAGGTGGCCGAAGCGGTCCGGCGAGGTTGACCTCGCCGGCCGTCGGCTCGGTCGGTTGCCGAGGTCCAACAACCGGCTAGAGGGGGAAAGGAAAAAGAAAAAAAAAAATTCTAAAATATTAAAATATTATTAAAAATTGTCCACGTTATCACCGATCGGACCACGTATTTGGCTGGCGTCCAATCAGCAAAATCCGGCCAAAATTGGCCAGAAAGTACTGAATCGGCACTAAGTAAAAATGTTTAGGACTAAATTAACACCAAAAAAGGGTTTAGGACTAAATTAGCACAAATACAAAAGGGTTAGGGCTTTTTTAACACTATTCCCCAGTTCATTCTCTCGTAGAACATCTCATTCCTTTAAATCAATGAAAGAATCACAAGAGATTGTTCTTTATTATTACTATTTTTTTTTTCTTTTGGAATTTGAGCATGTGAGTGTATCACATATGCCAATTGAGTCTTCCGTGTTTCTATCGTTTTCATTGTGTAACGTCATTCGTGTCAAATAGATTTCCCGTTAAAAAATGAAGGAACTGCATCATAATTGGCTTTTGAAGTCGGACGATCATCATGATGAAAGAGTAAAGAGATGGAGAAAGGTGCAGTATCGCTATCATTTGCTTTGGCTCGTGCGCACCATTAAGTATATGGTTGATATAATCATCGTGGGATTTGCTGTTGAATATGGACATCGTGTCATGTCTTTGAGGGTCTGTTGGTGTTGGTGGCAGATAGTGCAACCCCTAGGTAAAGAAAATAAAGGATCGCAGCAGTCTGGAACTTTTTCTAAGTGTTTATATAATACTAATATATTTCTTATTTAAATTAATCTCTATTTTTTAAAAATCAACTGAAATGTGATTCTTCCATTAATTGGAGTTCAATGTCATGGTTAATCTGTCGCCGAGGTATGTCAATCCGGCAAAAAACATCCATCATTAATGTGGATTGGCCAGCTCAATTAAATTTATTCTTTTTATTAAAAGAACTTTTCTTTTTTCTCTTTAATTCTTCTACTATGTCCATCAACTATCGCTATCGTTGGCCACTCCTCAAGGCTGGCCATCACCATCGGCGTCTTCCCCGGTGTGGTCTTGTCGTGCCTCATCGCCATCACTCTCCACGCCTCCTTGCCTAGCTCAATTCTCTCTCTATCTCTCACTATGCATGCGTCTGTGGCATCCAATGGAAGTTCAGACTAGGCATGTGACCTCCATTGGTGGAGGCGCTCGAGTTCATATGTGGGTTGCACGACCTGTCCTCATGTTCAGTCTAAATTGAATTAGCTAGTTAATCATGTCCACGTTGGTGTCCTCATCGACGTATTAATTGGCTAGTTAATAGTATTAACTGCCACATCAGCAATTTTTGTTAGTCTTCTTAATGAATGATCATATTGAATCAAATTCGTAAAGTACAAGCACCATTATATTGCCAAATATTTTGGGGGCAACATTTTTTTTTTTTTTTTGGTCAGTTTGGGGCAACATTAAAAAATAGGGAAAAGTTTAAGGAGTGTGGGACCAATATCAACTATTTCAAAAATTTAAGCTATTAAATGAATGCGTTGCTTAATATTTAAATATTTTAACACCCATACTATTACACAAAAACAAAAACAAAAACAAGATAATACAAATCATCAAGATCGTCAATCGGGTACAAAAGTGAGAGAGCACAATTAATAGAGAAAGGTCTTTTATGGGAATCATATTTGCAGAGAAAGGACGTGAGTAATATATGTTTTAACTCTATATTTATATCATCCAACGCAACTGAGTGATGTGAAGATGCTATTGCGTTAATTTGCTTCAATCACCCTTAGGAAAACTCGTTTTCCTGGTAAATTACACAAATCAATCTTCCATTTTTCACTTTAACCAGTAATTTCGTATCCGCTTACTCTGAAATCTATCCACACTTTGCAACAAGTGGTTTAGAAAAATCTACACTTTGCACAATCTAATTTCTATAGTTTGTTAGACTCAAATACATAAATTTTAGAGATTTTTCGACATCAAGGCTCAAAATGCATGCTCAAAATAATAGAAGACGCAGAATAAAATCATAATAAGAAGTTGAGAATGATTTTTTATGTTCCTAGCATAATTAAAAATGTGACCGAGCCACATAGGAAGTGCAAATAAAGGATTAACGAGAAAATTGTCCAATTAGTCCTAAACCTATTATATAGATGCTAGTTCGCTAAAGCTTTTCAATTTTGTTAATTTAGTCATAAACTGTTAAATGAAATTCTAATGTCGTTCTTCTACCCACGTCAGCTATTTTCGGTAAAAATTGGCTAGAATGATTAAATTGAAATTTCACTCAAAGATTTTAGGCTAAATTGACAAAATTAGAAAATCTAGGATTGAATTGATAACCCTACAATAGAATTAAGACTAATTGAACAATATTCCCTAGGATAAATCACTCCATTATTTTCCCTTCTCTCATTAGTCCATTTAAATAAGTAAACAATATATAAAAACATATATATACATATAAATTAAAAGAAGGATATACTTGTATCTTACGGAAAAGAGAGATGCGATATCTTGCTTAAATGGTTTTCATTTAGTTAGTTGCTTGAAATTCGTCGATGTCAATCATCACGTTTGTCCACCAAAAGTCATAAAGTTAACTTTCACGTTTGCCCCACTAATTTAGCGCTTAGGTTACACTTAAGTTCCATTCTCACGAAAGGCGTTGCTTAATCATAATGCTCTGCTCGAGTCCGAACATGTCTTTAAATTATTGCTTTGCCTAAACTTGGTATTATTGACGTAATCGGACCAATGATTGTGCGCTCCACGTAGTAAAATGACATCAATGTATGTGAGATATAATCGTCTCTTATGCATGAGAGAAATGTTTTGGAGCGGTGCTAAAGTTTAAACAATAAATGCCAATTACTTCCCACTCTTCTTTTGCAAGTTATAATATATCATGGAATAAAGCTATTGGAAATCTCTAAACTTTATCGATTTGCGTAATGTCATTTCTATTTTTTTTTTTTTTTTTTTTGGCAGTCAAATTCTTGAACTATGGACCGAAGGGTTTGTTTCGTTCCCACTGGACATTTCATTAATGGAATGAATTTCTGTATATTTCAATGTGTATAATACTGATGATACAAAAACTTATTTATATGCTATTCTAGGTAATTATCTAAAGTAATAAAATATTACAATATCATAATCAAATCAATTATAATCAATATGAAATCAATTATAATCAATCAGGAAAAATAAATATCTCTAACATCCTAAGATAAATATCTCTAATATCCCCCCTCAAACTCAAAGTGAGATAGAAGAGATCAACTGGAGTTGAGTTTGGAGAAAAGATCTTAAAAATGCCCAAGTGGATGTGCCTTCGTGAAAACATCAGCCGTCTAATCAATTGAGGAGGTGGGAACAAGACGAAAATCGCCACGAAGCACATGAGAGCGTATGAAATGACAATCTATTTCAATATGTTTGGTACGCTCATGAAAAACATCATTATGAGCTATTTGGATGGCACTTCGATTATCACAATGAATGACCACTCCACCATTATGACGAACTCCCATGTCTTCTAGTAACCACCGCAATCATAATAATTCCGAAGTTGTATCGGCAAGGGCACGATATTCCACTTCCGTACTCGATCGAGCGATAGTAGTTTGTTTCTTACTCCGCCAGGAAATAAGGGACTTCCCTAAGAAAAAGCAATACCCTACAGTAGAGCAACGATCAAGAGGATCACTAGCCCAATCAGCATCAAAATAAGCTGTTAACTCTAAGGATGAGTTAGCAGAAAAGTGAAGACCATGAAATAAGGTACCCTTGTTATAGCGAAGAATCTGAAGAATAGCAGCAAAGTGAGTTGTCCGCGGTGCAGTCATGAGTTGACTCATAATGTGAACAACATAAGCGATGTCAGGGCGGATAACAGTGAGATAAACCAGACTGCCAACTAACTATCGATAAAGTGTAGGATTTGGAAAAGGAGTCCCATCTTTTTCACCAAATTTGGTATTATTCTCAATGGGAGCGGTAGTAGCCTTGTTATCAGTAAGTCCAGCTCGAGAAAGAAGATTAGTGGCATATTTTGCTTGAGAAAGATAATAGCAAGAGGAATCTAAAGCAACCTCCAATCCTAGAAAATAACTGAGTCGTCCAAGATCTTTCATTTCAAACTATTGACTCAAATACAACTGTAGTTTTGTAATGCCTTCGTGATCACCGCCAGTAATAACCATTTCATCCACATATAACAGTAGCAGAATACTCCCATGAGATGTTCGTTGAACAAATAGAGCGTTATCATAGGGACTGTATGCAAATCCAAGGCGTTCCATAGTAGAACTAAACTTGGAATACCATGCACAAGGAGCCTGTTTTAGTCCATATAATGCTCGACGTAGATGACACACTTTACCAAGAGTATGAGTATATCCAGGAGGTGGCTCCATATATACTTCTTCAGTGAGATCTCCATTAAGAAATGCATTTTTGACATCCATTTGAAATAGAGGCCATCGCTTACTAGCAGCGACAGCAAGAAGTCTACGAACAGAAGTAAGACGTACAACTGGAGCAAACGTCTCATTATAATCAATGCCATACTCCTAGGTAAAGGCTTTTGCTACTATTTTTCCATAACATTACCATTCATGGGAGTATGTAGAACCTGTTTATGGTGGTTTTGGGTTGAAAATTCTAAGAATTGTCTTCAAAAGTTCCACCTGCAGTCGACGGCATCGGTGGTTGTCGGTAGTCCTGTAGCACGGCGAAGCATGGTGGCCCGTGTGGCTTCTCTCCATGGTAAATGATGAATTTTCAAGGTGCTGCGACAATGGCGACCACCTTCTCAAACAAAACCTATTTCTGATACCATGAAAGAATATAGTGGAAAAATGAATTTTTGTATATTTTAGAGTGTATAATACTGATGATACAATAGCTTATTTATAGGTTGTTCTAGGCAACTATCTAAAGTAATAAAATATTACAATATCATAATCAAATCAATTATAATCAATCAGGGAAAATAAATATCTCTAACATCCTAAGATAAATATCTCTAACAATTAAAAAACAAAAAACAAACGAATATGCTTATGTTGCCGTTAAGTACCATGCCGGTCCCTGTGTGGCTGTCACATGGCTCTTTGGTATTGATGGCTCGAATCAGGAGGCTCTTCTTTAGCCTCCCATGGCTTTATCGATGATGCTACATCGACTTCCAACGGCTCTGTGGAGACTGTAGATGAGTAGAGGTTCTTTGTGTCCTTTTCTCTCGTCTTTTTTTGTTAGCCATATGCCATTTCCTACACAATTCTCTATCTGCAGTAGACAAACAAGCATTCCTCTCTTGTAAAATAGCTTAAATACGAGCCAAATGTTACCATGCGAATCCCTCTATCAGACTGGGGAGCACTGAACGGTAATGTTATGGAAAAACCTCATTCCTTCCTCTCCATATGTATTCAATAGAGTTTTAGCTAAAGAGGTTTTTCCCTTAGCAAATTGCAACATTAAACCGAATTCTATGTCCCAAGCTCCAACAGACCTTCTTATAGCCATCAGTTCTAGTAAGGAGTGCCTGATTGTTTTCCGAAAGCATCCTCAAAAAACAAATGTTGCCTATAATGAAGAGCAGCTGCTGAGCACGAGACACACCGATCAACTGTAGAAGCCTATAATTTTTAATCCTCTCAAAGATCTGCAACATGTTCAAGATTGCTAATCAAGCAATGAGACAAAACCCAAACCATTGTATGACATACAACCTTTAGCCTTCTTTCTCTAACCATGTGCTAAGCATCAATCTGGGTAAACAAGCAGATGCATTTCTAGAGAACATGTTGGAAATTGTGATCCATTTTCTCTAAAACTTTCTAGAAGCTTCAAGATTGATATTAGCTAGAAAAGTCAAGAAAAATCCTCAAAGAAAATGTAGAAGTCTCTAGAAGAACTACAATCTAGAATTACCTAGATGAAGTCTACATGGACAACATTCTATAGAAATCTAGAATGTTGTACTAAGGTGTGACTCATGCCTATAAATAGGCTTGTAGTTGATTCATTTGAGTGTGTGAGGTTTAGACCTCCACCGTGTTTGGAGGAGTAGAGTTAAGATGGTTTCTATGTCATGAAATACTCCTCCATTATATCAAAATATCTTGTACTATCCATTTTCATCAATTAGATAAATTATATCCCATGTTCTTTGTCCTTCAATTATCCTAGTTTATCCCTTGTCCATCCTCTACAAAATATACCATACACTTGCACATGTCACTAATCAAAAACTATCATCAATACCAAAACCATGCTTCCGCGCACATTTAAAATTTGGTAAAATTTTTGTTCCCGGGAACAAATTTCTATTTTTTTGTTCCTAAAAGTAGATTTGGAACAAAATCGAGAATAAAAAAAACAAAAGTTGATTTTTGTTCTGGGAACAAATTTAAGAATCAAAACCAACTCTTCTTCCATTTTCTCTTCTTTCTCTTCTCTTTTCTTCTTCTTCATCAACCACCATCCCACGCCACCGTTCGCCATTGTCAGCCATCGTACACCACCGTTCGCCACCGCTGCTGCCGATTGTCGGCAACCGATTCGGTGAGCTCGCCGGAGGCAAGCCCAGCCACCGGGGAGGCTCGGCCTCGCTTGGGCTAGGCAAGCCTCGTGATGCCTAGCCCCGTCGGTGGCCAGGCGAGCCTCGTCTAGCCCCGCCGAGGCCGAGGCTCCGCAGGGCTGGGCGAGCCTTGCCGGTGGCTAGGCGGGCCTCACCCAACCCTGCCGATGGTCAAGCATGCCTTGCCAAGCCCCGGCGAGGCCGGCCTGGCCACCGACGAGGCTCGGCTGACGAGGGCTAGCCTCGCCGAGGGCCGGTGACGCTCTGGTGAGGTCGCCGGCCCTTGGCGACTGGCCACAAGTAGGAGAAGAAGAATAGGAGAAAATGAAAAAAAAAAAAAAAAAAGGAAAATGTAAAAAAAAATTATTTAAAAATTAAAAGAAATTGATTTGGAATATAATCAATGCAATACCAAACGCAATTCTATTCCAAAATAAAAAAATTTGGGCGGTTACCAAACGGCTTAAAATGCTTAGAAATTGTTCTCGGGAACAAAATAAAAAGAATTATTTCGATCGTAACTGCTCCCAAGAACAGAATCGTTATCAAATGCGCCCTTAGACTAATGAAAGTTAATAGGACCCTTGCATTTCTCATGGGGGCCGACATTGTAGGGGCCGGGATACAACAAAGTAAAAAATGTTAGGGATTAATGATTGAAGTACAAGAAATTAAGGCTTAACCCCAAATCATCCCTTACAACCGCTCACCTTTGGACGACAAGTGTAATGCATGAAGAAACTTCATGCAAGAAGCAACCCTTTGTCTTCTCAATCCAACACTACCACCCCCCCCCCCCGGCCGCCCTTTCCCCCTTCTCTCTCTCCTCCCTCAGTCACCGAAATTGGCATGGGGATAACAAGTCATCATTGGCTTTCTATAATCATTAGTTGCATGGGAAATCTTAAAAAGCCAAGTTGACACTCTTAAGAAAAGCCATCTCTCTCTCTCTCTCTCTCTCTCTCTCTCTCTCTCTCTCTCATCCCCTCCGACACTCCCTCTTCCTCTCTCTCATTTCTCTTCTTCTCTCGCTTCTTGGCTCGATAGAAACGTTTCCCCTTGCCTCTGTAATTTTTCTCTCAGTCTCAAGCTTTAGAAGCTCAAGTTCTTGAAGAGCTAGCAAGGAGAAGGAGCAAGGAGGGTTGAGTAGTCACTAGATAAGGGAAATATTGGACTACTAGGCTAGGGAAAATCCTTTGGTTGCTAGGTGAGGTGCTGTTCGCACATTAACTAGTGGATCCTCCTCTCCTCTGATTCTGTTTTGGTTTGGCTTTGCTTGTGATGCATCTTTCGTGGGTTGCATGTTGAATTTGTGGTTAGTACAAGTGTAGAGACTTAGCAAGGAAGCTGTGGTGTGTTGTTTTGTCTGGTAGAGGGCTATGTTTGTTGTGAAAGTAGGCTTGCATGTTGATCTATGGAAGTTGATGGCTTGCGTGTGGATTATTGTGTTTGGTCAAGCTTGGGATGGAATTTTTGTGGTCGTTGCTCATGTAGATGCCTTGCATGTGTGCTTTGAGGCTCGAAATAGACTTACATGTGAGTTATGTGTTGGATATTTCAATAATATTTTGAAATATTTACAATAATAGCTTCGCTAAAAATTATGACCGCATTGAAAACCATCATTATTTTTAACGGTCACATAACGGTTTCTTAACTGTCATATAACGGCTTTTTAATCGTTTTGTAACATTTCATTTATTTCTCAAATAAATCCTTCATTATTTTATAACGGCTCTATTTTGTCTGAATATAAAAATAAAATCTCATAAGACAATCTAAAAAATATACACCGAATGAAACAGAGAATATTTTTTCTTGTAAAAATCTTTCCTTTCCTTTTCCTTACTGGGTTATACACAATGTTATTACTGTTCTTTCTAATATTCAATGCGGAATATAGAAGAATGTATGTTGTATCTTGGGATAGCCGTCAGAAGCCTATCGCACTGAGTTTCACACTCTGAGGGGTGGAATTATCCTTAAGGACAGTGCTTACACTTGCACACCTCAAACAAATTTATTTATTCTCTTTAGCTTCTTCTTCCAACAATTTTAAGGATAACTCACATGGAGCCTCAAGTTGATACTGCCACTGATGCCTCAATCTCCGCCAATCCAGTTGCACTACCACCACTACCACATATGTCCTATATGCCAAACCATTCCCCGACATATCGAAGATCGAAGTTTTTTATGGCAACAATTTCAAAAGGTGGCAAGAAAGGTTTTTCTCTATTCTAGATGTGCATGGCGTGGCTTTCGTGCTTACGAAGGCCGAACCAACTGATAACAAGCTGCAAGATCAATGGATACACGCTAATAAGGTATGTAGGCACACAATTATTAGTACTCTTTCTAATGAATTGTTTGATGTCTACTGTCTGTACAAGGAAGCGAAACAAATATAGGACTCCATGACTGCAAAGTACACTGCCGAAGATGTGGGCAGGCAAAAATTTGTAATCGGAAATTATTATCGGTGGCAAGAAAGGTTTTTCTCTATTCTAGATGTGCATGGCGTGGCTTTCGTGCTTACGAAGGCCGAACCAACTGATAACAAGCTGCGAGATCAATGGATACACGCTAATAAGGTATGTAGGCACACAATTATTAGTACTCTTTCTAATGAATTGTTTGATGTCTACTGTCCGTACAAGGAAGCGAAACAAATATGGGACTCCATGATTGCAAAGTACACTGCCGAAGATGTGAGCAGGCAAAAATTTATAATCGAAAATTATTATCGGTGGCAAGAAAGGTTTTTCTCTATTCTAGATGTGCATGGCGTGGCTTTCGTGCTTACGAAGGCCGAACCAACTAATAACAAGCTGCGAGATCAATGGATACACGCTAATAAGGTATGTAGGCACACAATTATTAGTACTCTTTCTAATGAATTGTTTGATGTCTACTGTCTATACAAGGAAGCGAAACAAATATAGGACTCCATGACTACAAAGTACACTGCCGAAGATGTGGGCAGGCAAAAATTTGTAATCAGAAATTATTATCGATGGGAAATGTTCGATGATAAGGAGATCAAGACACAAATCAATGAATATCACAAGCTAGTGGAGGACTTGAAGGCAGAAAACATCAAATTACAAGAAGAATTTATTGTGGGCCTACTGATTGAAAAGTTGCCTGAGTCTTGGAATAACTACAAGCCACAACTCAAGCACAAGGACAAGAATTGTCACTAGCTGATTTGTTTGTGCATATTATCATTGAGGATACAACTCGCAAGGAGATCAGAGCTGCCAAAGCTAAGGAAATTGCTACCAAGGCAAATCTCAACATCGCCAAAACAAGTATTATAACAAAAAACCTTATTACAAACCCAAGGTTGCTCACCCCCACATTCAAAAAGAAAGGCTCTTGCTTTGTTTGTGGAAAACCAGGTCATCATGCAGCACATTGCAGAAAGAGAATAATGGGAAATGACAATCCTGCTAAACCAAAAGTCAATTTGGTTAAAGCATATGACTCTAATGATATAATTTGTTGCAGTTATTTCCCAGGCCAACATTGTGGCGAATGTGAAAGAGTGGGTGGTAGACTCAAGTGCTACCAGGCATATTTGTGCAAACAAAAATGCCTTTTCCTCCTACACACCAGTAGGGAAAGGAGAAGAAATTATTTATCTTGGTGATTCAAGAATAGCTCAAGTTCTTAGGAAAGGAAACATTCTTCTCAAGCTCACATTTGGCAAGACTTTGACCCTGAATGATGTATTACATGTCCCTAATATAAGGGCAAACCTGGTCTTAGTAGCGCTTTTAGGAAAGGTTAGGGTGAAGGTGTCATTCGAATATGATAAGATTGTAATGACAAAAAATAACGTCTTTGTGGGAAAGGGTTATTGTAATCAAGGACTTTTTGTTCTTAACGTTTTCAATGTTATCAATGAATATGCTACTACTTTCGCTTACTTGGCTAAATCTGTTGATTTATGGCATGGTAGATTAGGTCGTGTTAGTATTTCTTATATTAAGAAAATGCAAAAACAAGGTTTAATTTATGGAATTAAAAACCCATGTTTTAATAAATGTATAATATGTGCTGAAACAAAATTAACAAAAAAGCCTTGTATTTCTGTAAATAGAGAATCTGATTCGTTGAGTTTAATTCATACTGATCTAGGAGATTTAAAACAAACTATGACTAGAGGAGGTAAAAAATATTACGTGACCTTCACCGATGATTATTCTAGATTTACTAAAGTTTATTTGCTTAGGCATAAAGATGAAGCTTTTGGTATGTTTCTTTTGAATAAAGTTGAGGTAGAAAATCAATTGAATAAAAGGATAAAAAGAATTAGATCGGATGAAGGTGGATAATATCTATTGCTTAACGAATTTTGCGAAAAGGAATGAATAATTCATGAAACTACGCCTCCTTATTCCCTTGAATCTAATGGCATAGCTGAAAGGAAAAAAATAGGACTTGGAAAGAGATGATGAATTCTATGCTTGTTAGTTCTAATGCTCCAAATAATTTATGGGGTGAAGCTATTTTATCTATATGTCACATCCAAAATAGAATGCCTCATAAGAAAACAGGTAAAACACCCTATGAATTATGGAAAGGTTATCGTCCTAATTTAAAATATTTGAAAGTGTGGGGGTGTCTTGCTAAGGTTATGCTTCCTAATTCTAAGAAAAGGAAAATAGGCTATAAATCATCCGATTGCATGTTTATTGGTTATGCTGAACATAGTGCTGCATATAGATTTCTTGTATTAAAAAGTGACGTGCTTGATAATAATACTATAGTTGAGACAAAAAATGCAGAATTTTTTTAGCATATTTTTCCATTAAGTGTTGATACTATTTCGCCTGCACCTCTTCATAAAAACATTTTCGAAAATTCAAATGATGAATTGAGAAGGAGCAAAAGAATAAGGAAAGAAACTTCTTTTGGGAATGATTTTTATACTTATCTTATTGATAATAATCTTTTGACTTATTCTGAAGCAATATCTTCCTTAGAAAGCAATTTTTGGAAAGAAGCTATAAAAATCGAGATTGATTCTATCTTACAAAATAAAACTTGGAAATTAGTTGATTTACCACCCAGTGCAAAACCCATTGGTTGTAAATAGATTTTTAAAAGAAAATATAATCCTGATGGTTCTATTGATAAATATAAAGCAAGATTAGTTGCAAAAGGTTTTAATCAAAAACAAAATGTTGATTATTTTGACACTTTTACTCCAGTTACAAGAATTTCATCAATTCGTGTTTTAATTGCTTTGGCTTCTATTTACAAACTTGTTGTTCACCAAATGGATGTTAAAATAGCCTTTTTAAATGGTGATTTGGAAGAGGAATTTTACATGGTGCAACCTGAGGGCTATATCTTTCCTAGCCAAGAAAACAAAGTTTGTAAAGTTGTTAAATCCTTATACGGCTTAAAGCAAGCGCCAAAACAATGGCATGAGAAATTTGATGATATTCTAGTTAATAATGGATTTTTCTCTATTGGAGTAGATAAATGTGTATACACAAAAACTGTTGATGACGTGCTTATTTTTGGTCCATGTATTGATGTTGTGAATGAAACAAAATGTTTTTTGACTTCTAAATTCGAAATGAAGAACATGGGAAAGCTAATATTATTTTGGGTGTTAGAATCATAAAGAGTGATAGTGGCCTAATGCTTACTCAAGCGCATTATGTGGAAAGGCTACTTAAAAACTATGATCATTTTGATGTCAAACCTGTGAATACTCCTTATGATTCTAATATCCATTTAGTGAAAAATAAAAGGGATGGTGTGGCTCAGTTTAAGTATGCTCAAATTATTGGGAGTTTAATGCATTTGATGAATTATACTCGACCTGATATAGCTTATGTTGTATGTAGTCTCAGCAAATATACACAAAATCCCAATTATGATCATTGGATTGCCTTGAGCAGATTAATGAAATATTTGAGAGGGACCATGAATTATGGTATTTTATATAGTGGATTTCCCGCTATATTAGAATGATACAATGATGCTAATTGGATTTCGGATTCAGATGAGACAAAATCCACTAGTGGATATATGTTCACCCTTGGTGAAGGTGCTGTAACTTGGAAGTCAGCCAAACAAACAATAATTGCTAAATCCACCATGGAGTCAGAGTTTGTGGCTTTAGAATTGGCTGGCAATGAGGTTGAGTGGTTAAGGAACCTCTTAGCGGATATTCCTTTGGGAATGAAACCGACACCTTTTGTGTCTATGCACTATGATTGCCAAGCGGCAATAGCCATTGCAAAGAATAGAACTTTCAAAGGTAAAAATAGATACATTCAATCGAGACATTATGTAATAAAGCAGCTGCTTAAAGATGGAATTATATCCATCGATTTTGTAAAGTTAGAAGTGAATTTGGCCAATCCTTTGACTAAACCTGTGGGAAGAAAATTAATATGCGACACAGCGAGGGGAATGGGACTTAAGCCAATTGAGGAAAAACAACAGTGATGGTAACCAACCTATGTGATTGGTGATCCCATGAATAGGTTCATATGGGTAATAACAAGTCACTTGTTGTTCTAGTGATGCACTATTAAAAAATTATTGTCCATCCTAAGATGAGAATAGTGCAAAACTGCAAGGAAAAAGAGGTTGAACTAAGCTCTTAATGAAATTCCATAGTCATTATTGATAGTGTATTAAGCTGTAGAATACACTTGATGGAATCACCTATATAAGTGTGGAGTGGGGCCACTACTATGAGAATTTTTGGTGAAAATCTCTAAAGCACTTATGAATAAAACCAAGCACACGCATGGCCTATTAGCGCAAAACCATGTTGAACAACAAAGTCTGTGGGAGTATAATGTGATTGATGAAAATTATAATTCACAAAAGAAATTTTTGGTTCATAATAGTTTCAAACTTTACCAATAATTTGGTGAATTATATTTCATTTTGTCAAGGGCTGGTTCATAGCCTAACAAGCACCAGTTCCGATGCATTACACTCCAATAACCCAGCATCATTATTAATTTTTTATTTTCAAAATCTTTTGAAATATGTGGGGGATTGTTGGATAATTCAATAATATTTTGAAACATTTACAATAATAGCATCGATAAAAGTTATGACCGCATTGAAGACCATCATTATTTTTAACGGTCACATAACGGTTTCTTAACAGTCATATAACGGCTCTTCAATCGTTTTGTAACGTTTCATTTATTTCTCAAATAAATCCTTCATTATTTTACAACGGCTCTATTTTGTCTGAATATAAAAATAAAATCTCATAAGACAATCTAAAAAATATACACTGAATGAAACAGAGAATATTCTTTCTTTTAAAAATCTTTCCTTTCCTTTTTCTTGCTGGGTTATACACAACGTCGTTACTGTTCCTTCTAATATCCAATGTGGAATATAGAATAAGGTCTATTATATCTTGAGAGGATAGCCATCAAAAGCCTACGCACCGAGTTTCACACTCCGAGGGGCGAAATTATCCTTAAGGACAATGCTTACGCTTGCACGCCTCATACCAATTTATTTATTCTCTTTAGCTTCTTCTTCCAACATTATGTACATAATAGATGCTGAATTTGCAAGTTTGTCATGGTTATTTATCAATTTTCCGAAACCGGGGTTTACCGGGTTCTCTGGCTTCTCGACTTTGTGTTGTTTAATATGTTGAGAATTAGGCAAGATTGTCTTCATGAAAGTTACTCTAGAGACCTTGAACTACAACATATATTTTTTGTGGAATTTTCTAGATTAGTATAGGCAGTGAAAATATGCTTTCTCTCTATGGTGATGGTCTACTAAGATGTGAAACCGGGGGACATTAGTGTGCTCTTTGATTTATCTGATAACTTCATGCTCTTTTCTCGAAAGTCATAGAGTATATCCCCTCACATATAACATACTAAAATTTGGTAGCAATTAGTTGAGTTTTGAGTATTGAAATGCCTTTTCCTCAGTGTGTAAGGGCTCTAGAAAATTTGACAGGTTTATAGGTTGAGTCTGTGAGTTACTACTCTTTGTATAATGAGAAATAGGTCTAGTGTTCCCAAAGAACACTAATTAATGTCCTCTCTACTACAAACTAAAATTTCATAATTCTTCGAAGTGATTTACTATGGTTTTGACTTTGTTATTTCTAATCGGGCAATTCTGCCTATTTTCTGCCTTGGTCCAATTTTGTGAATACTAATGGGAAATTGATTGAATCTTTTTGGTGACCTTTCGATGATCATGCGGGCACTTTATAAACTGATCTTTGGTGCATCTCTTTTAATGTGATGTGGTGTTGCTTGGATGAGGCAAGTTTAGTACCCACGCGGGTGATCTATTTGCTGAATAGATTTGCACTAAGATGTGCAATTGAATGAGGATTGGTTTCTGGCATGATCAAGAGATATTGAATGATGAGTTTGCGGATGTGGTGTGATTAATCCCAAGGTGTGGATGTGTGAATTGTGTGAAATGAACCAAGTGTAAGAGATTTCCATCGGCTTTGCGATACTGATGATGCCCTAGGGAGTGAGATGCTCATGCTGTGTGATCATGGATGCCTCAGCTTTGCGATACCGAGATGCCTCGGAGTAAGATGCTCCCATTGTGTGATTGGGATGCCTCAGCTATTTAATACTGAGATGCCTCGAAATGAGAGTCCCATGATGAGGATTCCATGGAAGTTCGATCGGCGATCTAGAAGTGACTCGAGGGGACCGGTTGGTGACTCGATGTAAGTCAACAGACCAAAATACCCATAATTCTTATAATGCCCCACCTAAAAGATGGACGACACGCTGGCACATGATTCCACTCCATCGCGCGGTCCACAGAAGCATAGCAATGTAAATAAACTATGAAGCTATTACCCTATGAAGCTAGAGCTCACACGAGCACATTCAACCAAACACCAACTGCCACACCGCTTGTATCTATTCTTCAGCGATTAGCTGGTGATCTGGAGCTTGAGTTCAGGCTCATGCCTCCCGCCACTAATGAAGTTAATGAATGCAGCCATTCGAGCCTCATGTAGCACCAAATTCCTCCAGCCGAGTGGCATTGAAGAACTTGAAGCTTGTGGACGTGGAACTTGAAGCTCACAACTAAACCAGGGAAAGAAGAGAGACAACGAACGATGGACTGAAGCTTGCAAGGAGCGAGTGAGCAGCAACGAGGATTGGGTGATGGTGATTTGCTTGAGCAGCGGGAAGAAAAGGAAAACGTGAAAGAAGAACCCTAATTGCTGGTGCACATTTTAAAATCAGTTTGTTGTCTCTGTTTACTAGAATAAAGCAGAACAACCATGATCTATGAATAGAAAGAAGGCGCACCAAGGATGCCCTCTTCATGTTTCGAAGTCGCTGGTTTCATAGCCGAATTTCCTCTTTATCATTCCGAATCTTCTCTTTAAAAGACTCCCAATTGCCGTGATAAGTACCACATTTGCCACTGAAAATATAATCAGATGTTATGTCGATCTGGCATTCATTTGGTATTTTTGAGCTTGATGCATCAAAAATCCCTTTAAAGTATATATTCCCATGAACTCTCAACAGCCGCAAAAACTCTAATTCGTGAATGCCCTCCATACTCAGCAGCCTCCAGCAGGAGTCAATATGTAACCTCTTCAAATTCTTCAAGTTTGACAAACCTTTTATCCTTCGTAATGAACCGCAGCCTTCCACAATAACTACTTCCAATGATTCCAATGGGGAAACAAAATCAATAACTTCTACCTTCCGACACCTCCCCATATGGAATTCTCGAAGCATCTTCAGGGAGCTTAGGAAAGGGAACTTTCCCCTCCAAGATTCAATCAACTCCGAAGGTCGTACCTCATTATACCTCAAGTCCTTCGGCAGAAAACGCCTGCTCGGGGCATATGAGATATCGAGAAATGGAACATCAAGTTGCTTGTACACCTTGTTTTCTCTCAATTTTTCCAGTGGAGGAGGCCCGCCGAAATGTACATGTTTCACTTGAGCATGGTAAAGCTTTAAAACTATCAAGTTTGACGGTAGTTGTTTGAGGGTTCGGAAATCCAGTCCAAATAGAGTAAGATCCTTCATCAGAGAAAGGGAACCCAACTCTGTAGTTGGTGCACGGATATTGAATAAGCAAAAGTGCAGCTTGTTTAGTTTAGATAACTTCCTAATCCACCTCAAGTCACCAATTGGAAGTACATTTGAATTGTGCAACCAGTTGGCACTGTCATCAGATAGGAACAATTCAACTAGATTAGTAAGGTTTGAGAGGTTTGGGACAGTCAGCAATGATTTAGATATCAGCCGTAGAGTGGTCAAACTTCTAGGAAACTCCGGCCACTCTTTTATACTATGACCATGCTCCAAGTTCAGTGTTTGGAGGTGAAGCATTTTGCTCATTGTACTAGGCATTTCCACAATTGGTGTATATGATACATTGGAAGATGACAGGCTTCGTAGTCTACCAATGGAATTTGGTAATCTTGTAATTCGCTTGCATGATATATCCAGCTTCGTCAATGACTCTAATTTTGAAATTGAGTCGGGGAGCTCCCTCAAGTTATCACATTTCCTAAGAGAGAGGTGTCGAAGATTCTGTAGCTCTCCAATTTGTTCAGGTAATTTTTCAAGTTTCAAACATGACTCAATACTCAAATCAGTCAGCCACCTCAAATTCCCAATAGAACAATCAATTTTCTTCAAAGATGGACAATGACAAATAGTCAACTTCTCTAAAACTAAGTATTTGCCAAAGGTTGGTGTCCCACGTATGGAGTAATTATATTGAAGATTGAGAACCTTCAATTTCGTTGCCCCCTACAAAAGCCAATGAAACATCAAGATAGACAATTAAATGTCTATACAAGAAATAGATATGGATTTAGGCTCCCAACTTGGGTCATATGTCATTCAATCCTCTCACTAACTAAGAAAATTAGACCAGCAGGGAAACTCACGAACCTTGATTAGGTAACTGATCTCATCTTCGTCGAGGTTAGAGGAATGAATATTCACCAGAACCACGTTTTCCAGAGCCAAATTGGATGGTAAATAACCTGTATCGACCCTAATGATCTCTTTCAACTTGGCAAGATAGCCCATGAAGCCACCTTCCCAAACTACGTTACTTAACCAAAGAAACTTGAGATGTGGGAATCGTCTAAGTTGCTCCGTCGTGATAGTTGTAGGATTGCTGAAGGACGTTTGCAAACAGAGTGCTTGAACGCTTTCCTTAATCTGCCAATGACATTGAGGAGCAGGAGCAGGAATTTGTCAATAATCCCACAATTTAATTCGTCGAAAGGAAGAAAAAATTCATCAATAAAGTAGCTCCCAATTCAGAAACATGATTAAACCCTCAATTACGAACATGGTAAGCAATTTTCTATTCAAATTTGGTCATACTTTACCTCTATTGACCTTAATGCGCAAATTATTTCGTCTCCATCCCACAACCTGGTACGCTCTTGTATAGCAATTGCCCTTCCAAGATCTCTAAACTGATCATGCATCCAAAATTGATCATTTTCTAAAACCTTTATCATGCACTTGTTAATAAGGACATGAATAGCATACTCTGCCTTAAACCCACAACTTTTCCATTGGTAGATCAGATTAGTCTTCTTCCAACAGATGAAAAAGCATGCAATATCGAGAAATATGTGTTGTTGATCCGGCTCCAAAGCATTATAGCTAATCCTCAGCTTTTCTAACACATCCCTATGAGGTGTTTCCCTTAGCTTCTCAAGTGTCTCTTCCCATATTATTTCCTCTTTTTGACCAAATAGCAATGAACCTATAGCTTCAAGAGCTAAAGGTAGTCCACCCATAGTTGAGACAATGCCTTTGGAAAAAGTGTAATAATTAGTAGGAGGAGAGTTGTCATGAAAGGCATGCCTACTAAAAAGCTGGAGTGCATCTATTTTGCTCAACCCCTCCATTTCATAATGCAAGATTTTACACTTAAATCCCCTGATTTTTAGAACGTTTTTGTCCCTAGTGGTAATAAGTATCCTTGTACCAGAATACAAAGATTTCACTTCAATTAGTTTTTGGATTTGCTTGTCCTCGACATCATCCAACACAATTAGCATCTTCTTGTTGGAAATTGTTTGTCCAATCATAGTGATCCCCTGATCCATGTTATCAATGTTAGGAGCTACTCCAGAGGTGGAGATATCGGACAATAATTTTCTTTGCAACTTGACCAACGAGCCATTGGCTTTCGCCGTTTCCTTCACATCTTCAAGAAAGCTGCAGTTTTTTCCAAAGCGAGGACATAATTGGTTGAAGATAATTTTGGCGAGTGTTGTTTTACCAATACCGCCCATACCATAGATTCCAATGAGCCGCACACCACCAGAGTGGATGTCTAATAAATTGTTTATGGCTGCTATTCGATCCTCCATTCCAACTAAATCTTTGGTCACTTGTCTTTGTCTTGTCATGAGCCTGATCACCACCTCCTTAACAATCGACTTGATAAGATCCCCATGGCTGCCACAAAGTTGAATAGTTTCAATTGAGAAAAGGCAACAAATTTGCATGTTCACCAATCATCTAATAAGCATCCGAATGGGAACGTGACCGAGTTTAGGATATATAAAGATTCAACATTACCTCCAAAGCTTCAGAACATGATGAATTACAAAGTTGAACATCCATCACAAGTTTAAGTTGAAGGAATAGAGGAAGAGATATGTTTGATCTTCATATCAAGTAGAAGAATCAAAATTTCTAGCAAAAAAACAAAGGTGGAAAAATCATAATATAAACGTTGATGAATTATTGTAATAGCAAATTACTCGCTTCTTTTGACGTGGAAAAGAACTTTGCAAAGGCAACAGTTCCTTAAGGTGCATTTGGTTGGACTTTTGGAAAAAGCCTTTGGGAAAATGCAAAGGAATTTAGGTTAAAAGAGTTTTGTAAAATACAAATTGCGTTTGGTAAACTGTAATCTAAAAGTCCACTGTAAAGTACTTTTGAGTAAAATAGTGTTTGGAAAATTTTACATTTATAAATGAGTTTTGTGATTAAAAAAAAATATATATATATAGTTGGTTGGCAAAGGGTAGGCAGCCACCAGCGATTGAAATCTAATGGCGGTGGCCGACATCTCAGGTTGAAGACCTTAGGCTATTGTCAGAGACCATCAATAAGAGCCGCCTAGGGTCGAGCGACCCCCGATGAGGGTCTTGTAAGGCTACCTAAGGTTGCGTGACCTCAGCGAGGGTCACCTGATCGCGCGCCACTAAGATCGTATTGTCAAATTCATCATCAAAACATCTTCTCCTCCATCTTCTTCTCTACCATCTCTCAATCTCTCTTCTTGAGGACCATGAAGAAGTAGAAGCCTGGTAGTCCAACGCCGGAGGGCCCGCCTCTCTTCGACCCCTTGTTCGAGGAGATCATGTCCATCCTCATCTTCCTCGACCAGGACGTGCTCAACTGCAAGTCCTCCCTCTCATCTGCCGCTCCTTCCATGCCATCGATCTCGCCACCGCAAGTCCCTCTGCCCCCTCCACATTAAGCACCTCCCCACTGCCCTCGCCTACTACCCTAAGGCCGCCAGCCTCGACCTCTCCCTTTGCCCCCGTGTCATCGACGCCTCCCTTGCTGTCGTCGCCACTGCCCACAAGGACTCCTTCTACTCCCTCGACCTCTCCAAGTGCAGCCAGGTTGTTGGGTTACGGTGCCCCAAACCTAGATCTGGGTCTCGATAGCTCAAATTTGGGTCCTCACTGTGACCCAGGGCAACCTAGATCTAAGTCGTGGCAACCTAGATCTGGGCCATTGCGACTCGCGAGGGGTTGCACGACCTAGATCGACAAGCCCTCACCATGGTCGCATGGCACGGCGACCCACAGAGGTCGCTTGACCCTCCGACAACGATTGCCTTTGTCACCGTGACCGCGCTAACATCTCTCGAGCCATCGTCAGCCCCTCATAGCTAGGTACAACCAAGCCGACCACGGGGAATGGGGAAGATGAACAGCGTCACAAACGAGGGTAAAAATGGAAAAATAAAAAGTTGGTGAGGACAGTTTCGGGAAAAAAAAGTTGCACAATATCAACTGGCATGCCTAGAAAGCTGAAAGCCCAAGGCAGCCTCCTACTTGCCTTGGGCTTTCAGCCTTCTAAATGCCCACTTTTCTTCAAGGGGATTTGCAATTTTTTTGCTAAACACCCAATATTTGGTCCAAGGGATTTTGGATGTCTAAAATCCCTTCCAAATGCTACTCCCAAACGCACCCTTAATAAACTTCTCTAGCATGCAATAAAAATCTTAAGACATACATGGATCAAATTAGCATAAAAAAGATTAAACAAAGCCAAATTTTTATACGGTAGAGATTAGGTGAAAAACAAAATAATAACAACGATGTTAGGTCAGAAAAAATTGGAAATCTCGTGATTTAAAACAATAAAAGAAGAATTTGAAACTTTTTGTTTAAATTATGGAAATTAGAGTCGGACTATAATTGATCAATTTTAATAAGAACTACGGCCTGATTGTACAAAATAATTTTCAAAATCATAGTTAGATTGTTACCCTGAATATTTCTCTAGCTCCCATCCCCTGGTGCCATCAACTTCCTTAAGAGCTTGCCGCCACGTCTCCACATCCTTGGATCTAAATTTCTTTTTCTGATCCTCAATCTTCTGCTTCAAATTCAATATGGCATTTCTATACAACGTGGTTTTCAGCTTTACATCATCAGGTTTCACATCATAGAAGATGGGTAATATGACCTTCTTCCTATCTTCTTTAGATTTAGAGGTGTTCTCCACCATCTTCGCAAGTTCGCGAAGGCACCAGGGACTTGAAGCATAATTTTTGGAGAAGATGGGTATGTAGAGCTTGCACAAGTCGATCGCTTGCAGAAGTTTGCCACTAATTCTTTCACCCGCTTGAAGCTCTTCGTCATCGATGAAAACACGAATCCCGGCATCTACCAAGGCATGATAGAGGCTGTTAGTGAATCCACGACGAGTATCAAGCCCTCTAAAACTCAAGAACACCTGGTACTCTCCTCCCAACGTATCATCAGTGCTCGTTCCTGCCTCTGAGTTCCCCATGGGGGCTCACTTCACACTTAGCAGGGCTTAGCAGGGTCTCTTTAATAGGCACTGTTTAAATAGCTTTCCATCTATCACATTCTACAGGGGATAGGCAATTTTGCACAAAGCCGAAGATGTTTTGCGGTTCTTACAAGTTGGGGACTTTAACGTCAATCATGACGAAGACTTTCGAGACTTATTGGGGACCATTTAAATATTATTTGTGGATGACTAATTCTACCAATCCCTTTAGGAAACTCATTCGTAAGATCCTTGTTGAAAAACATTACCTCTCACATATTTAAATGTATTCCCGTTTGCCATAAACAACACGCACGGGTAACTTCGCAGCAGTTGCATATAGTCAATAAAGTCCATAGCTTTACAATTAATGAGATGGAGGACAGTAATGGAGACGTACCTTTTCACACGCCCTTTAAATATTATTTGTGGATGACTAATTCTACCAATCCCTTTAGGAAACTCATTCGTAAGATCCTTGTTGAAAAAACATTACCTCTCACATATTTAAATGTATTCCCGTTTGCCATAAACAACACGCACGGGTAACTTCGCAGCAGTTGCATATAGTCAATAAAGTCCATAGCTTTACAATTAATACATATTTAATGTATTTCTTCTAAGTTTCTTCTTGGTGCTTTTCCCTTTGTGCTTTTGAACTTTTGGCTTAAATAAATCTGACTCTCAAACATTCAAATCATTTATGATTTCACACTATGAAATATATAATTGGGAAAATCTCAAATAAGGACCTGAAGTGGAGCCATTTTCTCAAAAAAGAACCCAAAATGGACACTGTCTCAAATAAGGACCCGGAGTGGCTAACTTACTCTCAATTAAGGACCTGAACTTCTAATCTTATTCACAACCGGGGGTACTTTTGTCAAAGAATATTGTTGTTTATTTTTTATCTCTCTTTCTTCTTTTTTCTTTCTTCATCTTTCTCACTCTTTACATCATCTCCATTATCAACCCCTCAATGACTATTTGTGTCATCTCGTTGTATGATCAAAATTGGGTTTTCTTTAACACGAGCCATTACAACGTAGTCTAACTCGTTCAAAATTTTAAATTTCGCACCTCAAAATGGTTTGTAGACAATTCCACGAAGCCGAAATGAGCTTTAAAAAATAAGTTCTTTTTATTCCAACATTCATTGCGAATTCTGATCTCAAAGCCATAATATGAATATGCTTTTGCTGAGACTCAACTTCTTGTCCAACTCCCAAACTATGCAACTAATCCCTTTGGCGACGTATTTCTCTCACCTCGAGAGTGCATCAAACTCCACTTATTCCGAGCCTTCCGCTAACCCAGCAATTGCAATTTTTTGTGTTGTTTTCGGTCCAGCTTGCCAACAACAGAGTAGTAATATCCAAGCATCGCTAGATCGTCTTATTTGACTAACTTATGCCTCTATTCAATTAACACTTGGTGATCAACAATTTCACGCCAAAGAACAATTTTGTTGTAGCTGGTGACTATTTCAACCTCGGCAAGAGTTTGCCTCATCAATTTCAAATTTGGGTTTGCCTCTCTTACGTAAATTCAATCTTTCAAAGATCCCCCTTCCCCTTTGCAATTCCAATGGCTCCTTTCAATAATCTCTAGTCTGGAGACACCCACTCACACTCTTGCCATTCTCATTGACACAGCTCTTCTCCTTAATCGATATCCCATCTTGAGATTGATCATTAGTCGTATTTGACATCATTAATTGTAAAAATTGTTGTACTTCGTTGCCCCATTGCCGCCATTGACAAGTCCTATTCGAGCTCTCGACCTCATCGACCACTGCCCCTAATAGAAAATCTAGCATCGTCGTCGTCAAATTGAGGTCAATCCAAGCTTTAGGTTGAGCACAAGCGAGCCAAGATTTGATGCATCTTGAGGAACTAAGGATTTTAGCATCCGAGAAGGTGACTAGTAGCAAATAACTCCAATCCGACTTCTTGTCACTAGGACCAACTACGTGATGACATGAAGTTCACGAGGTCGCTAGTAGGGGCCCTAATTATGGTGTTGAAGAAGGAGGCAATGTAGAGCAAAGGAGGAGGTGTGAGGAAGATGAAGAAAGAAAAAAAAAATGTTCTTGGACAAAACTACCCCAAGCTGTAAATAAGATTGAAAGTTTGGGTCCTTATTTGAGACAAAATTAGCCACTTTGGGTCCTTTTTTGAGAAAATGAACCCACTTCAGGTCCTTATTTGAAATTTTCCCTATATAATTTGATCTCTCTGCCTTAAAGATTTACCTTTAATCATAATTAATTACTTTCAACAAATATTCTCATAAAATGTGCCTTTATATTAAAAAGTAAATAATTGTGCAAATCTTTTACAACACTAACTTCCTAATTGACAACTATTGGAACTTGAACATGGTGTAGTTGATGTGGTTTGGACATCAAACTAAATCAAACTAAGTCGATGGCTTTATAAAAAAATAAGGTGGAGGACAATAATGAATGTGTACCTTTTCTATAGTTTCACATATTTAAAATCCCAATCCAATATTGTAAAATAACATTTTATCTATATAAATGCATAATAACAAAATATTTCCAAAGAATCACCTCTCATTTGAAATGGTCCACCTAAGCGCTACCCAAGCATATACTTACTACTTACTATGAAATATAATTCGATCTCTTCATCTTAAAGACTTACCTTTTATTATAATTAATTGCTTGTAACCACTCAAGTATTCTCATTAAATGTGCCTTTATATTAAATAGCTAATGATTGTGCAAATCTTTTTCAACACTTATTTCCTTTCTGATAACTACTGGAATGTGAGCATGATTGTTGACATCTAAATTTTTGTGGTTAGATTGTGCGTTTCTTAAAAAAAATTAGGGACCAAATTTGCCAATAACGCTATAATTCAATCCCTAAACACCTAGCTCACACGATTTTTGCATTCGTTCCTCACACTCGTGAATAGAGGCATGTTGATTTGAATACCTTGGGCCTGGCATCAAAACAATCTTGGACCGACGAAGATGACAGGCACTTTCGAGTCCCTCCAATCTCTGAAGAAATATTCAAGGCCACTCAACATTACTCGATTGATTTTCTCCTTCCAAGTTGATCCATTTTTGTGCGTACCATTAAACCTCAGCTAACCTCATCGCTTTAGCCTTACTGGGGACATGAAACTAAGTCAACATATGGGCCATCTAGTCAACAATCGACCAAGAGTTTCACCTGGGACCAGAGAGCGAGAGCGTGCGAAACAGAAAAGAAAAGAAAGCAGAGCAGAGGGCAGTCTTGGCAATAGGAGGAAATAGCAAGAGTAGGACCTGTTCAGACAGTTCATCTCGTTGCATATTGAAAGTGAATTATTAGGTGAACAGCCCGAGGATTGCGGGGAATGTTTATCATTTTTCTCGCCTGTTCCTCCGTTAATTTCGCGTACTGACCAATCATTGCTGCCATCAAAGTCAATTCGTTTTGAAACCCCCCTTCACAATAGTCGTTTTGACCCTGCACGGCCTGAACAATCGGCTCCTCTCGAATCTTTGGACTGAGCCATCGCTCAATGAGCTCATCGCTTCCCCACCTGTCCAGATAAATCCTCGCCTTCCATCGGCAGCGTGGTCGTTGCGTCACCCCGCGATTCATGGGTTACTCCTCCCTCTTGGCTGGTCTTCACCGCCCAAATTACCAGCGCTATATTAGGAAATCACGCGTTGATTTCAGAAAAAAGTAACGCAAACAAACTGTCCACCAAGACTAAATATAATAATAAAATAACATAATCGAAAGAATATAACAGAAAATTTATTATCGAAATTCATTCAAACCCGAGCTATGTTTCCGCACAGAGACACTTTGCAAATTTACAGGACTTTGAATAAAGTTGAAATACAGTGATAATCTTTTGTAAGATCAGAGCACAAATAGAGTTCTCAAAGAAAAAACTCACTCTTTTTTCTTTTCTCTCTATTTTCATTTTCAGTCCCTTGATGGCTAGCGTTTGACTATCACTAATGTAAAGTGTAGCTTTTAACCTAAAAGCAAAACTAATATAAAAGACAAAAAAAGCCCCTAAAAAAAACTCCCACTTGAAGAAAAATACCCCGATGCACCAAGCAACTCAGCATTCATCTACTTAAAAATCTAGTAATTGAAATTTGTGCCTCTGCGATAATCCTCATCAATTAAGATAAAATAATACAAATCGTAATGTTGACTCCTAAATTTTTCCTATTCATATTGGATTTGATTTTATAAAAAATTAGGAATTAATTTTTAACCCCTAAACAAAAATAGTTTTCACTAGAATTGCATAGATATAGACATATGAGCATTTACATTATGATGTATATAATTTATAAGAAAAATTTAAAAAATTTAAAAAATGGAAAGAATAAAAATAAAAAAATTAACTAATTGATTAAAAATTATTATTTAAAAAAGAAAGAAGAAGAAAAGAAAAAGTGGGATCGGACCAGGGTCAGGCCAGCCCAGCCCGACCCACTTTTCCTTTTCTTTTCCCCAAGCCCAGCTTCCTCCTTTATCTTCTTGCTCACGCGCTCCCACTCGCTCACGCTCTCACGCGTTCTGCAAAAAAGAAAAAGGAGGACGAGGGATGGAAGCAGAGGCGGGACGGGGAGTGAGGAGCGCGCCTTTTGGGTCGGGAGCAGGCCGGCAGGGCGACCTGGCGGTGGCTGAGGCGATGCGCGCTTGCCGGGCGTAGAGGGGGATTCTGGGGGCTCGGACAGAGGGAGATAGAGGGGATCCGACCGAGAGGGAGACCGAGAGTGAGAGAGCAGAAAATTCGCCACGGCTGAGCGCCGTTCGGCCATCCTCGACACAAACCGGCGTCCCCTAGCCGGTACCACCGAGCCTGGGGCCCCCATCTTTCACGGTGTCCGATTTTTGGTGAGTTGAGTTTCGGTTTCGATCCGCCGTTTTGCCGTGCTTCCCAGCTTGGCGAAACTGGGATGGCTGGCTATAGTTCGATTCGCATTGAGACCGGCTTCCAGCCGTCGTCGCCAAGCCGGGTAAGGCCCCCATGGTCGCGCGCTCCGGCGCCCCTTTTTTGTCCTTTCTGTACTGCTATGTTTTTGCCCTATTTCGGGCACGCCGGGCCGGAGCTCGCGGCCGTCCTGCTCACGCAAACTCCGGCCCCTTCGCCCTCGTGTTTTGATATTGTCAGTCTGGTGGGTCGTATGTCGAGGGGACTGTGCGAGTTTCAGTCCCGGCTAGGCCGGGAGCCCCTCGTTCAGTATCGCACGCCACCCGCTCGATGAAATGCCTCAACGAGATCTAATTTTTGTCTCCTCCTCTTTTTGCCGAAATCAAGTCGTCCGGACTGTTGTGTTCTATTGCTATGTCCCTGTGATGTTTGCCGTTA
Source organism: Eucalyptus marginata (assembly GCA_014182565.1). NCBI lineage: Eukaryota > Viridiplantae > Streptophyta > Magnoliopsida > Myrtales > Myrtaceae > Eucalyptus > Eucalyptus marginata. Next base: position 21,118,422 of record CM024591.1, read on the forward strand.
CGGGCACAGTCGTTTGGTCGCTTCACTGCCCCCACCACTGCGGTCGTTTACTTTGTTTTCTGTTTCGGCTTTGTGGCCGACGATAATGGAGGTTTGTTACTGTGTTTCGGCCATGCTGGCCGTCGCCAAGAGTCCACAGCCATTGGAGTTAGAGCACGGTCAGGCCGAGGGCGACAACGTCATCAGCTCACAGCCATTTAGAGAAGACGGTGGCAGCGGGAGGCTATGATGCACGGACACGTCCCACGTGCCTCCGTGTCGTGTCCGACCGTGTCGGACACGTCGACACACGCGTTGACCGCGGCGGTTTGTCGACACGCGTTGGAGGGTGGAGGCGAGTAGAGATGAGAATTTGAATTAAAAATAAAAATATTTATTTAATATTTAACGTGTCGGAACGTGTCGGGTTGTCGGTGACGTGTAACGTGTCGGTCGAGGTCAGGCAGGAGGTCATTAGGTTAGAAGGCTTAATTAGGTTTAAGTGGCATGGGCTTAAGTTAGTTTAGTGGTTTAGGTTCGTTTCTGTTTTCATGGGAGTAAAAAAGTCTATTGGTTTTGGGGTCAACGAGGATTTATTAAGTTCAGGTGTAGTTCTAGTTATATTTGGACCGGTGATTTTCGGATCTGATTTGTATTAGGGTGTGTTTGTTTCACGAAAACTTAATGATATAGGAAAATATTTTTTAGTAAAATATTTTATAGGAATACGGTTAGTTTTCCTTTGTTTAATAATATATAATTGAAAATCTTCTTCGATGCTTGGATATTATTGCAAAATGATTTCAATCTCGTTACTTTATTTCAAGCAAAAAAAAAAAATCAAATTTTTTAATTTTTTAGAAAAATTGAAATTTTAATTATTTTATTTCTCTTTTTTTTATTTTCTTTTTTCAAAAAATCGAATTTTAAATTTTCTCTAATAAAGAGACTGTGGATTCGCATTAAAGTGACCATTATCAAAACCTTAGAATATACTTACAGACAAACTCTTCTCGAGAAGATGCTCAACATTCGATCCATGTGATTGCACTCAATCCATAACTGGACTAGGCATTCAGATAGTCAAACAAATGCAAGAAAGCAGACCCTTATACAACTATTACCATATGGAGCTAGAGCTCGAGCTCATGCTTAAATATTCAAAGATAAATCACACAATTACATTCAACTAAACACCAACTTCCACCCCATTTTTACCTGTACTTCAGTAATTAGCTGGTGATCCGGAGCTCGAGTTCAAGCCCATGACTCTCGCCATTGATGGAGTTAATGAATCCACCAAATTCCCCCAGCTGAGCGGCACTGATGAAGAAAATGTGCACAAGAGTGAAAAGTGGCATTGAAGGACTTGAAGCTCATGGACATTGAACTTGAAGCTCGTGGACAATGAGCATCTAACTCATGGATAACGGAGGTTGGGAAAGGAGAGACGACAGCGAACGATAGACTTGAGTTTGCTGAGGAGCGAATGAGGATGAGCGACAGCGATTTGCTTGAGCAGCAGATCGACTTAACCACTTCATTCCGAAAATACAGTTGAGGCTCTTTTTTCCCTTTCTTTTTTCTTGTTCTTTTGCTGACTCTGTTTGGCTCTCTCTTTTCTCCTATTCATTTTGCTAACTGTCTTTCTCTTCCTTTTCTTCTCTTTATTTTCCTGGTTCTGCAGATAAGAAATAATAAGGTGAGTTGAGGCGAGGTCTCTTGGGCCTAAATTTCTCTTAAGAAAGGCCCTTTTGTTATAGATGGTGAAGGATGTAATAGCCCCAACCTCACCACCGAAGTGGACGCGCGCGCGCGCAAAGCATATGGAGATTCCCAGTGAGATGGGGAATTTTAATAAGATTGTCCTTGTTGTTTTAGAATCAGTTCATTGTCTCTTCATAAGAATAAAGCAGAAATAGAAAGCAAGTAAAGCAAAAGAAACGGCGATGATCTATGAATAGAAAGATGGTGTACCGTTTTCTGTAGAGAATCCCCTTTTTCTTTCAGAGTCCCCTGTTTCAATTTCAAAGTCCGTCCCTTACTCTGATCTATTCAGAATCTTCTCTCAGTAAGACTCCCATACTGAGAAAATTATACTACAAATCCATCAAATTATGTCCTTCATTGAATGAGAAAATTAGAGCAAGAGAGAAAGTCACGTACCTTGATTAGGTAACTGATCTCATCTTTGCTGAGGTCAGAGGAACGAATATTCATCACAACCACGTTTTCTAGACCCAAATTGGTTTGCGAATCAAGTTCTCCAGAATAACCTGTTTTGCCCATCAAAATGATCCATTTCAACTTGGGAAGACAGCCCGTGAAGTCACCTTCACAGACTACGTCACTCAACCAAAGAAACTTGAGACGTGGGAACCGCCTAAGTTGCTCTGCTGTGATAGTTGTAGGATTGCTAGAGGTCGTTCGCAAACAGAGTGCTTGGACGCTTTCCTTCATCTGCTAATGACATTGAGGAGCAGGAGCAGGAATTTGTCAATAATCCCACAATTTAATTTGTCCAAGGGAAGAAAAAAAATTGAACAGTAAAGTAGCTCCCAATTCAAAAACATGATTAAATCCTCAATTAAGAACATGGTAAGCAATTTTCTATTCGAATTTGGTCATACTTCACCTCTATTGATCTTAATTCGCAAATTATGTCATCTTCATTCCACAACCTGGTACGGTCTTGTATAGCAATTGCCCTTCCAAGATCTCTATATTGATCATGCATCCAAATTTCATCTTTTTCTGAAACCTTTATCATGCACCTATTAATAAGGACATGAATAGCATACTCCGCCTTAAACCCACAATATTTCCACTGGTATATTAGATCAGCCTTTTTCCAACCGACGAAAAAGCATGCAACATCGAGAAATATGTGTTATTGATCCGGCTCTAAGGCATCATAACTAATCCTTAGCTTTCCCAACACATCCCTATGAGGTGTTTCCCTTAGCTTCTCTAGCATCTCTTCCCATATTGTTTCCTCTTTCTCACCAAAAAGCAATGAACCTATAGCTGTAAGAGCTAAAGGTAGTCCACCCGTAGTTGAGACAATGCCTTTGGAAAGAGTGTAATAATTGGTAGGAGGAGAGCTATCATCAAAGGCATGCCTACTAAAAAGTTGGAGTGCATCTTTTTTGTTCAACCCTTCCATTTCGTAACACGAGATTTTATACTTAAATCCCCTGATTTTTAGAACACTTTTGTCCCTAGTGGTAACAAGTATCCTAGTACCAGAACACAAAGAGTTCGCTTCAATTAGTTTTTGGATTTGGTTGTCCTCATCGACGTCATCCAATACAATTAGCACCTTCTTGTTGTAAATTGTTTGTCCAATCATAGTGATCCCCTGATCCAAGTTATCAATGTTAAGATCCAATCCAGAATTGGAGATATCAGACAATAATTTTCTTTGCAACTTGACCAATGAGCCCTTGGCTTTTGCCATTTCCCTCACGTCTTCAAGAAAGCTGCAGTTTTTCCCAAAGCGAGGACATAGTTGGTTGAAGATAATTTTGGCAAGTGTTGTTTTACCGATGCCACCCATCCCGTAAATTCCAATGAGCCGAATGCCACCGGAATCGATGTCTAATAAATTATTTATGACTGTTATTCGATCCTCCATTCCAACTAAATCTTTGGTCACTTGTCTTTGTCTTGTCTTGAGCCTGGTCACCACCTCCTTAACAATGGACTTTATAAGATCCCCATGGCTGCCACAAAGTTGAACAGTTTGAATTGAAAAAGGCAACAAATTTGCATGTTGACCAACTATCTACTAAGAAACCAAGTGGGAGCACGACCAAGTTTAGGATATATACAAATTCAACATTACCCCCAAAAGCTTCGGGAACATGATGAGTTACAAACTTCAACATCCATTACAAGTTTAAGTTAAAGGAATAGAACAAGAGATATGTTGGATCTTTCTATCAAGTAGGAGAATCAAAATAGCTGGCAAAACAAAAAGTGGAAGAATAAAAATATAAACGTTCGATAAACTATTGTGAGAGCAAATTTGCTCACTTCTTTCGACGTGGAAAAGAACTTTGTGAAGGCAAAGTTCCTAATCAAAGCCAAATTAGTATGCAATAAAAATCTTAAGACATACATGGATCAAATTAGTATAAAGAAAGAAGCAAGGCCAAAATTTTATATGAGGAATATTAGGTGAAAAACAAAATCATAACAACCCCATTACGTCAGAAAATTTTTGAAATCTCATGACTTAAAACAACAAAATAAAATTTTGAAACTTTTTGTTTAAATTTAGGGAAATTAGAGTCGGACAATAATTGGTGAATTTTTATGAGAACCATGGCTTGATTGTACAAAATAATTTTCAAAATCATGGTTAGATTGTTACCCCGAATATTTCTCTAGTTCCCATCCCTTGGTGCCGCCAACTTCTTTAAGAGCTTGGCACCACGTCTCTACATCCTTGGAGCTGAACTTCTTCTGATCCTCCATCTCTTGCTTTAATTTCAATATGGCCTTTCCATACAACATGGTTTTCAGCTTCACGTCATATGGATTCACATCATAGAAGATGGGCAATATGACCTTCTCATCTTCTTTAGATTTAGAGGTGTTCTCCACCATCTTCGCAAGCTCACGGAGGCACCAATGACTTGAAGCGTAGTTTTTGGAAAAAATTAGGTATGTAGAGCTTGGAATCGTTGATTGCTTGTAGAAGGTTGTCACTAATTCTTTCACCCGGTCGAAGCTCTTCGTCATCGATGAAAACACGAATCCCGGCATCTACTAAGGCATGATAGAGGCTGCTGGTGAACCCACGACGAGTATCTAGCCCTCTAAAACTCAGGAACACCTGAAACTCGCTTCCTGTAATATTGCTGGTGCTTGAGCCTATCTCTGAGCTCGCCATAGGAACTCAATTCGCAAACGCCGCCGACCCTGTTGAAATACTTCACGGCAATTTCGGATAAAGCCTTGCGGCTCTTGATTGCAATTAGAGGGCTTTCAATCGGACTTTTTGGCAACAATAATAATACATTCAGTGATGGGAAGAGCTTTTATTACATTATTAATGTGAAAAGTTTCTCCACCAGATCATCCTCCCTCAAAAATTTACAAAAGGAGAACCCGTGCATTACATTAGAAAAAGGAAAAATGGATATTTAATTATATGATATAAACGATGAAGCCCGATGCCACTTTCGTTAGTTAGAGATACCATTTTGGAGGTTTGTATTGCGTGGCTCACGGAGTTTAATTGAAAATTTCACGGACAAAAACTCTTAATTCCATTCGACACAAAAAACATGTCAAGGCAACTTCGCAGCAGGTGCAACTTCCAATTCATAGTTACTAAAGTCGATGGCTTTATAAAAAAATAAGGTGGAGGACAATCATGAATGTGTACCTTTTCTATAGTTTCACATATTTAAAATCCCAATCAATATTGTAAAATAACAATTTATCTATATAAATGCATAATAACAAAATATTTCCAAAGAATCACCTCTCATATGAAAAAATGCTCCACCTAAGCGCTACCAAGCATATACTTACTACTTACTATGAAATATTTAATTTGATCTCTTCATCTTAAAGACTTACCTTTTGTTATAATTAATTGCCTGTAACACCTCAAGTATTCTCGTTAAATGTGCCTTTCTATTAAATAGCAAATGATTGTGCAAATCTTTTTTAACACTTATTTCCTTACTGATAACTACTAGAATGTGAGCCTAGTTGTTGACATCTAAATTTTTGTGGTTAGATTGTGCGTTTCTTAAAAAAAAAAAATTAGGGACCAAATTTGCCAATGACGCTATAATTCAATCCCTAACCAAGAACACCTAGCCTGCACGATTTTTGCATTCATTCCTCACATTTGTGATTAGAGGCATGTTGATTTCGATACCTTGGGCCCGGCATCAAAACAATCTTGGACCAACGAAGATAACAGGCACTTTCGAGTCCCTCCAATCTCTGAAGAAATATTCAAGGCCACTCAACATTACTCGATTGATTTTCTCCTTCTAAGTTGATCCATTTTTGTGCGTACCATTAAACCTCAGCTAACCTCATCGCTTTAGCCTTACTGGGGACATGAAACTAAGTCAACAGATGGGCCATCTAGTCAACAATCGACCAAGAGTTTCACCTGGGACCAGAGAGCGAGAGCGTGCGAAACAGAAAAGAAAAGAAAGCAGAGCAGAGGGCAGTCTTGGCAATAAGAGGAAATAGCAAGAGTAGGACCTGTTCACTGTGTTCAGACGGTTTATCTCGCTGCATATTGAAAGTGAATTATTAGGTGAACAGCCCGAGGATTGCGGGGAATGTTTATCATTTTCTCGCCTGTTCCTCCGTTAATCTCACGTACTAACCAATCATTGCTGCCATCAAAGTCAATTCGTTTATAAACCCCCCTTCACAATAGTCGTTTTGACCCTGCACGGCCTGAACAATCGTCTCCTCTCGAATCTTTGGACTGAGCCATCGCTCGATGAGCTCATCGCTTCCCCACCTGTCCAGATAAATCCTCGCCTTCCATCAGCAGCGTGGTCGTTGCGTCACCCCGCGATTCATGGGTTACTCCTCCCTCTTGGCTGGTCTTCGCCGCCCAAATTACTAGCACTATGTTAGGAAATCACGCGTTGATTTCAGAAAATAAGTAATGCAAACAAACTGTCCATCAATACGAAATATAATAATAAAATAACATAATCGAAAGAATACAACATAAAATTGAATAAAGTTGAAATATGATCTTTCGCACAGAGACACTCTGCAAATCTACTGGACTTTGAAGAAAGTTGAAATACATAATCTTTTGTACAAAAATAGAGTCTCAAAGAAAAAAACTCATTTTTTTTTTTTCTCTTTTTTTCTTTTCTCTATTTTCTTTTTCAGCCCCTTGATGGCTAGGGTTTGACTATCGCTAATGTAAAGTGTAGCTTTTAACCTAAAAGCAAAACTAATATAAAAGACAAAAAAAAAAAACCCCTAGAAAAATTTGGCTTCACTTGTCAACAATCTACCACTTGAAGAAAAATACACCAATGCACCAAGCAACTTAGCATTCATCTACTTAAAAATCTAGTAATTGAAATTTGTACCTCTGCGACAATCCTCATCAATTAAGATAAAATAGTACAAATCGTAATGTTGACTCCTAAATTTTTCCTGTTCATATAAGATTTAATTGTATAGAAAATTAAGAATTAATTTTTAACCCCTAAACAAAAATAGTTTTCACTAGAATTGCATAGTATATAGACATTATGAGCATTTACTTTACAATGTATATAATTTATAAGAAAAATTTAAAAAAAAAATGGAAAAAAATAAAAAAAATAACTAATTGATTAAAAAAATTATTATTTAAAAAAGAAAGAAGAAGAAAAGAAAAAGTGAGATCGGGCCAGGGTCAGGCCGGCCCAGCCTTCGTTCCCTTTCTTTTCTACCTATTCTTTTTGCCTAGGCCCAGCTCGGCCCACTTTTCCTTTTCTTTTCCCCAAGCCCAGCCTCTTCCTTCATCTTCTCCCTCACGCACCCCCACTCGCTCACGCTCTCACGCGTTCTGCAAAAAATAAAAAGGAGGACGAAGGACGGCAGCAAAGGCGGGACGGGGAGTGAGGAGGGCGCCTTTTGTGTCGAGGGCAGGCCGGCACGGCGAGCTGGCGGTGGCAGAGGCGATCTGCGCTTGCCGAACGTAGAGAGGGGATTCTGGGGGCTCGGGCAGAGGGAGAAATGGACGGAGAGAGAAACGGGGAGATAGAGGGGATCCGGCCGAGAGGGAGACCGAGAGTGAGAGAGCAGAAAATTCGGTGGATTTGGTGGAGACATTATAGACATCTTCTGTGTGACAGGTTGTATCCTTTGGAATAAAGGTTCCTAGATTTGCAAACTCTTACCATCGATGCAAGTTCCTTCGTGTTGTTTTATGTTTTTAAGTTTTCAACATCACGAGTGGCAAACTTAGGCTAGCCAGACATTGATGAGGGAGCCTCTCTATATGGAGATTGAAGTTGCTACCGTCGGATAATCCCTGGTGTCAAATGTTCTACATTGTTGTGCCTGAACCATGATTCAGGCATCAGAGCAGTGCGAAACGAAGATGGATATTTCTCTGGGGATACATGGGGAGAAGTTTATACTCGGTGTCTTGTCCTCATCTTGGATCAATTATAATTTTTGTGCTTCTTGAGGATGTTTCTTAAATTATTGACATCCCTTCAATCCTTTTTTCCTTTCGAAGGTTCTCTTATTGTGCTATATGCTGTCTTGCGATGCTAAAACGGTTGGATTCGATAAATGTGGAGAATGCTGTCAGATATATAGTGAGTTGCAAAACTCTGGATGGCGGGTTTGGTTGCAATCCCGGTGCAGGGTCTCACCTGAAATGATACCATCGCAAACAGCCTTCGCTTCCATCTTGATGGTTAATCACTGTGTGCACCACTGATGTCTATCTAAGATATCCTAAGACAACGCACTAATGTCCTTGCTCTCTTTACTAATCTAGCTGGTAGTAGTTAACAGTTGGAGAAAACCATCTGCTCTATCTATATCTACAAGGAACTATGTGTCACCAAAATGCCAACTAAAAGATTCCAGATCTCGCCGGACTATCACAAAAGGTAAAGAAACTTCAGAGTTGCTACGATCTTCACAAGACAATGATCTCCTTTGGATCGGTAAGACTATAGTCTCATATAAATTGAATACAGTATAATCTTGGCGATATATTTTGAGAATGTAAACTCGACCTCAAGGCATACTTATTGAATTTCGTAAATCATCAGTTTTGAATAACTTTTCTTTCCAATTCCCAGGATCCTACAATGTGCAGTTCTAGAAGTCTATATTCGGGGACACAGCAGGTCCACAATTGATTGCAAGTATTCCAATCTGAAAAACCTCCGGACTTAGTAAAGTAGTAATCAGGAGATTAATAGAACCGCTTAAATCCTAGAATGCCTTGCTATCTGAGCAAGTAAGCACACTTCAAATGCGTGAAACCCGCAATGAGCAACAATCGAAAAATACATTCTCATAAGCAGCCACGAAGGGCCTCAATGAATTGCCGTTCTTTCCTCTCCTAGCTAAGCAATAACGAAAGTTTCTCCAGTCCACTGTCCTACCCTTGAATAATATAGAGCAAATCTAGCAACCCAACCAAATCTAGCAAGTATGTCATAACCTCATGCTGAGCTCTTTAGCTGGTTTCTAATTTCTGATTGGTTTCTGATTGCTTAAATACATGGGGTCTTCTAATTGTGCTCCAATGAACACATCCAAAGGATAAAATCGAGTCAGCCACAGTTTTAAGACATTCCTTAGGACTCATCTTAAACGTGTGAAAGTAGGGAGGAATTGATGATTTCCAGTAGAGAATTAGGCATAAAACAATGAAGCACCAAACAACTAAATTAAGAAGCACAAGAGCCTCACCAAGCACCTTGCCACAAGTTACTCACTTTTCTCTCTTCTTTCAATTCAAATAAGAAGATATTTGCAAAACGGAGAACTGGAACGTGGGAGTAATCCTGAAGTGACAAGATTTGGTGTTCCTGCTTCAATAGATGACAAAGCCGTGTGTATTTTGTCTAGCCAATTGTCTAGTCGGCCACATAGCAAATTTGACATGCGGAATGCCCAACCATATGCAGCAGACCTCAAATTACCAATGGAAACCACAACTGCCCAAAATTTGAAAAAAGAAAAAAATGGATATCCCATTTTAATTCTGCATGATGAACCAAGAAGAGAAGCACTGTTTGCTTCATTTTCAATCATCAAGAGCTCCTCACAGGTGATAAACAGACAGTGGACACTCATTAAAGCGATGATTATCCAAACCTTAGAATATACTTATAGATAAACTCTTCACAAGAAGATGCACAACATCCTCTGCACATGATTACACTCAATCGAGCAGTCCACAAAAGCATAGCAACATAACTAGACTAGGCATTCAAACAGTCAGACAAATGCAATAAAGCAGACCCTTATACAACTATTATCATACGAAGCTCGAGCTCATGCTCTACGCAAAGATCAATCACACTATTACATTCAACTAAACACCAACTGCTACTCTGACCAAAAAAAAAAAAAAACACCAACTGCCACACCATTCTTACCTGTTATTCAGCCATTAGCTAGTGATCCAGAGCTTGAGTTCAAGCCAATGACTCCCGCCACTGATGAAGTTAATGAATGCACTAATTTCCTCCAGCTGTGCGGCACTGAAGAAGAAAATGTGCACGAGAGTGAAAAGTGGCATTGGAGAAGGACTTGAAGCTCACGGACGACGGAACCTGGGAAAAGAGAGACGACAGCGAACGACAGACTTAAGCTTGCAAGGAGCGAACAAGGATTGGGCGTGGAGTCACTGTGGAGCGAGCGACAACGATTTGCTTGAGCAGCGGGAGAAAGGAAGAAGAACAATCCCAATTCGATTCGCAATTTGAGACCGACTTAGCTACCTCGATCCTAAAATCCACTTCAGGCAATTTTTCCCCTCTTTCTTTTTTTCTGTTCTTTTGCCGACTGTCTTGCTCTCTCTCTTCTTTTGTTCATTTTCCTGGTTCTGCACAAGGAAATAATAGGGTGAAACAAACGCACCCAAGCTTTTTTTTGAAGTTTTCTCCTCTTTCTTATTCCTTGTTGTTTTGCCGACTCTGTCTTTCTCTTCCTTTTCTTCTCTTTATTTTCCTGATTCTGCAGAAGGAAATAATAAAGTGAGTTGAGGTCTCTTGCGCCTAAATTTCTCTTAAGAAAGGCCCCTTCATTGTGGATGGTGAGGGATGTAAGATACCCAACGTCGCCACCGAAGTGGACACCACAGCATATGGAGATTCCCAATAAGATGGGGAATTTTAATAAGATTTTTCTTGGTTGCGCGTTTTAGAATCAGTTCATTGTCTCTATTCACTAGACTAAAGTAGAAATAGAAAGCAAGCAAAGTAGAAGAAAAAAAGTATGATCTATGAATGGAAAGAAGGCGCACCATTTTCTGCAGAGAATCCCCTGTTTCTGTTTGAGAGTCCGCTGTTTCAGTTTCAGAGCGCCACGCTTGTTTTGCTCCATTCAGAATCTTCTCTCTGTAAGACTTCCAAGTGTCACACTTGAAACCGCCTTTAGTACGACAGTCGGGTAACTCCCTGCTACCTATTATGAGTATCCAGCAATTATCTGGTATTTTTGAGCTTGATGGATCAAGAATCCTTCCCACTGATCTGCAGTTTTGAATATCCAACCTAAGCAAAAACTCTAATTCATCAAGGCCCTCGACAACCTTCAGGCTCGGGCACTGGTCAATCTTTAACCGCTTCAAGTTCTTCGAGTTTGACAAACCGCCTAAGCTTTTTAACGAAAAGCACTCTTCTACATAAAATTCTTCCAATGATTCGAATGCAGTAACAAATTGAATATCCTGTACCTCGAGGAACCCTGACAGAACAAATTTTACAAGCGCCTTTTGGGAGCTTGGGAAAAGTATCGCTCCCCTCCAATGATCAATCAACTCGGGAGCTTGTAGTCCATTGCACCCCGGCTCCTCCGACTGACAAACCAAACTCCCGGAAGATATGCAGTCCTGAATACGTGATCTTTCTGACGATTCTAAGACATCGAGAGATTGAACATCAAGTTGCTCGGACACCTTGTTTTCTTTCGATTTTCCCAAACTTGTTGGAAGGGATGGAGTCTCCTTTTCCGATGGAGGAAGCCCATCGAGGTGTACTTGTTTCCCTCCAGTTTCGTAGAGCTCTAAAACTATCAAATTTGACGAGAGGTGTTTGAAAGTTGGCAAGTCTAGTCCGTATAGAGTAAGTTCTTTCAGCAGAGAAAGGGAACCTAACTCTATAGTAGGTGCGCGGACATTTGGAAAGCAGACGTGCAACTTGCTCAATTTGGTTAAACTCCCAATCCACCCCAAGTCGCCGGCTTGGAATTCATTTGATGGGTCTCTATATTGATATCTAAGTCTATTAGATAGGAGCAATTCAACTAGGTTAGTAAGGTATGAGAGGTTAGGGACAGTTTGCAGGGAAAAAGATCTAAGCCGTAAAGTGGTCAAACTTATGGGGAGCTTTGGCAACTCTTTTATCTCATTACAACAATCCATGTCCAGTGTTTGGAGTTGACGACACTTGCTCATTGTACTGGGCATTTCCGCAATTGGGGTGCATGATACATTGAGAGATGACAAGTTTGGTAGTTCACCAATGGTATCCGGTAATTTCATAATTTTTGTGTATGATACATCCAGCTCCGTTAATGACTTTATTTTCAAAACTGAGGCGGGGAGTTCAATCAAGCTAGAACAATGCTCAAGACAGAGGCACTGCAAATTTTGTAACTCTCCAATTTGTTCAGGCAATTTTTCAATTGACTCACAAAACCGAAAAGTCAAGTCAGTTAGCCACCTAAGTCTCCGAATAGAACAATCAATTTCCATTAAAGAGTCAAATGAACTAATAGTCAACTTCTTTAAATTTGAGTACCCGGGAAAGGTTGGTGCCTTACTTATCGACTTATTAAAGTAAATAACGAGAACCTTCAATTTCCTTGCCCCCTACAAAAGTCAATAAAACAATAGGACAGACAAGAAATAAATATGGATTTAAGCTACCAATGAGAAAATTAGATAATAAACCCGTCAAATTCTGTCCTTCATAGAATGAGAAAATTAGACTAAGAGGGAAACTGGCATACCTTGACTAGGCACTCGAACGCCTCTTTTGTGATATCCATCCCAAAAAGAATCACCACGACCACGTTTTCTAGATGCGACAAAGCGGTTGCCTCCAAACATTTACTAGGACCATGATCAAAACTTGTAGGCATCCCAGACAAACAGATCCATCTCAACTCAGAAAGACAGCCCAAAAAGTCACCTTGGCTGGGTACGTCATCCCACGAAAGAAACCGTAAATGTGGGAACCGCTTAATTTGCTCCGAAGTGACAGTCATACCATCTACCCACAAACGGAGTGCTTGAACGCTTCCATTGATCTGCCAATGACATTGAGGAGGAGAAGCAGGAATTTGTCAATATCCCACTATTTTATTTCATAGAAGAGAAGAAAAAACGAAATAGGAGAGTATCTTCCAATTCAAAAACATGAATCTCAATTAAGAAGAGGATAAGCAATTTTCTATTCAAATTTGGCCATACTTTACCTCTGTTGATCCTAATTTGCGTTTGATGTCATTGTTATCCCATAACCTGGTATTCTCTTCTTTAGCAATTTTCCTTCCAAGGTCTCTCATTTGATCATGCATCCAAAATCTATCATCTGCTTGAACCTTTATCATGCACCTCTGACTAAGGACTTGGATGGCAAGCTGTGGGCAAAACTTACAATCTTCCCACATGTACATTGGATTTGTCTTATTCTCACCAATGAAAATGCATGCAACATCAAGAAATATCTGTTGTTGCTCCGGATTTAAGGCATCATAGCTAATCTTTAGCTTTCCCAAGACATCTTGATGAGGTGTTTCCCTTAGCTTCTCTAGCGTCTCTTTCCATATTCCTTTATCCTCTTTAAAATAAGAAAGCATTGAACCTATTACTTCAAGAGCTAAAGGTAGTCCATCTGTAGTAGAGACAATCGCTTTTGAAAGAGTGGAGTAATTGGGCAAAGGAGAGTTGTCATTGAAGGCATGCCTACTAAAAAGTTTAAGTGCGTATTCGTCGCTCAACCGCATCATTTCATGTTCCTTGAATTTGTACTTAAATCCCCTGATATTCAAAACGCTGTTGTCCCTAGTAGTAACAAGTACTCTAGTACCAGGATGCAAAGATTTCTTTCCGATTAGGTTTTGGATCTGCTTGGCCTCATCAACATCATCCAATACAATTAGCATCTTCTTGTTGCAAATTGTTTCTTCAATCATATTGATCCCACGATCAATGTCAGTAATGTCAGGAGCCGCTCCAAAATAAGAGACATCGAACAGTAATTTTTTTTGTAGCTCGACTAAGCCCTTGGTTTTTGCCGTTTCCCTCACATCATCAAGAAAGCTGCGGTTTCTCCCAAAGCGATGAAGTAGTTGGTTGAAGATAATCTTGGCGAGTGTTGTTTTACCGATGCCGCCCATCCCGTAGATTCCAATGAACCGCACATCATTAGAATCAATGTCTAATAAATCTTTTATGGTTGCTATTCGACCTTCCATTCCAACTAAATGTTCGGTTACATGTTTCTGTCTTGTCTCGAGCCTGACCACAACCTCGTGAACAACCGCCTGGATAAGTCCCCCATAGCTGCCAACAAGTTGAGTAGTTTCAATTGAGAAAAGGTGACAAATTTGCATGTTGACCAGCCATCTACTAACCAACCAGGTGGAAACTCGATCAAGTTTAGCATATAGAAGAGAAATGTTTGATCTTTGTATCAAGTGAAGAATCGGAATTTTTGGCCAAAAAGGGTAGAAGAATCAAAATATAAACATCTAGTGAATTACTATAATAGAAGATTTACTTAAATATAAAATGACCTGATTGTACAAAATAATTTTCAGAGTCATGGTTAGATTGTTACCCAGAATATTTCTCCAACTCCCATCCCTTGTTGCGACCAACTTCTTTGAGAGCTTGCTGCCATGTATTTATAACCGCGGAGCTGAACTTATTCTTCTGATCCTCCATCTCTTGCGCCAAATTCGATATGGCATCTTTGTACAACGGGGTTTTCAACTTCACGTCATCGGGTTTCACGTCATAGAAGATGGGCAATATGACCTTCTCTTTCCCATCTTCTTTAAATTTAGAGGTGTTCTCCACCATCTTCGCAAGCTCGTCGAGGCACCAGTGACTTGAAGCATAATTTTTGGAGAAGATGGGTATGTAGAGCTTGGAATTGTCAATTGCTTGTAGAAGGTTGCCACTAATTCTTTCACCTGGTCGAAGCTCTTCATCATCGATGAAAACACTAATCCCAGCATTTACCAAGGCGTGGCGGAGGATATCGGTGAATGTACGACGAGTATCAGGCCCTCTAAAATTCAAGAAGACCTGGTACTCACCTCCTGATGGATTGCTGGTGCTTGTTCCTGTCTCTGAGTTCACCATCGGAGCTCACTTCGCACTTAGCAAGGTCAGCCCTCTCACTTGGTCTTTGAGTTTGCCATATGACATTTCACATATTTGAATCCAATCCAATTTGCCGTCCAAAACGCGTATAAGCAACTTCGTAGCAGGTGCAATTTCCAGTTTGCCATCAATAAAGTCGATGGCTTTAAAAAAGAAAAAAAAGGCGGAGGACAATTATGGAGGTGCCCCTTTTTATACGCCCAATTTCTTTCCAGTTTCCCCTTTGTGTTTTTGAACTTTTGGATTAAAAATATTCGATTCTTTATATCTATATTTAGGCATATTTAAAATCCCAATCTAGAATTGTAAAATGACAATTTATTTATATAGAGAAACAAATTATTCCTCGCCTCTTATTCTAATACTTGGGACTGTAGATAATCAGAAATATCTCCTTCTTACTATAGAGATTGGATTTGCTGCATTCTCTACAACAAATGCTCTACCTAAGCATATACGTACTACTTCCTATGAAATATTTGTTTTAATCTCTTTGCCTTAAAGACTTCCTTTAATTATAAGTCATTTCCTTTAACAACTCAAATATTCTCATAAAATGTGCCATTATATTAAACAGCAAATGATCATTTATTTTCTACTGATGACTATTAGAATGTGAGCATGGTGCAGTTAGTGTGCATTGGACGTTAAACCAAATCAAATTATATAAATATGATAGAATATATTTCGAATTTGAAATTGTTGGATGAAATAGGACCAGATGAGACTTATGGATGCTCCACCACTATTCAAAATTGGTGAGAGGAAATGTAGTGATGGCCTGTCAATGGCCATGGTGCCACTCCATCCTGGTGTTGCTGTGAGCACGAAAGAAAGAAAAAGAAACCATGATGGTCTTGACCATAAGAGATGGCTTTGCTCACCTGAAGAAAGAGAAAACGAGATCAATGATGGCCATTGCCAATAATGGACCGAAAAGGAAGAAGTCTAAGAAAGTCACGAGGACGATGTCTTTCAAAATATAGAGAATATCATGTACTTTCCTTCCTTCGATTCGCGGATCAATTTTGCCAATTATAATATATGCTTCTAACATATAAAAGCAAGCATTAATTTCTTTCAAGATTAAAAAAGATTCTAATGTTTAAAAGAAAATCTGATTTTCAAATGTTTAAATCATTTATAATTATTCTATAGCCATGGTTAAACATATTTATATAGATACAAATGGAATTTATCTATATATATATATATGCATAATAAGAAAATACTCCTATAGAAAAGTTTAAGTTTAAGTACATTTACCAAGTGAGAAGTTCGTTGTTCGTTAAATTTCAACTGTTTTTTTGGATTGGACATTTTAGCAATAATAACATTACATTCGTTAATGGAAAGAGCTTTTATTACATTCTTAATGTGAAAAGCTTCTCCACCATATCATCCTCCTTTAGAAATTTACAAAAGAAGAACAAGCCCATTACATTAAAAAAAGGAGAAAAGGCTGTTTATTGTAAGATATGGCCATAAAATTCTTGATTTGAACACCCGAAGTCCAATGCCACTTTCGTCAATGAGAGACATCATTTTGGACGTTTGTACCACGTGACCCGCGAGATTTAATTGAAAGTGACGGATAGGCAACTTCCCAGAAGCTGCAGCTTTTAATAAATAGTGAATAAAGTTGATGGCTTCAGAAAAAACCAGATGAAGGACAATTATGGAGATGTACCACTTTTTTTGGTCGGTCGAGATGTCCAATGATGGAGATGTACCATTTCACACGCCCAATATCTTTCGCCTTTCTTCTTGGTGCCTTTGAACTTTTGAATTAAAAAAAAAAAAATCCATTTTTCAAATGTTTAAATCATTTATAATTATTCTATAGCTATATCTATAATTAAACATATTTATATAGATAAAATCACAATATATATAAATGTATAATAACAAAATATTCCTAAAGAATATCTCTCATTATGACATATGAGACTTTGGACAATTAGAAGATTTTCCTTCAAACTATTGAGATTGGATTTGCTACATTCACCATAAAAACGCTCCACCTAAGCACTACCTAACAGTATGCTTACTACTCACTATGACGTATTTGTTTTGATCTCTTCCCCTTAAAGACTTACCTTTTATCATAATTAATTACCTTCAACCCCACAAATATTGCAATATATGTGCCTTTATATTGAAAAGCAAATCTTTTACAACACTTATTGTCTTATTGAAAACTATTAGAATGCGAGCATGATATAATTAGTGTGGTTTGGACATCAGCCAAACCTAATTATATAAACATTGAAATATATCTCAAGTCGGAGCCGGATTAAACCGGATCGAAAGAGACTTATCGACACTCGACCTCTAATCAAGAGTGGTGAGAGGAAATGCAATGATGGCCTGTCCATGACCATGATGCCATCCCATCATGGTGTTGCTTTGAGAGTCGATAGAAAGAGAGACCGTCCTGGTCTTGACCATAAGAGACGACTTTGCTCAGCTGAAGAAAGGGAAAAGAGAGAATGATGATGGCCACCGCTGATACGAGACGAAAGGGGAAGGAAAACGACGAAGAAAGTTGCAATAATGGTGTCATTTAACGATGGCCACTCATTGTTTCCTTTCTTCTTTATTTGCTTCCAGTGAATTTTCTCTGTGAATACGAAGAGGAAGGGCTCTTAATGAGAGCTCCGAGCACTGCACAACGAGATTGAAAATTTCCTCTTAAAAGTTTTGATTCAAAAAGGTTTTCTTTGTGAAATTACACAAAATGAAGTCAATTAAATCTTGTGTTAATGTTCATGTCAATCTTTTATGAGATTGAAATATTATTTCGAGAGAAATTATGAGGGTTAAATACAAAGTTATTAGTCGTATTTAAGGGATAAAAACACAAATAATATTTGAGTAGCTCAAGTATTATTATAATCTCCATTGCATTGTAATTTCATGGTTTTCATTTCCTCGTGGATGTAGGTCACATAATCGAACCACGTAAGTTTAGTGTTTGATTTATTTCTTTATCTTGCGTTTTTATTCAAGCACTTGTTTTATTTCCAACAATAAATATGGTTTGAAGAAAAGTGAAACCAAATTAAACCGTATTATAGTCAAGATCAAACCAAGCCAAACCATTTTATGCGGCTTGATTCAGCTTAATCGTTCTTTCTGCTTTTATTTTACCTCTTCATCTTATGTAATTTCATGATTTAAAAAAAAAAAAAACAAATTCTATGCCACAACCCTTCCGAGGCGAGATCCCTGAGGAAGTTACCGAATTACCAAGTAAGCATGAATGGTCCCTTTTGCAAGGTGACGCTTGCTCTTGGCAGGATCAATCTCAACTTGGTTTCTATTAATTATTTCATTTGCTCAAGAGTCGCCATTAATTTTTTATAAACTGATTAGGAGTCAAGTAAAACACAAGAGCCCGTTTTACTTTTACAAACCAAAGATTTGTGGATCTAACGACTTGATTAGGCTGGATATGTAATGTGCAATTATTCATGCGGTCTTCACAATCTTAGTTACCCATTTTGTTCTCAATATCGAGGGAAGCAGGTGATCATGCATGAAATCACTCAAGCAAACACAAATAAAATCAATAATACTGAAACAAATAGAGCAAATAAAAGGTACGAAAATAAAGAAATTGAGCCGTATTGCAAAAAAAATAAAACAAAATCAATACAAAGCTTTGTTCTTAAGTTCCAAGATAGGACCCCTTGAGCTATAAATAGAAACTCGATGTTAGATCTCCAACTATGGCTCCAAACCGGAAAGTAAATAAATGATACTTCAAGAATATCCACTATATAAACTACTTTCCTAAAATGAACAATTACTTCAAAACGTAAAATCTACTCAATGCAATGTTAAGAAAACAAAATTTATTTATGAATATGCTTTATTGGTAAAATACACTCCTAGATGTTTTTATTTTATTTTATTTTATGAATATGCAGTTTATCTTTCCACTTGTTTTTTTTTTTTCTTTTTTGCATTTCCCCCTTCTTTATATACACACACACATATATAGGTGAAACAAAATTTGATTACGTGTTGAAATAAACATGAACTAGAATCTATATGCCAAAATAATATGTAATATAAATCCGGATTTTCATGAAAATTTGCACTACGTTCACTTGGAATTTTTTTTCTTTGGAAACGCTCAATTGGAATTTCAACCTTAAAATTGCATCAAGAACGACTTAGTGCACACGAGAAAATAAAGAAAACTAAAGTGACATAATGCTATGAATTAGAGCCAAACTAATCCACACTATGCGAAAATCAACGGTGGATGAATAAATCTATACGAATAACCAATTTTCACTCTACCGCTTTTTTAGGGCGCAGTTTAGCTAACCGTCCTCTGTCAAATGATGGAGTGACAGTCAACTGCTGACCACACAATTCGCATGGATTCCATCTTTTACCCTTTTTTTTTTTTAATTTTATGTTTTCTTATTGCAAGCTTAAATTGAGAGATAAAATCATAAGAGGGCCCATACAATCAATTTTCATGAATATTATGAAAGAAAAAATAAATTAGATATCGAAATATAAATAATTAGAAGTAAAAAATATTGTCATCCACTAAAAAGAAATCGTTCATTTCATTATGTAGATTTATTAAATTTAAAAGATGAAAAAACACTTGAATTGTTGGCTTTGCAACTAATAACAAAATTATTGTGCAATGAATTGGCTTCTCAATCCTGTCACCAAAATCAAATTGCTCTGGAAGGACTCTCCGATGACCTAAAATTAAGACGAGTAATGTTAATTACGCATAAAACAAATGAAGTAAAGAAAAGAACAAAATAAGAATAATGAATTAGTAGCAAAGAAAATTTACCCCATTGATCCAAATCTCGTAGATGAAGATGAGTTGGGACCTAAAATATTACAAAATCAATCTTAGGATCACACGAGTGAAAACTAAGCCGAAATGATTTTTGATCAATTTTTATAAATATTTTACCTAATATAGCTTCAATGTTTGGTTCGTTGAGAAGATTCACATAACCACAAGATATGACCATATATCATTTTATATAGATAAAAAGTCAATTTATAGGAAGGTATTTTAAATAAAATAATAATAATACGTATCAGCAACTATTGAAAACCTCGATTCTTTCCTGATTGCAAATCAAATTTCAAGAATAGTTACGGTAACTCATATCATCCAAATTACCAATTATATTTTGGTATCTAATTTATTTTTTCTTTTATCATATTCATGAAAATTGATTGCGTGGGTCCTCTTACGATTTTATCTCCTAATTTAAGCTTACAATAACGAAACATAAAAAAAGGGTAAAAGATGGATTTCAACCGGTTTCCATCCAAAATGTGTGGTTCTCAACTGACCGTCACTCCATCATTTGAAGGAGTGATGGTCAGCTAAGCCTTTTCCACATTTTAACTAGAGGCATGCCTACATAAAAGTTAAGTGCGTCTTCATTGCTCAACCCAACCCACCAATTCTGAGAAAAGTGACACATTTGCATGTGGACAAACCATTTACGTATATCAAAGCCCAAATCTTCCTCATTTATTTCGAATTCATTTGCATTGCACATTGTAGAAACAATAACATCACATTCATTAATATGAAGAATTTTATTACATTCATATTGTGAAAAGTTTCTCCACCAGATCATCCTCCTTTAGAAATTTATAAAAGAAGAACAAGTTCGTTTCATTAGAAAAGAAGAAGAGGATGTTTATTGTAAGTTATATATGATGAAATTCTTGATGTGAACACCTGAATTTAAATGCCACTTTTGTTTGTAAGAGATATCATTCTGGACGTTTGTATCCCATGACTAACCTGATTTAATTAACAATTATGGACAGCTAACTTCACAGCAGCTGCAGCTTTCAATTTATAGTAAATAAAGTTGATGGCTTCAGAAAAAGTGAGATGGAAGACAATTATGGAGGCGTACCTTTTACACGCCCAAATTCTTTCGAGTTTCTTCCTGGTGCTTCTGAACTTTTGAATTGAAAAAAATCCGATTTTCACACGTTTAAATCATTTATAATTATTCTATAGCTATATCTATGGTTAAATACATTTAGATAAAATCACAATTTATCTATATAAATGCATAATCATAAGTTTAAGTCTGTCTGTGTTGCTCAACACACCAATTCATAATCCTTGCGTTGATACTTTCGTCCCCTGATGTTCGAAACGCTCCTCCCTTGTGGCAAAAAGAATCCTAGTACCAAGATACAAAGAATTCACTCTAATTAGTTTTTGGATATGTTTGCCCTCATTGACATCATCCAAGACAATTAGCATTCATCAACGTTATCAATTTCACTAGTCACTCTAGAATAAGAGATATTCGACAGTAATTTTTCTTGCAGTTGGACTAAGCCCTTTGTTTTTGGCGTTACCCTCAGGTCATCAAGAAAGTTGCAGTTTTTCCAAAAGCGAGGATATAGCTGGTTGAAGATATCCTTGGCGGGTTCTGATTTATCGATGCTGCCCACCCTGTAGATTCCAGTGAACTGCACAATACCAAAACTAATGTCTTATACAGTGTTTATGGCTGCTATTCAATCCTCCGTTCTAACTAAATCTTCGATCACTTGTCTTTGTCTTGCATTGAGCCTAACCACAATCTCATTTACAATCGACTTGATAAGATTCCCATGGCTGCCACAAAGTCAGTCAATTTCAAATGAGAAAAGGAGATAAATTTGCACGTGGACAAAGCCTTTACATATATCAAAGCCCGAATCTACCTCAATTGATTTCAAATGCGCAGCTCTTGTTTGCCAAATTTCAGTCATTCTTTTGCATTGCACATTTTAGAAACAAAAACATTACGTTCACTAATGGGAAGAGTTTTATTACATTCTTAATGTGAAAAGCTTCTCCACAAGATCATCCTCCTTCAAAAATTTACAAAAGAAGAACAAGTGTGCGTCGTTAGAAAAGGAGAAAAGGACCCACGAAGAAATTCTTGATTTGAATGCCCAAAGCCCGATGCCACTTTCGTTAGTGCGGGATATCATTTTGGACACTTGTATCGCGTGACTCACGGGATTTAATTGAAAATTATGGATATGCAAAAAGTCAATAAAGTCTATGGCTTTCGGAAAAATGAGATAGAGGACAATTATGAAGGCGTACCTTTCACAAGCCCAATTTCTTTTGAGTTTCTTCTCGGTGCCTTTGAACTTTTGAATTAAATAAAAATCTGATTTTCAAACGTTTAAATCATTTATAATTATTCTATAGCTATATCTATGGTTAAACATGTTTATATAGATAAGATCACAATTTATCTATATAAATGCATAATAAAAAAGTCTAAATAATCCCTTTCATCATGACACATGGGATTATGGATGATTAGAAGATATTTCTTCGTATCATTGAGATTGGATTCGCTGCATTCACTATAAAAAAGTGCTCCACCTAAGCATATATTTACTATGAAATATTTGTTTGATCTCTTTGCCTTAAAGACATACGTTTTATAATTATTAAGTACTTTTAACCACTCAAATATTGTCATAAACGTGCTTTTATATTAAAAAGCAAATCTTTTACAACACTAATTTCCTTATTGAGAACTATTAGAACGTGGGCATGGTGTAGTTAGTGCTATCAGCCAAACCAAATTATATAAATGTGGAAATATATCTCCAGCCGGAACCCGATCAAGTTAAGATCGGACGAGAATTATAGAGGCTAGACCTCTATTCAAGAGTGGTGAGAGGAAATGCAATGAGGGCCCGTCCATAGCAATGATACCATCCCATCGTGTCGTTGCTTTGAGCGTGGAAAGAAAGGGAGACTATGATGGTCTGGACCACGAGGGACGACTTTGCTCAGCTGAAGAAAGGGAAAAGAGAGATTGATGATGGGACAAAAGGGTAAGGAAAAACGACGAAGAAAGTTGCAATAGTGGTGTCTTTTAACGATGGCCACTCATTGTTTACTTTCTTCTTTATTTGCTTATAGTCTTTAAATTCGAAGAAATGAGATCTCCGAGGACAGCACAGAGGAGACCGAAAATTTCCTCTTAAGGGTATGATTTAGAAGGTTTTCTTCGTGAAATTACAGAAAATGAAGCCGATTAAATCTTGTCTTAATTTTTTATATCATTCTCTTATGAAATTGATAAATTATTTCGAGAGAAGCTGTGAGGGTTCAAGACAGAGTTATTAGTTGTATTTAAGGATGAAAAACACCAACAATGTCTAAGTGCTTTGAATATGACTATAATATCCATTACTTTGTTTTATCTATAAAGGAAAGTAAACTGATTTTCTCGTGGACGTCCGATTCATTGATTTTCTCGTGGACGTCCGATTCATTTCCTTATTGTGCGCATTTTTTTATCCTTTGTTTTATTTTCAATAATAAATATGGTTTTAAAAAAAAAAAAAAACAAACCAAACCATATTTTAGTCAAACCATTTTCTGCGGCTTGATTCGGCTTAATTTTCTTTCTTCTTTTAATTTATCTCTTCATCATTTGAAATTTCATGAGAAGAAACCAAATTCTATGTTGAGACCCTTCCGAGGTGAGATCCCCAAGGAAGTTGTTGGATGGCCAAGCAAGTGCAAATGGTCCCTGCTTGCAAGGCGACACTTGCTCTTGGCATGATAGGTCTCAACTTGGTTATTTGATTAAGAGTCAAACTAATTTTTTGAAGCAAATAGGAGTTAAGCAGAACACGGGAGCCCGCCTTACTTCTACAAATCGGAGATTTGTGAGTCTAAAGACTTGATTAGGCTGGATATATCTAAAGCCCAATTTGGTACTTTTTTTCTCTTTTCAAAAAAACAATTATTCATGTAGTCTTTCCAATTTTAGTTACCATTTTTATTCTCAATGTTGAGCAAGGCAAGTGATCTCGCATAAATTCACTCAAGCAAACACATATAAAATCCAACAATACCGAAACAAATCTAGCAAATAAAAGGTACGAAAATAAAGAACCCGAGCTGAGAAAAAAATCAATACAAAGCCTTGTTATTAAGTTCCGGAATAGGACCCCTTAAGCTATAAATAGACACTCATTGTAAAATTTCCAAAATAAAATATGGCCCAAAAATGGAAAGTAAATAAATGATACTTCATGAATATCTACTATATAAACTACTTTCCTAAAATGAACTATTGCATCTAGAAAGTAAAACCTACTTAATGCAATCTAAAGCGCAATGCAACGTTAAGAAAACAAAATCTGTTTATGAATATACATACATGATTTCTAAAATACATTGCCAGATATATATATATTTTTAATGAAAATGCAGTTCATCTATTTTTTTCTTTTCCCCTTCTTTATATATATTATAGTGAACCGAAATTAAACAAAAAATTTACTAAGCGCTGAAATAAATTTGAACCAGAATCTGTATGCCAAAATAATATGTAAAATAAACCCGGATTTTCATGAAAATTTGCACTACGTTCACTTGGAATTTTTTTTTGAGATTAAAACGTTCACTTGGAATTTTAACCTTAAAATTCTTCCAAGAACGAGTCATTGCACACCAGAAATAATGAAAACTAAAGTGACATAATGCTATGAATTACATCGAAACTAATCCACACTATGCGAAAATCAATCGTGGATGAATACATCTATACAAATTCCCCATTTTCTCTCTTCCGCTTTTTATATTTAACTGAAGGCATGCCTGCAAAAAAATTAAGTTCGTCTTTATCGCTCAAGGCACCATTCGTCATCCTTGAATTTATACTTAAGTCCCCTGAAATTTGAAACACTCTTATCCTTACTGGCAACAAGTATTCTAATACCATAATACAAAAAAAAATTCACTCTGATTAGTTTTTGAATATGGTTGCCCACATCGACATCATCCATTATGATTAGCATCTATCAATGCTATCGATGTCACAAGTCACCCTAGAGTAAGAGATATTGGACAATAATTTTTCTTGTAGCTAGACTAAGCCCTTAGTTTTTGACGTTTCCCTCATGTCGTCAAAAAGCTGTAGTTTCTTCAAAGCGAGGATATAGCTTGTCGAAGTTAACCCTGGGGGGTGCTGTTTTACTAACGCTGCCTATCCCCTAGATTCGAATGACTGCACGTTACCATAACCGGTGTCTAATAAATTGTTTGTGGCTGCTATTGGATCCTCCATTCCAACAAAATGTTTGATCACTTGTCTTTGTCTTGTCTTGAGCCTAACCACAACCTCATTAACAACTGACTTGATAAGATTCCCATAGGTGCCACAAAGTTAGATGGTTTCAATTAAGAAAATGTAACAAATTTGCATGTTGACAAACCATTTACATATATTAGAGCTCAAATTTGCCTCGATCCATTTTGAAAGCGCAACCGTTGTTTGTCAAAATTTAGCCGTTCTTTTGGATTACATGTTTTAGAAACAATAACATTACATTCATCAATGGGAAGAGTTTTATTACATTCTTAATGTGAAGAGCTTCCCCACAAGATTATCCTCCTTCAGAAATTTACAAAAGAAGAACAAGTGCGTTTCATTAGAAAAGGAGGAAATAACACACGATGAAATTCTTCATTTGAACACTCAAAGCTAGATGCCACCTTCATTAGTGAGAGACATCATTTTGGACGATTGGATTGGGTGACTAACGGGATTTAATTGAAAGTTACAGACAGGCAATTTCATAGTAGCTGCAGCTTTTAATTTATAGTCAATAAAGTTGATGGCTTTAGAAAAAATGAGATGGAGGACACTTATGAAGGTGTAGCTTTCAGAGGCCCAATTTCTTTCGAATTTCTTCTTGGTGCCTTTGGACTATTGAATAAATAAAAGTCTGATTTTCAAACGTTTAAATCATTTACAATTATTCTATAGCTATATCTATGGTTAAACATATTTATATAGATAAAATCATAATTTATCAATATAAATGCATGATAACAAAATATTCCTAAAGAGTCCCTCTCATTATGACACATGGGACTATGGATAATTAAAGGATTTTTCTTCATATTATTGAGATTGGATTTGCTACATTCACCACCCAAAAAAGAGAGGGGAAAGGCCACTGAAAGCCCCGAATTTTGCCCAAAATGACAAATTTACCCTAAACTTTTTTTGTGACATGAAAAATCCCAAATTTTGCAAACCATGACACATTTACTCCACCAAGGGCATTTTCGTCTTGTTTTTTTTTTTCTTCTTCTCTCTTCCCTCCGCCGGCCATGGCAGAGCCAATGGAGGGAAGCCGGAGTCAAGCAAGGGACACCCTCGTTGACGTCGCGCAAGGGTGGCCCTCAGCTGGGTTAGGCGAGGGCGACCCTCACTTGCGTTCGGTGAGGACGGCCTTCGCCCGACGCCGACAAGGGCTTGGCGAGGGAGGCCCTTGCCCGACCCAGTTGAGGGCTGCTCTCGCCTGACATCGGTGAGGGCGGCCCTAGCCAGCCCAAGTGAGGGCAACCCTCGCCTGACTCTGGCTTTGGCGGAGGGAAGAGAGAAGAAGAAGAAAAAAAGAAAAAAAGTAACATACCAAAATGCCCTATAGTTTAGGGTAAATGTGTCATATGAAAATATAAGTTTAGACCACCCCATGTGGTGGCGGCGTTGGTTCGGGCTTTGTCCTCCTCACAACGGGGACAAGTTCGAATCCCAGCGTTGTCATTTGTGGACTTACTCGTGGTGTTAGGGTGTTGGTTTTTGTCGTCCTAGGATTTATGTCGTCACTGAAAATACCCAAAAATATATATAAGTTTAGGGTTTTTTGTATAATGAAAAAAAGTTTGGAAAAAATGTGTCACGGTTGGCAAAGTTCAGGATTTTTCATGTCATCAAAAAAAAGTTTAGGGTAAATTTGTCTTTTTAGGCAAAGTTTGGGGTTTCTTATGGTGTTTTCCTAAAAAAAAAAAAAAAAAAACTCCACCTAAGCTTATTCTTACTACTCACTATGAAATATTTGTTTGTTCTCTTTGCCTTAAAGACGTACCATTTATAATAATTAATGACCTTTAACTGCTCAAATATTGTCATAAACGTGCTTTTATATTTAAAAAACAAATATTTTATAACACTTATTTTCTTATTGAGAACTATTAGAACGTGAACGTGGTGTAGTCAGGGCCATCAGCCAAATCAATTATGTAAATGTGGAGATATTTCTCGAGCCAGAGCCTGATCAAATCAGATCGGAGGAGAATTATGGACGCTCGACCTCTATTCAAGAGTGGTGAGAGGAAATGCGATGAAGGCCTGTCCATAGCAATGATGCCATCCCATCATGGTGTTGCTCTAAGCGTGGAAAGAAAAGGAGACCATGTTGGTCTCGACCATGAGAGACAGCTTTGCTCAGCTGAAGAAAGGGGAAAGAGAGATTGATGGTGGGACAAAAGGGCAAGGAAAGCGACGAAGAAAGTTGCAATAATGGTGTCTTTTAATGATGGCCACTCATTGTTTCCTTTCTTCTTCTTTATTTGGCTCTAGTAAATTCTGTCTGAATTCGAAAAGAGGAGCGCTCCGAGGACTGCACAGAAGAGATTGAACAGTTCCTCTTAAAGGGTTTGATTCAGAAAGGTTTTCTTCGTCAAATTACACAAAATGAAGCCAATTAAATCTTATCTTAATATTCATGTCATTCTTGTATGAGATTGAGAAATTATTTCGAAAAAAATTATGAGGGTTAAAGACAGAGTTATTAATTATATTTAAGAGATGAAAAATTACCAAGAGCATATAAGTGACATTAAAAAAAGAGAAAAGGATACACGAAGAAGTTCTTGATTTGAATGCCCGAAGCCCGATGCCACTTTCGTTAGTGCGAGACATCATTTTGGAAGTTTGGATCGCGTGACTCACGGGATTTAATTGAAAGTTATGGATAGGTAACTTCACAGTACCGGGAAAATGATGGCTCGGAAATGGGAGGCTCGCCTTCGGCCGCCTGTGGCTTTCTCAACAGTGTTGCGTCGATTTCCAACAACTTTGAAGAGATTGGAGATGGCTGGAAATTCTTCTGTGTCTTTTTTTTTTTTTCTCATTTTTTAAGTCAGTCATATTTCGGGCCAAACCCAGACCAAAACTAAATTGATGCCTATCCAAGAGGACTTGTTTAGGCCCCAACCCTTCAACCGGACCTGAAGTTGATCGGGCGGGGCATATTTTTCAATAAAAAAGCCACCCATGTGCAACTATACTTCCGATTACTAGACGCCAAAGGAACTCACGAACTCATTGCTACACCATTCTTTATCTGCGGTAGACAAACAAGCATTCCTATTCTGTAACATAGAAACGGCAACAATTTATTGCTTATGCCCATTCATGATGGATATTTTCCCAAAAAAAAAATATTAAATTAACCCCAATAACAACTAGTCTCAATATTCCAGCAATATTAACCCTAAAGCAGTGAAGATAGTGCTGAATATTACAGCAAGGGAAAACCAACACCTATAAAATTTTACGTAAAAAACACAATACAGGAAAAATCACAAGACCGGTCAAAATCTTCCACTAATCACCAAGAATAGCATAATACATAATAGTCCATCTCAAATAACACAGCTAGAGGCTCTTCACATTAGCAAAATATTATCACCACAAAAGTGGATTAACATAAAGAAGCAAGAAAGATCTAACCGTTACTAGACAAAATCAAGAGACAATTTGGAGAAGATTTTAACAAACACTACCGATCAACTTGTAGATCATGGACTCACGAAAAGCATATGAAATTTCAGCCAATCCCAACAAAGTTTCACTATCAAATTTAGACTGCCTCTTCTCTTCTTCAAAGCAAAACTCTCCGCCTCTTTTTCTCTATAACAACGAATTGCTCTTCCCTCTCTTCTAAATCAAGAACATTCAGCCCTATCTATTCTTTTTCTTTTTTATTTATTTAAGATGATGAGATGAGCCCCACAAGAGGTAGACCCAACCCAACAAACCTCCCCTTCACCTTACGAAGGAAGTTTAATTATGATAGTGTTATCTAAACAAGAATCAGGTGTCGCCATTGACAAGATTTTACTCATCATATTAGATCCATTATCATCGGTATAGACTTTCTCAAGTAAGAAAAGTTTTCATCTAATTTATCTCGGATCCAATGATAAGGATAAAGCATCAGTCTGGGTAAAGCAACCAGATGCAATTCTAGTGAACATCACTCTATCTTCAGCAATAAGACATGGATAAAGCATCCCACATAATGCTGTCTTGTATTTGCACGAATAGATTTGATCTTGTCGGGGGCAAGACCGCTCATCTCTAACTAATAACAGAAGCTACCAAAGAGTTTATATATCTAGAGCAGTATCATGATTCACTCTCTAAGGATAAACACCCTCTAGAAATGGAGAGATCAGTTTCCTATATCTCCTTTAGTTCGCTTGCAAACCATAAATGGTGGAAGTTGAGATCCATGGAGTAACCTGACAAGCCTAAGTTTTGAGACACTAAAACATGTGTGTTTACAGTATTGTCTCTTTTATTACGTAACCTTTTGTTTTGATGGGGCATTTTTTTCGAAACATACTAAAACCGACATCAAAAGCACTTTCACAGCAATAATATCAGGTTATATTAGTGTTGTGTTTATCCTATACTATGTTAATACAGAGCTTTGAGGAAATTGAATGAAATATCGACCGACTAAATTAAAGTTCAACGCCACCAAATGCTAGGCTCTTAAGAAATACTGCCCGGTAGAGAGACTTGTCGATTAAGAAATTTAACCAAAGCTCTCTCCATTTTTCTTTTACACCAACGCAGGCTTAACAAAATATAAAGTTTCATTTAATCTTATTATGTTAAATATTATTTCCTGGCGACCAAATGCAGCTAGTCAAAAAAATAAATTCAAGTGAAAAATTCAATAATAATCATGCTTCTGTTTGTTTCACGAAAAATAAATAATTTGAAAAATATTTTTCAAAAAATGATTACATTGTATCTCTTGAAAATAATTAGTCAATAAACAATGTTTTCATTATTAATAATAATTTTATGTTTAAACATTTTGGTGAATGATGAAAAAATACTCTATCATTTATTTTTATAAGTGATACAAGTAATTGAAAGTGATATAAATAATATTTTTTGATATTTTAAATCATTTATTTCTCGTGAAACAAGAAGATAATGAAATAATATTTAGCCGAAGAAAATGGGTAATTGGGCTCAGTTTTCGTTGGCCCAAAAATTCTCTTGGGCTAAATGAAACCTTCGTCCTCCGTACTGACGAAAGAAAGTCTCATCTTCAGTCGACTTGAAGAGCATATTTGGTTCTAAATCGAGCTCAAACCTTCGTTTTCGCTACTCATCTTCGTTTTCATCTAAGGTATTCGGGGAGCTTCTGTGAGCGTTTTTCACTACTAATCGTTGCGCCACCGCTTTTGTTCTTCAATTTGATATCTATTCTGCTTTTTGAAGCTAGTTTTCATTGATGTCGCGACTGTTTCTTGCTGATTGGATCGTCTTCGACCTGGGGCTGGATGGTTTCTACCTCGGGTAGCAAGAAAATGTCGGAGATCTCTTGTGGTGATCGAGATAGATAGTAGTGTAAGAAGGTGAGATGAAGATTTCAGAAATGTTATGCCGTAGGTTTGTTCGAGCCGTAATTGCTGATGGGTGTCCGTGGAATTACTTCCGTTGGACGTGCTTGTTTGTCTGTCTAAATAGCGTGCTTTCTTTGAACTGGTGATTATTTTGTGCTTGAGTCAGAAATTGGGAATGCCAGCAATTTGAGCATGGACTCATCTTCTCCAATTGGGAAAAGAGATGTGCCCAGTTCCCTTTCTTCCATATTAATATACATGTGATTGTTCAAAACAAAGTCGAACACAATCTGTTGTTAAATTTATAGGATCGTTACGATCCTCGATGACCTCATGAAATTTTGTAATGGGGCATGCTTAAGATTTGATTCCGTGTTCATTGATATGTGGCGTCTTACTGGAAGATGGGCGAGCTCGCTGGCAATGAACATCTCAAGTACATACTGTGTTGAAAAGGTAGGTATGAAAGTTTTACTACTCTCTTCTTGTTCTCTTGTCCACTTTCTGCCAGTTACTGAAAATGACTTGGTTTATCTGGAACTGCTACTATTCAGCATTTTGGAGTTTACTGATTTGAGTTTCTGGGTTTGATCTTGCATTCGGAAAAAGGATAGTTTTGAGTCGTTGATTATGGAGCACTTGAGATTGAATGGAGCATTTTGGAGATAGAACACTGTAGATCTTCTTGGAAAACTTGGCACTGTGGATTCAAATGAAGTTGTTTCTTGGATCCTGTAATGCCAGCATCTGTCTGGTTTGTATTTATTTGTCCCTCGGCTTCTTATTTGCGATTACCCACCAAAAACATGTGGCTGATGGAACCTCCACTCCACATTCAGTCAAGTTTTCTTATTTGACAGTAGGCTTAAGATATTAGCTTGGGATTGACAAGTTCCATCTATTACATTGATGACCACATCTTAGGAGTGATTAGTGTTGCTTTATTTATTTATATTCTAAAACTTGACTCTAAAGAGCAAAGTGCAAATGACACTTAGGGCTGCTTGTGCAGGTGGCTTTGGTGCCAAATATTGGACATTGATCCTCATCTGCTGTATGCACTCAGAGCCGTGCAAGTACTGACCCTTTATGACAAGTTAGATGTTTTTGAGATCAATAACGTGACAGATTGTATCCTTTGGAATAAAGTCTTAGATTCGCAACTTCCTTGATGATCTTACCTTAGGCTCTGTTTTGCATGTAAAAGGTCAGATTATGTTATGTTTTGGAATTTTATAGTGTGTACATTGCTAGCCAGACATTGATGGAGATTGAAGTTGCTACTGTTGGATTATCTCTGGTATCAAATGGTCTACATTGTTGTGCCTGAATGAAGATGAATCTTTTTCTGGGGATATATGTGGAGAAGTTGATGCTCGGTGTATTGTCCTCATCTTTGATCAATTATTATTTTTGTGCTTCTTGAGGATGTTTCTTAAATAATTGACATCCCTTCACCCCTTTATTCCCTTCGAAGGTTCTCTCATTGTGCTATATGCTGTCTTGCGATACTAGAACGGTTGGATTCGATGAATGTGGAGAATGCTAACAGATATATAGTGAGTTGCAAAACTTTGGATGGTGGGTTTGGTTGCATTCCTGGTGCAGGGTCTCACCTGAAATGATATCATTGCAAGCAGCCTTCACTTCCATCTTGATGGTATAATCACTGCGTGAAGCATTGATGTCTATCTAAGATATCCCAAGTCAACGCACTAATGTCCTTGCTCTTTCAACTAATCTAGCTGGTAGAAGTTAACAGTTGGAGAAAACCATCTGGTCTGGCTATATATACTAGGAACTATTTGTTGCCAAAATGCCAACTAAAATTCCAGAATCTCACCGTACTATCACAAAAGGTAAAGAAACTTCAGAGTTGCCTAAGTTATTATTAAGCTACGATCTTCACAAGACAATGATCTCCTTAGGATTGGTAAGACTATAGCCTCATATAAATTAAATAAAGTTTAATATTGGTGACAGTGTATTTCGAGAATGTAAACTCAACCATAAGGCGTATTTCAAGAATGTAAACTCAACCGTAAGGCATACTTATTGAATTTCATAAATCATCTGTTTAGAATAATTTTTCTTTGCAATTCCTAGGAACCTACAATGTGCAGTTCAAGAAGTCTATATTCGGGACACAGCAGGTCCGCAATTGATGGCAAATTTTCCAATCTGAATAACCTTAGGATTTAGTGAAGTAGTAATTAGGAGATCAACAGAACCGCTTAAATCCTCGAATGCTTTGCTAACTGAGCAAGTAAACACACTTCAAACGTGTAAAACCCGCAATGAGCAACGATCGCAAAATTTATTCTCATAACCGGCCACGGAGGGCCTCTATGAATTGCAGTTCTTTCCTCTCCTAGCTAAGCAATAACGGAAGTTCCTCCAGTCCACTGTCCTACCCTTGAAGAGCAAATCTAGCAGCCCAACCAAATCTAGCAAGTATGTCATAACCTCATGCTGAGCTCTTTCACGGGTTTCTAATATCTGATTGGTGCATAGTAAGTCGTGTATTTGCTTAAATACATAGTGGTCTTCTAATTATGCTCCAATGAACACATCCAAAAGATAAAACCGAGTCACCACAGTTTTAAGACATTCTTTAGGACTCATCTTAGACGAGAGAAAGTACAAAGGAATTGATGATTTCCAGTGGAGAATTAGGCATAAAACAATGACGGACCAAGCAGCACAAGAGCCTGACCAAGCACCTTGCTACTAAGTGGCTCACTTTTCTCTCTTCTTTCAATTCAAATAAGAAAATATTTGCAAAACAGAGAACTGGAACGTGGGAGTAATCATGAAGCGATAAGATTTGGTGTTTCTACTTCAACGGATAACAAAACCCATGTGTATTTTGTGTAGCCAATTGTCAAGTCGATCACGTAGTAAATTTGACCTGCGGAATCCTCAACCATAAGCAGCAGACCTCAAATTAGCAATGGAAACCACAACTGCCCAAAACATGATGAAAAAAAAAGAAAGAGAAGAAACTGGACATCCCATTTTAATTCTACATGATGAACCAAGAACAGAAGCACTAGTTGCTTCTTTTTCAATCATCAAGAGCTCCTCACAGGTAATAGACAGCTCCTCACACGTAATAAAGAGACAGTGGATACTCATTAAAGCGACCATTAACCAAACCTTAGAATATACTTACAGACGAACTCTTCAAGAGAAGATGCTCAACATCTTGTGTACATGATTACGCTCAATCGAGCAGTCCACGAAAGCATAGTAACATAACTAGACTAGGCATACAAACCCTTATACAACTATTAGCATGTGAAGCTAGAGCTAGAGCTCAAGCTCATGCTTAATATTTAAAGATAAATCACACAATTACATTCAATTAAACACCAACTGCCACACCAAAAAAAACACCCAAAAAAAAAACCCAACTGCCCCACCACTCTTACCTGTTCTTAAGTGATTAGCTAGTGATCCAGAGCTTGAGTTCAGGCCCATGACTCCCGCCACAGATGAAATTAATGAATGCACCAAATTCCTCCAGCTGAGCGGCACTAAAGAAGAAAATGTGCACTAGAGTGAAAAGTGGCGCTGGAGAAGGACTTGAAGGTCACACACCTGGAACTTGAAGCTCGTAAAGAAGGACTTGAAGCTTGTGGACGACGAAGAAAGAAGAGACGATGGCAACCGACACGGCCGACGACGGACTGAAGTTTGCGAGGAGCGAGTAGCATCGTGTATTGAATGACAGCGATTTGCTTGAGCAGCGAGAGAGAGGAAGAAGAAAACATGAAATCAATCCATCGTTCACAAATAATCATCCAACTTTCTTTTCCCTTTTTGTTTTGCCGACTCTGTCTGCAGAAGGAAACGATAAGGTGAGTTGAGGTGAGGTCTCTTGGGCCTAAAAAGCCCCCAATCATTAACCCTCAGTTCAGTTCTCCTCTCCCGTTCTCTCCCTCTGCCCCGTCTCCGACGCCGCTCGCCCTCAACGCCACGGCCGGACGCCGCTTGTCCCGCTGCTGGACACCAATCGCTCCCTGCTCGCCCCGCCCTTGCCTCCCTCGACGCTGTCACCCCCGCTCGCCTCGCCGCTCAGCCGCTGGATGCTGCTTGCCCTCGACGCCGCCACTGGACGCCGCCGCTGGACGCTGCTCGATCCCCCGGTGGACGCCTCTCGCCACTCGCCGCTGGATCCCCCGGTGGATGCCGCTCGCCGCTCGCCCAATCGCCCCTGACACCGCTCGCCCAGCTGCCCCCGACGCCGCTCGCCGCTCGCCGCTCGCCTAGCCGCCCCGATGCCGCTCGCCCGGTCACCCCTGACGCTACTCGCCACCGACGCCGCTCGCCCAGTCGCCCCCGCCGTTGCTCGCCCCCGATGCCGCTCGCCCAGTCGCCCCCGACGCTGCTCGCCCCCTGACGCCTAAGCACATCAGATGCCTCCCGCTCGGTCAGTACTTTACAACAATTTGGTACCATTTATTGAAAGAATCGAGTCAAATAATACACTTTAAGATAGTTTGGGATTGTGATCATATCACAATTTTCATCATGGGCTTGTATCATGTGATGGGGAATCTTCAAGTTGAATATCAGATGAGAGAGGTCCTCAAAGATTTCTGTGGCACTTCTGCACCATTGTAGTCCCAAGTGCTTATTGATCTAACTTAATGTTTTATTTTCTTTCAGGTACCCCTTTCAACATATCAAAGAAATTTGATGCAGAAACAGTAACAGAGATTGTCCGTCCCCACCTTGCAAGGATTAGATATCGTGTTAATAGATTGCCTTGGTATCTCATTCTCCATATCCAGAGATTTACGATTTATTTTTTATTTTTTATTTTTTTATTATTATTATTTTGTTTTTGGCGGAGAAGAACCCAACTCTAGGTAAAGCAGAAATAGAAAGCAAGCAAAGCAGAAGAAACAACAATGATTAATGAACAGAAAGAAGGCGCACCGTTTTCTGTAGAGAATCCCCTGTTTCTGTTTCAGAGTTCGTTGTTTCAATTTCAGAGCCCGGCGCTTGCTTTGTTCTGCTCAAAATCTTCTCTCTGTAAGACTCCCAATTGTCGAAATATTCAGTGTCGCAAAATTCAGTGTCGAAAAGTTCACTATCGTCGGATAACTTCTCACTATCGTCGGATAACTTCTCGCGTGGTATGAGTATCTCGCAATTATCTGGTTCTTTTGAGCTCAATACATCAAAAATCCTTTCGAATATGCACCCACTAATTTCCAAGGAACATGAAGACTTTAGTTCGTAAATGCCCTCAATAACCTGCAGGCTGGGGCACCGGTCAATCTTTATCCGCAAATTCTTCAAGTTTGACAAACTGCCTAAGCTTTTTAACGAAGAGCACTGGTCAATCTCTATCCGCGTCAAGTTCTTCAAGTTTGACAAACCGCCTAAGCATTTTAACGAAGAGCACTCACAAACGAAAATTTCTTCCAATGATTTGAACATAGAATCAAATTGAATATCCTGTACCTCATGGGACCCCGACAGACTGAACCTTCTAAGCATCTTTTGGGAGCTTGGGAAAAGGATCGCTTCCCTCCAATGGTCAGTCAACTGGGGAGCTTGTAGTTCACTTTTCCCCCGCTCCTCCGGGTGACAAACCATACTCTCGGAAGATCTGCAGATTTTTGAGCTCGAAGCATCAAAAATCCTTTCCAATGATCTGCACCCCTCAATTTTCAACCAACGCAAAAACTCCAGTTCGTCAATGCCCTCAACAACCTTCAGGCTTGGGCACTGGTGAATCTCTAACCGCTTCAAGTTCTTCGAGCTTGACAAACCGCTTAAGCTTTTTAATGAAGAGCACTCTTTAACAGAAAATTCTTCCAATGATTCTAACGGAGAAACAAATCGAATATCCTGTACCTCTGGGAACCCCGACAGATAGCATTTTATGAGCATGTTAAGGGAGCTGGGGAAAAGGAAGGCTTCCCTCCGATGATCAATTAACTTGGGAGCTTGTTGTTCGTTGCACCTCGGCTCCTCCGGCTGACAAACCAACCTCTCGGAAGATCTGCAGTCCTGAATGCTTGATCTCTCCGACGATTCTAAGACATCGGGAAATTGAACATCATGTTGCTCGCACACCTTGTTTTCTCTCGATTCTCTCAATGAAGGAAGCCCGTCAAGGTGTTCTTGTTTCCCTCGAGTTTCGTAGAGCTCTAAAACTATCAAGTTTGACGGAAGCTGTTCGAAAGTTGGCAAGTCTAGTCCATGTAGAGTAAGTTCTTTCAGCTGAGAAAGGGAACCCAACTCTGTAGCTGGTGCGTAGACATTTGGAAAGCAAAAGTGCAGCTTGCTCAGTTTGGATAATTTCCCAATCCACCCCAAGTCGCAAGTTTGAATTATATCTGATCTGTATCTAAATTCAGAGCCATCGGATAGGTACAGCTCAACTAGATTAGTCAGGTATGAGAGGTTAGGGATAGTCAACAATGAACTAGATGCCAATCTAAGAGTGGTCAAACTTATGGGGAGTTTCGGCAACTCTTGTATCTTATAAAACCTCAAGTCCAGTGTTTTGAGTTGACGAAGCTTGCTCATTGTAGTGGGCAGCTCTTCAATTTGTGTGCATGATGCATCGATAGATAACAGGCTTCGCAGTCTACCAATGGAATTCGGTAATCTTGAAATATCCGTGCCAAATACATCCAGTTTCATTAACATCTCTAATTTTGAAACTGAGTCGGGGAGTTCAATCAGTCTATGACAACTCCTAAGAGAGAGATATTGCAGATTCTGTAGCTTTCCAATTTGTTCAGGCAATTTTCTAAGTTTGTAACAGTTCTCAATTCTCAACTTAGTTAAGCACCTTAGTTGCCCAATAGAGCAGTCAATTTCCATCAAAGACCAAAACTCCTGAATAGTCAACTTCTTTAAAACTGAGTACTTGGGAAAGGTTGGTATTTCATGTATCAACCTATTATACTTAATAGTGAGAACCTTCAATTTTCTTGCCCCCTACAAAAGCCAACGACACATCAGGACAGCAAGAAATAAATATGGATTTAGGCTACCAATGAGAATTAGATTATACATCCATCAAATTTCGTCCTTCATTGAATGAGAAAATTAGAATAAGAACGAAATGAGCATACCTTGATTAGGCTCTCGAACGCATTTTCAGTGATATCAAGCCCAAAAAGATTCACCACAACCGCGTTTTCAAGACGCAAATTGGTTGCCTCCACACATTGATTACGGCGGTGTGCTGGTTCAGGCACAATAGTACAGTAACGCCAATGGATCCATCTCAACTCAGAAAGACAGCCCGTAAAGTCACCTTGGCAGATTACGTCATACAACCAAAGAAACCGTAAATATGGGAACCACTTAATTTGCTCCGAAGTGACACCTATAACAGCCCCCGATGATCGCAAATCGAGTGCTTGAACATCTAGCTTGTTCTGCCAACGACATTGAGCAGCAAAAGCAGGAACTTGTCAATATACCAAAATTTTATTCCATAGAAGAGAAGGAAAAACGAAACAGAAGAGTAGTTACCAAATCAAAAACGTGAATCCTCAATTAACAAGAGGGTACAAGCAATTTTCCATTCAAATTTTGCCCATTCTTTACCTTTATTGATCTTAATTCGCAAATGATGTCGTCTTCACTAGACAATCTGGAACCTTCTTCTTTGGCAATTGTCCTTCCAAGATCTCTAAGCTGATCGTGCATCCTCAATCTATCGTTTAAAACCTTTATCATGCACCTCTTCGTAAGGACTTGGATGTTATACTCTGGGAAAAGCTTACAAGCTTCCCACACGTACATTGGATTAGTCTTCTTCTTACCAACAAAAAGGCATGCAACATCGAGGAATATTTGTTGTTGAGCCAGATCTAAGGCATCATAGCTAATCCTTAGCTTTCCCAAGACATCCTTATCAGGTGTTTCTCGTAGCATCTTTAGCCTCTCTTCCCATATTGTTGTATTTTCCTCACCATTAAGGGATGCACCTATCACTTCAAGAGCTAAAGGTAGTCCATCTGTAATAGAGACAATCCCTTTTGAGAGAGTGTCATAATTGGCTGGAGGAGAGTTGTCATTGAAGGCATGCCTACAAAAAAGTTCAAGTGCGTCTACGTCGCTCAACGGCGTCATTTCATAACCCTTGAACTTAAATTCCTCGATATTCAACACACTCTTGTCTCTGGTGGTAACAAGTATTGTACTACCAGGATACAAGGAATCCCCTTGGATTAGATATCGAATTTGTTTGTCATGATTGACATCATCCAATACAATTAGTACCTCCTTGTTGCAAATTGTCTCTTTAATCATATCGATCCCACTATCAATATTACCAATATTTCGATCCACTCTAGGAGAAGAGATATCGGACAACAATTTTTTTTGCAGCTCGACTAAGCCCTTGGTTTCTGTCGTTTCCCTCATGTCATCAAGAAAGCTGCAGTTTTTCCCAAAGCGAGGGCATAGTTGGTTGAAGATAATCTTGGCGAGTGTTGTTTTACCGATGCCGCCCATTCCATAGATTCCAATGAGCTGCACACCATCGGAGCCGATGTTTAATAAATTCTTTATGGCTGTTATATGATCTTCCATTCCAACTAAGTTTTTGGTCACTTTCCTTTGTCTAGTCTTGAGCTTGTCCAGAACCTCGCGAACAACCAACTTGGTAAGTTCCCCGTCGCTGCCACAAAGTTGAACAATTTAAATTGGGAAAGGTGAAAATTTTGCATATTGACCAACCATCTACTAAGCAATCGGGTGGGGACGTTACCCCAAAAGCTTCGGGAACATGATGAATTACAAACTTGAACACCCATTACAAGTTTAATTTATAGGAATAGAGGAAGAGAAATGATGATCTTTATATCAAGTAGAAGAATCAAAATTTCTGGCAAAAGGGGTAGAACAATCAAAATATAAACATCTGATGACTTACTGTAATAGAATATTTACTTATTTCTTTCGATGTGGCAGAGAACTTTGCAAAGATAATAGTTCCTTGATCAAGTTCTCTAGCATACAATAGGAATCTTAATACATACATGGATCAAATCAGTATAAAATCGATGAAGCAAAGCTAAATTTTTATATGATGCTAAATAGGTGAAAAATGAAATTATAACAACTCTATTAGGTCAGAAAAAATTTTGGAAATTTTGTGATTGAAAAAATAAAAGAAGAATTTGAAAATCTCTATTTAAATAAGGAAATTAGAGTTGGAATATAATTAATGAACTTTTATGAGAACTATGGTCCGATTTTACAAAATAATTTTCACAATCATGGTTGGAATGTTACCCTGAACATTTTTTCAGCTCCCATCCCTTGATGCGACCAACTTGTTTAAGAGCCCTCCGCCACTTCATTATATCCTCAGAGCTGAACTTCTTCTTTTGATCCTCCATCGTTTGCTCCAAATTCAATATGGCATTGCTGTACAACTCGGTTTCCAACTTCACATCATTGGGTTCCACATCATAGAAGATAGGCAATATGACCTTCTTCCCATCTTCTTTGCATTCAGAGGTGTTCTCCACCATTCTTGCAAGCTCACGGAGGCACCAATGACTTGAAGCATACCTTTTGGAGAAAATGGGTATGTAAAGCTTGGAATCATCAATCGCTCGTAGAAGGTCACTAATTCTATCACCTGGTCGAAGCTCTTCGTCATCGATGAAAACACGAATCCCAACATCTACCAAGGCATGGTAGAGGCTATTGGTGAATCCACGACGAGTATCAGGCCCTCTAAAACTCAGGAACACCTGGTGCTCTTCCCCTAATGTATTGCAGGTGCTTGTTGTTGTTTTTGAGTTCGCCATAGGCCTCCCTTCCTCCCTCCCTCTCCCTCTCCCCCTCTCTCTCTCTCTCTCTCTCTCTCTCTCGGACACTCTTTAGTAAGATCCTTATTGAAAAAACATTACATTTCCTTGTTGAAAAAACACGTTCAAGCAACTTTGCAACAGGCGGCTTCCAATTTATAGTCAATAAAGTCGCTGGCTTAAGAAAAAATAAGGTGGAGGACAATAATGGAGGTGCTCCTTTTCGCACGCCCAATTTCTTACGAGTTTCTTCTTTGTGCTTTTCACCTTTTGCTTTTGGACTTTTGGATTGCAAATTTTTTTATTCTCAAACATTTTAATCATTTAATTATTCTATAGTGATATCCATAGTTGGACGTATTTAAAATCTCAATCTAGTATTGTAAATTCACAATTTATCTATATGAATGCATAATAACAAAATATTCTTAAAAAAATCACCTTTCATTATGACACATGGAATTCTGAATAATTATAAAATTTTCCTTCGTACTATTAAGAGTTGATTTATTGCATTCACTACCAAAAAAAAAAAAAAAAATGCTTCACCTAAGCACTACTTAAGCATATGCATACGATTCATTATGACATATTTTGATCTCTTTGCCGTAAGGACTTACCTTTAATTATTCAAATATTGTCATAAATGTGCCTTTACATTAAAAAGCAAACAGTCGCGCAAATCTTCGACAGCACTTATTTCCTTGTTTACAGGTATCACGATGTGATAATGATGTAGCTGGTGCGGTAGGGACGTCTAACTAAACTAAACAATGTACATATTAAAATATATTTTAAGTTTGAGCTTATTAGATCAAATCAGACCGAATGACAATTATGGACGCTCGACCTCTATCTATCCAAGAGTGGTGAGAAGAAATGCAACGATGACCTGCTAATGGCCGTGAGGCCATTTCATCATGATGTTGCCTCGAGCGTGGAAAAAAGTAAAGAGACAACGATGGTCATTGCCGACTGGGTCAAAAGTAAAAAGACGAAGAAAGCTGCAACGATGATTTCTTTTCATTGTTCCCTTTCTTCTTCTTTATTTTCTCCTGCCGAATTTCCTGTTTAGATATGAACAGGAAGAGGTCTAAATGTCAAAGAGAGCTTTGAATGCTGCACAGAGCAAATTCAAAAGTGTGCCGAGAGTTCTACCTGAGGAGAGGCTTGATTCACAGAGTTTTCTTGGTGAAATTACACCCAATTAATCCTTCCAATTCTCTATCATATCGTTTAATCTATAGTTGAATCTTGTGCTTCTCCTCCATAAATGTAGATCACATAATTGAATCATGTAAATTTAGTGTTCGATTTATTTTCTTAATTTGTATATTTTAGTCAATCGTTTTTTTTCCAACAAAGAATATGGCTTGAAGAAAAATGGAACCAAACTAAAAGATATTCAATACGACCAGCATTAGGCATTCATGAACAAATGCATGAAAAGAATTTTTTATTTTCTTAAGATATCGATCAATAAGCTTAAACTCATGGTTGATGATAAAATTTGTCCCATCACCTGCTTAACATTAACTCCAATCACAAGGACGAGATTCAATGCAATCCACACGGCCTGTTTCTTCTAAGATCCCTCTGACAATGCATAGTGATGTTCTTTTATTGCCATTTTCTCCGTTGAATTGCGCCAGCCCGTGTGTACCTTTCACTTTGCTTCCTTCATTTTCCATGGTTTTATGGTCGCATATATTTTATTTATTTAGTTTTGAACGCAACATATCAAGAAAACCATAAATTGCAACTTCTATCTTGACATATTAAATAAGTCTGTTTTGCATGATTTGACATAGATTTTCACGATATTTGTTAGCAATGCAATACAATTTTTCTGTTAGCATGATTTAACATAAAATCATTTTCATATTTCATCTCTCAATAAATTTTTCGTGAGAAATCGAAAATCATTATGAACATTATTCTTCGGAATTTGAACCGTTGTAGTAAAACTAATGAAGATCAGATAGAGCCTAGCTGCAATTATTTATTTTTTGGGTTGTTTTATTTATATTTGTTTTTCTTGGCATTATTAGTTACTTTGACTTTTTGATTATATTGGGCACTGTCCGGAGTCTTCGCGAGGATGACTTGTAAACATTTATTTCATTTCATTTATAAGGCTAGTATCAAAATCATTTGACTCAATTAACATTGAATTATGCACGCAAATCGCTCCATTCATGTGCATTAGATTAGATCCATTCACAAGACGGCTAGGGAGACTCTATGGGGTAATGAGTAAAGGAGACCATAATCAAATTTGAAAAAGAATGTTGTTTTTTTTTTTTGAACAGAAAAAAGAATGTTGTTTCAAAAATAGCATTCAAAATACACATAATGCATTCATGACGGTTTATACGAACCCAACTTTGCACAAATAATTTATAAAACAACGATCCTTCCAAAGATATGGCAATCGGATCATAACTATGGTCATCTTTGATGCACTACTTTATACAACTTAGAAACACCTTATGGCGATCAGATCATAACTATGATCATAACAATGGTCATTCAACATAAAAAAACGTTAATGCTTGCTTTTTAAGTAGATTGGAAGATCATGCGATACCATATTACAAGATCCCAAGAAGATGCCAAAATGCCATTCTTTGAAATCACATTTTTACCTTTTAATTAATCACGCGTGCCTCATTCAACTTCAATAAATCTGAAAGGTTTTAGGCATGTGGAAATCAATGTTATCGGACGATTAGTTTTTGGACTTATGTCTTCAATGGCCAAAGGTAGTCAATATGTGGTATAGACAATGCCTTTTTGAGAGTGTTTAGTAATTGGCTGGAGGAGAGTTGTGGTCGAAGGCATGCCTACAAAAAAGTCTAAATGCGTTTATTTTGAGTGCACGGCTCATTATTCGTCAAATTTGTGCGATTCTTTTGGATAGGACATTACAATAAAAATAACATTACATTCATTAATGGGAAGAGCTTTTATTACCTTCTTAAAGTGAAAAGCTTCTCCACCAGATCATCCTACTTAGGAAATTTACAAAAGAAGAACCAATGCGTTACATTAGAAAAGGAGAAAGGGATGTTTATTAAATTATTACGAGAAAACGAACAATGAAATTCTTGATTTGAATGCCCGAAGTCTGACGCCACTTTCTTTAGTGAGAGACATCATTTTGGACATTTGTATAGTGTGACTCACG
This sequence comes from Eucalyptus marginata, assembly GCA_014182565.1. Taxonomy (NCBI): domain Eukaryota; kingdom Viridiplantae; phylum Streptophyta; class Magnoliopsida; order Myrtales; family Myrtaceae; genus Eucalyptus; species Eucalyptus marginata. The sequence continues at coordinate 21,161,999 of CM024591.1, forward strand.
TTATTCAATTGAAACTTACGAACAGAAAACTTCACAGCAGTTGTAGCTTTCAATTTATAGTCAATAAAGTGGACGGCTTAAGAGAAAATGAGATGGGGGAAATTATGGAGGTGTACCCTTTCACAAGCCCAATTTCTTCCGAGTTTCTTCTTGGTGCATTTGAACTTTTGAATTTAAAAAAATAATAATCTAATTTTCAAACGTTTAAATCATTTATAATTATTCTATAGCTATATCTATAATTAAGCAGATTTATATAGATAAAAACGGAATTTATCTATATAAATGCATAATAACAAAATATTCCTAAAGCAAAGCTTTAGTTTAAGTGCGTTTATTTTAAGTGAGCGGTTCATTGTTCGTCAAATTTCAGTTTTTTTTTTTTTTTGAATTGGGCATTTTCTCGATAACAACATTACATTAATTAATGGAAAGAGCTTTTGTTACATTCTTAATGTGAAAAGCTTCTCCACCATATCATCCTCCTTCACAAAATTACAAAAGAAGAACAAGCACGTTACATTGAAAAAGGAGAAAAGGCTGTTTACTGTAAGATATGACGACAAAATTCTTGATTTGAACACCCGAACTCCGATGCCACTTTTGATAGTGAGAGACATCATCTTGGACGTTTGTATTGCATGACTCACGAGATTTAATTGAAAGTAATGGAAAAGCAACTTCACAGCAGTTGCAGCTTTCAATTAACAGTGAATAGAGTTGATGGCTTCAGAAAAAATCAGATGGAGGACAATTATGGAGATGTACCATTTCTTTTGGTTGGTCGAGATGTACCATTTCATATGCTCAATTTCTTGCGCCATTCTTCTTGGTGCCTTTGAACTTTTGAATAAAAAATAAATAAATCTGATTTTCAAACGTTTAAATCATTTATAATTATTCTATAGCTATATTTATGGTTAATCATATTTACATAGATAAATTCCGTTTTTATCTATATAAATGCATAATAACAAAATATTTGTAAAGAAAAGTTTAAGTGCGTTTATTTCAAGTGAGCAATTCAATGTTTGTCAAATTTCAGCTATTTTTTTTTTTGGATGGGACATTTTAGCAATAATAACCTTACATTCATTAGTAGGAGGAGTTTTTATTACATTCTTAACGTGAAAAGTTTCTCCGCCATATCATCCTCCTTCAGAAATTTACAAAAGAAGAACAAGCGCTTTACATTAAAAAAGGAGAAAAGGCTGTTTATCGTAAGATATGCGAAAAAATTCTTGATTTGAACAACCGAAGTCCGATGCCACTTTTGTTAGCGAGAGACATCATTTTGGAGGTTTGAATTGCATGACTTACGAGATTTAATTGAAAGTTCCGGACAGGCAACTTCACAGCAACTGCAGCTTTCAATTATCAGCGGATAAAGTTGATGGGATGGCTTTAGAAAAAATCAGCTGGAGGACAATTATGGAGATGTACCTTTTTTGGTTGGTCGAGATGTACCATTTCACACGCCCAATTTCTTTCGACCTTCCTCTTGCTGCCTTTGAACTCCTGACTTTAAAAAAAAAAAAAAAAAAAAAAAAAAAGAATCTGACTTTCAAATGTTTAAGTCATTTATAACTATTCTACAGCAATACTTAGGGGTGAGCATGGTCCGGGTTGGACCGGGCCACCCCCTAACCCTAAGACCAACACGTACAATATCGGTCCTCAATTTTTAGGACCGAGGACCAACCTTATTGAGCCTGGGACCAAGGACCGGACTGATCCAATGGATTCGGTCCGGTTCCAGGGTCAACCCGGGATCGATCGATAATTAGGAATATTATCCTTCGAAATTTGAAGTAATGAAGCTCAGATAGAGCCTAGCCGCAATTATTTATTTTTTGGCTTGTTTTATTTATAAATGTTTTTCATGGCGTTATTGGTTGCTTTGACATGTTGACTAAATCGGTGCACTGTACGAAGTCTTCTAGAGGATGACTTGTCCACGTTTATTTTATCTCATTCATAACACTAGTGTCCAAATCATTGGACTCAATTAACACCGATTTATAAACGCAAACCACTCCATCCACATACGTTAGATTAGTTCCATTCACAGGATGGCTAGCAAGACACTCTAGGCAAGGAGTAAGAGACACCATGATCAAATTTGAACAAAATATTGTTTCAAGAATAGCGTTCAAAATACACGTAATGCACTCATGACAATTTATAGGAACTCAACTCTGCACAAATTATGTATAAAAAAACAATCCTTTCTATCACTTGGCAATCGGATATCATAACTATGGTGATCTTCGATGCACTACTTTGTTCAACTTAGCAACACCTTATGAAAACGCTATGGAAATGTACATCATATGCTTTCAAACCATTGCCTCAAACGATTGAAATACATGAAAAACATGCATGATTACTTTTAGTAAATTGGAAGATCACCATATTACAAAATCCCCAAAAGATGCCAAAATGCCATTCATCAAAATCACGCTTTTACCTTTTTATCAATCACGCATGTTGTGCGCAACTTGGGAAAATTACTGAAAATGTGATAAACCTATTACAATTATGCCAATTCAGTTCTAAACTTATTGTTTTGACAAATTGAGTCCTAAATCTTTTATAATTATTCCCGACTAATCCATCAAGCCAAAATTGGGCGACCGGCTTTGACATGGCAGCTAGCCGGTGTCGGCGACCTTTTATAATAATATTTTATTTTATGAAATATTTTATTAATTTTTTAATCTTTTTATTATTATTTTTTTTTTCTTTTTTTTTCTTTCTCCCTCTCCCTTCTTCCTCCTTTTCTCTCCTCCTCCCTCCTTCTTCCTTTGGCTCCAGCGACCGGCCAGAGGAGAGGGCTAGCCAGTTGTCGGATGAGGTAGCCACGCTAGCTCGCCTCGCCATCGCTGGGTGATAAGAATAGATTCAAGAAAACTTCCTTTTTTTTATATAGCTCCTCATAGCAAGATCACAAAAGATCTTCATCTACATATAGTGTTTTGCTTTTCTTGTATTTTCTCTTTCTTTTTGTCAACATCACAAAAGAGACAATAATATTGGAAGGAATATCACATAGAGAATATGCTATTTAGCTCATCTTCACAAACAATCTTCAAAACATATTTAGCATGAAACGAAATTTCATAAACATCTTATAGATGCTATGATGAACATAAAATAATTGCAATATAGCTCATGTTATTATAGAATCAAATACCATATACATCAATATATATATCAATGATAACATATGCAATATATAAATTTCATATACATTTTTTGTCATAATAAAACGATAATGGAAATATGAGATTTATAATGACAAAAGGTAAGTGAAGTAAGAAATATACTAACCAGATCATGTAGAATTTAGCAAGTTCTAATAGACATTATATTTTCTTCCATAATCAAGACGAGGCAAAAATTAAATTGACTTAATCAGGATTTTCTCACACTTAATTTACACTCCCTTTCAATTTAATGCAACTATGAGATGATCGCGGTTCTTCTCCTTTACTGTGCATCCACTTTCTCATTCTTTAATAAATTTAACAAATTTTGCGCCTAGAGGAGAATTTTCGCTCATTCGAAAATGGTTTGGAATCTTCGCAATTTTTCGGATCAAATTTTCCAAATTTTAGATGGAAAGATTATTTGCCACCAGCAATTTCTTGTAAAAGAGATAACAATATTTACAAAATATAGAGAATATCACGTACTTTCCTTCCTTCAATTCGCGGATTAATTTTGCCAGTTAGAGGATATGCTTCTAACATATAAAAGCACGCATTAATTTCTTTCAAGATTAAAAAAGATTATAATGTTTAAAGAAAATCTGATTTTCAAATGTTTAAATCATTTATAATTATTCTATAGCCATGGTTAAACATATTTATATAGATACAAATGGAATTTATCTATATATATGCATAATAAGAAAATAGTCCTATAGAAAAGTTTAAGTTTAAGTGCATTTATTTCAAGTGAGAAGTTCGTTGTTTCAACTGTTTTTTTGGATTGGACATTTTAGCAATAATAACATTACATTCATTAATAACCATTTTAGCAAAGGGATAATAAATCCCCACCTTAAGATTTCATTTCGTGATTCCCACGTCCCGCATCCGAGAATGACCACCAAAAAAAAAAAAAAAGTTCGAATCCCCACCTTCTCCATTAGTTTATGAGTGGGTTTCGACTCCCACGCCCGCAAAAAGTATCACCGTCCAAAAAAACATTACATTCATTGATGGGAAGACCTTTTATTACATTCTTAATGTGAAAAGCTTCTCCATCATATCATCCTCCTTTAGAAATTTACAAAAGAAGAACAAGCCCATTACATTGAAAAAAGGAGAAAAGACTGTTTATTGTAAGATATGACGACAAAATTCTTGACTTGAACACCCGAAGTCCGATGCCACTTTCGTTAACTAGAGACATCATTTTGGACGTTTGTATCGCGTGACTCCCGACATTTAATTGAAAGTGACGGACAGGCAACTTCCCGAAGTTGCAGCTTTTAATTAATAGTGAATGAAGTTGATGGCTTCAGAAAAAAAGATGAAGGACAATTATGGAGATGTACCACTTTTTTTGGTCGGTCGAGATGTACAACCATTTCACACGCCCAATATCTTTCACCTTTCTTCTTGGTGCCTTTGAACTTTTGAATTAAAAAAAACTCCATTTTTCAAATGTTTAAATCATTTATAATTATTCTATAGCTATATCTATAATTAAACATATTTATATCGATAAAATCACAATCTATATAAATGTATAATAACAAAATATTCCTAAAGAATATCTCTCGTTATGACATATGAGACTTTGGGCAATTAGAAGATTTTCCTTCAAACTATTGAGATTGGATTTGCTACGTTCACCACAAAAATGCTCCACCTAAGCACTACCTAGCAGTATGCTTACTACTCACTATGACGTATTTGTTTCGATCTCTTCCCCTTAAAGACTTACTTTTTTTATCATAATTAATTACCTTCAACACCACAAATATTGCAATTTATGTGCCTTTATTTTGAAAAGCAAATCTTTTACAACACTTATTGTCTTACTGAAAACCATTAGAATGCGAGCATGATATAATTAGTGTGGTTTGGACATCAGCCAAACCTAATTATATAAACATTGAAATGTATCTCAAGTCGGAGCCGGATTAAACCGGATCGAAAGAGACTTATCGACACTCGACCTCTAATCAAGAGTGGTGAGAGGAAATGCAATGATGGCCTGTCCATGGGCATTGTGCCATCCCATCATGGTGTTGCTTTGAGCGTCGAAAGAAAGAGAGACCGCCCTGGTCTTGACCATAAGAGACGACTTTGCTCAGCTGAAGAGGCAAAGAGAGAATGATGATGGCCACCGCTGATACGAGACAAAAGGGGAAGGAAAACGACGAAGAAAGTTGCAATAATGGTGTCATTTAACGATGGCCGCTCGTTGTTTCCTTTCTTCTTTATTTGCTTCTAGTGTATTTTCTCTGTGAATACGAAGAGGAAGAGCTCTCAATGAGAGCTCCAAGGACTGCACAACGAGATTAAAAATTTCCTCTTAAAAGTTTTGATTCAAAAAGTTTTTCTTTGTGAAATTACACAAAATGAAGTCAATTAAATCTTGTGTTAACGTTCATGTCAATGTCATGAGTCACTCTAGAATAACATATATCGAAAAATAATTTTTCTTGTGGCATGACTAGGCCCTTGGTTTTTAGCATTTCCCTTGTGTCAACAAGAAAGTTGCAGTTTTTCCCAAAGCAAGGATATAGCTAGTTGAAGATAACCTTGGCGGGTGTTGTTTTGCCGATGTTCCCCAACCCATAGATTCCAATGAACCGCATACCATCAAAAGCGATGTCTGATAAATTGTCTATGGTTGCTATTCAATCCACCATTCCAACTAAATCTTTGGTCAGTTGCCTTTGTCTTGTCTTCACCCTGACCACAATCTCATTAACAACCGACGTGATAAGATTCCCATAGCTGCCACAATGTCAAACAATATTAATTGAGAAAAAGTGACAAATTTCCATGTTGACAAAATATTTACATATATCAGAACTTGAATCAGCCTCAATTCATTTCGAATGCGTAGCTCTTATATTTCTGTTAGATTGCACATTTCAGAAACAATAATGACATTACATTCATTAATGGGAAGAGCTTTTGTTACATTCTTAATGTGAAAAGCTTCTCCACCATATCATCTTTCTTGAAAAATTTACAAAAGAAGAACGAATGCATAACATTAGAAAAGGAGAAAAGGATGTTTATTATGAGAAATAAATGATGAAATCCTTGATTTGAATGCCCGAAGTCCGGTGCCACTTTCTTTAGTGAGAGACATCATTTTGGAATTTGTATCGCGTGACTCACATAATTCAATTGAAACTTACGAACAGGCAACTTCACAGCAGTTGCAACTTTCAATTTATGGTCACTAAAGTGGATGGCTTCAGAGAAAATGAGATGAAGGACAATTATGGAGGTCTACCTTTTCACAAGCCCAATTTCTTTGGAGTTTCTGCTTAGTGCATTTGAACTTTTGAATCTATGACCATTTTTTTAATTAAAAAAATCTGATTTTCAAACGTTTAAATCATTTATAATTAGTTTATAGCTATATCTATGGTTAAACATATTTATACAGATAAAAACGGAATTTATCCATATAAATGCATAATAAAAAATATTCCTAAAGAAAAGTTTAAGTTAAATGCGTTTATTTCAAGTGAGTGATTCATTGTTAGTCAAATTTCCGTTGTTTTTTTGTTTTCGACATTTTAGCAATAATAACATTACATTTCATTAATGGGAAGAGCTTCTCCACCATATCATCCTCCTTCAGAAATTTACAAAAGAAGAGCAAGCGCGTTACATTATTAAAGGAGAAAAGGCTGTTTACTGTGACATATGATGACAAAATTCTTGATTTGAACACCCGAAGTCCGATGCCACTTTCGGTAGTGATAGACATCGTTTTGGACTTTTGTGTTGCGTGACTCATGAGATTTGATTGAAAGTTACGGACAGGCAACTTGACAGCAGCCGTAGCTTTCGATTAATAGTGAATAAAGTTGATGGCTTCATAAAAAATCAGATGGAGGACAATTATGGAGATGTATCATTTTGAATTTAAAAAAAAAAAAAAAATCTGATTTTGGGCGTGGAAAGAAAGAGAGGCCGTGCTGGTCTTGACCATAAGAGGACGACTTTGCTTGGCCGAAGAAAGGGAAAAAGACAGACTGATAATGGCCACTGCCGACATCGGACAGTACAGAAGGGAAACGAAAACGACGAAGAAAGTTGCAGTAATGGTGTCTTTTAACGATGGCCAGTCATTGTTTCCCTTTCTTCTTCTTTATTTTCTTCTAGTGAATTTTCTCTTTAAATTCGAAGAGGAAGGGCTCTTAATGAGAGCTCCGAGGACTGCACAGAGGAGATTGAAAAAGGTTTTCTTCGTGAAGTTAGTCAAAATTAAAGCTGATTAAATCTTGTGTTAATATGCAAATTGAGATATTATTTCGAAAGAAATTATGAGGGTAAAAAACATAGAGTTATTAGTTGTACTTAAGGGATAAAAACACCAAGGGTATCTGAATGACTTGCATAAAATTATAATCTTCGTTGCATTGTAATTTTATCTATAATGGAATTGTGTGCTCCTTTCCTCATGGATGTATATCACACAACCAAATCACATAAATTTGATATCCGAATTATTTTCTTATTTTGTATATTTTATTTAATCACTTGTTTTATTTTCAATAATAAATACGATTTGAAGAAAAGAGGACCAAGCTAGACTGTATTATAGTTAAAGATCAAACCAAGCTGACCATTTTTTTTTTTTAGGTTTGATTTGGCCTAATCGTTCTTTCTTCTTTAGTTTTCCTCTTCATCATTTGTAATTTTATGAGAAAAAATCCAAATTCCATGTCACGAAACTTCCAAAGCGAGATCCCCGAGGAAGTTGCTGGATCACCAAGCAAGCACAAATGGCCCATCTTGCGAGGTGATGCTTGCTCTTGGCACGATCAATCTCAACTTGTTTCAATTAATTATTTCGTTTGATTGAGAGTCACCACTAACTTTTTATGAACCAATTAGGAGTCAAGTAAAATGCGGGAGTCCGTCTTACTTCTGCAAACATGAGATTTGTGCGTCAGAAGACTTGATTAGGCAAGATATATCTCAAGCCCAATGCTGTATATTTTCTCTTTTTATTAAAACAAGTATTCATGTGGTCTTCCCAATCTTAGTTACCCATTTTATTCTCAGTGTTGAGAAAGGCAGGCGATCATGCATAAATTCACTCAAGCAAACACGTATAAAATCCACTAATACTGAGACAAATAGAGCAAATAAAAGGTGGGAAAATAAAGGACCCAACCCGTATCAGGGAAAAAAAATCAATAAAAGCCTTGTTATAAGGTTCCGGGACATGCCCCTTGAGCTATTAATAGAAACTCAGTGTAAAATCTCCAAAATAAACTATGGCTTAAAACCAGAAAGTAAATAACTGATACTTCATGAATATATATAAACTACTTTCCTAAAATGAAGTATTACATCAAGAAATAAAATCTACTTAATGCTATATAAAGTGCAATGCAATGTTAAGAAAACAAAATCTATTTATGATTATGCATGATTCCTAAATTATCCTCCTAGATGTATATTTTTTTTTTTAATAAAATCTATCTATTTTTTGGCTTTTTCACATTAACCCCTTCTATATATATTATAGTGAAACGAAATTAAACTAAAAAATAACTAAGTGCTGAGATAAATTTGAACTAGAAACTAGATACCAAAACAATATGTTATATAAACCCAGATTTTCGTGAAAATTTGCACTATGTTGCGTTGGAATTTCAACCTAAACTTCTTGTGGGAACGAGTTAATAAACACCAGAAAATAAAGAGAACTAAAGCGATATAATGCTATGAATTAAAGCAAAACCATTCCACAATATACGAAATCAAGGGTGGATGAGTACACCTATACTAATTGCCGAAATAAAATATTTATTAAAAAAAAATTTCTACGCTGTTACAGGTTTGAAGTGTTCAAATTGAATCACATCATGTAGATTATTTATATTTCCATGTTTATGCTTGCTGAGACACGAGGAACAATCAACATGAATTAACACAAAAATCCACGCAGGTTTTTTATTTTATTTCCTTTCTTCTTTCGTCTTTCTTTTCCCACGTGCAGCATAGTTCCATTTCACTTGTACTGGTCGGATAAGTCTGTCGCATATTTCCCTCTTGGTCGAGCTCATGAAAGGGAGCCAGGGTCGTGCGGGATTGGACTCGGAAGTTCAGATGAATTCATGGCATATTTTGCGTGTTGGGATCCACTCAAATTCAATTCACAAGCGGACTAATTTAAATGAAATTCGTAATCAGGTTTCACGTTTTCTTTGGTGCGAATGCATTATTCCTAACAAAATGTTGGTACTATCTAAATGCAGTAAATGAGGATGCAAAAAATGTGCAATCTCAAAAAATTTAAGTATCAACATTCTGCATTGACAACAATTCATAAATTCACACAAAGTGAAAATCAAACCAATTTAAATAGCTATTTCATGTATAAATGGTAAAAATAATTAGCAATATCAATCAATTTATTCGCAGTTTGGTTTGGCTTCAAAAAGTTAAAAATATCATAAGTCGCATAAGTAATGTTAGGAATTATTTGAGAATTAAATTTAGAGGACGAAATTGGAAAATGTGGTACCGAAAGAGCGTTGTGGGAAGTCTAACCCTCCCCGCACATAAATGAATCCTTCGACAACAAGTTTCATTGGCTTTCGCAAATGATCAATATTACACGTGGACCTAGTTTCCAATCAGCCTAATTTCTTAAATTGATTGGCAGTTACTCCATCTCATACTTTAAAGAAAACTTTGGAGTTGGCCCAAATCTTCCAAAACTCATTTTCCAACCACATATTTGCTCCTTGCCGAGTAAAACCTTTGATCTCAAGACCGTTGGGCAAGGCGCGACATGACCTATATGAAGACTCCGACGTAATTGTTGGAGGGTTGGCCGAGAAAGTGATTTTTGAAGGCTTTATTGCATCAAAGTGATCGTTGAAAGTTGGCCGAGAAGATCAAAACGCGATCAAAGTTTTTTTTTTACTTCTTTGCTATATATATATTATCGCGATTCTACTCTTAATTCTCTAAGAGAGTGTCGATGTCATTATTGTTTAGAGTGCTTTGCGTGTAAAGTAAAGTCAAGGTACTCGTCGAGTGAGCTTCAGTTCCTCTTAGAGAGGCAATTCCATTCATAATTAGTGGATTCAGTCTTGTTGTTAGATAGTGATGGTTTTAATTAATATATGGGCTTAAGTTGGCCCGCCCACGATGGGCCTAAAAAGCCCGGCCCACAAGATTAGGGGGCCCGTGGATGAAGGAATATGATGAAGGGACACGTTTTTTTTGGAGGGGATGTATATAAGGGAAATAAAGAGGGAGGAACGCACCTTTTGGCATAACGTACGTTCCTCCTCCCTCTCTCCCTCAAAAACACTCCAAAAGAAGGATTAGTGCGCAAGAGGCGACACCCATCTTCCCTTTAAGGAAAATTGACGTCATCGGATCGAACAAGGCTAAATTCTCTTTCTCTTTTCGGCATTGGTGTTTAGGCTGTGGCTAACAAGGTACGCTCAAATCCGTGATGTGCTTTACGATCGGTGATACGTGATTTTTCCCGGGCTTCTCTTCCGCATTCGTTTTAGGGGTTCGATTTAGTGTCGAATCCGGTTTTCGGGGATCCGTTAATCCCAACATTGGTATCAGAGCCCTAGTTCACGTTTTTCCCGACCTGTTTGATGTTTTTGATTGATTTTTCGCGAAAGTAATTCAGCCGTACGGATCGGGCGAGAAATCCCGACACCCGAGCGCTGTTCGCCCATTTTTCCGAGTTTTCGTAAGTCGAAATTGAATTCTAATGGCATAGGGAGAAAGGGGTCATCGAGACGAGTTCGGCGATGTGTCGAACATCGCTGGGAGACGCCACACGCGCCCACACGCGTCGGTCGACGGACCGACGTGTGCTGACGTCACCCAACGGTCGGTAACCGCTGGGATGACGTCATCGATGACGTCAGCACCGACGTCGGTTGACCGGGCGGTCACCGGCCGGCGACCCGACCGGCGACCCGACCCGACCCGACCCGCGGACGCCTGGCACGCGCGCGGCACGTGCCGGCTAACGTCTGCGTGACGTCAGCCCGCGCACGCGCGCGGCACGTGCGGTCGGTTCGTCCGACCGGCCCGACCGGTCCGACGACCGACGACCTGACCGTTGACCGTTGACCGACGACCGTTGACCGTTGACCAAAAAAAAAAATGTGTTTCTTTTTCAATTATGTCTATGTGGATTATATGTAATCCATTTTTTATTCTGCATTTGTTACAGGAATAATGCCTCCCCATAAGCCGCGCGCATCTGTGCGCACAATGTCAGATGAACAAAAGGAAAGGCTTTCAAGGTTGATAGCCGATTTAAATGGTTATCGATGGGAGAGTGACGACATAATTGATTATGTCATAGAGGTCAACAACAAAATTCAAGAAGTCATTTGGAACGGTTATCCCATGCCAGATATTCAGATGGTGCGATTCTTTATGAACACTCTTCCACTAGAATGGCAAGGAGTGTTGAATCGCCTATGGGAGGTCAAATGATTTACTAGCTATAAGGAGCTAATAATGGAATTCGTAGATGAATATCATCGGGTTGGAGCCACAAAGACTGCGACCCAAGGAATGACTTCGATTAGGCCAGGAATGAATGTGCGTAGGAGAAATCCTAAGGGATATCCGTCTGTTTTCCGTGGCTGTCAAGAATGCCTCGAAAATTTTACAGAGAAAAATAAAAAGAAATTGAACCAAGTAGCTTTCCCTATTAGTAGTATGATGCCTTGGTTTTAGATGTTATGGCTGGTCTTTATTTAGTGTTCTTTGTGGACATCTTATGTAATATTAACTACCTGATTGTTGTTGATGTAGCAACCTATATGTTAGTTGTATTATGTGAAAGCATTATTATTATATTGTATGTCAATTATTTGTTGCTTTCTGTTATTGCTGGTTGCTGTGGGTAGTTAGCTGTGCATAGTTATAGAAGTTTTTGTAGCTTCATAAGAATTGATTTTGCATATGACAATCATATTAATGATAGTTTTAAGTTAGGATTTTTTGGAGGATGATTTGAAACGTAGTGATCTTTTGATTCTAAAACCTTACTTGAAATTATTCATTAATATGATGGGTCTGTGCAAAAGAGATGCATAAATGATAGGCATTAATAACTCGTGCATATATGTCGATGTGTTCGATCAATGGCTTCAGCCACAAAAAAGCATAGTTGTCGAGCTAAGCAAAGGTGAAAAGCTCAATGGTGACAACTATGAAATTTGGCAAATGAAAATTCAATATGTGCTGGAAAAACAAAAAGCACTAAATGCTCTTGACCATGTTATGGAAGATCTTGAGGATGCTGTGCGCCACCTTGAGATAGGCGATCATCGCCTCAAGGCATTTGAGCGGATACGAGATATTTCTTTGTGTTGCTTTAAGCTCGAAGGGGCTTCAAGCTCTAAGCGCAAGCGCATTGATTCGTTCAATATGTGGGAAAGCAAGGGATCAAGTCCTTCTTGCAAGAAACCAAGAATTAACCAACAAAAGAGAGGAAAACGTCCTCGTGTGAAGAGAGGAAAACATCCTCATGTGAAGAATATCTCAAGGGTGAAATGTTACAACTGTGACCAGAGGGGTCACTATGCCCGCAATTGTTGCGAGCCAAAGAAGGTACACACCCTTTGTACTATTGGGAACTTTGCATATGTGTCAAGTTCTATATTCTTGACTGAATCTAATCCTCTCGTGGACTGTAGATTCGGGAGCGACAGAGACCATGTAGCGAAGGATAGAGAATCCTTTGTAGAATTTCGACGAGTTCCGACTAGAACTAAGTGGATCTATGTGGGAAACAACTCCAGAGCTGAAGTGAAAGGAATTGGCACCTACCAACTGAATATGCGTGGTGGACGCACATTATTCCTACATGATGTGTTGTATGCTTCGGAGATTCGTCGAAATTTAGTGTCTCATTTTAGTGTTGGTTAAGTTTGGTTTTAATGTGAACTTCCATAATAGAGGTGTAGATTTGTATTTGGATACAAACTACTATGGTCGTGGTTATTTTCTAGATGGTTTCATTGTATTAGATATTGACTATGTTAATGCAAATGTTTGTTATTTCCTTCTCACATCTCCTAATTCATATGATAATGATGTGAATGTGTGGCATGCTAGACTTGGTCATATTGGCCAACAACAGTATGAATAGACTAGCCAAAGAGGGCTTGTTGGGCAACATTGAAAAAGTCGATTTGCCCATATGTAAGCATTGCCTAGAAGGGAAAACGACAAGGAAACCATTTGGAAAAGGTAAAAGAGCTGAATTTCCTCTGCATTTAATTCATTCGATGTCCGTGGTCCAATGAATGTGAGAGGAAGGCATGGGGCTGTTTATTTCATCACTTTTATAGATGATTATACTCGATTCGGATATGTCTATTTGATTTCTCATAAATCGAAGCAATAAGTTGTTTCAAAAGGTTTATGAACCTGGTAGAGAATCAATTAGACAAGAAAATAAAAGCATTGAGATCCGATCGAGGTCGAGAATATTTATCGATGAGTTCAGAAAATTATGTGATGAAAAAGGAATAGAAAGACAGTTGTCTATTCCATATACTCTTCAACAAAATTGTGTTGCGGAGAGAAGAAACGAACCTTACTTGGAAATGGTTAGGTCTATGATGGCGCATGCTAACTTACCTATTACCTTTTGGAGTGATGCGTTGTTAACTCGGCGCCTATATACTTAACCGTGTGCCTTCCAAATCGGTTACTTTCACTCCATATGAGTTATGGACGGTAGAAAACCGGACTTAAGTTTTCTTAAGCCATGGGGTTGTGCTGCCTATACACATGAGTCCTCTCACAAGTTTGGGAAATTGGGTCCCGAGAGGAAAGAAGAGTATTTTCATAAGATACTCGGAACACTCAAAAGGGTATGTGTTCATAGGTGAGCGGGAAAGTGGGAGTATAACTGAATTTGAATCACGGGATGTCACATTCTTAGAGGATGAATTTCCTAAGAAGGGCGAAATAGGTGAAGAATACTCCCTATTTGAAACCTTGGACCAAGATAATGATATTAATGGAGTTCATCCAAGTGGGAGTAATATGAGAAGTGATGAATTGAATTCGACTCATTCTCAATTACAACCACATGATGAGACGACAACATCATTATCTAATCCTAGTGAGAGCGTACTAGGGAATGATGTGTAAAGTGTGCAATCTCCCATACGGCGAACAAGTCACAAAAGTGTTCCCCGTCAACGTTTTGACATTGAAGGGGAAACTTTTATCATTGCCCCACAAGATGAGGATGAGCCAAGAAATATTAATGAGGCTCTGAATTGCCCTAGTAAGGAAAAATGGATTCATGCAATGGAAGAGGAAATGGAGTCAATGAAATCAAACCAAGTCTGGGAACTGGTTGATCTTCCAAAAGGACACAGAGCTATTGGGAACAAGTGGGTTCTCAAAATAAAACGAAAGGCTGATGGCTCGATAGAAATGCATAAGGCTTGCCTTGTGGCGAAGGGGTATAATCAACAGGAAGGAATTGATTATGAAGATACGTTTTCTTCTGTAGTGAGATTTACCTCGATTCGTATTATTCTGGCAATAGTAGCTAGTATGGATCTTGAGTTACATCAAATGGATGTAAAGACTGCTTTCCTCAATGGAGAATTAGAGGAAGAAATATACATGGAACAACCTGCTGGTTTCATAGTGAAAGGCCAAGAAGAAAAGGTATGTTGACTTTTGAGATCGATATACGGCCTTAAGCGCCATCGAGACAATGGTATATACGTTTTCATAATGCCATAATGGCATACGATTTTACAATGATTGATGAGGATCATTGTGTATATATCAAAAGATCCAAAGATCAATTTGTGATCATATCATTATATGTTGATGATATACTGATTGCCGGAAGCAATATGGAGTTTGTTATCTTGTCAAGAGTTGGTTGTCTTCCAACTTTGAGATGAAGGATATGGGTGAGGCTGCATACATTCTTGGAGTTAAGATTTCAAGAGATCGTTCGAAGAGATCGTTGTCTCTTTCGCAAGAAACATATATAAATAAAGTTCTTGAACGATTTCGTATGCAAGATTGTAAACCCATAGACACTCCTATTGCAAAAGGTGAAGGATTGAGCCATAGACTGTGTCTGAGGACTCCACAAGAGAAGGAACAAATGAAACATGTTCCTTATGCTAGTGCAGTTGGGAGCTTGATGTACTCTATGATGTGTATAAGACCCGACATATGTTTTGCAGTTGGAATGGTGAGTAGATACCAATCCAATTCAGGTCCAGCACATTGGAAAGCCGTTAAGAAAATACTGAGGTATCTGAAGGGAACTGCTGATTATACGCTGAGTTATCGAGGAAAGGATCTGCGACTCGAAGGCTATTCTGATGCTGATTGGAGAGGAGATTTAGATGAAAGGAAATCTACCTCTGGATTTGCTTTCTTACTGAATAATGGTGCCATATCATGGAGCAGTAAGAAGCAAACATGTATAGCCTTGTCCACGATGGAAGCTGAGTTCGTGGCATTATCGCGAGCGGTACAAGAAGGAGTTTGGCTTAAGAGATTTTTGGATCATTTAGGTGTTATTGAGAAAGCTGCACGTCCATTATTGGTTAATTGTGATAGCCAAGCAGCTATAGCATACACTAAAGATCCAAAATATCATGGCAAGACCAAACATATAGATACCAAGTATAACTTTGTCAAAGATATGGTTGCACGAAAGGATGTGAACTTACAGTACATATCTACGCATAGAATGGTAGCAGATCTTATGACAAAGCCAATACCTAGAGATGTGTTTCGTGGTCATGTAAAATCTCTAGGATTGTGTAGAGTCTGATGTACTGGATATTGTAATTTCCCTGAGTTGTTCACATTTAATGAATTTGTGTTTTCATCATTAATGTCTATATATCTTTGTTTGATCTTTATGCATCTTAATACTCAGTGCATTACATTAAGTTGAGAAAGTATGTCGGACAGATATAAGATTAGCCCACTCACACGGGTAATCGCTTCTATTTACTATGTGATAAATAGAAATGAGACGGTTTTTAAGCTTATTATCTAGGTGATAATCGAGAGCTCAAGCTTAAAATACGTATGTCGCCTTAACTGAGTGTTAAGATGAGGACATAATAATTACGATGTCCGAAAGTAAAATAACCCACATATTTTACTTTATCTGTCTAAGATGCCAGATGCGAGTTCTGATGAATTTTTGTGAATAAATAAATACGTGAACTCAAGTTAGACATTGGGTATGTCTGAACTATTATCTGTACGGTATTGATGGTGTAGACATACACTCCATGGGAAAGGAGTTAATACCGTAATACGTATTTCATACTACGTATGCATGAGACGACCAATAAGAGTGGCAAAAGTTTGATCTCAACTTTCATGCCGTATGAGACTCTTGAGGAAACGAGTTCCTCAATTTAGGGCCCTCATGACTCTTACTTATTCTCAAGATTTCTATTTAGTGTTTGCTATCTTAGAATGTTGCCAATGGTCATGATTTGATTCGATCTAATGGGACATTTCTAGAAAAGCAAGTTGAGCTGAAATTGAGAGTTTGAAGGAAATAGGAAGATCGATTTGGAGAATCACATTGTAGTTTTGTATTCACTGGTCGACCAATTATGACTGTCTTTGGGATAATCATAATTGTGAATACAATATATATATATATATATATATATATATATTATTTAAAAGAGATCAAGAGAGATATAAATGTGATCGATCGATCTAGGGTGCCGCATACTAAATTTACTCGGAATGTGATGCCCATTATGAGCTGCTATATATTTCTAACAGATGTATGGCAACGAGCTCCAAAAAGTATCTTGGTCGCACGACTATTCACCGGTATATGAATGTTGCAAGAGAAAAAGAGGATTACATTCGGCCCACCATGCAAGTGGGAGTTGATGGATTTTCCATTGATGGGCCTAAGTAGGGCCTGTCCACCCATGTTGGTTTTGGCCCACCATGTGCGAGTGAGAGATGATGGTTTTAATTAATATATGGGCTTAAGTTGACCCGCCCACGATGGGCCTAAAAGCCCGGCCCACAAGATTAGGGCCCATGGATGAAGGAATATGATGAAGGGAAACGTTTGGAGGATGTATATAAGGGGAAATAAAGAGGGAGGAACGCACCTTTTGGCATAACGTACGTTCCTCCTCCCTCCCTCCCTAAAAAACACTCCAAAAGAAGGATTAGTGCGCAAGAGGCGACACCCATATTCCCTTCAAGGAAAATTGACGTCATCGGATCGAACATGGCTAAATTCTCTCTCTTTTTGGAATTGGTGTTTAGGCTGTGGCTAACAAGGTACGCTCGAATCCGTGGTGTGCTTTACGATCGGTGATACATGATTTTTCCCAGGCTTGTCTTCCGCATTCGTTTTAGGGGTTCGATTTAGTGTCGAATCCAGTTTTCGGGGATCCGTTAATCCCAACAGATAGGAAAATCATTCAAAAAGTCATAAACCTATTGTGTGGCGGTCAATTTAGTCATAAACTTTTCAATTTGACAAATTTAGTCTTCAACTCTTTAATGATTTTCTAATGTAGATCATCCGGTCAATTTTGGTCGGAAATCATTAATACGATAGTCCAATAAGCACTAGCCATTCTATGTGTAATGGCCAGACTATCTACAATTGATGTAAACTATTTTTAAATTTTTTCATATTTTTCATATTTTTATTTTCCTTCATCCAAATAGAATTGAAGTATGAGGCGCTTGCCTTGTGAATCCACCTATAAATTGATTTGTAGTCTCTTCTTTCTATCGCTCTTTACATTTCTGATGATGGAAGATATTTTCGATACGTAGCATATTTTGTCTACAAATATTGTTTCATCCTCTACGCATTGTTTTGCAAGAAAAAATTGTCAAAAATCCTACAATAACTATGCATTCTCTCTTGATTGTTTAATTAAGTCCATTTCACACATAAGCATTTTATTTGTATAAATATTAAGTGAAATGGCACCAATTGTCCGTTTATTCTTGCTGAAAATTCAAGAACGTCCTTGTATCTTTTTTTTTGTCCAAAATCATCCCTATACTCTTTAAAAGGGTCATTGCTCGTTATGTCACTACTTTTTTCCATTGATTTATACTAATATGGATAATCGGAACATTGAGTAGAAGCCATATGGCAGCCATGGCCGCTCAAGCATTAAGCTCACAACCATGGTCATTTGAGCTCGAAGCTTGCCACCACCATGGTTGCTTGAGCTCGAGCTCAAAGCTAGTGGGCCATGGTCATTTGAGCTCGAACCTTGTGACGACTATTGCCAAATCTGGATTCGAAGTTCACAGCAGTCATAGCTGCTTGAGCTTGAAGCTTGCGGCTGCTATGACCAAACATGGCATCGAAGGTTGTGGCTGCCATGGCCAAATTTGGCCACCATGGCCGCTCGAGCTCCAAACTCATGGCCATGTCTGTTTGAGATCAAAGCTTGCAGCCTCTACAACCAAATTTGGCTTTGAAGCTCATGGCCCATAACTATTTGAGCTCGAAGCTTGTGATTTGCTGCTAGATCTACTTCAAAGCTCATAACCACCATGATCACTCGAGCTCGAGCTTGAAACTTGTAGCCATCATGGTTTTCCGAGCTAGTGGCCAGGGTGGACCTTGAGTTGCAAGCTAGCCACATAGGCCACATCCTATTCTCCTTCGATTCTTGACGTTTTATGTGGGGTTTCGAGAAGCAACACTGTCACTAAACTTGTCACTCTTAGACCAATTAAATTTGGAAGTTTCGCGATGAACAGCTACCAGACGCCACCTCATCTACCACATCTTAGCCATTGGATATTGTTCTAATTTGTATTTAAATTGAAATTGACATCTTTAATGCACCTTGACTTTGAGAGGGATGTTAGAGATTTTTGGGATAATTTTTTATGGTTTTCTACATGTCTCAAGACTGTACAAAGATAGTTTTTTAATTGTGCATATCTTGATTGATATGTTATCTTATTTAGCCATTTCATAAAACCTATAAATAAGTTGATGTAATTTTCATTATGATATATCAAAATATACCCAATTACGCTCTTCTGCACATCTTTCTTATTTCACAACTTGTTCAATGGAGAAGTTGATTTCCCTATGTGTGTTTATTGTTTTATCTATTTTATTATCTAATCATTTGATTTTGATAGGGCATTGTTCGAAAGATTTTTTTTTTTTTTAGCTTTTGTTCGAAATATGTTAAAAGGGGGAAATGATGCTAGTAATTCCTAAATTTTGGCCAAATATGCAACGTCATATTTGGACTTTTGATTGGTCATTGAATTATTTCTAAATACTCAATGTAATCCCTAAACTTTTGACTTATTTAATCAAGTTCCTCAAGTTTCTAACAATATCAAAGCAGTCCTTTAATGCTATTCATAAGTTTTCATAATTACATTATTATTCAGATTATAGAATATCTTTTCATTTTGATCATTCCCCTATAACAACAAGTATGCCATCTTTTGATTCCATTTTTGTCTTTATAACCATTGTGATAGCTCAATTTAAGTAAATTTTAGCTTGTGATCCCCATAGTATACAAGTAGATCTTCATAGAGTGTTGTATCAAGTTGATATTTCTAACGTTTGACATTTAGGCATTCTCATAAGAATATCTAAAAAAAAAAATTGGTTAATACCCTGAAAAACCTCAAACTGGTACACATGTGACAAATTTACCCAAAACTATTTTTTTGACTATGAAAAACCCCAAACTGGTATACCCGTGACAAATTTACCCCGACTAACCATAAAAAACCATAAACTGGTACATTTATGACAAATTTACCCCAAACTAATTTATTTGACCGCAAAAAACTCCAAACTGGTAAATTTGTAACAAATATACCCTCCGCTAAATTGGATTAATACAAAAAAAAAAATCACAAAAATTATAAACTATGACAAACGGAGCGTAAAATCCTAAATGAATATATCATTCAACTGTCACGTGTCATTTAACTTAATAATTTGACTATAAATTTAATAAAAACTAACAGAGGTCAAAATGTAATATTTTTATGTAGCTATTGGTCAAAAAGTCTCTACGTGGCTCGGTTTTTTTCATGGTAAATTTGTCAAAGGTATACTAGTTTGGGGTTTTTGATGGTCAAAAAAAAATAGTTGGGGGTAAATTTGTTACAAATGTACTAGTTTGAGGTTTTTTTCAGGGTATTAACCCAAAAAAAAAATAATTAATTTATAGATATTTGTACTTATATTGATCCTTATTGTTTAGAAAACACAAAACTTTGAAAATTTTATCAATCTTAAAAATTAGGAACATGATTTGGATTATCGAAAATTTTATCAATCTACAAATTAAGGAACAAAATTAGATTGTTATAATTATGAATATCTATATATAAATTAATATCGTTTGTACATATCCTTATTAAAACATTTAGACTTAAAACAAAAGGGAACAACAAACCGATAAAACACTTAGATTTTTACTATTATAGAGATCATAAGCTAAAATTTACTTAAATGAAATCATTATGATATTTACAAAGACCAAAAAGGTAAAAGAATAATGATGTTTTTTTTTTCAAAATGATTGAAATGATAAGATATCTTAAAATCTTAGCAATTGTGTAATTATGAAAACTTGTGAATAGTACCAAAGGACTTACTTGAACTTGCTATAGAAAATTGAGAGACTAAATTGAACAAATTGAAATTTTAGAGACTACATTAAATACTTAGGAATAGTTCAAGAATCAAATTGAACAAACTAAAAGTCCAAAGATGACATTATGCATTGAGCCAAAGTATAAGGACTCTTAAGGTGCGTTTGTTTGTGAAAAAACTTCATGATAAAGAAAAAATACTTTCTAGAAAATTATCTTTCACGAAAAATACTTAGTTTTCTTTTGTTTGATGTGATTGAAAACATTTTTGGTGTTTGGATCTCATTCAAAAAATGATTTCAATCTCATACCTTTATCTTGGCAAAAAAAAAAAAAAAAAAAAAAAATCAATTTTTTTAAGTTCTTTATTTTTAATTTTTTTTAATTTTCTTTTTCCTTCTTCCTCCACTAATTATTGAACCTCGACAATAGCTGGTGACAGCCATAAGCTAGCTTGAGCTCATTGGGATTGGGTGAGCTGCAAGCTTACTAACATGGGTTGAGCTCGAGCTTACTAGGATTGGGTGAGCTGCAAGCTCACCTAGATCTACTAAACTCGAAGCTTGTCACCCTTAGTCGAGCCTTGAGCTCATTGGCCCATGTTGAGGCCGAACGCTGGGTTGCCAACAGTTGCCGAGGCAGGCACCAGCGGAAGAAGGAGAGAGAAGAAAAAAGAAAAAAAAAACAAATAATAAAAAATCAAATCTTTCAAAAAAATTTTAAAATATTATTTTTTTAATAAATATTTGTATAAAAACAAATGTTTTGTTAACCAAAACTCGAGCTCAAGGACCCACACATGGTCTTTGTGGAGTAGGCCCTAAGGGTTAAGACTAGAGCTTGAGCATCAAGGACTTGCGTACGGCCTTTATGGACCAGAGTTTGGATATTGGAGTATCAAATACAAGCACTAAGAGTTTGGGCCCCGCTTTGATGGACCTAGGTGTGGGGGCTAAGGGTCCAAGTCAGAGCACTAAGGTCTTGAGCTTGGTCGTCAAGAGATCATCCTCAATATCGAGACATCAGAACCAATGTTGGGGTTTTTGTGCCCAAACATATAGTTTCGGGTTCAAACGCTGATACTTAATCATACTTTGGAAAACATTTTTCAATTCTTTCAAAAAGAAAATAATATTTTTGAATTAAAGCTTTGGTATGTAAATCTTCTTTATTGACTCATTTTTCCTAAGCAAGTTAAGATTGCAAAAATGAAGAAAATGTTCTCCGCGAAATAATGGGACCCTTAGTGTCAATTTCCAAGATTGCAAAAATGAAGAAAATGTTCTCCGCAAAATAATGGGACCCTTAGCGTCAATTTCCAATACAAAGTGATATCAAAGGGCACTTTTATAGTTTTAATGTCAGGTTAAATTAGTGTCATGCTTGTACTATACTACGTGGGTACATGGAACTGGGGAAATTATACCGAAACTCGATCAACTCAATTAAAATTCGACGCAACCAATACTAGCCTCTCTTGAGAAAAATACTTAGTTGAGTGGACCGAAAAAAAATATTATATTTTTTTATATAATAATAGACCGTAAAATCCAGCCAATAAAATGGGCCCAAATTCTGTCGGCCCCAAAGCCTCTTAAGCTTTTGATTTCCGAAACAAAAGAAGCCCTTCGTTCCTCAAGAAGATCGAAGCCCGTCGCGAAAGGAAGCCAGCGGTCCAGGGGAGTTGGAAGAATCGGAATCTTCAGTCGAGCGAAGAGCGTTTTCGGGTTTCTGATTCGAACCCACATCTTCATTTTCACTCAAATTCGTCTTGTCGATCGACTGGTAAGGTCTTCTGGGAACTTCTGCGTGTTTTTCCGCTTTGAATCTTCGCGCCGGGTGCTTCTGTTCTTCAATTTGATTCTTTTTGTTCCGTTTAAGTTAATTTGCATTGGTTTTTCGTGGATGTTGCGACTGTTTTTGCTGATTAGATCGTCTTTAACCTGGAGTTGTGCGGTTTCTAGCTCGGATGGCAAGAAAATAAGGGAGATCTCTTGTGGTAATCAAGATAGATAGTAGTGTAAGTAGGTGAAGTTGAGATTTCAGAAATGTTATGTCGTAGTTGTTTTTCAAGTCGTAATTGCTGATGGGCGTCCGTTGAATTGCTCCCGTTGAACTTGCTTGTTGGTCTAAATGGCCTTCCTTCTTTGAACTGGAGACTATCTTACGCTTGAGTCAGATATTGGGAATGCGAGTAATTTGATCATGGGCACATCTTCTCCTATTAGAAATGGAGATGAGCTTCGTTCCCTCTTTTCATTTTTTATATGCATGCGATTGTTCAAAACAAATCTGAACATAATCTGTTGTTAAATTTATAGGATCCTTACGATCCTTGATGACCTCACAAAGTTTCGTAATTGTATACTTTTTGCACTTTAGTTTCTGAGATCTTATGTGGCATGTGTAAGGTTTGATTCCACGTTCATAGATATGTTGTCTCTTATTGACAGATGGGGGAGCTGGCTGGCGATAAACATGTCAAGTACATATTGTCTGTTGAAAAGGTAGGTATGAAATTTTTACAATTCTCTTCTTGTTCTCTTCTCCACTTCCTGCCAGTTTTTTGGGAATGACTTGGTTTATTTGGACCTGCCATTCAGCATGTTGGAGTTTACTGATTTGAGTTTTTGGGTTGATCTTGCACTCAGAAAAAGGATAGTTTTGAGTCAGTGGTTATGGAGCACTTGAGATTGAATGGAGCATATTGGGGATTGACCACTCTAGATCTTCTTGGAAAACTTGACACAGTGGATTCAGATGAAGTTGTTTCGTGGATCCTGCAATGCCAGCACGAGTCTGGTTTGTCTCTTGGCTTCTTTTATTGATTACCCACGAAAAACATGCAGTTAACAGAACCTCTGCTCCACATTTTCCAATCAAATAATTCTTTTTTGAAAGAATGATAAACATTTTAGCTTGTAATTAACAAATCCTCTCTATTACAATAATGACCATATCTTAGGGGCGATTAGTGTTGCTTTATTCATTTTTTGATAACTTTGCTCTAAAGGGCAAAGTGCGAATGTCACCTAGGGCTGCTTTTTCAGGTGGGTTTGGTGGAAACATTGGACACGATCCGCATCTGCTGTATACACTCAGTGCCGTGCAAGTTTTGGCCCTTTTTGATAAGTTAGATGTTCTTGACATCAACAAGGTGACAGATTGTATCCTTTGGAATGAAGTGTCCTAGTTTGACAAAATCTTACCATAGATGCAAGTTCCTCGGTGTTATTTTATGATTTTAAGTTTTTGCATGAGATTAATAAACTTATCTTAGGCTCTGTTTTGCATGTAAGAGGTCAGATTATGTTAACTATTCATATGTTATAAAATTTTGATTACAGTTACTATATTGTGTGTGTATTGCTAGTCAAACATTGATGAGGGGCCTCTCTCTATGGAGATCCAAGTTGCTATTTTTAGATAATCTGCGGTATTAAATGCTCTACACTGTTATGCCTGAACTATGATTCAGACATCAGAGCACTGCAGAATGAAGATGGATCTTTCTCTGGGGATATATGGGGAGAAGTTGATACTCGGTGTCTTGCCCTTGTCTTTGATCAATTAAAATTTATATTCTTCTTGAGGATGTTTCTTAAATAATTGACATCCCTTTCACCCCTTTTTCCCTTCGAAGGTTCTCTTATTGTGCCATATGTTGTCTTGCGATACTAAAACGGTTGGATTCAATAAATGTGGAGAAGGCTGTCAGATATATAGTGAGTTGCAAAACTTTGGATGGCGGGTTTGGTTGCACTCCTGGTGCAGAGTCTCATGCAGGCCAAAGTATGTCATAACCTTACGCTCAAGCTCTTCCGTTGGTTTCTAATTTCTGATTGGTGCTTATTAAGTTATGTATTTGCTTATATAAAAGGTCGTCTCCTAATTGTGTTGGTGAAGGATTCCATTCTAGGTCCTATCTAACCAATATTGCATACTGTTTTAGAGTGAGAAGGAAACCTGGGCCTTTGGTAATTAAATATGCACTGCAAAATGGTTGCAAAGCTGGATATCTTTTCGAGGATTTTATTCAAAACGAATGAGCTGGCTTGGACTTTATTCCACCATTAAAAGCAGTAGGTTTTTCCTTTCCAAAAGTTTGGTTATTCCCGATTTTCTCCATCAAAGTATGTGCATCTTCACTGTTAGGGAGAGATGATTGAAATATGAGAAAGATGAGAGGATATGGAGTATGAAAAATGAAGGGAAGAGAGAAGTCTTAATGGATTTAAAAGGAAAATAGTTACTTATTGTTTTAATGGAGATAAATATGTTGGTTATCAGCCTAGCCTTGGTAGGCTACTCTCTTATCATATTCAACTTTCATTGTCCTCAATGTTACAAGCTGAAAACTAGAGGAATGAGCTTCTATGTCTACTTCTAGCTTTGAAAAATTGGATTTTGACTTCTTGATGCCAAATGACAAAATGGTTGAAGACCCTAAAGGTAGAAGCACAAGTTAGAGGCAAACCCGCCCCAATCCTTCCCTTCCTTAGAAAGCCCAACATTGAAGTGGCTTCCTTCTTTGTTTCAATGATTTGAGTTTATGAACTAGAGTACAATCTGCAGTGGAGATTTACTTGGTTACATTTGCAGTATTTTGTTGTGTGGGTGCTCTGGCTATCACGGGTTCACTACATCACATTGACAAGGACCTTCTTGGCTGGTGGTTATGCGAACGACAAGTCAAATCTGGAGGTTTAAATGGCCGCCCTGAAAAACTTGCTGACGTGGGTATCAAATAAGATTAAGCTATTATATGCGGACCATTTTGTCAAATTATGTACTGAACTAGTTGCATGGTTTCAGGTCTGCTACTCCTGGTGGGTGCTTTCTAGCTTGATTATGATTGACAGAGTTCACTGGATTGACAAAGAAAAGCTTATCAAATTCATCTTAGACTGTCAGGTTCTTTAACTGCATCCTCTATGATTGAATTGAAAACTTCTAGGATTTGAGTTACTGCCTGAATGTTGAGTTTGGGGGAACAATGTTCATTTATGACCTTCTCTTTCAGGACACTGAAAATGGTGGAATTTCTGATCGACCAGATGATGCCGTGGACATTTTCCATACATATTTTGGAGTGGCTGGTAAGGAATAGTTGGATTTTGCCGTGTTCCTTTGCCTTCTCCTCCTTGTTGAATTGGCTTTATCAAATTAAATTAGCAGTGAATTCAGGATAGGAGTTCGTAATATCATGCTGAAAGCGGAAATGGATGTCTGTTCATCCATTGATTTTAAATTGTTACCTGACAAAATATATTATCTGAATTATATTTAATTAATTTCAAAGTCATCCCTGAAGGATATGAGGTTGTCTTTATTGGTGAAGAATGTAAATGGTAACTGGTGACATACGGTGCTCATTGAATTCTTAAGGTTTTTCTTTCTTGGTGGTGATTTCAGGTCTTTCCCTTCTTGAATATCCAGGACTTAAAGCCACAGACCCAGCCTATGCCTTGCCAGTCGATGTTGTTAATAGGATTTTCTCTGGCAGATGTTCAACCTGAAAACAGACCACACAATTTATTACATTTTCATGACTTTCTGAGTAGACATACTAGCATCATTAACCAACTTTCTACTTCACTGTATACCAAATTCCACAAAAATTGAAATAGTTGTTGGTCGACGCAACTTTTCTAGTGAACCATTTGTTACCCTGGGAGAACCTAAACTTCTTGTAATCCTTTTTGTGCCTCTGTCTCTCTCAAGCTATAGTTTCACCTTTATGTACCTTCATCTCTCTTGAGGCTCAAGCTATAGTTTCTCCTTTTTGTACCTTAGTCTATCTTCTATAAAATTTTGTATGCTGAAACCGTCTGTGCAGAATTTAGCACAAAAAGACAGGATGCATATCAGTTGTGGTTTGCATGGTGGCAACCTCAATATTCATGAGCGTAACTCAATAGTTGGGGAGTTCAGTTTGATCCCCAGGATTCTTTTTATTATAAACCTGGTTCTTGTGCTTTTCTTTGGCAATAATCTAAGTCTTTGACGATTGGAAACTTGATGAAAATTGCTTAGCCAGCATCGTTCATGGACACGGTTGCTTGGTGTATGAGTGTGGTTGGGCAACGGTCTAGGGTAGAACCGAGGACTAATCAGGCTGGTCTAGTCTGTTCAATTTCAGGCCAATTTCAAGTAGAAAATCAGTTGGTTTCCCAGATCTGGTCCTGATGAGTGCAATTTTTCTTTCTTGTTCCAAACAGGAAAACACTTGGGCTTAGGTGTTATCTTGTTAGGTAAGGAACACAACCATGAAAAGCACAAGGATCGAAAGTGTTCTTTTTTACAGAGCTAGGGAAAGCTTTCAAAAAGAGCCCCTGAAGGCAATTTTTGCAAAGTAACCTCCAAAATGGTGTTTGTCTCATAGAAGTCGTTGAAGTTGGTGACTTCGTCTCAATTGACCTCGTAGATCACTGGCAGCACAAATTTTCGTTGGACAACCACGTGCATCTCACCTGCCATTTTCCCCATCATTGGAAGGGCATCTTCGTTTGAAATCTTCTAAATCTAAACTGGATCTCCCAAATTTGAATCTAAAATTGTTCTATTCCCTTAAGTAGGCTCAAATCTCCAAATCCTCGTAATATTCCAATTAGGAGTGCAGCGAGTCCTACCTTCAACTAGTTGCACCTTCACCTGGAAAGAAAGCGATTGCAACTAGTTGAAGCTACATTTCGACAACTCGAACACATGTCGCATGGATTGATGACAGTGATGTTATGAGAATTATGTTGTTATTTTAGTGTTACTTTGGTTTGTTTGGTTAGATTTGTCTTTGCATCGTTTCTTCTTTTGTGCGAACTCACATGCATCTTCCAAGTGCAAGTGGTATCTACGTGTGCATTATGTAATTGCAAATGGTGTCATTTTGATACCTGAGTGCTACAATGGTCCCTATTTTGTAGTTTTTTGCTGTTTTTGTTTTATTTTTTCGGGGGTATGTTTAGTCATGTATTGCACAGAAACATATTCATATTATTTTTAATTCCATTTTGTATCAAATGATAGATGTGAAGAAGTAAATTATTTTATGTTTGATAATAGAGGAGCTGAAGGTGTTGACGAAGATGAGTTTGCCATTATTGATTTGGATGACTTATTTAGATAAAAAATTTTAAATGAGGTTGTCAATGGGGATGGTTCAGTGGCAAGGGATGGCGATAGGGAGTCTGGAGAGAGTGATGAGTATGTATATGTTTTAGCTAATAATGTAGATATCTTGAGTATGAGAAACCCAAATTAGCATACACATCTTAAGTTTGATGCTAGAGTTGATATTAAGAGTCTTATCTTCAGCTTGGGAATGTGCTTTAGTGATGCTAAGAAGTATAAAGAGTCTATTATGAACTGTCATAAAAAAAACGGAAGATGGGAAAGCTTCATTAAATGAACAAATAAGTCGAGGGCAATGTGTTCTTAGGGGTGTGATTGGCTCATATATGCTTCTAAAGTGCAGAGAGAGCATACTTTATAATTAAAACCTTCAAGCATCTACATACTTGTAATAGAGCTTTGAATGTTCATTAAGTAGTAAATGACTTATAAGCAAGGATTGTGATTGGTTGAGAAACAATCCTACATGGTGAGCAATGTGCTTCAATGAAGATAATTATGGAATAAAAGAATGTTTTCAAGCTGTCAAGGGCTACGATCTACAAAACTAGGGCTACACCCATGGGTATGATCATAACTAAGGAGGAACGATTTTGGCTACTGCCAAGCACTTTTTTATGCCGATTTGGGATCCACATGTGTAATCAAGACTGAGAAATGTCAAGATCAATTCAAGTGTAAATGAGTTTATGTTTGTCTAGATGCATTGAGAGGTTTTCCAAGAAGGATGTAGGAGTTTTGTGGGGTTTGATGATTACCATTATCATCAGTATAGAACGTCATGCGTCTAGTAGTTATGGGTATAGTTGGCAACAATTAGATTTATCCCTTTGCATGAGTAGTAGTGGGACAAGAAACATACAAGACATGGCATTAGCTTGTGAGTATCATAACAAAACCTAGGGAGTACAGACCTTGGAAAAAAAATTTAAGCACTGAACTTTTTTGTGTGATAAGCAAAAGACATTGTTCCAAGTACTAACAAATCTAACGCCTCAAGCCAAATATAGAGTTTGCTTGAGGCATCTTTATGAGAATTTTGAGTTGCGTCATAAAGGAGAAAATTAAAAAATTGGGTTTCTAAGGCCACTAAGGCAATTTGGATATGTAATTTTGAAATAGTAGTGGGAAAGCCTAAGGTAGTTGATGAGAGTTTTTCATTGGATGTTCCAAAGGCCTCTAGTGTAATAGAGCAAGTCCCCTTTTAGGACAAGCTCAAAATTTAACATTTTCTGAAAAATTGGTGTGAAAGTTTTAACAAAAGTTCATTGATGTTAGGGTTAATAATTCAAAAAAACATAAACTGGCACATATGTGATAAATTTACCCAAAATAACTGCAAAAAATCCTAAATTGGTACACTCGTGACAAATTTATCCCAAATTAATTTATTTGATCGCCAAAAATCCCAAAATGATATATATGTAACAAATATACCTTCCATTAAATTGAATTCATACCACAAAAATAATACAACTATGATAAATAGAGAGTAAAATCTTAAATCGGTACACCAATTAACCATCACATGTAGTTTAACTTAGTAATTTGACAATAAAATTTAACGGAAATTAACATAAAATAAATTTGTTACAAATATACTAGTTTGGGATAAATTTATCAAAAGTGTACCAGTTTAGAGTTTTTGAAAGTAAAAAAAATTAGTTTTGGGTATATTTGTCACGTGTGTACTAATTTTGGGATTTTTCAAGATATTAACCCTTGATATTATGGACCGGCCTATCCCCACAATGCTTGCATGTATAAGAGTGCAACTCATAGAAAATATTTATAAGTAAAGGGATGAAATGACGAACAACAATTGCGTTATCTTTCCTAGAAATCAGGATATTAGAGCTTTAGAAGCGGGTTTTCAATGTCACTGATTCCTAGTTGGAATGTGGAGGAAAATTTTGAATTGAGTGGGCCATTTGGAGATAGTATGGTTGTTAATATTATTGAAGATGGGATATTAGCGAAATCCCTTGCTATCATGTTGTGGCAATTCTTATGAATGCGAGGGAAGAGTCTAAGAAATGAGTTCCCACATATTTGAATAAGGAAATATTCATGCAGACCTATAGCCATTTTGTGTAGAAAACATTCATGTAGACCTATAGCCATGTTGTGCATACTTTAGATTTCAAGTAAACATCGCCTTCTAGAGAACCATTACTAGCAATAAATGTGTCCAAGCAAGTTGATACAAAATTTAAAGAAAGAGCGAAGTGAATGAAACAACTAATGATAAATTGAGAAAAAGAAAGAAGAAAGTTGGGCGAGAGTTTGCAGGAACAAAGTTGAAGAGGCAGAATACCACAATCCTACATGAGAATTGTGGTGGATTAGACCACAATGAGTGTCATTATAAGAACTCATTTTTCAAGCTCTTCCCTCGTGTATATGAGCTACCACAACATGATAGCAATGGTAGCAAAGGATTAAACAACAAGTTTCGACTCTAATATTAACAACTCTCTTGTTTCCAAATGGCCCACTCAATTCAAATTGATCCTTCCCATTCCAGCTAAGAATCCATGATGCTGAAAATCACTTTTAAAGCTCCAATATCTCATAGATCCTAGGACAAACCGGACCAATTTAGTTAGTGCGTGTGAATTTCTCCGTGAGATGCACTATTATTGCTTCAAGCATTGTGATAATAGGCTTGCCCCTCGCATCAATGTATACTCTTACTGAAGCTTTCACTTTAATTGGTCAAGGAAAGACTACATATTGAGCTCATCTCGAAGTTGAACTCGCTCCATTGTACTGGAGGCTTATGGGGCAACCAATCATAAGCCTTCTCATTAAGTTTGTCAGTTCTTCCATTGCCATTTCATAATCAAATGCCTTAGTTATTGTTGTAGCCTTTCAAACAAATTTTTTGACTTCCAACCTTTTGTGATGCAGCCTAAAGTTCTCACAAAAATTCTTCAAGAAAAATCTATGTCTTGCTTTAGGCATTACTTTCATCAATCCCAGCTGCTTGTACTGTAACAAAAAAAAAACCATTACTTTAAATTTTTAAAGTATAATTCATAGGTTCTACAATCATATCAATTATAGTGTTTATACTTCCTTTTTGTAGATGAAAACCAAACTTAAAAGTCTCTCTCTTGTAAAATGTCATTGCATTACAAGAATGCTAGACTTGTCTAGATACTCAACTTTAGAGAGGTTGACTTTTGATAATTGTGAGAGGTTGAAGGAAATAGACAGCTCCATTGGAAAGTTAACGCACTTGCGTGAACTGAATATCACCGATTGTAAGCTCATTGAGCATGTGCCTGATGAAATTGGAGGGCTAGTGAAGCTTGAGCGCTTCTCTTTGCGTGGCTGCTACGGTGTGAGCATACTCCCCACCTCTATCGGCGACTTGCCATCATTAAAGAAGCTGGACCTTTCAATTACTCAAATTGGAAGCCTACCGGAGTCCATCAGAAAGCTACAGTGTTTGTCAGATCTCTTCCTACAATTCTCAGGAATCACTTAAATTCCCGGTGCAATTGAAGGGTTAGTAAAACTGCGACATCTTCATCTGGCAAGCGATGAGATTAAACAACTTCCAGACTTCATTGGAGAATTAAAATCATTGTGCACTCTGAATTTGTCAACTAATGGTTCGCTTAGCTCAAATTCAAGTCAATGGAAGTTACCAAAAACCATTGGAAAGTTGGAGAAACTAGAGGAGCTTTATCTTGGTTGTCGCAAGGAGTTGGAAGGCGATATTCCTGATGAGATAGGACATCTTTCCTCTCTAAGAGTCCTAGATTTATGTTTCACCAAAATCTGTCGAGTTCCGAGAACAATTAACATGCTTTCTTGTCTCTTAACACTTGACTTAACGAGGTGTGATGAGATTACAGAGTTGCCTGAGCTTCCAACGAGTTTAGTCTGTTTACATGTTCAATTTGGCGCGCTGCATTTGTTCAATTTTCAAAAAAGAAGAAGAAGATATATATACATATATTATACCCATCAAAGCCCATTGCGGAGGGTTTCTATTTTAGGAACTATTTCTTTTTAAAAATTGTTTTTTTTTTCTATTTCTACTTCGGGATCAATTTCTGAGTAAAATAAGGTGTTTGGTAATTATACAAAATTTCTATTCTAGGAATAGAACAAGAATAAAACTGCGTTTGGTAAAAATTTATAAATTTATTTATTTGTTTGTTTTTTCTTCTTACTCACGGGCCGCCGCCCGTCACCGCACGACCGCCGCACGACCGTCGCACGAATGCTGCACAACCGTCGCACGACCGCCGCACGAATGTCGCACGACTGTCACACGATCGCTGCACGATCGTAGATCGTCGCCGCAGGATTGCCACCCACAGCCCACCAGCCGTGGGTGGGGGCGGTGGCCGGGTGAGCTGTGGGCGGTGGTCCTGTGGCGCCAGATTTGGCTCGTCGGCGGCCGTAGCCCTTTGCCGATCCGACGAAGGGTTTTGTTCAATTTTCAAAAAAAAAAAAAAGGAGATATATATACATATATTATACCCATCAAAGCCCATTGCGAAATTTTTTTTTTTACCAAATGCACATTCAACTCAAAGGTCCATTTGCAAAAATAATTTACCAAACATAATCGCATTTCCCCAAGTAGCTTTGGGCTTTCAGCATTTGCATTGGGCTCAAAGCCCTTTGCAAATTAGCTGGCTTCAACAAACTTGTCTTTGTTTTCGTCCGTCCTGTATTGGCCTGCTTGCTTTGACCGTTGTGTGGTGTTCTTTTGCATTAGACGCCCTTTCACTCCTTTTGACACTGTGTCTCTTTGAGTGAAAGTTTTGTGGTGCCTAATCTTCTGTAATTATTGGTTCTTAGCTCAATATATCATTATCTTTACCAATAAATAAATAAATAAACTCAAATCTTTTACAGAAGTGATCTTTGCCGAATTTTCTTAATTCCATTGTCCATGCATTCTCTATTTTTTTTTTTTTTTGGCTTCGTTAGCCATGTGACAAAAGTTTTTTTTTTTTAATAAAATGAAAATGTCCATATTCTGTTAATGTTTGACGGCCATTTAGACATAAAAAACTTAAGAGAAAATTATCAAAAAGTCATAAATCTATTACATTGACACTAATTCAATCATAAACGTTTTCATTGGACCAGTTGAGTTATAAACATTTTTACATTGATACTAGTCCAATCCATTTGGCCAATCTAGGTCAGAAATTACTGACATGAGCACCGGTAGTTATACGTGACACAACTAGCACTAACGTGAATATATTTTATAATTTTTTTTAAAAAAAATTCAGATTTTTTTCTTCTTTTCTTTTCTCTTTACACTTTGGTCAGCAAGGTTGCTGGCCGACCATCGCTAGCTAGAGGCTAATTTGGGCAAGGGCCCCCATGCCCTCGTTGGCCACTCACAAGGACGTTGGCCCCCACCCAAATCTAGGCAAGGGCCAAAACTGTTGCCCGTTGGCCAACAAGGGCCTGTGTGTCGTTGCCCAGACCAAGCGAGGGCATCGCGACCCTCATCAACCATGAGTGAGGGCCTCCGCGCCTTTGTTGGCAATTGGCGAGGGCACAAAGGCCCTTGCTCATGATGGGTGAGGGTCACAACATCTCAAGTGAGGCTATCGTGACCCTTGCCTAAATTTGGGCAAGAGCATTGCGGCCCTCACCCACCACGAGTGAGGGCTGCTACGCCCTCACCTATGGCTAATGAGGCACAAAGGCCAACCTCGGCCAACAGGTAAGAGTTTTGACCCTCACTTGGATCTGGGTAGGGTCCAACGCACTCTCCTATGGCTTACGAGGGCGTAGGAACCCTCGCTAGTGGCTGGTGAGGGCTCGTGCAAACTAGCCTCTAGCTAGCAATGGTTGCAATCGACCATCACCAACCAAGGGGTAAAGAAAAAAGAAAAGAAGAAAAAAATGAGAAATAAAAAATATTATAAAATTATAAAATTTGTCCATGTTAGCACTATTAATGCCATGTAGGACCGTTGGTGCCTATGTCAACAATTTCCGACCTAAATTTTCCGGATAGATTGAATTGGTACCAATGTAAAAAAGTTTATGACTTAATTGGTCCAATTAAAGGATTTAAGACTGAATTGATATCAATGTAATAAGTTTATAATTTTTTTGGTACTTTTTTTCCAAAAAACTTAACTATAGCAACAACAAAAGTAAAGTGCAGATAGGTAAAACATGTTACTTAATAAAAGCGTGGGGACTATTATTGTGAAAAGATGCTAAACTTAAGGACGGTAATTTGTTACTTTTCAATGTTCAGAGGCTATTGCGCAACAATTCGAAAGTTTGGTGGTTTATCCCAAAAACTTATGATGGGCATTTAGGCGAAACGTAGGTCCGGGCCCACCCAAAGGTCCCCTTATTTTAATGGTGATTTATGTGAGTTACGCAATAATCGACATCTGTTCTATTACTAGTTTTATTTCAAAAAAAAATCTTGAAATATCATCTAAAATTTTACATATTGATATTTGAAAATTTTGAAACGTTTGTAGTATTTTACAATTCAGATTATAAAAAGTAGAATTCACGATTCACTCCGACCGGACTTACTATGGCGCATGTTCTTGAACGCTTTTACATCATGCTCGGTGGGTGTAGACTCAAGGGATATCTTTATCTTTGACCCCTTTTCTTCCTTTTTCGATTTATGTTTTTGAGGGATGACGGTGGGTTAGGCATAATGGGGTATTCAACCTTTCCCATGTTATAATAGGATTTAGGTTGCGTTTGGTTCAGTGTTTTTAAAGGGTTTTGGGCCTTTAAAACTCCTTAAAAAAACTAAAAGATTTGTAATTAAGTGTTTAGGGTTACCGGATGAGCTCATTGCACCATTTACAAACAAAGTACAATCTGGAATGAGTTTAGAATTTATCTAAATTTGACACTTGAGTTAAGAAGAGGTACTTTGCTAAAATATTATCTCCTTTAAAGAATGTAAGATCACTAATGTAATTTCATACACTTGAAAGTAGATTCACCTGTACTTATTTACATTCTTTTACAAAATCCACGATTGTCTCCCTCTTCACGATCGGTAAAATTGAGGAAGCTGGCTTTTAGGACAGACTTGCTGTCGAAGACTTCTCTTTCCTTGTGCTCATTGTCCAATATTAACTCCTGAGGTGCAATTGCAGTTGAACTTTCACATCCGAGCTCACGTTTTCTGTCTCATTAGCTTAAAGTACAGGCATTTGCACATTTGGTAATCATGTGTCTGCATCATGTGAAATCTGCAGCAGTCTGAAACGAAGAGGAGTCGTATCCCGAAAGCGAGCGTGAACCATACTCCCAAGAATGCTTCAACTCGTGCATCATTGCTCGATTTTCTGGTATCTGTTAGGATCTGCTAATCTAAGCAGTCATCGGACTAAGTGAGTATTGATTACTGGTTAGAGCGTGGCCTTTGGGACTGCAGACAACTGTGCTTTCATTGTCTATCGTCAGCATGCCTAAGCCCAAATTTCGATCTCTCAATGTTCATCGTCAGAATATGACCATGGTATTAGCTTAGTACTTTACTTTGTGGGTGCACAAAGCGCCATACGAGTCTTCTCGGTCAAGCATTTGACCTCGGTCACGTTACTCACTTCCGAGGCCTGGTTAGCTTACGATACTGCTTGGTTCTCTAGAGTCCGCGCCTGACGAGAGGACCATTTCGCATCATTCTTCATGGAGTTACTCAATCATGTCTAGCTTTGATTTCTGAGGCAAAAGCAGTCCTAGTTCCTCTTAGATTCTGTCTCGCCGGGAATTGACCTAAGCAATGAGATAGATTTTCACCAAAGTCTGATCTTTGGTTTTAATTGAATTGGACAGGAAGTAAATTGCGCAACAAGGATCAAGAAAAACTAAATCTAAAGGAAAAGGAAATACAAATATAGGAAACTGATAAATTGAAATTGATGAAATACATAAGTTGGGTGTTGATGAGCCTCCTTTGCAACAATTTAACACAGCTTTATATAGTCATACTACAAAGTGAAATTGCTGGTAAATGATTAATAGTCAAATTGACGTGGTTGCAACCGCATATCCACAACTTTAGTCTCCATGATGGCATGTCAACCTTATCTACAAGAGGTTACAATTTCTCGTATCCTAATTCCCCATATCGATGTAGACCTAATAATATTTTAATATTTTTTCAAATATTTATTTATTTATTTATTTTCTTTTATCTTTTATTCTCTTTTTCTTTTTCTTTTTTTTTCTCTGTTCTTTTTATTCTTCGTTTCCCATTTTCCCTTGCTTCATGTTCGGCGGAGGTCGCCGGCCTTGGGCGAGGACAGCCTTCAGCTGGGCGAGGGCGAGGGTCCCTCGCTTGCAGAACATCTCCAAAAGAAAACAAGATCGAAAGGTTTGAAGCCATTGCCAACTCCCTGAACAAGTGGATCGTCATCTTCGTTCTCTTCGTCTCCTCCCTCGTCTCACTCAGGAATCGCAAGGGCTCAAGTGCAGATCAGCATGGACGGAAGACCCTTCACCCTCCATTTTTCTCTGGATTCCCTCTCCCCCGTCTTGCTTCAGAGGAACGATGATGGCGTCCTCGACCAAGAAGACCCCGCGCTCGGGCTCGACTACGACTTCTACCGCCACACGTGCCCTGCTACTAAAGAAATCGTGAGGTCATCCATGTCCAGAGTCTACTCCCAACACCCTGAAGTTGTCCTCGCGCTTCTCCGTCTCCTCTTCCACGATTGCTTCATCAGGGGCTGCGATGCTTCAGTTCTCATGGACGGTAGCCATGGAAACCGAAGCCCTTGCTGGGGCAGGGCAGCCCTGCCCTCGCTCGATGTGGTGGGGCAGCCCTCGCCAGCCTGGCCCGGGCTCCCCTCATAGATGGCCGGCCGAGGGGAAAAAAAATGGAAAAAGAAAGCAAAATGGAAAAACAAAAAAAAAGGAATAAATAAATAAATAATTAAAAAATGAAAATATTATAAAAAATTATTCTCATCAGTGCCAATCGTATACCACGTAGAACGGTAAGCATTCATATAAAAAAAATTTTCGGCCAAAATTGACCGGATTGACTCAAATGGGAAAAAAAAAAAAGATTTAAAACTTAATTGATAAAATTGAAAAGTTTATAACCAGTATAAATATAATAAATTTAAGGCATTTTGGACAATTTTCTTAATTTATTTTCTGTTTGGTTTGCGTGTGCACAACATAGAGACATATAATAGATGGTTGTCCCCACTTAAAAGAACTAACAACTTGATCTCCAAGTTTGGGCTACAATATGCTTTTTCTTTTTCTTTGTGCATCGACCTTAGCACAACACAACTGTCACTAATCAATTGTCAAATGTCAAATGTCTTCTTGTGGATTGGGTTGTATCGGAGTGGTTAAGGTATAAAAAGTCATGGATGACTATGATCCATTGGGACCCCAAGAAGCCCATGATCCCTTTACCATCGAAGGGGTCCATCTCATTGACCAACATTGATATTGACCTAACCTTTTGATGTAGAATGGTGAATCATCTGCCGTCAAATTCAAGAATCCTCTTGATAAATTTATCCTCTTATGGCTACGACCTGCAAGAGTTAACTATCATCCTTACCCATTAGTGCAGATATATACAATTAATTCCTAGATTTTTTCTTTTCTTTTCTTTTTCTTAAAGGAAGAAGGTTTGGTAAAAGTCCTCAATCCTGTATATTTAAGGAGAGAATGGACCTGAGTATGTCCTTGAACTATTTCATCTAAACTCTGAGAAATAAAAATAGAGGGTATTCTCGCTTGAGTGGAAAAGACAAAGATTCACTCAGGAACATAGGAGCCGTGGGGGATGGTAGACTCCTCGTCTTTCTCCTCAAAGATAGGTTACCACTAGATAGGCAGGTATAATAGCCTTCCATGCCTAGAGTGCAGTAATAGCACTCGCAAGAATTCCTGCAAGGTTGACCTGTGCTTCGCAAAGTGTCTTTCAACTAACTTGTTGGCCCAGTACCCTTGATCGAAAGACATTGTGCAAAAAAGGTTTGGTAAAAATCCTCAATCCTATATATTTAAGGGGAGAAAACTCAGCAAAAGTCCTAAATCTAGTGTACTTTTGAAATTCTAAACTTCTCAGCATTATAATCAAGTGCTAAACATTCTTTAGAAAGTGCAATAAAGTCCATTTAGTAAATAGTACCATCTTTGGCAATGTGTTCATTACAAGATATATGGTTTATGTAAACTTTTATGTGAATTTGGCATCTCTCAAGTTATTTGTTCTCGATTCGATCCTTTTCCTCAATTCTTACTGATCAACCCGCTGGTTTTGCCCTCTTGTTCATAAATTTGTGCCTTGAGAACTAAATCAACCATCTTCTTGTTGGAGGGGGGGACAAAAAGAAGAATCTGGGGATTGAAACTTATAGCCAGCAAATCAATAATATACCATTGAAATCATCACCATAGCCTAATACTTTGCACCTAAATATAAATTTCCGGTTCCTTAAGCACACCACAGTGTCATCACCTTACTTATTCCTCGCAAAACTATAGTCCTTTAACCTGAGCCATATGTCTTCAATTCTTCTATCAAAGCCCCCAAATCATTGTATGAAGAACCCCCTTCTTCAACTGCCCTTTTGGCCATAACCCCAAAGCTCCTTGCTCTGCCTCTCATCTCCCCTGCCCTCTCCCCTACCATTATCTCCTTCACCGCCCTCTCGACGGCCTCCTTCTTCACGAAATCCCCCACTAACCTTGCCCAGCGTCGGGCCCCGACCCCGATCCCGATTCTCAGGACCTCGGTCACCAGCTTCTCGTTGTAGAACTGCTCCGCGAAGATGGGCCACGTCACCATCGGGAGCCCCGCGCTGATCCCCTCGAGCACCGAGTTCCACCCGCAGTGCGTCACGAAGCCCCCGACGCTCCGGTGGTCGAGGATCAGGACTTGCGGGGCCCATCCCCGAATGATCAGCCCTCTGCCTTGGATCCTCTTTTCGAACCCTTCGGGCAGCCAATCGTCCTGCCCTTCGCCCTCATTTCCTTTCTCTTCTTTTCTGTCCCTGCTCACAACCCAGACGAAGTCCTGGCCAGAGGCCTCCAATCCCGTGGCGATCTCTCGCAATTGCGCATCCGAGAACTTGGCCGTTGTGCCGAAGCAGACGTAGACGACCGAGCCGGGCCCTCTCGAGTCGAGCCACTTGAGGCACTCGTGCCCGTCGATAGATGCTCCCTTCCCTCCTCTCTGGGCCTTCTCCTGCAAGTTCCTATTGCACAACGAAACAGGTCCTATGTGCCAAGCTCTCTTGCCGAGAGCATTCCTGTAGTGATCCACATAACTCGGCTCAAGCTCATGGAAGCTGTTCACTATCATCCCGAAACATCGACCCGCAGCTTGATGAGATCTCTTCAGCAACCTGGTGAAATCAGTCTCGATGCTGATCTTCAGCTCATCCGGGAGCTGAGACCTCGTCATCATGATCTCGTCCGGCAGACCGGGCAAGCGAAACAGCTCGTCGTCAGACGAGACCTTCTCGTGAGGCCTGTGCCTCTGCACGCTCTCGGCCGCACACATGGAGAAGAAGCTCGTCCCGTGGAAGGCCAGCCTCGGGATGCCATGCCCGGCCGCGATGTCGTTTGCAAAGGGAAAGAATATGTCGGCGACCAGCGCGTCGGGGGCCAATTCCTCTACGAGAGCTTCCAGGGGCCGAGACAGCATCGAGATGGCCCTGAAGAACTTCTGCTGGATGTCCTGCGTGGTGACCATGTCGAGGTTCTCGAGGCCTTCTGGGAGACCGACTTCTCGGGCCGGGAACTCAATGGTTCGGAGGTCGATGTGCGATCCGGCGTCGATCTGTAAAGAATTCTGGAAGATAGGTGCGTTGTGGGGGGTGGTGATTATGGTTGCTCTGGCTCCCCTGGCCGTGAAGAGCCTGGCCATGTCCAGGGTCGGCAACATATGGCCGTGAGCCATTAGAGGGAAGAACAGGACATGGACTCCTCGATCGGATTCCTGTTCCATGGCGAAGACGACGAAGAAGATGAGGAGGAGGAGGAGGAGGTTATGGAGGTTCAAGAAAGTGCCGAGTGATGGTGGGAAGGAGAGATTGGGAATCTTGTCATGTGCTTTGTGCTCTTCTAAGATACTTATTTCAAGGCCGGCGACTTCAAGGTTGTCGGGGACCACTTACTGTGCCGTGTTTGGAACTCTACTTAGTATCCACATCACTTAATATTTGCGTAGTTTTCCTGTGCACCGAATGGTCCTTTTTTTTTTTTTATCACCGAATGATACTTTGGTCGTGTCTCTTATCTCTCTCTATCTTGAAGATGATGACCTATCGGTAGACTCTACTTTCATATGCTGGCTGGCCTTCCCTCTGGTACAATGATGTTTCGATCTCGGAATTTGAAGTTTGGTTGAGAAATCAC
Source organism: Eucalyptus marginata (assembly GCA_014182565.1). Classification (NCBI taxonomy): domain Eukaryota; kingdom Viridiplantae; phylum Streptophyta; class Magnoliopsida; order Myrtales; family Myrtaceae; genus Eucalyptus; species Eucalyptus marginata. The sequence continues at coordinate 21,202,399 of CM024591.1, forward strand.
TCCTGATTTGCAATCGTTTATGGCCTTTTATCTCCTCAAATTCGTAATTTGTGCATTTCACAGCTTTGAAAAACTTTGCATATTCCTCATTTGACCAACGAGATGTTATTTGGTGCGCTTGAAGTATGAACGGTGCGAATCTCCCTCAAATGAAACCCGCGTGTACGTGTGAAAGGATAGGGTATACTCCCATAGTAGGCAATAATTCCTCTTGACTAGCTGCAAGGAATCACAATACAATTGTTGAAGACGAGTTTTTTTTTTTTTTTGTTGGGGGGTAAGTAAAGTGGCGATGAGAGAAGACAAAGGCAATAGCTCACTCAAGCACATAAAATTCGTTAATAGAGTCTAACACGCCAGTTCTAAAAGGGTTAAAAGCATGAAGTAAGTTTCTTTTTAGTGAAAAGAGATGGAGTGTTAACAAAAAATTTATCGTTTAGTACAGAAAGGAGATAACCTAACCTAAGTTTCATTCAGCAAAGGACCATGAGGAATCCATGAAGCATGAATTTGTCTATCTCGGGAGATAATACGTGCGGGAGTAGAGAAATGCAGATCCAATGACTGTAAGGAACTAATTGGCTACCAATTAATGTCGAAGGCTACATACCATGTTCACTAAGTGACAAGGACAGTCTCATTTTTCAAATACAATTTAGATTAGATGAGCAAAGCTATTATGGCTTGGTGTGTTTAGCTTTTTAATTTAATGCACTGGTGAGTAATTACATCTGAGGCTTTTGCTTTTGCATAAAGCTATACATATGGTTCAAAATTATGACAAAATTCAAAACGATGAACTTAAATACTAACAAGAAAAGAAGTTCAAGTTCAAAGGTATCCACGGACAACCCAATATTTTATAGTTTAATACTCATGTAATGGAGTTGTCAAAGTATTAAAAAGCCCGTAGCCTCCTTCACCCCCACCACTAATGCATCCTCAATTCACTTCGGCAACTGGAAAGTACAACTACATTATACGCCAATCGGCATTCCTCAGTGGAGATCTTCGGGGGGTGGTTGGGAAGTTGGTGCCACAACAATAACTTGATTTTTCTTTTTTTAGGATGAGTACATTAAAAATTATAAAACTTATCATTAAAATATAATTAAATCCTAATACTTGTCGCAAAAGTTCAATCAAATCCTAAAACTTTCAAAATATTCAATAAAGTCTTAAAACTTATCTCAAAAGTGTAACCGAGTTCTAAAACTTTTAAATATATAATCAATTAAAGGACTTATATTGAATCACTTTGACAAGTTTTATGATTTGATTGCACTTTTTGAAAATTTTAAGATTTAATTACATTTTTTGACAAGTTTTAAAACTTAATTGCACTTTTTGAAAGTTTTAAAACTTAATTACATTTTCATGACAAATTTTAGGATTTTCAATGCATTTATCCATTTTTCCTTTATTTCTACCAAGAATTGGATTAATTCTAAATGCACGGCAAGAAAAAATTATCTCTTTGCACACCACATATTCATTGTCATTGATCTAGACAGTTGGTCAGTTTCTCGTATACTAATTCCCCACATCGATGTAGACATAATCATGGCATGTGCATTCCGTTGAGGCTCGGACAGAATTGCAAGGTCCTGAAGGACTTCCGGGTAGGGTTGAGCGAAGAAATTTTGGTGAGAAAGTGCGGTTTGACTTGAAGATTCGGACAAAAAAATTTAAGGTTAATTTTTAAAACACCTCCAGTACCTTGCGGCAGTTGTACAAAAGCCCTATGTCTGCATAGTAGTTACGTGTCATATGAAAATGAATAAACTCAATTCTTTTTACCAAAGTGATCTTCGCCGATTTTCTTAAATCCATTGTCCATGCATTATTCTGTTAACATTTGACGGCCATGAAGACACAAAAAACTTAAGAGATAAGTACCAAAAAAGTCATAAACATATTGTATTAACATTAATTCAACCATAAATGTTTCAATTGAACCAATTAAGTCATAAACATTTTCACATTAATACTAGTCCAATCCATTGGGCCAATCTAAGTCAGAAATTGCTGACATGGGTATCGGTAGTCCTACGTGACACAACCAGCACCAATGTGGATATATTTTAATTTTTTAAATTTTTTTCAGATTTTTCTTTTCTTTTCTTTTCTCTTTACCACTTGGTCGGCAAGGTTGCTGGTTAACCATCGGTAGCTAGAGGCTAGTTTGGGCGAGGGCCCCCACACCCTCACTAGCCACTCACAAAGACGTCGGCCCCCACCCAAATCTAGGCAAGGGCCAAAACCCTCGCCTGTTGGCCGACAAGGGCCTCTACGCCCTCGGCCAAACCAAGCGAGGGCGTCGCAACCCTCATCAACCACAAGCGAGGGCCTCCACGCCTTTGTTGGCAACTGGTGAGGGCACAATGGCCCTCACTCATGGCGGGCGAGGGTCACAACTGTTAGGGCTAGGATTATCACCTAGAGGGGGGTGAATAGGTGATTAAGAGAAATTTAAACCAATTTGCACAGAATGAGAAATTGATTAAATAAAACTTAACAATCACAAGCAATATAAAGACAAGGTGATTAGGGATAGAGAAACAAGACTCAAGATTTATAGTGGTTCGGCTTAATTCAAGCCTCACGTCCACTCTCCTCCACGGGCCTTTACTTTGGATTTCACTATGAATCAAATGAGTGATTACGGTTTCACGCTCTTGAGTCCACAATGTAGAACCTCTCGCTACACTTCCTCAAGTTCTCACTACAATATGATCTCTCTTTTGATTACATATAATACTCGAAGAATAATATCGCACAATATAAATGGAGATTCGAGACTTTGGAATTCTTCTATCCAAAGCACGCTTCAACAACTAGAGCATCTCTCTTTTATACTTCTTTATGCCTACATGACCGTTGGCACCTTCCAAAGAAGTTCTTCCAATCAACCCGTTGGACGGAATCAATTAGAGATCTCGAGCTCTTTAAGGCAAGTGAAGATATCCCATCAATCCTGTTCGCCCATACAATCAGGATCTCGGTTTCCATAAGTAAATCTTTCCAAGAATAATCTGCGAATTTATACGAATAAGGAAATAGGATCTTCTAGTGTCGAATCCAGTAGAAAAGTATTCCATAGCCGTTGGAATCGTATAAGATAACAATACGAATCTTGATCGGAAACTTGTCCATGAGGTTAGACTTTGAATACTTGAGTCTTACGTCGTCGTCGGACTTTGCCGATAGAGTCTATAAGTCTTCGGACTTTGATCTTCGACTTTGTCGGTAGAATGCAAAGTCATCGAGACTAGGCGAGGAAAATGTTTTGTCAACTTCAAAATACCCGAAGATAGTTTTCCAACAATCTTCCCCTTTTTGATGGTGACAAAACTTCCCCGATTTGAATATTAATACCCCAATACAAGTCTTAAGCGAGTCATTGATATCTCATAAAAGGTTAGAACAAGATAGTAGAAATTATCACTTACATACGAAGTCCTGTACACAGACATACCCTGTACACAGATCTGCATCCACAGAAAACTCATTAGTCATATACAGACATTACTATCTTAACCTATTTTGAAAGCTTAAGCGATGCAGTAAAGCACATATTCAACAAACTCAAGATCAAGTCAAAGTAACAAACACAATCATAAACCAAAAAAAAATGATGTTGATTTTGAAGTGAAATGAGGATAGAAGATAAGAGTGAAAGTCTTTAAAATCTGCAGAGTCTTCTCCCCCTTTTTGTCAGCACCAAAAAGAATTTAAGGAGCACGAGGAATGCGAACAAGTTGAAAGTCCTCCATAGACTTGACTGTGTTTTCAAGCTTCCTCAAATCTTCCTGTACTTGGGTGAGAGTAGTGCCCTTTGCAGTATCCTGAATCTGACGCTGAATATCTTTAAGATGATCAAACGGGCATCGATGAACATTGCATGATTTTCATTCTGCAAGGTCTGAAATTCACATCCCATGGCATAAATTTGACCTTTAAGTTCCAAGATGATTTCAAGCAAACGTTGAAAATCTCCAGAGTTGTCAGTCTTAGTGCTTGTATCAGCTTGGTCTGATGGTGGAGTCAAGCCAGTATGAATATCAGCCGGAAGTTCAGTATGTGGAGATGATGCCTCTCCTTCAGGAAACTGTGCAGCATGAATATCCTCAGCAGTAGGAGGTGATCGACTAACACCTGTTTGAGCATCTTCTTCTCTAAAAGTCAGCAAAAGAGGAGTGTGTTCTCTGTCTGTATCTCCCCCTGTTTCCATGTCTTCTGGAGGAGAAAAGAACTCTTCTTTCTGAGGCGTTTCCTCAGTGACAGTTTGTTGTAGATTCTCTTTTTCTGCTGGAGAATCTGTTTGTTCTGGTTCTTCCTCTTTCTCTTTCTCTGTCTCTCCCTCTTTCTCTTCTGCTTCCTCTTCTTTCTCTTTCTCTGTCTCGTCTTCTTCCTCTTTTTCTTTCTTCTCTTCTTCTCTCTTCTCTTCTTTTTCTTCTTCTTTCTCTTCCTCTTCTTCTTTCTCTTCTTCTTCTTCTTTCTCTTCCTCTTTCTCTTAATCTCGCAAATAGATGTTGGAACAAGCTGAGAAGATGCAGCAATTTGAGAAATAAGAGCGAGAGATGGGTAGAGCATCCTCATCATCTTCATCTTCCAAGATGATTGCCCTTCTCTTCTTCTTCTTGGTAGGACCGAGTCATTGGTTCCTTTCCCTTTCTTTTGATGCGCGAGTCGGCCTTGGTTTGACAAGAGTCTTTTCCTTGAATTGCTCTAACTTTTTGCTGAGCTCCTTCAGACGCATTTTGGTTATCATCCTTAGACCAATAATCATCTGGCTAATGGTCTTCACAGAAAGAGCAGGAGGAGTCTGGATGTTCAAATGTCTGAAGAGTCGTGTGATGAGAGCAGCATAAGGGAGTTGTCCCTTGTCCTTTGCCATTGTCCTGTACATATGAAACAAGATAGTATGTGGCAAGGAAAACTTAAGGCCAAGCTTAATGGCACACATCAACTTTGCTTCTGATATTGATACATCTGTCTTCGATGTTGACTTTGGTCTGAGACAGTTGATCACAATTTTGTGAAGCAGGATGTTGGTTGCATTCGATGCAGTAAGAGAGCCGTCCTTGACAATTCGGTCTCTTGCCAGTTCCAAGGTGGCATGACTTACAGACACAGAGATGGATTGGAAAGCACCCCTTTCCACACCCATAACATCAGCCAGAGTGTCCGTATCAACGATATAGTCCCTGTCTCTCACACTAAACGAAAAGCTGTTCGCATCAAGAAAGCTTATGTTTGAATAGAAGTAAGCAGTTAATTCAGGATAAGCTTTATCACATTCAGTGCAGAACGAATACAACTGAAGCTTTTCAAACTTCTCTCTAAGATGAATGCTCAGAAGATCCAGGAAATCAAAGTCTACGGTTCGTGGATTCATCACTCCACGCTTCAGCAGTTTGTCAAACACCTTCCTGTGTCCATCAGATCGAAACAAATCATCCCTCTTCCCTCGAAGATTTGCAGCCATACCCATCCAAGGCTTAAAATGCAAGAACATTTTTTCATCATCGTCCTTTCCCTCTGGTTGATTAAATCCTCCAAACCTAGGGTCACTGGGAAAGTTTGCGAAAGCCTTTGCTGATGTTCCAGCAGGAACAACACCTGATCTCTCCATAACGGTAAGAAAATGCGTCTCATTTCTATAACCTTTTTCCTTCAGGAATTCATCGATAAAGGTCATAGCAGAACCACCCTCTTTCAAAGCAGAGTAAAGCCTATAGACAAAAGCAGGCTTGAGAGATCTTACTGGATCGATATCCTCAAGAACTTCTTCTGCATGTTGAGGTGTATCATCATGAGGTCTGGTGGGGACGGTGCGCTGTTGAGAACGTTGAGGAGACGTGTCTTTGTAGGGACGTCGCCTTCTTCGCCGATCGAAGTGAGTAGAACCCTCTCCAGAACCTTGTGGTCCCCTGTTAGCGATCCTCGAAGACTTTCTTTGGTAAGACATTGTTACTTTCTTGTAGAGCTTTTGGAGAAACTTTCACACTTGATTCGCAAGAAAGTTGAGATCTTTGTAGAAATTTGAGAAAAAAAATTGCAGAGGAGTGAAAGCTTTTTATCTAGGGTTTGTGAGTAGTAAAAACGAAGGAGAAGATGAATGTTTAAGATAACTGAATCGGGGTATATCAAGCGTCGCGGATTTTTAGAAAGATTTAGAAATTGCCTTTTAAAAACAAATAACCGCCTTAATAAATTGGTAACCACCCCTTTTTGAAATTAGCTGCCTTAATAAACACGTTTAGATGTAACCAATCAAACTTACCTTTCCAAAATAATAAAATTAAGCAAGTAAGTAAACTTACAGTTGCGTCGATTGGCATTCTCAGTCTGTACCTTTATGAGTCTGAAACTCTGTCAGACTCTAAGATTGTGAGTCTGAGCTTCAACATTCTTCAAGAGATAAAATATTGAGTCTGGAGCGAATAGACTCAAATGAGCTTTTCTCAAGTGGCTTTGTGAAGATGTCTGCCAATTGATTCTTTGAGTCTACGAACTGTATCAAGACTTCTTTGTTCTGAACATGATCTCTTATAAAATGATGTCGAATCTCAATATGCTTTGCTCTTGAGTGTAGGATGGGATTCTTTGTAAGATTGATTGCGCTGGTATTATCACATCTGATTTCTGTGCATGAGTCCTTAATCCCAAAGTCTTGTAATTGTTGTTTAATCCACAGTATTTGAGAACAGCAACTCCCAAGGGCTACGTATTACGCCTGGCTGTTGAGAGAGCCACGGTACTTTGTTTTCTTGAAAACCAAGATACGCCCCTGTTACCAAGCAATTGACAAGTACACGAAGTGCTTTTTCTTTCAACTCTACAACCTGCAATATCTGCGTCTGAATAGCCAAGAAGTGTAAAGTCTCCTTCTTTGGGATACCATAGACCAATCTTAGCAGTAGAAGCAACATATTTAATAATACGCTTAGCAGCACTTAAATGAGATTCTTTAGGATCAGATTGAAATCTAGCACATATGCAAACACTAAATAATATGTCAGGTCTAGAAGCAGTGAGATAAAGAAGTGATCCGATGATACTTCTATATAATTTCTGATCAACTTTCTTCCCTGCTTCATCTTTGTCTATCTTCAAGGAACTTGACATTGGTATGTCAGTCTTCTTGCAGTTTTCTAGACCGAACTTTTTAACAAGTTCTTTTGCATATTTCTCTTGATGAATAAATATCCCTTCCTTTAGTTGTTTCACTTGTAGACCAAGGAAAAAGGATAATTCACCCATCATGCTCATCTCGAATTCATCCTGCATGGTCTTAGAGAATTTCTTGCACAAAGACTCATTAGTTGAACCAAATATGATGTCATCAACATAAATTTGAACTAATAAAAAGCTCTTACCTTCCCTTTTGATAAATAGAGTAGTGTCTACCTTTCCTTTAGAAAAACCATTTTGAATTAAAAAATTACTTAACCTTTCATACCAAGCTCGAGGTGCTTGTTTCAAACCGTATAAGGCTTTCTTCGATCGAACACGAGTCGGTTTCTTTGAGTCTTCAAAACCGGGCGGTTGTTCTACGTAGACTTCCTCTTGAATAAGTCCATTCAGGAATGCGCTTTTGACATCCATTTGAAATAACTTGAAATTTTTGTAACAAGCAAAAGCAAGCAATAATCTAATTGCTTCTAACCTTGCTACTGGAGCATAGGTCTCATCATAGTCTATGCCTTCTTCTTGCGTGTATCCTTTAGCCACGAGTCTTGCTTTGTTTCTTGTTACCTTTCCCTTTTCATCAACTTTGTTCCCGAATACCCATTTAGCTCCAACAACGATTTGCCTTTCGGTTTAGGAGTCAATTCCCATACATCGTTAACGCTGAATTGTCTGAGTTCTTCTTGCATTGCTTCAATCCAGCTTTCATCAGCTAAAGTTTTTCAATATTTTTGGGTTCCATTTCAGAAATAAGAGCAACAGCACTAGACTCTTCTCGCCTTTTGGATCTTGTTAGAATTCCCTCATTAATGTTTCCAATAATGAGTTCTTCAGGATGACTAGACTTGTGCTTCCAGTTATTGGTCAGTCTGATAGATTGTTGATCTACTTCTTGAGTGGATTCTTCATCGGTAACTTGTTGTGCGATTACGGATTGTTAACAACTTCGGTAGAGGTAGTCCCAGTGCAGGAACAGGGTTACGAATCTTCATTCTGAATTTGCTGAACTTGTGGAGATTCTTGGAATTTGACATTCATCGATTCTTCCACAGTCTGAGTTTTCTTGTTGAAGACTCTGTAGGCTTTGCTTGAAGTTGAGTAACCAAGAAAAAATCCTTCATCTGATTTTTCTTGAAACTTACCAACACGATCATTAGCATTCTTAAGAATAAAGCATTTACAACCAAATATCTGAAAATAAGAAACTATTGGTTTCTTCCCTTTAAAGATTTCATAAGGGGTTTTCTCAAGAATTGGTAAAACACACGATTTATAATATAGCAAGCAGTTGAAACAGCTTCAGCCCAAAATCTTGAAGAAATATTATTTCCAATTAACAGTGTTCTTGCCATTTCTTGTAAAGATCTATTCTTCCTTTCCACAACTCCATTTTGTTCTGGTGTATATGGAGAAGAGAATTTATGCTGAAAACCAAAATCATCACAGAATTTGGCAAAGTCTTGATTTTCAAACTCACCTCCATGGTCTGTACGAATGCTTGAAATAGTGTGACCTTTCTCATTCTGAATTTTCTTAGCAAACTTTGAAAAGAGTGAGAAAGTCTCAGACTTACTTGAAAGAAAGTAGACCCAAGTAAATCGTGAATAATCATCCACTATTACCAGACAGAACCTTTTTCCACCAATGCTTTGTGTTCTGGTAGGTCCAAATAAATCTATATGCAGAAGCTGCAATACATGATTAGTGGAAACTTTATTTATTGATTTGTAAGAGTTTCTTACCTGTTTACCCAGTACGCATGGTGTGCATAGATCGAGACTTTGAGTAATTTAAAGTAGGCAATCCTCGAACAAGTTTCTTGGAAGAGATCTTGTTGATTTGCTTCATGTTGATGTGTCCTAGCTTTTATGCCACGAGATCGGCTTCGTCTTGTACCGACATTAAGCACTTTGTGATCTTTCTTGATTCACATCCAGAAGGTAGATATTGCCATGTCTTCGTCCAGTGAAAGATTGTGAAAAGTCTTTACTGATTCCAGAGCAAGTTTCTTCCTGGAAATTGATCTTGAAACCAGTATCGCACAATTGGCTTATACTAAGCAAATTATAGTTTAGCCCTTCAACTAAAGAAACATTCTTGATTGATAAGCTTCCAATCTTTACTATTCCTCGACCAATAATCCTTCCTTTATTGTTACCACCAAAAGAAACTTTTCCTCCGTCTATTCGAACAAGACTTATGAAACAATTTGAGTCTCCTGTCATATGTCTTGAGCAGCCACTATCAAGGTACCATTTAATTTTCCTTTTGATAGTAACCTGCAAATATCATAGATTCAAGCTTTCTTTGGTACCCATTTCATCTTGGGTCCAGAAGAGTTAGAACAGAAGACAGTCTTAGCCCAGCTCTTTTTAACGGTCTCCAAACCAAAGGACATTCTTTCTCAAAATGTTCGAGCTTTTACACTTAGAACAACTTAAGGCATTTCTGTTGCCAACGGGTTTTACAAAAATTTTCGGAAATGATTCCTATAGACAGCTTTGGCTGGTCTCGTACGATTCTTTCCTTCACTTTTGGAAAATCAATTAGTGGAATAGTTTCGAGAAGTCATACCAAGACCTAACTTATCAAAATATGGTCTTTGTATTGAAAGAATCTTGTCCAACTTACTAAGACACGAGTTCATCAATATATTTAGAAACTTTGACGGGAATTTTTAGGTTGGAGACCTCGAATTTTTCGTAAGCACAATATATTTAGAAACTTTGACAGGAATTTTTCGTGTCCTCGAATCAAGATCGAGTCGAGTCGATTTTGCCATTAAACGGATATTGGCATAATCATCATCACTCTCTTCACATTCGGTATCACTCCAAGTCTCTGCTTTGAGTGCTTTTCTGTATTTCTCAGTCTTTCCTTTTTTCTTTTCGGTAGTGGACGGTTGGGTCTGATGTGTCCATTTTTCTTGCATTCAAAGCAAGTCACTTCTTTGTTGGAGTCATCTTCCTCTGTTGACTTGTTCTGAAACCTTTGCGAACTTTGTTTCTTCCAATTGAATTTCCTCCCTTTTCTATTTAACTTTCTGAATCTCTTTATCATGAGTGCCAGTTCTTCATCATCTAGATCTTCTTCAGAATCTGTAGCATCAGAATAGTCATTAGACTTTAAGGCAATAGATTTCTTACCTCTTGAATCTTCTTCTTCATTGTTACTGTTCCACTTCATAAGATTGAAGAGTTCCAACCGGTTCGTCTACGAGAGTGGAGCAATTCTCACGAGTCTCTCTTATTGAGGTTTTAATATGATTCCAGGTCCTTAGAGAGTCCTCGTAGAAGTTTGTTGACCTTCATATGACCTGAGATTGGATGTCCACGATATTCAAGACCATTCACAATTTCAGAAAGCGACTAAACATGTCGGTTATTGATTCTCCCGATCTCATCTTAAAGATTTCATATTGTCCCAAGAGAATATTGATCCTTGTTTCTTTCACACGATCGGTTCCTTCATAGGTAATGTGAAGCCTATCCCAGACTTCTTTTCTTTATCACAAGAAGATATTCTATTATACTCAGTAGGAGATAAAGCACAATATAAGGAGTAAATAGCTTTGGCGTCAAGAGTCTGTCTCTTGGTGATTTCTTCTTGAGTCAGTTGAGTGGGACCAGCAGCTTCTTTTTCTCTTTCTGAACTTGATGTAGCGGCAGGAATGATTCCTTTATCAACCACTTCCCATTCCAAAGGATCCTTCGATCTTAGGAATGCTTTCATCTTGTTTTTCCATATCTTTGTAGTCTTTTCCATCAAAATATGGAGGTCCGGTATTGCTTTGACCTTCAACCAACCCTGTAGGTAACATACTAGCCATAGATCTTTTACTCAGAAGTAAAGACACTTCTTAAAAACGAGCACACGAGCTCTGATACCAATTGTTAGGGCTAGGATTATCACCTAGAGGGGGTGAATAGGTGATTAAGAGAAATTTAAACCAATTTGCCTGAGAATGAGAAATTGATTAAATAAAACTTAACAATCACAGCAATATAAAGACAAGGTGATTAGGGATAGAGAAACAAGACTCAAGATTTATAGTGGTTCGGCTTAATTCAAGCCTACGTCCACTCTCCTCCACGGACAGCCCCTTACGGCTGGATTTCACTATGAATCAAATGAGTGATTACGGTCTCACGCTCTTGAGTCCACAATGTAGAACCTCTGCTACACTTCCTCAAGTTCTCACTACAATATGATCTCTCTTTTGATTACATATAATACTCGAAGAATAATATCGCACAATATAAATGGAGATTCGAGACTTTGGAATTCTTCTATCCGGCACGCTTCAACAACTAGAGCATCTCTCTTTTATACTTCTTTATGCCTACATGACCGTTGGCACCTTCCAAAGAAGTTCTTCCAATCAACCCGTTGGACGAGAATCAATTAGAGATCTCGAGCTCTTTAAGGCAAGTGAAGATAGCCCATCAATCTGTTCGCCCATACAATCGGGATCTCGGTTTCCATAAGTAAATCTTTCCAAGAATAATCTGCGAATTTATACGAATAAGGAAATAGGATCTTCTAGTGTCGAATCCAGTAGAAAAGTATTCCATAGCCGTTGGAATCGTATAAGATAACAATACGAATCTTGATCTAGAAACTGTCCATGAGGTTAGACTTTGAATACTTGAGTCTTACTGTCATCAGACTTTGCCGGTAGAGTCTATAAGTCTTGGACTTTGATCTTCGACTTTGTCGGTAGAATGCACGAAGTCATCGAGACTAGGCGGGAAAATGTTTTGTCAACTTCAAAATACACGAAGATAGTTTTCCAACAACAACACCTCAAGCGAGGCCGTCATGGCTCTCGCCTAAATTTGGGCAAGAGCATTGCAGCCCTCACCCGCCACAAGTGAGGGCCGCTACACCCTCGCCTATGGCCAACGAGGGCACAAAGGCCGGCCTTGGCCAACAGGTAAGAATTTTGACCCTCACTTGGATCTGGGTAGGGGTCGACGCACTCGCCAATGGCCTATGAGGGCGCAAGAACCCTCGCTAGTGGCCGGTGAGGGCACGGGAGCCCTCGCGCAAACTAGCCTCTAGCTAGCAATGGTCGCAATCGACCATCACCAACCAAGGGGTAAAGAGAAGAAAAAAGAAAAGGAGAAGAAAAGGAAAAATAATAATAAAAATTCTAAAAATATTATAAAATTATAAAATTTGTTCATGTCAGCGTTGGTAGTGTCATATAGAACCGTTGGTGCCTATGTCAACAATTTCCGACCTAAATTTTCCAAATAGACTAAATTGGTATAAATATAAAAAGGTTTATAACTTAATTGGTCTAATTAAAGGATTTAAGACTGAATTGGTATCAATGCAATAGATTTATGACTTTTTTTGGTACTTTTTTCCAAAAACTTAGCGATAGCAACAACAAAAGTAAAGTGCAGATAGGTAAAACATGTTACTTAATAAAAGCGTGGGGGCTATTATTGTGAAAAGATGCTAAACTTAAGGATGGTTCAGAGGCTATTGTGCAACAATTCGAAAGTCTGGAGGTTATCCCAAAAACTTATGATGGGCATTTAGGCGAAATGTAGGTCCGGGCCCACCCAAAGGCCCCCTTATTTTAATAGCGATTTATGTGAGTTACGCAATAATCGACATCCATGATATTACTAGTTTTATTTCAAAAGAAAATCTTGAAATATCATTTAAGATTTTACATATCGATAATTGAAAATTTTGAAAGGTTTGTAGTATTTTGCAATTCAGATTATATAAAAGTTAAAACGTAAGCTCCGTAAGATTCACTAAAAAATCAAGTTAAAAGTAGAATTCACGATTCACTCCAACTGGACTTACTATGGCGCATGTTCTTGAACGCTTTTACATGATGCTTGGTGGGTGCATACTCAAGGGATATCTTTATCTTTGACCCCTTTTCTTCCCTTTTCGACTTATGTTTACGAGGGATGACAATGGGTCAGGCCTAACGGGGTATTCAACATTTCCCATACCATAATAGGATTTAAGCTGCGTTCGGTTCAGCTTTTTCAAAGGGTTTTGGGCCTTTAAAACTCATTGAAAAAACTAAAAGAATTGTAATTAAGTGTTTAGGGTTATCGGATGAGCTCGTTGCACCATTTACAAACCAAGTACAATCTGGAATGAGTTTAGAATTTATCTAAATTTGACACTTGAGTTAAGAAGAGTTACTTTGCTAAAATATTATCTCCTTTAAAGAATGTAAGATCATTAATGTAATTTCATACGCTCGAAAGTAGATTCACTTGTACTTATTTACATTCTTTTACAAAATCCACGATTGTCTCCCTCTTCACGATCGGTAAAATTGAGGAAGCTGGCTTTTAGGACAGACTTGCTGTCGAAGACTTCTCTTTCCTTGTGCTCATTGTCCAATATTGACTCCTGAGGTGCAATTGCAGTTGAACTTTCACATCCGAGCTCACGTTTTCTGTCTCATTAGCTTAAAGTAGAGGCATCTGCGCAAAATCATGTGTCTGCATCAAGTGAAATCTGCAGCAGTCTGAAACGAAGAGGAGTCGTATCCCGAAAGCGAGCGTGAACCATACTACCAAGAACGCATCAACTCGTGCATCATTGCTCGATTTTCTGGTATCTGTTAGGATCTGCTCATCTAAGCAGTCATTGGACTGAGTGAGTATTGATTACTGGTTAGAGCGTGGCCTTTGGGATTGCAGACAACCGTGCTTTCACTGTCTATCGTCAGCATGCCTAAGCCCAAATTTCGATCTGTCAATGTTCATCGTCAGAATATGACCATGGTATTAGCTTAGTACTTTACTTTGTGGGTGCACAAAGCGCCATACGAGTCTTCTCGGTCAAGCATTCGACCTCGGTCACGTTACTCACTTCCGAGGCCTGGTTAGCTCACGATACTGCTAGGTTCCCTAGAGTCCGCGCCTGACGAGAGGACCATTTCGCATCATTCTTCATGGAGTTACTCAATCATGTCTCGCTTTGATTTCTGAGGCAAAAGTAGTCCTAGTTCCACTTAGATTCTGTCTCGCCGGGAATTGACCTGAGCAGTGAGATAGATTTTCACCAAAGTCTGATCTTTGGTTTTAATTGAATTGGAAATGAAGTAAATTGCGCAACAAGGATCAAGAAAAACTAATCTAAAGGAAAAAGGTAATACAAGTATAGGAAACTGATAAATTGAAATTGATAAAATACATAAGTTGGGTGTTGATGAGCCTCCTTTGCAACAATTTAACACAGCTTTATATAGTCATACTACAAAGTGAAATTGCTGGTAAATGATTAATAGTCAAATTGATGTGGTTGTAACCGCATCTCCACAACTTTAGGCTCCATGATGGCAAGTCGACCTTATCTACAAGCAGTTACAACTTTCAATGGCCACTTATTTAACCGCAATCAATATATATATTTATCTTCCATTAGCATTTTCACTTCATTTTCTTTCTCTAGTTCCCCTACATTCGACACATAGCCAAATTTGCTTTGCTAAGTCATAATCGTTGACCAATCGCCATCATATGGCGACGATAGTCAAATTATACTTAATACCAAGCACTATATTCATGCAAATCAGCATCATGTTGATTAAAAAGACTTGGTCCATTTTTTGGTGTCAACTTCGACATGGGAATGATTCTTAAATGTCTTAACTGAACCCTCTGAACCCACAACAAGAGAAACCCTTACACACGCATCCTGTATCATATGAAGAACAGAGCAACAAGCATAGTAAAGATGGTGTTTACAGTAACAGCTTTATTCTTCATAAGTTTTCCTTGTCACAGCACACGCCCCTCGCTCCTCAAAGTTACAAGGACGAATTAGAGTGCCTAACACAAGCTAAGGGCATTCCTATCATGCTTTACAAGATTACTTGTAAAGAATCCCCACACATGAAACCTGAAGGTCAACATACAAAGTAGCTATTCACATGTGCAGGATCTACTTCTTTGCATCACGAACAATGCGGCGCAAAGCAAGCTCTCTGATCAAAGCATTCATATCCGAGCACGAGGACCCTCCGCCCTCGATAGCCCTCCTCGCCTTGTCGGCGAGTAACTTGGCTCTGTCTCTCATCGCCTCTGCTTCATCCCCCACCATGACTTGCCTCAAAGCCTTCTCTATCCTGTCCTTGCTCACTATCTCTCTGTCCGCAACTATGCCCACCCACTGTTGAGCCCCAACTTCTACACCAACTCTCAGCACTCGGGTCACCAGCTTCTCGTTATAGAACTGCTCTGCGAAGACCGGCCACGTCACCATCGGCACCCCGGCGCATATCCCTTCGAGGGTCGAGTTCCATCCGCAGTGCGTCACGAATGCCCCGATCGCCTTGTGATCGAGGATCAACACCTGAGGTGCCCAGTCCCGAATTATCAGTCCCCTGTTTTCTGATTTCATCCTCTCCTCGAATCCTCTCGGGAGCCACTCCTCGTCACCACCGGCCTCGTCCTTGTCCCCGCCACCCTTGTCAGCTTTTCGGACGACCCAGATGAACTGCTGCCCTGAGGCCTCAAGAGCCAGCGCGATCTCCCTGAGCTGATTGGAAGAGAATTTAGCCACGCTCCCGAAACATACATAAATAACTGAATTAGGATCTTTCGTGTCGAGCCATTTTAGGCACTCGTGTTCGTCGATCGTGGCCTTCTTTCCTCTCCTAGCCTTGTCTTCAATGTCCCGATTGCACAATGAGACCGGACCAATGTGCCATGCTCTCCTTCCTAGCACATTCCTGTAGTAATCAGCATAGTCTGGCTCTAGCTCGTAGAAGCTGTTGACTATGACCCCGAAGCTTCGAACCTCGATTCCTTGGCTTCACGGTTGAACCTTGTGAAATCGTTTTCGACACTGGAGCGGAGATGCTCTGGAAGCTGCTTTCTGGTCAATTTGATCTCGTGAGGGAAGTTGGGGATCGCAAAAGGGTCTGAATCAGATGGCAAATTCTTGTGTGGCTCGTGAAGCATAACACACGCCGTCGCGCATAGTGCGAAGAAGCTCGTTCCATGGAACACCATCCTAGGGACTCCTAACCTCTGGGCCACATCAGTTGCCCATGGAAAGAACATGTCAGCCACCAGACAATCAGGAGGGTCCTCACTTAGAAGGTCCTCCAATGGCTGCTTCAGCATTTCTGTGGCCTTAATGAATTTGAGCAACATTTCTTGGGACGCGACCGAATCTAGATTTTCGCATCCCGGAGGCAACCCGGCCTCTACAGATGGGAAATCGACTGTCTTGACATCAATCTTGGCGCCAAGCTTCTGGGTCCTCTGGATGGTTTGGGCAAAAATCGGTGCATTCAGTGGGGTGGTGATGATGGTTGCTTTGAGGCCTCTAGATGCAAACAGTTTGGCCATGTCTATGGTTGGCAAGATGTGGCCATAAGCCATGAAGGGAAAGAAGAAGATGCGAAGCTGACGTACATTATCGCTTCCCATGACCCTGCAATAGCGACAAGAGTTCCCTAAAATTCAAGCAGAAGAGGGTCAAAGAGCCAATCTCGTCACTTCAGCTCGTTTTGTGCTTAGTCATAGGTTGCTTCCATATATATATATATTGGTGTCTGCCTGAGAGAGAGAGAGAGAGAGAGTTCAGGAAAAGAGAAGAAACTTTCAGATTCTTCATAGATCACGCTTGTGGTCGTAGCTGCTAGAAGATGAACACGTTGTATGCTTGTCAGGAACAGCCAAATGTCAGCCAAATCCTGTCACTGCCAAGAGCTTATTTTATATTTTGGGATGATTCTAGACTATGGATAACGAAAGCGATGTTCCAGATTGCAAAGTGAATTCATGCACGGTTCTACATCCAGAAACTGGTAGCAAACATGAATGTTTGGTCCCAAATACATTTATAGCTCGGAAATTTCTCCAAATTAGCGAGAAGGAAGCACATCAAAACAAGACAGAAGAAGGATGAGATGATAGAGTGATGAGTTCTAGTTCGGCTCAACTTAAATAATTCATGCTTGAAACTCGGGTTAAGATCGATCGAATTGAAATTTCCTCGAAGCTCGACTTTATAAGAAATTCAACGTACTTTGAACTTGACTATACTCAAGCTAAAATGCAGGGTATTCCATGAGGATGTTCAACGCTTGGGTGTCAAAGATGCGCCTCCCCTTTGCAACACATTTACATGGACAAAGGCCCATAAAAATGTTAAGTTAATGCCTCCCTGTATATGACCATGAGGATACATCGTCCAAAGGCATTTTGAAATTCGGTATTTTTAATCAAGAAAAATTACACAAATAGTCCTAAACATTTAGCTCAGCGTGTAATCAAGTCCTAAACGTTTGAATTTGTACAATCAAGTATAAAACGTTCTTTATCAATCAAATATATTGGATAATCTCTCACATAAGTTCGTCGACGTAATATGCCGAAATGTAAAGTGGCTATCTTTTATCAATATGAGCATATTTGACCATGACGTTGCACGATCATCGTGTCAGATAAGACAATTTAGTATAACATATGGGCCTAGCCCAACCCATGTTCTTAAAGCTCAGCCCAATTTCTTTCTTCCTTCAACATATTTGTGCATTGGAAGCTAAAGAAAGAAAAGAAGCAGCAGCAAGCGGCGATCAAAACAAGAAAAAAGGGGGAGAGCTCGTTCGTGGAGAAAGAAGAGGGGAAACAAGGCAAAGAAAAGAGAGATAGAGGGAAAGAAAGAAAGAAAGAAGGAGAAGGAAGAAAGGAAATGGATTTTGCATGTACATATAACGGGGACCTCACCAAGTCGATTCAATTTTAATTCACAATGCCCAATTAGTGTTTGTGCCCTTTGTTCATCCAACAAGAGATTTTCAGAACTAGAGCATAGATTTCAAGTTTTGTGAAAATTGAGCCGCAAAGTTCAATTTTTAAGTTGTTGAGCTATGAGATTTTATGAAAATGGTAGATTATGGTGTTGTAGAACTGTGAGTTTTGACGAGAGTTTATTTGATGCAACAGTTTAGGATGTGTTTGGTAATGATTATGTTCCCTGAGTAGATTCGATCAAAAATAAATTTTTTTATTATGTTCCCGAAACTAATTCTCAGAGTAAAAGAACACGTTTAATAACTGTCCAAAATTTTTTTTATTCGGAATAGAATTGCGTTTGGTATCGTCTTCGTTGATTACTGTTCCAAATCAATTTCTTTTAATTTTTAAATAATTTTTTTTTTTTACTTTTTTTCCTTTTTATTTTTTCTTTTTTTCTTCTTTTTTTCTTCTTTTTTTTTTTCCTTTTTCTCCTATTCTTCTTCCCTCTTCTTGTCGGCGGTTGGGCAAGGCTCGCCCGGCCCCAGGGCTCGGCCCGCGGCCGCGCAAGGCCCGCCCTAGCCACCGCGAGCTAGGCAAGCCTCGGCGAGCGGCGACCCTCGTCGACCGGAGCCTCACCGGTTCCCAGGTTGGGCGAGGAAAACTCGCCCGGGTCGGGAATCGGTTCGGCCTCGCCGGTTGGCGAGGTTCCCAAAATTCTGCCGGTTTAAACAGGCTAGGCAAGCCTCCAAGTGATTACCACCCGGAAACCTGGACCGGTTTTTGTAAGTAGAGGTCCAAAACATTTTTTCTTCTTTTCGATTTCTATTTTTACTCTCGCAATCACATGATATTTTTTCCTCTTGGCTCTCTCAAACACGCATGGCACTTCTCCTTTGTCATTCATCTTCCTCACTTGCTTCCCTCCCTCACCGGCCCCCTCTCGCACCGCCGTCGATGGACGGACGGTGTTAAATCGCCACCAAATTCTTGTGTATCACATGAATTGGCTCGCCTAATTCTCTTTTGTATAAAGAGTTATGCTTGAATAAATGAGTAGCTTCATGTAATAGTTGTGGGAATAAGACTAATATTAGACCCATGTTTGATGTTAATTATTTGCCTTATGATTTTATTTATTATAATTAGCCCTATGGATCTTTAATTTTCGTTTATTCCAAATGTTCATGTATTAATTTATTACCGGTGCTTAATGTTTCAATATAAATTAGGAGGATTACGTTATTTTCTCGCTTATTAATATAAAATTCAAAGTCGTATAGGATATCGAAAGATTGCAAAACGAGGTTCTAATGGAAACGGGGTTGACCACAGGCCGGATCGGAAAAACGGGTGGGTCGGGTACGGGGTTCAATACAAACGGGGTCGGGTATAGGATCCTGAAAAGAGGAACCGGTTATAACGGGGTCGTGTACGGGGTCGGGTCTAGACCCTACCCACCCTGGACCCGATCACCCCTAACGGCGACCGGCGGATGGCGGCGGCGAACGGTGGCAGGCGGTGGCCAACGGTGGTGGACGGCGGTCACGGGATGGCGAAAGGGAAGAATAAGACTTGATTCTTTTTTTAATTCTCAAACCGAGAATCATATTTTTTTTTTATTTATTCTCAATTCTTGTCCAAAACTGATTCTTGGAACAAATTTGTTCTCGGAATCAATTTTGGACAAAAATTTTAACAAACGCGATTATGTTCCCAAACTGATTCTGGGAACAAAAAATCATAATCGGGCATTATTTGGATGGTTACCAAACAGTGCCTTAGTTATAGCAAAATTTTGGGGTTTCACATGCATTTAGGTTTGAATAATTGTTTTGAGTGAGTGATTTGTCAACATGTAAGAGTTATTTTATTAGCAATTAAGTGTAGTCTAGTCAAGCCCTAAGTTAAAGTAGCATTTTACTTGATTTTGAGGTCGATTTTCAATTAATTGATAGATTACGAGATCATTGCATGTTTAGTCACGTTATTTGGTTTAGAGTATGCCCTGGTGAATTATGCTATCTCTTCTTTGAGTTTATAAACTCATATTTCAAAAGTGATATGGATTATCTATAGTATGAGTTATGAAATGAAATTTTTATTGCATAAACATTTAGATAAAGCATTTACTACCTTTTAGCATTTATGAATAATTTGAGAATCGTTTTAGGAAATGTATTGTAAAAGGATACATATATGTATTGTGTTACAAACTAGTTTATGAAATGAATGCTAAAATGGTGTAAGTATATTATGTCTGATGAACGAAGTTAGGAAAAATGATATATTTTGAGTTTGCGAAACTTTTTGTTATAAAATTACGTTGACTTTGATTATGGTTGATAAAAAGTTATATATATTGAATTGCGAAATACTTTATGATATACATTTTGCTTGATAAATTGAGTTGCGAAAGGTTATTTGATTCAATTTGTGAAATCAATTTATGATACGCATTATGGATTTGGTTTGGTCAAAAGAATTGACTTGTAAAAAGCTATGTTTGGGTTTGTGCAATCAATTATGATGTGGATTAGCTAAGAGCTAAGTGCTCCACAATGACTCGAGTCTCATAGAAGCCACCTCTAGGGCTTTGTGCCATTTATTTATGCTAGCTAAGGGCTAAGTGCTACATAGAGATGTGAGCCTCATGAAAGCCACCTCTAGAGCCTTGTGCCATTGATATGTATTGACGAAGGGCTTACTGCTATATGGAAACACAAGTCTCGTGGGAATCACTTCTAAGGCCTTATGTCATTGATATGTGTTGATCAATGGTTGAGTGTTACATGTTGATGCGAGTCTTGTGGGAGTCACCTCTAGTACCTTGAGATATTATGTGATTTGAGATTAGTCAATGGAATAGACCATAGATTAATCAATGGAATAGACCATCGACATATGATTTGATAAGATTGGTCAATGGAATTGAAGTATGATGTGGTGAAATTGATTAGTGGGCTAGACCATTAATTATTTATTATGATATTATTGATGAAAATGGGTATTTCTACTATGAATATAGTTATGTTAAAGTATTATATAACTCATTTTGATATTGTAATATTGTCATATACTAGGTTTGGAATTATTGAGTTTTTGTATTGCTTTTATAAATATGTGTGATTGGTGCTTGATCTACTTGGAAGAGATATGCATTACTTACTAAGATATGGTTGCCCACCCCTTTTCTTCCCAATCTTTTCAAGTTCCTTGCTTAGTTACTAATAGAGCGAGAGTAATATGAACCGGCAATTTTGATAGTTGAATTTTGTGGGTGAGTTGAAATAATTTGATATATATCTAAAATGACATTTGTTGAGTTTAGTCAAGTTGAAAGTGCATATAAACTTTTGTTGGATTATAGAAACTCTAATGTCTTGTTAATGTTGGCACTCCGTCCTTCAAGTGAAGAGAATGACAGCCATATCATTACCCATATTCATGTAGTATTGGAGTTGCGACATTATTGTAAAAAGGGACATAAAATAGCCAAAAAATTTAAAAAATTGCAAAAAGCCTAGAAATAACAAGAAGTGGACTTACCCTAGGAGAGAGAGTATGGGACCCAAACAACTATTGCCCCAAGCCCTGGCCAGTGTCCCAACGACCTTAGTTGGTGAGGGGGTTGTTGCCGGAACTAACAAACCCACAAGCACACTTATTTGACAGCACCTCTCTCAATCTTTGATTTTTAAGATTTTGAAATTGGCTTTTGGGTTTGGTTTTTCTCCATTTAACTTTTTCTTTTTTTACTTTTCCCGGAAGTGGCACTACGTTAGCACCACACGCACAATCATAAATACTAAAAATATGCCGCATTAGATTCCAGCCTAACATGTGAATAAATTTATTGGTGAGATCGTTTCGATTCGAATAGCCGTGGTGCAAGGGTAACAGAGGCTTGAGTGCCTTGAACAGAGTATCTGGCCTAGCTAGGGATAAATATTATCCAGACACCTCGTATCAAGGTATCAAGAACGAAAAAAAAATGCGGCAAACAATTTAGCTTTAACCATATCAATGGTCCCACATTATTGGTTAATCGAGAATCAAAGTGCTGTTTATGTCTTTAGCATGACAACTTTGATGAAAGAAATGGTGGAGGGAAGCGGGATAAATGGCCGATACTACTGGAAGGATTCCTCTTTGGATAATAGGTATTGTAACTGGTATTCTTGTCGTGATTTGGATTAGATCTCGATGAAACAATACATCAATGAGAAGTTTATTTCATAAGTTTAATGGATTTTTTTGTGGAGGGAAATTGGTTTACATTATGGAAGAAACCCATGTATATGTGATATTAGATATTGCTACTTATATATGAACTAAAAATAGATCTGATCTAATCTGCTCTATACTACTATAAATTATGAATTTAGATAGGGATTCCAATAGAAGTCTTTCCCTTTCTTTCGTCCGTGACTGTGAATTGAATAAATAAAAAGATGAAATAAAGAAAAAGAATGAAGAATTCAACTAATGGTTCGGAACAAAGAAATGGAAGAACAAAAGTCGTATGGATTCACAAAAATCCCGTCGATAGGAACTAAAAAAGAGATATAAAAGTAGTTCGGATGATTCAATAATATTATTCCATTACTTGAATTCGGAGTTGCTAGTTACTTCGTCTGGATGAATCTTAGTGATGGAATAAATAAATTTATTGGTGAGATCGTTGGAAGGATTAAATTGTACTCGATAATTTGTCTTTTTTTTTAGAAAGATTTCATGGCATAAATTCAAGCTTTTATTTAGGATTATTGGGTCAATTCCTCTTATTCAGCGAACCCTATGTACTTTCAAATTTAGTGGAAGTGAACTCTCTCTAATTCTCCAAATTCAATGAGATAAAGGGTGAATTTCGAAGACATGACATTTCATATCCATTGCACGTGCACTTTTGTCCATTCTCAGCTGAAACCGTCATGGAGGCTTGGAATGGAATTGATTTTCACATGATTGACAGTACAGGGTCGGTAAATGAAAGAGAAATCGAAGTGCAAAGAAGGAGCATCTGCACCATTTACCCTAGCAAGAGCAAGCCTGCTGTCTGTCGTTTTTCCAGCTCTGCACCGGCTGTGCCTGGGGTGGTTTTCTTGAAGATGCACGGTATAGACCTCTGTGATCATTAACTCCAAGAATACCCCACAAAGATTTTGACGATATGGAAGGGATTGGGGACTAATGTTGAGGGGGTGCCCTGCCTCTGTCCGTCTAGTGGTAGCTTGTCTGCTTGTTTTGAGTTATCAATAATACACTTGCTCAAGTAGCCAGAACAGAAGGGACCATTTTTGTAACTTTCCCTCGATTGTTTTTTTTTTTCTCGAATCGCACTAAACATCACACGTGAATTTAGTAAAGGGAGAAGTACAACCAATGAAAGGGAGTTGCTTGAGGATTTATAGAGACCAGCACGCCAAGTACAAGGGGATTTGATCCTTCTATTCAACTCAATTTTCGACTTATGCACAAACTCAATGAAATATGGTAATTTATAAAGGCCTTGAAAGAGCTTAGTGGCTAAAATAAATATAACATATATGCGTATATATTGTCTATGTTTTTATATAAATTACTTATCACATTACATCGTCACATTTTGAAATCACCTATAAACAGAATACTTGTCTAGATAGAATAAAGATTTCTTTTATTTTATGCAATTTTAACATAAAAAAACTAATGATATGATAAGTGCATTTCTTTTAAGTTATTAATAGCCAAAAAAAAAAAAAAATTACCCACCCCGTACTGGGCGAGTTGGTTATGACGCACGTTGGCGACGGTCAGGGTTCGATTCCCCTTCTCATCATGTTGCACGACTTAAGTGGGGTACCGTGGGATGTGGGTCCCCGCCAAGGGTGATCGGGTCC
Organism: Eucalyptus marginata; assembly: GCA_014182565.1. Lineage (NCBI taxonomy): Eukaryota > Viridiplantae > Streptophyta > Magnoliopsida > Myrtales > Myrtaceae > Eucalyptus > Eucalyptus marginata. The sequence continues at coordinate 21,226,220 of CM024591.1, forward strand.
AGGGTGGGTAGGGTCTGACCTGGGCCCGTACTCCGACCCCGTTATAACCGGTTCCCATTTTCTGGATTATGTACCCGACCCTATTTGTATTGAACCATGTACCCGACCCACCCTGTTTTTCCGATCCGGTTCTAGGGTTAACCCTATTTCCACTGGAACCTATTTTGCAATATTCCGATATCCTATAAGACTTTGAATTTTATATTAATAAGCGAGAAAATAACGTAATCCTTCTAATTTATATTGAAATATTAAGCACTGGTAATAAATTAATACATTAACTTTTTGACTAAGCGAAAAATTAATGATCCATATGGCTAATTATAATAAATAAAATTATAAGGCAAAGAATTAACAACAAACATGAGTCTAATATTAGTCTTATTCCCGCAACTACTATATGAAACAACTCATTTATGCAAACATAACTCCTCTTACAAAAGAGAAATTAAGCGAGCCAATCCATGTGATACACAAGAATTTGGCGACGATGAACACCCTGTCTGATGAGGGAGTCGGTGAGGGAGGGAAGCAAGTGAGGAAGAGGAAGCCGTGCGTGTTTGAGAGAGCCAAGAGAAAAAATATCGTGTGATTGCGGGAGTAAGAATATAAATCGGGAGAAAAAAAGGGTTTTTAACCTCTACTTCCAAAACCGGTCCGGGAACCGGTTCCAAAACCGGTCCGGGAACCAGTTTCCGGGTGGGTAATCACTCGAAACCTGTTCCCGGACCGGTTTAAACCGGTTCCAAATTTTGGGAATCGGTTCCCGAACCGGTTTCAATGGGAACCGATTCCCGACCCTGTTTTCCGGGTGGACTGGTCCGGGAATAGGGTATACCCGGTCCGGTTGCACACCCCTAGTCCCCGCGCTAGTGCCCCGGGTTTACATCGCTAGTTGCTGACTGTACAGCGGTTCCTGGATTACCAAAAAAAAAATGATTCTTTGTAACTTGCACTCTATTTTTTTAAGTTTTTACTCCATCCGATGCTGCTAGAGAATTTTAGAGACCCGCGAGCCAAGCCAAAAGGGGATCCAATCCTTAAGCTTTTACTCGGTCCTTGACTTGAGCCCAATCTCAAAGAGACACGGTAATCAGAAAGGGGCCTCACGAAAGCCGAAAGGCAAAGATGACATGATATATTATATTCACAAAACGTACATTTTTTTCCTAAATCACTTCGCATTTACACAAGTCACATTCTGAAATCACCCTTTTTTTTTTGGACTAAGAATAGGGTACTTTTTTTTTTAGTCGGTCCTACGCTAATCCTACTCTAACACTCACTCTCAGACTTTTGTCCTGCCTTTTTGTAGAGTGTGGGAGTCAAAACCTACTTCTAAAATGAAATCGTCTCCATCCTAATCCTCGGCGGGGATTTGAATCCCCAACCTCCATTTCCATGAAAGGGTGGCTTCGGATACAACCCGATGGTTGAACATGGTACTTGTCTAGGCGGAATAAAGACTTTCCTTGATAATTTGTGCGAATTTTAACGTTGAGCAATGCACTCATGGAGAAAATATTCAGTGGTTGCTAACCACCAGGTCACCATCCTACGTGGCGTGCGTGAGCAGAAGTGGCTCCATTGAAAGATCGACACGTGGCCTCTGATCTGGACCGGCTACGAAATGGAAAAGTCTAAAAATTGAGTTTTCTTTTTCTCGTTCCGCAGGCTGGCTGTCAGAAAAGGACGAGACAATAAATGCCCGGACTCCCGCTTAAAAAATTCTCTCTCTTAATTTCAATTTTCAGAGCTCTTTACGTTCTTTCTTGAAGAAGAACAGCCCAGACACTTCTCCTCTTTCTTTCTCCAGCGAGTCCACTGCCTCCACCTCTCCAGAAAGCCTCGCCGGTCGTCGCTTCCCCCAAGAGCTCCGTCGGTCGCAACTGGTTCCCGCCTTCGCCTCCGCCGTTGCCTCTCGGAGCGCCATCGGTGGTTCCAACGAGCTCGAGTAAACCTTGCACGCGCTTCGCTCCTCTCTCGCCTGGGTTTTGGGAAATCAAGCGACGAAGAAGAAGCTTCCCCATTTTTTCTGCTTTTTCTTGGAGACATTTCTTGTTTTCGCCCAACCTGTATCCTTGTTTCGACACCGCCATTTAAAAAGCTCCTTTGTCGTTGTTAAGCTCAAAATCCTCTTGGTGTTTTATTCTCTGTTGAAGTTCATTTCTCTTGATACTGTACAAATACTCTGTTTTCTTTCCCCTTTTCTTCGCCCAGTTTTGATTTCGAGCTCAAAAACACCTTATTTGCAAACATTTTTTCCCTTCATTCAAACACCCACAATGTGCATGCATTTTTTTTTAATGGGTGTGTTTTACTTGTGCAGGATCCTAACACGTATGGGAAGATGCGAGTGTGCATGACAGTGTTGATATTGATCAAGGCTTTGGAGAGTGAAGCTTGCATCTTCATCATGACATTCAGATAAAGCTCTTTCCTTGGAAATAGCTAAAGAAGCGATGGCTTCGAGATGGCAAGCCTGGAGAGGTCACGGAGGAAAGTGTGGAGGAGGGTTTTCATCTTCATGGAGCTGGGAAGAGAAGGTGGAAGCTTTATGGAGAAACTACGAAGACGAAAAGGATGGAAAGTTTTGCATCTCGATGAAGCAGATATCTTTAGCCTAGTAATCATGGGCTTCTTTAGGTTCTTGATGTGCATTTGTGAGGCAAAAGCTGGTGTCTTTTTGATCGTGTAGAGCGATGGATATATAGAGAGAGAATTCTGCTTGTTCAACATTTTAGGCAAAAAATCATCGTCTTCATAGTTTCTCCATAAAGCTTCCACCTTCTCTTTCCAGTTTCCAGCTCCATGAAGATGAAAACCCTCCTCCACACTTTCCTCCGTGACCTCTCCAGGCTTGCCATCTCGAAGCCATCGCTTCTTTAGCTATTTCAAGGAAAGAGCTTTATCTGAATGTCATGATGAAGATGCAAGCTTCACTCTCCAAAGCCTTGATCAATATCAACACTGTCATGCACACTCGCATCTTCCCATACGTGTTAGGATCCTGCACAAGTAAAACACACCCATTAAAAAAAATGCATGCACATTGTGGGTGTTTGAATGAAGGGAAAAAATGTTTGCAAATAAGGTGTTTTTGAGCTCGAAATCAAAACTGGGCGAAGAAAAGGGGAAAGAAAACAGAGTATTTGTACAGTATCAAGAGAAATGAACTTCAACAGAGAATAAAACACCAAGAGGATTTTGAGCTTAACAACGACAAAGGAGCTTTTTAAATGGCGGTGTCGAAACAAGGATACAGGTTGGGCGAAAACAAGAAATGTCTCCAAGAAAAAGCAGAAAAAAATGGGGAAGCTTCTTCTTCGTCGCTTGATTTCCCAAAACCCAGGCGAGAGAGAGGAGCGAAGCGCGTGCAAGGTTTACTCGAGCTCGTTGGAACCACCGATGGCGCTCCGAGAGGCAACGGCGGAGGCGAAGGCGGGAACCAGTTGCGACCGACGGAGCTCTTGGGGGAAGCGACGACCGGCGAGGCTTTCTGGAGAGACGGAGGCAGTGGACTCGCTGGAGAAAGAAAGAGGAGAAGTGTCTGGGCTGTTCTTCTTCAAGAAAGAACGTAAAGAGCTCTGAAAATTGAAATTAAGAGAGAATTTTTAAGCGGGAGTCTGAGCATTTATTGTCTCGTCCTTTTCTGACAGCCAGCCTGCGGAACGAGAAAAAGAAAACTCAACTTTTAGACTTTTCCATTTCGTGGCCGGTCCAGATCAGAGGTCACGTGTCGATCTTTCAATGGAGCCACTTCAGCTCACGCGTGCCACGTAGGATGGTGACCTGGTGGTTAGCAACCACTGAATATTTTCTCGCACTCATGACATCTGATAAGTGGGTTTCTTGCTTTTTCTGATAAACAAATGATGATGATGATAAGATGATTCTTTTCCTTGGCCCTTTTCTTGCTTTCGGGGGCACCATGATGATACGAGGATTGAATTTGACACCACCACGCGTCCCCGGGGCGGGTCCCACTCATTTGCTCCATCATCTCCGCCGCGAAATCCGCCACATTCCTCCTCCCCTCGCCGCTCCCCCGCCCTCTCCTCCGCCCACTTGTTTGACTTTGACCGCCGTCCCGTACGTTACATTAGTCACTTCCCACTCTGCTTCTCTTCTCTTGGCCTATTTTATTCAACACATAGTACGTTTCAATTAGTGGAAGAAAATAGTTCAAGAAAAATAGGGAAGTTTCTTTTTTGGAGTGACCGTAGAAGCTCATGCTCATCAATTGTAAGAATTTAATGAGAAGGTCTCACCAAGTTTGAGTAACGCTTCTCTAATTTATTTTCAAATAATTGTAAAATTATTTTCGTAAATATCTTCTTTTTGTGGGATATTTACTTTATCACATCTAGCTACCATACTCTATCCGGTGAGCATAACTTAGAGTTGAAAATATTTCTTTCGTCATAATTTATAAGAGCCCGTTTGAATAAATGCTTTTTGAAAAAAAAAATTGAGCTCATATAAAGTATTTTAATCTTTTTTTGTAAAAATCATACAAGATTAGTATGAACATGAGAAGATACTTACATGTTTTCGAAGGTTCCATGCAATTCAAAGAGAGCCGCAAGAAAAGGTAAAATAAAAAGTAAAAGATAAAAGTCTTAACTCAATAAGCAAAACTCGTCATATAAAAGTGTTTGAATCAATTAAAAGAAAAGGACTCAATGGGTACAGCCAAAAATAACAATTTCTAATTATCAGGGAATACTCACCGCCGACTCTAGTTATCATATTTTTTCTAAAGGAAAATATCACAAAAAATCTCAAACTTTGTCTAAAGTGACAAATTTACCGCCAAACTTTTTTTGTGACATAAAAAATCCCGAACTTTGCCAACCGTGACATATTTATCCAAAACTTTTTTTCGTGACATAAAAAACCGTAAACTTCTATCTATGTGACACATTTACCTTAAATTATAGGGCATTTTGATCTTTTACTTTTTAAATTCTTTTTTTTTTCTTCTTCTCTCTTCCCTTTGCCGAAGCCGGCGGAGGAAAGAGAGAAGAAGAAAAAAAGGAAAAAGGAAAAACATAAGAAATAAGACGAAAATGCCTTTGGTGGGGAAAATGTGTCACGGTTTGTAAAATTTGGGGTTTTTCATGTCACAAAAAAAAAATTTAGGTAAATTTGTCAATTTGTATAAAGTTTGAGATTTTTGGTGATTTTTTTCCCTTTTCTAATTGTTAAGGAGAGGGAATACTACCAACTGTTATCTTGCCTCGGCTCAAAAGTGACTTGTCCTACCAAACACAAACTCCAATATACTATGACGAACCAAGTCACGACACAAGCCCAATACAGCCGGAATCAAGAGCCGAAAGAGCTTATTAGTAAATAAATTTTGGATTTCATTTTACGGGAAAGTTAAAATTATTGAATCAGGGGCCAACGACTTGAAATACTTGACGCGGGCTTCTTACACGTGTCCTCAAGACAGTTCATGTGTAATGTTCTCCTTTGTATCGTCCCCCCACGGAACGTCTCTTAATGGCTCTTTGTACAGGGTAGGTCAGTGTCGCTGCTCTTGCTTTTCTTTTCTTTTTCCCTTTCCCTTTTTTCCCCCTTTTTTTCCCAATATTTTTTTTTTCTTGGGGGAGTCCATCGTTGCTGAAAGTGAAAATCTCTGTTCTTTTTTGATAATATTATTTATATTCTTCTCTCTCTAGTATTATTATTAGCGTCCAAGGAGGTTGTTGTCGGTGGAGCGACAGCATCCAATGACACCATTTTTTCTTTTCGTTTAAAAAATGCCGTCCTCACTGCGTTTTCATGGAGTTTTGTCTCTCTCCTCCTTCGCTTTCGAAGTGACGTCTCGCTCGAGCTTCGGCAGCAGCTCAGCTCCCGGCCTCTTCACCAACGCCCGCGTCCTCTTCCGATCGCCTGAAAATGGCGAGCCGTCCGTGAAGCGTTGACGTCCTCAGGCGCGACTCTCGGTGGTGGAGTAGTAGTGAAAGAGTAAGAACGAACGCAGCGCGACTGCTTCTTGGAGTCGTTTTGTGCGGCTCTTTTTCGTTTCTGCATGATCGGAGCTTGAGTTTTCTGCTGATGGGTTCGTTCAAGAACGTACTGTGGTTTTGTTTTGTCCATGTCTGGATGTAATTTAGCCAAACCCATGTCTGCTTTTCTCGCACTGTGATCAACTTAGCGGGGTTCTTGTTCTTGGTTGTTGATTTTGATGTCAAGTCATTTCACAGTTGTCTGGCATTTCCTTTGTGTGAAAGACAGCAGTTAAAAAAATGGAATATGTTAGATATTTCTTAGATTGAGTGACTAATTGAGGATGAGAAGCTTCCCAGCTGAATCATAGCCATGAATAGTTGGATTCTGGGGTCAAAAGTTTGTCGGGCTATCAGTTTATTCGCAGTAATTTGTCGTGTTGCTTGAATTTGAATTGTGTTTAGGTACTGTTTGTTTATCTTACAGCTTCTTTTAGTACGAGGCATCGCTTTATGGGATGGAATTTAGCTTTTAGTTCGTGTTAGCATCATCATCTGTTTGAATCGTTTAGTTTTAATCTGTGCCTGTCATGATACGAAATGAGCCTAATACAGGATGCAGTTCGCATCATGACCTTTAAGGAAGTGGTGCATGAATTCACCACGGCTTTTGCTCGCGTGGTATTCACAATGTGAAGCTACTTTGAACTGAAATTGTCTCGTTCTGTGTCATTCTTCCGCAAAGCATTTTTTTAACCTGACTAGTTCTCTTTTTGGGTGATTCATAAGCTTGTAATTTGAAGAGATTTAGTCATGTAGGAGGTCCAGACTCCAGAGAAGAAGAGATGTCTCTTTTTTGGATTGTACATCTTCTTTATGAGAGTGTGATCTAAATTTAGTTGACATTGGATTTTCACCTTCTATATTAGAACAAAGGAAAGAACATGGATCACAAGACTTGGCGCTGGAAGAAAAGATCATCTGAGAAAACCATTGTTACGAATGATAAAGCGGATGACACGATCAACAGAACGGAAGAAAAGGTAGCTGCAAGTTTCCTGAGAACACCAAACTTGTTCGCTAGAAGAAAAGAAAAGTCCCATTTCGTCTGCATCATCCAAACTCTCTATTTTCTTCTCTTGCTATAATTGAACTGTCAATTACATGAAGAATGTCATTAATTGCCATTTGCAATCATAACAGGTGCGAATGACTTTTTCGGATAAAGAAATAGAAGGCCACGGATCTTTCAAAGACCGCTCGGACAAATTTGCTTCGATCCTCATTGACTGTCAAGCAAAAGATGAGCTTATTCTGAAACATGAAAAGGCAACAGAAGAAGCTATTGCAGGTAATTTATGTATATCTCTGTCGGAGCATTCTCCATCACTTTTCAATTTACTCTCTGCGAGTTGCTAATATTTTTCGAAAGATTATTGTCCTGCCATAAGTGCATTTTTTTACTCATTCACCATTTATGTACTTGTAGACAGAGACAGAGCCGAGGCAAGGGCAATTCTCCTACAGCAAGAACTAGACCAAGCTCTAAGGCAAGGAGTGGCTGCAAACGAGAGATTGACTCATTTAGACACAGAACTGAAAGAATGCACTGAGCAACTGAATGCTCTTCAGGAAGAATCAGAGCTGGCAACACTTGATGCCATTGCCAAGGCATCAAGGGAATTTATTAAAGCACAGAAGAAATCTGATGAGAAACTACGTGATGCTAGTAAAAAGCTTGCGAGTTTATCTCTTGAGAACACTCGCCTCAATGCCGAAATCACAGCAAAAGAGAAACAGATTGAAGATCTCTATAGACGTAAATCACTGGTGGAATCAGAGTCCGACGCACTAATGGCCAGATTGGATTGTACTGAGAAAGAAAATGCTTTTTTAAAGTATGAGTTCTGCTTGCTTGAGAAGGAACTCGTGATTCGCAACGAGGAGTTGGAATATAGCCGGCATTCTGCTGAAGTGTCGAACAAGAAGCACCAGCACAACCTGAAAAAAATCTCAAAATTGGAAGGAGAATGTCAGAGACTTCGTCTCCTTACACAGAAAAGGTTGCAAGGTCCCCTTGCTTTGACAAGGATGAAGGGTGAACCGAAAATGCTGGGCAGTGATCAAACCGAGGGAAGAAAAATAAAGCCAGGCTTAACAACCGACCTTATTGTCAGAGGAAAGAATTCTCATGAAATCCCGAGCAATAGGATGAAGTACCTGATCGAGCAACTGCACGATGTAGAAGAGGAGAACAACAATCTCAAAGAAATTATATCAATCAAAGATGCGGAACTTCATTCTTCGAGGATCTCACATGCCGGGACAACTTCACGGTTGTTGCAGGTTGAGGCTCAGGTCGCTGACCTCTCGAATGGTCAATGCAAGGATTTGGTGAGGTGTGAACCTTTGTTGAATGATCTCTTCCAAGTATCTGATTTAGACGACAGTGCTAGTTCCGGATCATGGGCAAATGCACTGATGTCAGAACTAGAGCATTTCAGGAACGGTAAAGTAAAAAATGCCTTGGAGTACAAGCATACAAGCTTAATGAGCGATTTTTCTGAGATGGAGAAGTTGGCTATGGTTTCTGTAGAATCGCCATCAGGAAGCGAAAGTTTGTGTTGTTCATCCTGTAAAGAGATGGTCAGAGGTGACCTGAGTTTTGGCGACACTAAGAAGATGATCCAATCAGAAAACACACAAACTCCAATGTCTTTCGACTGGCTTCAAGTTGTATTGAGCGCAATCATGGAGCAACAGCGGGCTTCAAAAAGAAGCACAGTCGAGATTCTAGAGGACATTAGAATTGCTTTAGGGTTAACGAATTCCAGAGCTCCCGAAGAAGCACAAGCAACAATGACTCCTATGTGCACTGGAGAATCTGACAGTCCTCCAATTTCTGGTTACCTAACCTGGAAGTCTCCGATCGCATCTCCAGTCATTGGCTCCTTGGGTAAAGCAAACATTCAAGATGAAATGGGAGGACAAATTCAATCAAAGCTGACGAATTCTATTGAAAAAATTGTTCAACTGGTTAAAAAATTCAACCCAATGTCTACCCTTCCTTCCGGAGACCTTGGAAAGAATCAGATTCCCTCAGCACTCAACCGGGCCACGCCAAAAGACTGCGAAATCCATGTGTTTCAGTGGAAGAGCACAGAACTGTGCATCATCCTACGAAAGTTCATTAATACCTGTAACGATCTCTTGGATCATAAGGCTGGTGTAGAAACATTTGCTGAAGAACTTGCTTGTACTTTGGATTGGATCCTGGACAAACATAGCACCCCGAAACATGCTTCCAGTGTCAGACATAAGATCAAAATGCATAGTGGTTGGACCGAATCGCCACTGAATTCGAAGGAACCTGAAGTTTATGAGGATGTTCTACCCTTGGTGTCCAAGTCAACTAGTGTGGCTAAGAGGGAATCATCGTGTTCGCGCAATCTGCAAGAAGAGAACCGGAGACTGAAACACGAGTTACAGAACGTGGAAACTGCTAAGGAAGGTTTGGAAACCAAGCTACAGATGGCAAATAACAACATAATAGTCTTGACAACCAAGCTTCAGCAAGCCGAGGAAAGCATCAGAAGCCTGAACCTGGAACTGGAGAATCTGAAGGAGGCGAAGAGAATTTTTGAGGATCAGATGGAAAACCAGAAATCGATGAATGAAGATCTTGACACCCAGCTTACCGTGGCCAAAGCCAAACTCAACGAGGTCTTCCAGAAGTTTTCATCATTGGAAGTCGAACTAGAGGATAAGAATAACTGTTGCGAGGAACTAGAGTCTACGTGTCTTGAGCTTCAACTTCAGCTAGAAAGGTGATGATTACCGCTTAACATTTATCTTTTTGAGGCAGTTTTCTGAATTGAAAGCTGATTTTCAAATAACTTGAGTGCAGTACCGCAAAGGAGACTCCAAAGTATGCAACCAATCAAGATCAAATGCTATCACAGAGTGTAAGTCATTCACATCTTTCCATAGACTTTCTGTATCATTACACCACTACTTGAATAAAAATTAGGAACTGAAACAGTAAATTTATCTTCGGACAATAGAGGATTGAATCAAATTAATTGTTTTATGTCAATTAAAACTTCAGGGATTGGAGATCACTGCAGCTTCGGTCAAGTTGGCTGAATGCCGAGAAACTATTCTGAACCTCAGCAGACAACTGACGGCTCTGGATCCACTGCGGGAACCGGCATTATCGAACAATGCTTTACCGGGCTCCGACTCCACAAATACTTCCAAAAACAACAAGAGCTTGAACAAGCGCCTCTCTCTACGTGACCGGATGCTGGCCGAGGACAATCCTGAGGCTGCCAAGGATCAAGAAATAGCAAGCGAACCCAATGCGGCGAAACTAAATGCCTTGGTTGTTGCTAACGTTCCCGCCCGAACCCCAGAGGCATATCTCGGGCTACACAACAGATCTGGCAACAGCTTCGTGGGGGCGCTCGCTGTCGTTCCCAGCAAGAGACAAGGCGGGATCAGTTTCCTGGGGAGACTGCTGCTCAGGAGGAAGAGAAGGAGCAGGACAAGGTCCCAATCCATGTGCAAGATATGACATTGGCAAGAATGGAGGATTGGGCACTAGCTGTAGATCAACAGCCTCGACCATTGTTAGCGTTCCATCTGGACATGAGACCTTTCGGTTGTTCTGCTTGAATAATGATGTCCTGCTGATTGCTAGTTTGCGTACGGTTTGATTTCTGTGTACATAGCCTAGTTCTATGGAAAAACTTATTTTGTTCCGGTTCTCCTCAAATCCCTGTTAGGATTTTGCAAAGTCTTTCGTTCTATCCCTACTTCATCCTGTCATACGTAGTACGTACCACCGCTTGAGCAGGGTTTTGATCTACAAGAAAACGGTCGGGCCATTGCAAATGACATCGTAGCAGTGCGCCAAATCGGTAGCGTGCGAATAAAATGCCAAAAAATTCACTGCATAATGCTTATTGTGTTGCCCTCAATGTTCTCTACGATGATAGGAAAGAATTCACGACAATATTGTTCGTCTGATATGTGTGCACTCAACCCATTATGTATGTGGTAAATGGTCGAACCGGGTTTGGAAGCGTCATATTATATATGTCCCCAAACCGGGTTTGCACTCAACCCATTTGGCTCATATTTACCCATTTTCTTTCCTTATGATTTGAATGATGATGTGTGTCAAGACACGTGTCAAGATACTTATTTGAGATCTTTATGAGACAAAAATTAATTTGAGTAAATGTATTATGAGTGTACCAATTTGAGATTTTTAATAGTATCAATCCATAATTATATTATGATAAGCTCCTCTAAAGTTTGCTTCTAAGATACACATAGGAATATTGAACATTTTGCTAGAATGGCCGCCTCTTCATTGGAAGAAAAGGTTTTGTTGCTTCATTCATAAAAGTAGCTGACCCCTTAAAAAAAATCGATTGCCTACTTAACTGTAAAGTTGCACATTAACTTTAATTTTAAATATACATCTATCTATATAAATATATTATAACAAGCTCTTTTCTAATATTGATTCTAAAATTGACCCTTGGGATTGTATATTTATAGAATTGAGAAATAAGAAAGACATGCCGAAGAAAGTAATAATGTATATTTCAATACATCATATTGAACATTGCATTAGCCTATATATAGGTTTTATGAGACAACTATCTAAAATAACATATATCAAGATATGCACAAATAAGATATTTGTGCAATCTTGATTGATATACACAATCAATATTAATATCATAATTGTCTATAACATAAGATAATATTCTATAGAAAATTTTAAGAATCTTTACTATAATATCACTATCATCCCCTCAAACTCAATGTGATATCAAAGTAGTTAACTATTTGAATTAATTCAAATAGTGCCATGAAAACTTGTTTCTCTAACAACACCGCAGGGCATCAAGCTTTTTGATCCATGGTGGGATGATGTGTGAGGCAACGCCTTCCAAATCTAGCTCATTTGAGAGTGGCGAGTCTGGCGGAAGTGTGGGCTTCTTGAAACGATGTGTGAAAGGTCGAGAATTGGAAGGGAAACGGCAAGTGGCCAGTGCGGCTAGCTTGCAAAATAGACGCGACCTATACGATTAATATCATAGCATCAAGTGACCTATACGGCTAGCTTGGAAAATAGTTATTGGAATGCGACCTATGCTGCTAACTTTAAAAGAAAGCTACCTCCATGAAAATGGCTCAACCAGATGATGCGGTCAATGCAATTAGCTTCGAAACATGACTATCATGGAAATGACTCAATTAAGTGCCTCCTTAGATGATATTTGTGCACATTAAGTGAACACTATTGAGTAGCGATGATGGGGATGGATTTGTTTAAATGTGTACTGAGATGCATCGGGTGCATAGGATGTGAAATGCATCTGGTGCACTCAAGTTTCCACAAGAACAAAGACTTTAATACCATCTAGGATTTTAATAGGATTATTGTCAAAGATTCTAAAAAATTAAAATTTAAAATGAAATTTTGAATATCATTCAAATTTCCCCATTGGAAATTCGATTTGACTAGATGAATTTAACAATTTAGATAATATATCCAAATGAATTCTTTCTTAGTAACATACCTAAAATATGGAATAAATATAATTACTATATAATAAATATAAATATTAAATTAAATATATATTCTAAAATAGATAATATATTATTCTTTTTTTTTTTTCTTTATGGAGTACAAGTTTTCTTTTTTTTTTCATCGGGTCCAGGTAGAGACCAAAAGTCTTGGATTTCACAAGATTTAGTCAATTGTCTTGATCGTGGAATATCATTGAGAAATAAGAATAGAATAGTATATTTTTTAAATATTCTAATGGCCCTCTCCTCATTGCAAGAAAAAGTTATTGCGTTCTACACAAAATTAGCCTTCACCTCAAGGAAAATTAATCATTTATGTTGAATATTGACTTTACTTTTTTCTTTCTCCAATTAAATCTACAATTTAAATTGCTTTAAATTGTCATTAACTATATTCTTTCTTAATTTTTCTATTTTCCTTTCCAACTTTTATGTTGTCAATCATGCTCAAAGTCTAACGAAGGCTAGTAGCAAGGAATTTTATTATAGAGACATGCATTCCGTCTCTATAGGTAGATTTTTTAATTTAAACTACCCTATATGGTAAGACTAGGGTTTGATTAAGAGAACAAAGAATAAAAGTCACTTATAAAGAAATTGGAGGTCCTTACACATTTTGGAATTATTCAATTGGGTCTCTGAATTTTGTTTTGTACAATCGAATTCTAAAGTATATGTTTCAAAATTATGGACAAAAATAATTGCGTGACCAGTAAGTCGCCATCGGACAATGACGTGGTGTACTACCTAACCATTGGACCTCATTGATGGCATGGATGTCCCCTCCCTACTTCCCCTACAACCACCGTCAAAGTCGAGCAATTCATCATCACTCAGCTTCTTCGACATGTAACCGAAAAACAAAAATCTACCACGAATGGTCGACCCCATCATTTTTTTTTTTTTAGCGATGGAAACCTTTTTGCCCGCCTCCTACATGCAGCCGACCCCAACTCCCCCGAGAATGTGGGGATTCGAACCCCTAACCTCCCCCTTCTATGTAGGAAGGGTGGCCATTGAGGTAAGGTCGACCTCGCCATTTGAGCGATGGAAAGTACACAGCCAAAGCTGGACAGAACGAAGGAATCGTCGAGAAAGGCAAGTGATGAGAGAGGCTCTTATGTCCGACATAGAACTGAAGTAAAGGCCATCAGAGCCCTCTCGGTGCTGCTGAACATATCTGGTCCATGAAGCAGCAGTGCTTCGAAGGATCGCCGGCCGCATAAATGGATTTTTGTCTAATAGCGCACTTGAGTCGAAGATCAAACACAGAGTGGATGAGGATGATGGGGATCGCACAAGTTCTAATTCATGCGGGTTGAATCTACTCATTTGATAATAAGAGGAAATTTAAGCTACTGTTGCAGTAGGAGTCAATGAAGCATGTTTATTGGAAAAATGATATTGAAAGTATCAAATTTTTGTATGACACTCTCTTTAATTCTAAAACTTGTCATTGGATTACTCTAATACCTAGCTTTTTTAATATAATGTTAATGCCTACATATTAGCTAGGCACATGACCTAGTGATAAGGGAATTGGGCGGGGGAGGGGGGACCTGAAATGCCATGGGGTGTTTAATTTTAAGTGTGGGATTCAACTTCTATACTGTGCTTAGAAACAAAGTAAAAATACGATAGATAAATGGAAGTTAGAGTAAGATAAATTAGAAGAAGAAGAAGAAGAAGAAGAAGAAGAAGAAGAAGAAGAAGAAGAAGAAGTGTCCTTTAATCACAAAACACCGCACTAAAGCAATTTTCTCTTGATTGCTCTCTCTCTTTTGTGTTCATTATTCTTGCTCGCTCGCTCTTTCTCTTTGTTCAAGCCTCGAAGCTTCAATGGCAGTTACCCTCGCGAAAGGTATATCTCTCTTCTCCATCCCCTTTCATTTCCATTCTCCTTCAATACTCACGATGGAATATATATAATTGACGGTGCTGCAAGCGTGCACATAAAATCATAGGGAAAAATACCAAAAATGTCTTAAACTTATTGCATTGGCACCAATTCCAAATTCCTAAACTTTTCAATGGACCAATTTAGTCCTAAATATTTTAATATTGGTACCAATTCAGTTCATTTGGCCAATTTTAGCCGCCGGAAATGACGTGGCAATTTTAAAGATTTTATTATTATTTTTTCGATTTTTTTATTAATTCTTTATTAATTCTTTTTCTTTTTCCTTTTCTTTTCCGGCCACCGGGCGAGGGCCACAAAGCCCTTGCTTGCCACCGACTAGGGTCGCAACCCTCGCCCGGATTCGGGCGAGGCCGGCCTCGCCCGCGCCAAGTGGTCATCGCCCGGGTGGAGGCGAGGGCTTTGCGGCCCTCGCCTAATGGCCAAAAAAGAAAAGGAAAAGAAAAAATAATAAAATAATAAAAATTCAAAAATAATATATATATATATTAAAAATTGTCACGTCAACACCCACCAAAATTGGCCGGATAGATTGAATTTGTATTAATATTAAAAGGTTTATGACTAAATTAGTCTAATTAAAAAATTTAGGACTGAATTGGTACCAATGTAATAAATTTAAGACTTTTTTGGTACTTTTCCCCAAAATCATCCACTGTTTCAACTTTGGCAGTATGCTGAGCAAAATAGATATTCACGAGGAGATTTATGGTTCATCTTGTTCTTAGGATGTACGCAAACCCTAATTCCATCATCGGTTCAGAGGAAGCATCACTATCACCATCATCTACCGGCGAATGAGAGCTTCATTGAAACCTAAAGGTTTGGATATTTAGGATCTCTAGCAGCAGAGCTTGTGAGGATTGATCGATGAATCCAGCACTATCTAGGAAGCAGGGTGGACCTGGGAAGTGACCTGTTTTAAGAAATTTATGATAATTCTAATGCCATTTCCTAAGTTTGTATGTCTAAATAATTTGTGTATGTGGCGCCATGTTTCAGAATCTAGTAAGGCCTTTTTTTCTTCTGGATGGCTATGATTGAGTCATTTGGTGTTAATTTCTTTGTAAGTGTTTGATACATAGTCTAATGAAAATAATTCAATTTCAAACTATATACATATATAAAGCTGTATGCACTAATTATGCCAATTTCCAAGCAAAATAAAATCTATAATCTGCACTATATCCGAATGAAAATGCAACTTTTACGGATTTAATTTTTTTTTTTGAACATAGGATTTAATTTATTTAACAACAACTACATAATGGACTAATGAAGACAGAATCTACAATCTATTTCAGGGGCAATGTTGTAAATAATCGAGATATCCGATGGCATTTTATTCACGGTGCCAAAACCCTAGTTCATCCTCGTATAAACTACTCTCCACCGTCACAGCTTCGTCTTCCTTCCTCGCCCCCTGAACGCAGCCCTCCCTCTCAAACCTCCGAGCAGAAACCCTAGCCATGGCCGCTCCGATCGAGTCGGTGCAGTGCTTCGGGCGCAAGAAGACGGCCGTCGCCGTCACCTACTGCAAGCGGGGCCGCGGCCTGATCAAGATCAACGGCGTCCCCATCGAGCTCGTGGAGCCCGAGATCCTCCGCTTCAAGGCCTACGAGCCCATCCTCCTCCTCGGCCGCCACCGCTTCGCCGGCGTCGACATGAGGATCCGGGTCAAGGGCGGCGGCCACACCTCCCAGATCTACGCCATCCGGCAGAGCATCGCCAAGGCCCTGGTCGCTTACTACCAGAAGTTCGTGGACGAGCAGAGCAAGAAGGAGATCAAGGACATCTTGGTCAGGTGCGAGAAAGCGGCCCGAGCTCAGTAGCGGCTTTCGGGATCGAAAAAGATGCGATCTTTCTGGTGAATTGTGGGTTGATTTTGGGGCTGATTTGTGGTCGGTTTTTGATGCAGGTACGACAGGACTCTGCTCGTGGCGGATCCCAGGCGGTGCGAGCCCAAGAAGTTCGGTGGTCGCGGTGCTCGCGCCAGGTTCCAGAAGAGTTACCGTTGATGGGGAATTCGAACCGGGACCGGACGGGTGTTTCTCGTGCATTATTGGTTTTAGTATTAAGGAACTGCAAAACTTGAGGTTTTACCTTAGTTTTGATGCTTTTGCGCTTTATGCTGATAGAAATTGTAGTGCAATTTTGACTTCTGGTTGGATCAAGTGCTATTACATTTCATATATGCGCTCAATGTGTTTGCAAACTTTAGTTGTGCTTTGGCAGCTGCTTCTTTATGGTTGTCTGATGAATGTTCTTTTTTATGCAAGTCTCTGATTATAGTCTCTTTAGTGGGCAGTGCAGTGATGGTGATGAGGACATTGATTTTGCAATGTCTGTAAGTTATGGTTCCTACTTGAGTCGGGTCGGTTGATGTTTGGGTTTGTTAGGTGTTGGATTATGGAACATAATTTATGGTTTTCCCTTACTGTAGAAGTTTAAAAAAGAGCATTACCCTTTAATTAGGTCTTAAAGCTTTTAATTATTCAGCTGCACTCTTGCACTTAGGTGGGAAGTCAATTCCCTACAGTTGTGCTTAACCGGTTGCGTTGTTTTAGTCTCAGTAGCTTCAAGTCTATCCTGGTTTTCCTTTGAATATCCTATTGGGCGTGATAATGCTGTTTAGTTGGTTTTAATTCAATGTTTAAATCCAGAGGTTCCCAATATACTTTGGGTGGAGAAGTTGGGGAGTACTCCAAAAGTTTGAACCCTCTTGGAGCACACCAGAACAAAGGAATTCGTTTGTGAAGTTCCTTGTCCATTTGCGTTTCAAGGTTGATTGAGTAGGTTTTTATTGATATCAGGGACATTGTCATGCTTGTGATCTCGCCAATCTTAGTAGTTTGAGATCTCACACTAGGTTCTGGGTGTTATTTCTTTTCCCCCTTGAAGTGGAGTCCTAATTCATTCAGAGGTGGGATATGCATATGCTTGTCTAAAGGGTGCTTCATTGGTTTTTTCTGCTGCAAATTCGTTCATCAGTGATGAAAGTTGGAGGTTTTTCCTTTGTAAGGTTATATAAACTCTAGGTCACGTTTCATGATTGGGGTAGGATATCTGGAAACTTGTGGTATCCATTAAAGCTGTTCGTTAAGGTTATGATATGGAGCTCCTAGTTTAGCAGTTGAAGTAGTTTGCACTGGGGTAGTTTAGCATTAGACATAGAAGCTGTGGATGATGGACACACTTCTGTCAAAAATCTTTTATTCCGTTCGTACCTATGTTCTAGCTTTTCGTCTCTGCGAATGATTAAAGGATGGTTTTGGAAGAAAATTTTTATACTAACCTTAGCCATCTTGCATGCCGAGAAGGCTGAAAGCCCAAGGCAGCCTAGGACCTGCCTTGGGCTTGCAGCTTTCTAAAGGCTGACTTTTGCTGAATGGGTATCTAGAAACTTCCCAAACACCTACAATTGGCCCGAGGCCCTTGGGAAAGCATTTCCCAAATGCAGCCTATTTCAGAAAGGTTTTCCTCTATTTATCGAACGATAAAGCTTGGATGGGTCATAGGCTTCTGGTTGCGTGTTTTGATCCTGCGTCGTGTTTTGCTATTTACTCGCACTTCTTGTTTCGAAGCGTCTTATTTTAACATTGTGAACTCTATCAGGCTCCAGTGCTTGCTTATCCTCATTACACCTTATCTGGTGTTTGTAACTTGTTATTTACTCGCCCATTGCCCTGAATATTGAAATCTAACATGACCGGGCTCATATGGGAAGATATTATGCTGCAAATTGGAATATCGAATGATGTGGATAAACGTCGATACCTAGTCAAAATCTGCCAGATTACTTCTTTTGAAATAATAATCATTTTATCCATTAGATGGTTTATCTCTCGACTCTTCTCGTCTTCTCAATGGCTAAATGCCCATTCACATTGTTTAGACGATCGAAGGACAAACACAATCATCTATTCAGTTTTTGGGGGAAAATTGTCCAAAAAGTCCTTAACGTATTGAATTGCACTTTTGTCAATTAAATCATAAACCTTTAATTTGTCGAATGGGTTTTAAATATTTAATATTTTTTACATTGAGTACGTCCTGCCTAATTTTAGTTGGAATTTGTTGATTTGGAAGCCACCATCTTATGCGGACACAATTTATTTTTAAAATGTTTTTTTTTTAATTTTTTTTTTCAATTTTTTTTTTTTATTTTTTTTCCTTTTCTTCCTCTAGCCCAGTCGCCTAGTCTTTGGCAACCGACCGATCCTGGCGATCGGCCAAAGACCACGACCGATGAGGGTCAACCTCCTCGGCCTCGAGCGAGGTCATTCTTGTCAGGATCTGGCAAGGGCAAGCCTCGCTCGCAATCGGCTAGGTCGCCTCTCGCCAGATCCCGGTGGGGGCCATCCTCAGGCGCTTGACCCTCGCAGGCCTTTGGCGAGGCTGACGAGGTTGCCCCTCGCCAGATCCCGGTGAGGGGGACCTCACCTAAGGCTGACCTTCGCCGGTCGTGGCTTCTAGCCGGTTGCTAGAGGTTGGGCGACCGCCAGAGGAAAAAAAAAGGGGGAAAGAAATAAAATGAAAAAAGGAGAAAAAAAAAAAAATTAAAATCATAAAAAATAATTTTAAAATTCAAAAAATATTAAAAATTAAAAAAACTTGTTCACGTTAAGACGTCAGCATTGGTGTCCACGTGTCGAAAAATTCCAGCTAAAATTGACTGAATGAACTTAATTGGCAAAAAGTAAAAAGGTTTAAAACTTGAAAAGCAAAATTAAAGGTTTATAACTTAATTAATGTGCTGTGTTTATGACTTTTTGGACAATTTTTCTCAGTTCCAGGTGCTTCTTCGCTGCCTTGGATTACCCCACACCAAGATGGTCTGCCGAGATGGTCACTCTAAGTCGATGGTTATGGTCGGAGATTCATATTCGAACGAGAGCAAGTGAGAGAAAGCGTGAGGAGATGACTTGCCACAAACCGCAGTCCCTGTGCCAGGAGCTCGGGACCACCTTAAGTTGATTGCTTAGCCGAGAGATGGTGATCGCCTCGGGTGGTTTGACTGTTGTTCGGCGTAGCTTCCCGCCTCCTCAACCTCCCTTTTCTTATTATTCTCTAAATTCAATTCATTTATCTTCGGGTTTTCTTAATTTTGTTTGACTTCGGTAGGTATATTCGAGTTATGTCCGGTTTTAGGGAGAAGTGCCAAAAAAGTCCTAAACATTTTGTTTTTGTGCCAATTTAGTTCTAAACCTTTTTACGTTGTACCAATTCAGTCATTTCGGCTAATTTTGGCTGGATCTTGCGATTGACGCCGTAGGTGGACGGGCTGTCGGCGTTGGCGTGGACAACTTTTAATAATATTTTAATATTTTATATTTTATATTTCTTTTTTCCCTTTTTCTTCCTCTAGCCGGTTGTCGGAGCTCGGACCGGCCGAGGCGGCTTGGCCGGCGAGGTTGAGGTCGACCTCGCCGGCCACCTCGCCAATGGCCGCGAGGGAGGCCTCGCGCGGCGGCGAGGCTCGCCCGCCCATGGCCGGCGGGGCGAGCCCCGCCGGCTCAACGGCGACGGCAGGGCGGCTCGATTAGCTCCGGCGGGCGAGCGAGGCGCGAGTGACGAGCGTGAGAGGCGAAGATGCGCGGACGGGCGCGCAAGCGCGGACAGCGCGACCGGCGAGGCCGCCTCCTTGCCCTCGCCCTCGTGCCCGGCCTCGAGGCGACCTTGCGCCGAGCGGGCGAGGCTCCCCCTCATCGGATCTGGCAAGGTCGAGCCTCGCCGACCATGGGCAAGGCGAGGACCCTCGCCAACCGGCGAGGGCGAGCCTCGCCAACCCGCGCGAGGCCGCCCTCGTGGCCACTGGTGAGGTGGCCGGCAAGGTCGACCTCGACCTCGCCGGCCGTTGCCTCTGGCCGGTTGCTTAGAGCTCACCGACCACTGAGGAAGAAAAAAAGAAAAACAAAAAAAAAAAAAAAAAAAAAGAAAAAACAAAAAATATTAAATATTAAATATTAAAATATTATTAAAAGTTGTCCACGCGCAAGACCGGACAAGCCATGCATGTGGCCGACGTCCGGCAATCCGATAAAATCCGGCCAAAATTGACCGGAAAACGATTGAATTGGCATAACGTAAAAAAGATTTAGACTAAATCGTACCAAAAAGATGGGGACTAAATCAAGACAAAAACAAAAGATTTAGGACTTTTTTGGCACTTTTCCCATGTCGGTTTTATATCTGGACGTGTTTGGCCAGAAGACGATCCCAAGGGTCAGAAAGAAATGATTCATCATATTTCAGCTTTAAATCCATACGAGAAGCCAAAGTGGTTTGGTAAGGGACCTTATCAATGGTCGGACGTGGTCGAGAGTCGGGATTAGATATCTTTACTTTATGACCAATCATTATCAATAGACTAAAATTATAAAATTAAACGTGCCAAGATAGACCTAACTTAGAAGATTGGGTTAAGAACGAAACAAGTTGCTCAGTCCTTTTCTACTTAACGTTTACGCGTTGTGGACCCGGCAAGTCTGCATGCTACCAACTCCATTATCGAGTCTACTCAATCCATTTTAGCGAACAGAAAATGCGACTTTATGCGGTAACTACAAACACGATGATACACAATTGTCGCACACATGCAACGACTAAGATGTGTCGTTCCTCAAGCACCCGATGAAGATCCCAAATCTTATATAGAATATTCAAAGGGTCGTGTTTTCCTACAATCTTGATTGGCGCCAAGTATCGTCTATTTGTTTCCAACTATCCCATGTCTTGTCCCATCTTGAATGTATAGCAACTTCAAAGACTTTTGTCATCATAGTGAGTAAGATCAAGCCGATACCATCACGGGTTTGCAGATTACGGCCCGTGACAATTCGTAGCACAAATTAACTTTTTTCATACAATTTGAATGTAGCTCCATTGTAAGCCAAATTAGCAACTTCTTCTCAATCCTTAATCGTTCATTTGAATACAAATACATGCTCAACGGTTCAAAGACAATACAAGACAGAAGATGGGAAGAATAGAAAGGAAGGAAAAGTATTAAGGGTAGTTTCTCATTTCATCCATGCTTGATTTTTGAGATCTCCTTTCCGGTGCGATCAGCTGACCCGGCGGCAGAGAGTGATGCCATCACCGACGGGAAGCATGCAGATCTCGATCCTCGGGTCCACGGCGAGGGCCTTGTTGAGCTCCAGCACGAAGTCCCGGTAGTACCGCACGTACTTGCGGAGAGGCGCGTCGGCGGGCGCGACCACGGAGCCGTTCCACAGGGTGTTGTCGTATCCGATCAGGCCGCCAACCTTGACCAGGTCGATCAGCCTCTTGTGGTAGTTGATGTAGTTGTCCTTGTCGGCGTCCACGAATATGAAGTCGTACGTTCCATGGTTCTTCTCCTGCGTTTCACATCAAGAGAGATATTTAATATTTGATGCTTGCCCTTAGCCGTCAGATAATGTGGACCCAACATCGATGCTACTTGAATCAAAGGTTGCGATGCGTTGGGTTAATGTGCAGTTGGCCCACTGAGCACTCAGCTAGATAGACGTTGTGCCAACCTAGATTTTTCTCCTCTCGTCGACGCAATCGACCGGTCAAAATCGTTCCGTCTCACAAGGAAACGGGCTTAATCATTGTAAGAGACGTACACAAATTAAACTGGTGGGAGAGTCAACTTAAATTCAACCATCTGGCAAGCTTAGACTCTAAAATTTGCTACATTAAATTGGTTTGCTTTATGTAGATCCTAAGCTTGTCGGATAAAACGTGCGTGGAAAGCTAAATTTGCTACGTTTTGCCTGGAGCATGGTGTCCGAGGACTAGACATGTAGACATGTTTTGAGGATTAAGAACGCATGAATTTTGCAACTTCTGCAGCATAGAATCCAAGAGAGCGAAACCAAATGCGATTTGTCGAGCCCTTTTCGCTACTTACATCTTGCACGAGCTGATCAAGGACCGGCAGGGCAGGGCCTTCTCTGAATTCGATCTTGTGGGCAAGGCCGGCCTTCTGGATGACGGGCAGCCCGATCTCGAAGTTCTCCCTATTGATGTCCATGGCCAAGATCTGCGGCAATAGCAATATATACAGAAATCTCAGAGCCTGCCAAATTGTCATTAAGATTTTCCTGAATTTTTCTAGTTTTTGCCTGGCCAGAATCATAGTTTTAGCCTGTTCTTACGGTTCAGTGGAAAACAAGGCATTGTTAGGCAAAGTTGGTGACCAAACCATATTTTCTTGAACTGTCAACATTCTTTTAAAATGCTAAAAAAATCTGCACTTTCCAATCATTCCCTATCGATCACAATCTACATCCGTTTCATCACTCGAGCCGAACGTTCGATCTGACCTTTCCGTCGTCGGGAAGAGCAAGGGCGGTGGCGAGGAGAGAGTAGCCGGTGTAGACGCCGATCTCCATGGTGTTCTTGGCGTTGATGAGCTTGAGGAGCATGGTCAGGAACTGCCCTTCATCGGCCGACGTGGTCATCAGGTTCCTGTCCCAAATTCCACACACTTCAATCACACCAGTCCCGAGATCAAAACCGCAAAACGAAAAGCATCAAAGACAGGACTTTCGGCATCATCATCGACGACACAAGATCCTGGGGAGAGACCCACCATGGATGTTTGGCTGTTATTTCCCTGAGCTCCTTCATGGGCTCCGGCTCTCTTGGGTAGACGCTGGTCTCCAGTATATACTGCAAACAGGCAATCCCAGGTCAGGATATCGAGCCAAGATCAACTGCCAGAGGCCTATCCGATCATGGACAGAAACGATCTGCCAACCTGGTAGAGAGCATCGCTCTGCAAGAGGCTCTTGTGGCCGACTTCCGAATGCCTCGCTACTTGGGTCTGCTGAGGCTCTGCGTTGGCCGCCATTGATGGTTCCTTAAGCTCCTTCTTGATCTCTTTCGTGCCTTTTTTTCGATGGCGTCTGCGACTTCGTATGCTCGGCTTCTTCCTGCGTCTTTCTCTTCTTGTTCTGCGAGAGGCAGGGGGGAAGATATAAGGCGTGGGGGAAGAGGCCGAGCCGGTTCGAACCGGTTAGGTCGTGGTTAGACCGCCCACCAAGAAATTGCCGGTCGGGGGTTGGTGAGGCGCCCGAACGGGCCAATCGCGCGTCGCCACGTGGGCACACCGACCGGTGGGGCCATTGACCTAAAATTCTGATAATTGCTGGTTTCATGCATAATAAATAAATAATTATTATTATTCCTTTTTGTTTTTTGTTTTCTTATTGGCAATGCAATCATATGAAAAGTCATCGCATTGGCAGAAAAAGGGAAGTTAGATGTCGCTGGTGGGCTTGAAAGAAATTTATGTAAAGGCCAAAATTTTCAATATCATTTAAATTTGTGAAAAAAAAATATACGAAATTTACGCATTAACAGTTGTATTTTGTGAAAAAATGAAGTGTTTCTTGAATTTGAAAGAAAAGGTAAAATTGGTCAAATTACTACATTTTATTAAGTAAAAAGTAAAAATTAATTGAGACAAATCTTCAACCTCTAGAAAAGAATTTAAATGGACTGTCAATCTCGAAAACTTTGAAAAAGTACAAGATCAATTTTCGATTCATACCAATTTCAGTTTTCTATGCGATTTCTTTTGCCCACCCGACCGAGTCTTCTTTGCCTAATTCAACTAGTTCAAGCAAGTATGGGTCAATAATAATCCCTCTAAGAACCGACACAATTTTTAAAATTCCATAGTGGCATCCAATTTTTTAATGCTATGAAAGTGGGTAACTTGGTTTGGGCATGATAAAATTCAATAGTTCTATTTTGGCTTTTTTGCTCAAAAATTGTGAATCACTTTTTTTTTTCCTTATTTCACTTTTCATGTGAATCACTAACCACTTCTGTTGGTGGTTTATCTTTGCACCAAAATTTAAAAAAAAAAAAAAAGATAGTAGTTGGGACCCACCACTTGTGGTTGCATGTGGAAAATAAGTTGGTGAGAATAGTTTATAAATATATATATATATATATATATATATATATATATATATATATATATATATATATATATTATCCTTCCTCTTTTGGTCCCCAGCTCCTGCGAAGGCCGAGTTGGTGAGGGGTTGGTGAAGACGAGACTTTGGGGCGTCGCGTTGTGCCGGAGTTGGTGGCCACCTCCTCGCAGACGCGCTCGATGTTTTTATCGTATTATATTTTATTTGACTCCACACAGCAAAATCATTTAGCTTTTAATTACTCAAAACCAATGTAAATATATATATATATATATATATATATGTAAAGTTTTATCAATTCGATTTCGATTTCAAGTTAATTTTTCAAGGAGTTTCCTTGATCTAATGAGCTAACTTATTTATTGGCCTCTCCTCGAGCATATGATCATTCTTTCGCTCTGAAGTTT
This sequence comes from Eucalyptus marginata, assembly GCA_014182565.1. Lineage (NCBI taxonomy): Eukaryota > Viridiplantae > Streptophyta > Magnoliopsida > Myrtales > Myrtaceae > Eucalyptus > Eucalyptus marginata. The sequence continues at coordinate 21,251,058 of CM024591.1, forward strand.
AGGAAAGACACATAAGAAAATTCCATGAGTACATGCATGATATGATGTCTACATAGAATGCATCGAGTCAATAAATCGAATTTTGTCATTTATTATATTTGTCACATCATCTCATATCTCTAGAACGCACGAAAATTTGAGGAAGGAACCACATTTCAAGAAGCGTGTGACTAGAATTCGAATTAGTTGTTAGTGGGGGTTGGTTTGTATGGTGCTCTTTATTATATACATCAATACATGTACCTCCACCCGTATGATTTCCACAACAAATGAAACACCAACTTCAAGCCTAAAAAGCTTGCCTCTCTCTCCCCCCTCCCCCTCCCCCTCTCTCTCATCATTCAGCCCCCGTCGTGTCTGGCGCCGCAAGTGTTTGTTTACAAAATTCAAAAATGAAATAAAAGATAATAATGAGACAAGCAAACTAATTATATACAGTTGAGTTTAATGAGTTGTTAGCTCAATCTTAGGGATCACAATCTCTCTTACACCCTCGCAAGATGGAGGATCCATTAGATACACCAATCTTGGACCCAAAAATGACGAGCTTCTGTTTTGACTAGGCCTATCCCGGGAGGTCTACTAATTGATCTTTCGTGGAGACATGAGAAACTCATAAGAGGCCGTTAGCAATTTGATCTCACGCAAAGTGAAAATAAATGGATATATGCTTGATGCAAGAGTGAAAGACCGGATTAGCACCGAGATAGATAGCTCCGATGTTGTCACAATAGATTGCCGATGGCATGGGGCACGAAAGATCAAGATCACTCAAAATGAACTACACCCAAACAAGTTCAGCCACGAGAGTGGCAATAGCCCGATACTCAGTCTCAGTGGAAGAGCGAGCCACCAATCTTTTTAAGTGGAAAAGGCAGGAGATAAGGTTATCACCGATGAAAATTAAGTTATGGTAAAGGTAAAATCACCCTTGTCATCGGCAAGTCTACATTGGACTAAGCATGAATGGAAGTGGAGCTTGTTAACATCATATGTCAATTAGGGCCTCAATAGGAGAGTTTTTCTATTTAAGGACTTTGTATATATGTATCTTCTGATTTGTAGGAGATCTCCTTATTTGTAGTGATTTGTAGGAGATTGTAGGGCGGCTTACGTCGGTGTATATATGTGTGGTTATATTCTTGTAAAAAGAGATGAACACGGAAGAAGAAAAATTGTTTACTGGTCGACAGAGCTGTTTTCCCGAATGAGTTGGCCATGAAATAAAATGCTTTTTAAGATGGCGAAGGAGTCGGTTGGTGGCCACCCTATGGTTGACGCATGAATTGCACAAGTTTGTTGACGGTGAAGGTGATATTGGGTGGGGTGAGTCATGGAGATATGTTGAGGAGAGTACAAGTGACCCTGCCATACTCGGTTGCATCAACTAGGGGAGGAACATGATCGGGTCATAAAGTAGAGGATGTCGTAAGGGTGTGGGGACTTCTTTTGCATCCACCGTGTAGGTGCGGGATAAAATGTCCCAAGTATAGCTATGTTAGCTTAAAAACAACCCATTAGTTATGAGGATAGCTTCGATTCCGTGGAGGTAGTGAAGGGCCTAAGATCTTTAATAGATAATCAACGGCAAAAATATACCTCAAGTGCCAAACTTGGCATAGGTAGACTGGCACAAGTAGACACTTAAGTGTCAAAATTTCTAAAAAATATACTTCAAGTGCCACCCTTTTAAAAAATTGGATACTTAAGTATCAATTCGACGAGACTTGCCAGAATCCGAAGTGACACTATTTTAATAATAAAATTGGTCTACGTGGCTCGTTGGAATATTCACTTAGCAATGCTTATCCCAAAACGACATCATTTGCCCCAAAATTTTTATTTTTAATATAAATATTAATTAAATTAAATTTAAAAAGTTAAAAGGGGAGAGGGGGGAGAGAGAACAGGAGATGCCCTCGCCGCCATCGCTACCACATGGATTAAATCAAATTTGAACCAAAATGATGCCAATTTAGGCTATCTAGCGCCACATGGATAATTTTTTTAAAAAGAAATGCGACATCATTTAATTTAATTTAATTTAATGAATAGTTAATTTAAAAATCAAATTTGGGACCAAAACGACATTGTTTTTTGCTTAATTTAAAAATCAAATTTGGGACCAAAACGACATTGTTTTTTGCTTATCTAGCCACGTCAGTATCACATGCTAATTTTTTTAAAAATAATTGTCACATTGATAAAAAAAAAATGTCACCAGAAAATGCCATGTCAGTAGTTTGACCAAGAATTATCGCCTTGGCACTTAAGTGTTCATTCTTCTCCAATATTGACACTTAAATACACATTTTGGAAGTTTTAACACTTAAATATCCACCCGCGACATGTTTTAGCACTTAGAAGTGTCCAGCACTCGATAATCGAGATGTGAGAGTGGCAAATATTGTGTTAACCAGTACGGACTAATTGTCGTCAACAAGGAGATTGTCAATATATACAAGAAAGGAAGCTCAAATATTTTTGTTGCAATAGATTAATATTAACGCCTCATATTCCGATTAAGTAAACTCGAGATCTACAAGAAAACAACTAGGCTTTCCTATGCCAGGTATGTGGTGCTCATTTAAGACATTGAATAGAATTTTTCAAGCAACAAAACGTGGTATATCTCTATCTAAGTTTAATTCATTGTTATATATTATAATAAGCAATTGCATATTATCACTTCTCAGTCTCAAATATATATATTAGATCATTCAAGTAGTGGCCAATCTTTTAAAAGTATTAAGCATAATAATATATAACTCACGTAAATGAAATTACTTGCACACATAAAAATCATGAAATTCATATAATTATGGTTAGGCTACATCGTAGCCCTAACAAAAAAAAATTAGAACATAATAGAAGTAAATACGAAAATATAAATTAAACCCAGCATCTTGAATCAAATAATAAGAATTTTGTCACCACTTTTGTCTTATCTTCAAAATACTTCAAAAAAATTCAGAATAATGAAAACCAATCTGGAAATAAAAACCTAGTTGTCCTCTCAAGCTATCAATGTTCTCCTATATATATGATTCATCCTATCTCCAGAAAATTGCTTCTTTTTCGCATAAAATTAGGAAGTAAATCAAAGAATATATGATTTGATATCCATTTTCCAATGATTGTAAATAAAATTAGGAAACAAAATCAAGGAATCCCTGATTTTTGCCATTCTTTTCCTTATCTTCTTCATATCTCATTATATCGCATAAATAAGGAAAAAAATTTAATCAGAAGGCAATCCGAATACTTTCTCATAGATACTACATTATTTATTGGTTAAAATAGGTAAAAAAAAACTCTATTTTTATAGAGTTATCAATTCATCTTAGAAGAGTCGCGACAATACTTTCATCTGGTTTCCGCTTGAGCCAAAAAAACCACTTCAACCGTCCACATAAATCGAAAGGGATCAGCTCCCACGCGTTTTAATGAACAAAAACGACAAACTCGTTCGACATGGCTTGTCTCCACATGGGACGTTTCGAGGCATGCATACCCCAGATGGGCTCCAAGGATGGGGAAAGAGCATGTTTGGTGATGCAATAAATTTGTTTTGGTTTGACGGTAGTATTACGGGAATAGGTGCACATGGGGTGGCAGTGGTAACGGAGCTTGAGTTTCAGGGATCAAGAGCGAGATATTGAGTGGAGATAACTCTAAAATTCATTATAGAAGAATGAATACCAAGAGGGACCGTATTAGTAATAAGTGACTCGGTGCTACTAGACGAAGGATGCAAAAGACACAAAAGGAAATTGAGCTTGATCAAAAACGACATTTCTTGAGAGAGATTTTTTTGTTTGAAGTCAGGTTAAAACACTCATACGCCTTATGTTGAGTTGACTACTCGAGAAAGACACAAGGACGAGATTCTGGGGCAAGTTTATTGTGAGCATAAGCTGTTGACCATGGAAAATACAAAGAAGCGAAGTTTTTAATAATTAGGAGTTCCATGAAAAAGTACCTTAGAAGGAGAACGAAAGTCCAAAGTTGATGTGAGGATTTTCAATTTATTAGATACATGGCAGTGAGAAAGGCATACGACCCAAATGTTAATGAAACAAAAGCGCGAGAGAGAGGTTGAGGTTGAAGCTGGTTTCAACGAGTCAATGGTGGCGTTCGGCGATTCCTTTGTATTGGGGAGTATAAGGTATCGTAATGAGATGGGTAATGCTGTGATGAGAGAAAAAAAGGTCAAATTTGGTGAATTCATCTCCACCATCGCAATAAACTCTAATAATGTTTTTTTTTAAGAGATTTTCAAGAAGCAATTTGAATTTGACAAAAATAGCATGGACAATTATTTTGTGAAATGATTAACGAAAATAACATAAAAGTGATGGGAGTAAGGCACCAAACATCAGTAGACAACACGTTGGAGGGTTGACGATTGACTGGCTAAAAAAATTGAAAGGAAGACGATGAATTTTATTGCATTGACTCAACTCATGTAGGAAACTTGACTTGGTAAAAGGACATTAGTAAAGAATCTTTCTATAAAAGGAAGCCTAGCTGAGAGCCAATTCACCATAGGAGCTTGTTCACCAACAAGGGCCGAAGGGGTAGGAGGGAATCATAGTTTAGTTGAGGGTAGATAAACACCGTTATCATTTGGCCGCTACAATAGAATAGTTCTCTGTGTGTCGATGCTTGATAACAAAGGGAAAAGAATTAAATTCAAGTAGCATATTGTTAAATTAAAAAATTTAGAAGTTCAATTAGCCCATGTATGGGATGATATGACTCTAATACAATGTAAACTTTTATGAGATCGTTACTAACTATTCTAGAAGTTTAAGCTAATCAATGAAAGCATATTTGAATACATTCAAGTAAGTTAGACTTTGGCACAAAACTAAGTGTAGAAGTATATAGAAAGGGAGGCAAATAAGAGATTTGGAAAAATTTTAACTCAGAACTTCCTGCTTCATTAAATTGTTGTGCACTATATATACATGCACAAGTGTTTGTCTATAGAAGCAAAACCAAAATAAAAGATAATGAAAAACAAACTAACTAAATGTGTACGATTAAATTTAATGACTTGATAGCTCAATTTTAGGATTACAATTTTAGTTTCAATTGGGAATCCCATCTCAATATTACAGCGACATCGCGAGAGGGTCGACGGTGTTAAGCAACCCTAGATCTGAGGTGGGATTCAAGTGTAAGATGCAAAACGTGGAATCCCATGATCTCCATAACCATAAAAAGAACATAGATAATCGAGTAGAAAGATTATGCACTTGTTTTGGAATCCATCATTCTTGATGCGGAAGCGAAAACCGATGATCCACGAGCAAATCATTCTTCTCTATTACCCTCTATATCACTGGCTCAATGAGACTTAAGGTTAAAGGAGAGACTTGAGTAATATTTATAGAATTTCCAACCAGACCCTCTGTGACGACCCCAAAGACGTCACAGAACTACTATAAATCTTCTTCATTTTATTTTTTAATTTTTTAGCATGCAGAAGTGTAAGGGACAATAGAAAATTCCAAAGTACACACGATTTTCTATAAACGGGGCAACTTCATTTCTTATTTATTCATACATGTACACTAGATGACAAGTGGGTTACCATGGAGAGGTACAAAAGGTCAGCACTAGACTGACTATATTATACTCTAGGTTGGTCACCCCACCCCACCTAGCTGTACAAGTGTCGTCTAACAATGACCCTTAATGTTCTCAAAATCCTCTGAGCTCCAAAAATCTTGTTCCCTCCTCCCAAGTGAAGTTCACCAGCACCTCGTAGCAAATCACTAAGGAAGCAGGTGGGATTGATATTCTAATGATCTGAAAAGATGAAATCAACAACTAGTGAGTCACAACCTAGCAAGTAGAAAGTCCATTGGCCTATACCACACAAATCGATCACCGTATGACAAAGAAAGTCTCAATCGAAAGTTTCATAAATCACATACACAACAACTTACCTGAGACCCTTTTCAATATACAAGGTTGATTAATATAAGTAATAAGCTTTCTAGCAAATGACCAACAATTCGATTTAGGAATACCAAAGTCACAATTAATACAATTTCATGATGTCATCATCTTTCGGGGAACCCCGTTACCCCCTAGGCATCTCACACCCATCCGGCATCACAAGGCATCTGGGAGAACCGCGTTACACCCCCCAAGGCATATGGAGGAACTCAGTTACTCCTCTAGGCATCCCTACTACAACCCGAGGCATCGTTGTCCCAAGGACCGACGGCATTCTCAGTCACGCATTCAAACCATGATGCAACAATTCCATAATTCAATTAAAAGTACATTAACACCACTACCATTCAAGGTTTCAAGCATGTATCTAATGAATCATCATTCATTTTCATCTCTTAGACTAACACAAACTCATCCATATATATATATATATATTAAGTGAACTGTGGGAAAGGTCCCACATTCTAGGCCTAAACTAACCTCATAAGACGTCTTGCACGCCTCTAAAGTTGATGGCTATTGTCTAGGGAATCAATCTCCAAAAATTATGAAACTTTAGTACAAGTGGACAAGATCTAAAGGAATATTTTTTGTGAAGAACTCAAAATCTAGTTCAGTTCATACAGTTCTAAATAATTTTTGCAATCCGGGCTCAAAACAGTCATAATCTCCATGACGAAATTGAATAGAAAAATAAATATTTCACTAACCTATTGAGACCGAAAAATTATGAAAATTTAGTAGGTGGTAGCTTGGGATGTGCTCTACAACTTTTGTGAAGAACATATTTTATAATTCTGGACCAAGAAATCTGTAGAAAATGAAAAGTATAAAGAGGTCGGTCCAGCGACCCAAAAACAGATTTTGAATCCTAAAGTTTTTCAAATATATTTTTTGTCATATGAAATCCAAAAATTCTGAAATTAAAGTATGTTGTAGAACAGTTAATAAAAAAAAACTCTCGTGAAGAACACCCCATGAAATTTGCACCACATAAGTCGGTACAAAATTAGCAAGCTTCTGGGTCGGGCTAGATCCGAACCCGCCCTTAGCCCAGTCATGAATTTCCTTCAAAATTTCTGCCGTTCCGGCCTTTGCACATGCCAAATATCAACTATCCATGCCGCTATGACCTAACTACAAGTTCGACTATTTCAAACTCGACAACATAGCTAAGTAACGTAGTTGGAACTTCCGACTAAACGAACAATGTAGTCGAAACTTCGATTAAATGAAAATCTCGACAACGTTCTTGAGTTTCTATGAACTATTCTCATTACATGACAAACGATCAATATAGGATAGAATGGAGGATATCCACTTGCCTTAGGTCCTTGTGAGTTGCGGTGGCGGCTTGGCGGAACGGAGACAAGCTAGCGGCCACGACGCAAGGGGCGAAAAGAGAGAAAAACCCAACCTTCTTGTGCTGACGAGAGGCCCTACATTGCTGGCTTCTCTGCACTTTGCTGGCTGAAATGGACGGTGAAATGAAGGGCAGAAGGTGGCCGTGGGGGTTCAGTGACCAAGGAAGAGCTTCCCTCTTTCTTTCTCTCATTTATTTCTTTTCTCCACTGCCATACTTGGTCAATTTGGGCAGCACTTGTTGACTCATGCCAGCTGGAACATGGAGCACCTTGAAGAAGATTCAAGAGTCTTGGTATTTTTTTTTTCTTTTTCTTTTAAGCTATTTCTTTAAAGGCCAATGCCTTGGAAGTTCTTGGGGTTGGGATGATTGGATCAACATAGTTTATTGACGACGAGGTAGCGGCAGTGACTCGGTGATGTCATGATGAGGATGCGAACGGCGTAGTCCGATGGAGAGCTCGCTATTTTGTCGAGCGAAAAATCAGGATGTCACATCATCTCATTATGGGACAGCCAACTCTACCCACACTACCAAAACCCCATATTGGACAATTAAAAACTTTATATCTTACCTTAGACCAACCCCGTAAAACGGTAAATTATAATATCAATTAATGTAATCCACATTAAGAAAACTCTTACATCAAGTTCCGGTTGCGGTTATATATCCTCACCCTCAAGATATGAACAAGGAGAGGAGATTGGGCTCTCTCTTTCTTCACATGTCATCAATTTTCAATTGTCAATGGTTTTTCTAGATATTTTTGTATAACTCTGATGTCAATGGAATGATATGATAATGTATATTCTAGCATTTTCATCTTTTAACTTCAAATAATAATATTTGCACTCGACTAGCACATAAATGAAAGTACATGAAAATTGTGATCAAGTTCGACCCCTTATGTCGTGGAGTACAGTCGGAAGGCTTACTCTCACTTTTTAATGTACTGGTACTAAACATGTGCCTTCGGTGCGAAGAGCATATCGATATATGTAATTATTTCAGCTGTTTTTTTTTCTTAAGATTAAATGAAATTTTATCAGGAATAACCTCCTAATAAACATCTAAAAAGTAGACAATAGCTAATAACCAAAGCATTCATATTCCTATCATTAATTCGAATCAATTGAGGAAGATTAGTTGCATTGCATGCAGAAATTGAGACGTGTTTGCTTTTATCTTCGAGTAGGGGATCGTAAGAAGGATAAATGTTCCGAGTCACGCGTCTCACCAGAAAACATGGCGGATCATGGCGGTGGAGCACAAGGAATTCTCAACGGTTCGCCCGGTGACGGGTGCAAGAGACGAATTGGTCAAAGTGAGATGGGGAATAGGTGGTGAAGAGCCCAGGAAGCAAAGATGTTAATAGGTTCAGAGGATGAAGATGGAGCTGTTCTTAAAAGGGCATCGTTCTTCAGGAGATCAAAGCCTAGAAACCCTAGGAGGACTGGGCTCGTCAGAACGCACAGAGTCTGGGCCAAGCCCAATTAGTATCCAGCCCACCCGGTTGACAAGGATAAAGGCGTCGGAATCAATAAGCGCTTGGATGCTGGGTCCTTTTGACCGCCTCCTAAAGTGTCATTTCATGTTTCATTAGGTGATAAAAGTAGGTATAATAGATTCTTGACGGTAGTTTAGTACTTGGTTTTAGCCCCTTTTTCGTATAGGAAAAAAAGGGTTGTCCAAGAAATCCTAGGCATTGTCCACGCACAATTAACACGGACAAAGATATAAGAAGTGAGTGTGATAATAACAGGAGATGCGTTGGCCATGCTTATAGGCATGGCCGATGAAGTGGTTGTGGTCCGTCCGAGCTAGTATTTGCCAACGGTGATCTTTTAGGATTGAATGATGAACACTTGGGACCAGGTGGCGAAGTATGGGGTACCGTCGATCAATGGGTCTCGGGATGGGTCTGTTTCTGGATTATTAGAAGTCGATGAAGATGGAAAATTAATTGGAGTAAAAAGTCATGGGGTACTGGTTTAAGATTTTTCATGGGATGAAAAGTTTGAGGTAAAAATATTTTGGAACAGGCTTGGGATTTTTAATGTATTAAACTAATAATACGTTCATCATAAACACCAAAATTGAGACAGACAGAATCCTCTCTCCTAGGTTTTGATTTTATTTTTTTCAATTCATTGCAGAGTTCGGCAAAAACAAAATCATAATGGAGACAAGTCACGTCCAAAACTTGAAGTCTTTGCACATGGGCTTCACGTGCCTGGCCCTTGGGCCACTGGTTCTCAGCAGAAAAAAGTTGTTATTTCTCCTGCGAAGCCTAATGCTAGGTGACTTATGAAACGGGTTAATAATACCACAAAAATCTCAAACTATACCTATAATGATAATATACCCTCAACTTTTTTTGTATCACTAAAAATCCTAAAATTGTCAATTGTGACACAAATACCCCAAACTTTTTCTATGTCATAAAAAAGTCCAAATTTTTATTAGTGTGACAAATACCCAAAAATTTTGGCTTTTATGACACACATGTATAAGTTTTGGCTTTTTTATGACACATTTGGCAAGATTAGGATTTTTGGTGACATAAAAATAAATTTTTGAGTACTTATTTCATAGTGAGCATAATTGGAGATTTTTCGTGATATTTGATTTTATGAAAAAGCACACCACAACCCAAAACAAACTGATTTTGCTCCTTACTTGTCTCAATCTTTGAGCTGTATATAATGACGGCTATATAAAAAAAATGAAAAATTGGTATAATCAAGTCCTAACCTTTATAAAAGGTACAATTGAATTCTAAACCTTTAGATTGGTGCAATTAAGCCCTCAAATTTTAATGAAAGATGCAGTCAAGTTATAAAATCATGTTAAAGAGTGCAAGTTAAGGATGATATCCATGTGCTTTTTGAGTGATATGTAGGTCATTTTAGGTACCATTCTTCGAAATGACTTGTTTGTACTTTTTAAGAAAAATTTAAAACTTGATTGAACCAATTGAAAGTTTTAGAATCTAATTGGATTTCGTATGTAAGGTTTAAGACTTCCTGTGGAAATTTTCCTTAAGAAAATAAGTATAATGAATTATTTATTTCTAGCATTGCATCTTTTCCATGTTTCTTCTTATCACAATGAAAATATCATATTATTCCAATACCCATCCTAAATTTGATATTCATTCAATAAACTAATAAATGTGATTTGAAAAATAAATATAATAATAATAAAAGTTCAGTTCTATGCTTAAAAGATAAGTTGAAAATCACCAAAAAAAAATCATTAATCAGATTTATAACATAATAAAATAAAGAGGAAAAAAGAGAGGAAAAAAGTAAGTTATGCAAAATGTGATGTTCGTTTGAGAATAAAAGGAAAAGAGAAACTCTTTGTTCGTTTTTTCAGAAAGAATGCTCGACTTGCAACTCTAGCGCATGGAAGTTGGCACCATAGCTATCGGGCTACTAATGTGTCATTTGTCATTATAGGCAGTTTATGTGTGCGTAATTAGTGCAAGTTAATGGGCTGGACAGTCAATCTATGCTCAACACGTGGCATAATATATAACATACTGTTCATAGCTCTACTAAATACCTTCCTCACTACATGAAACTATCAAATACTCTTTTCTCCTTTGTAGCTCCAGCTAATTTGACTTACTTCACCTATGTTTAGCTCTGAATTTGTCTTTATTAATTGCGAAGAATACAGGAATTCCTAAGTTTATCAATCCATCAATGAAAGTTAAGGTGAAATAGTAGTTTCTTACGCTCACAATTCCAGTGGTCTCAACTCGAATATATGATAATTTTATACGAGTCAAAGCTACCATCCGCTATAGCACAATAAAATTATCATAGTCAAATTCGACAATTGATGTTGACAAGCATGTGTATCAAGTGACCAACAAAACACATGATTGAACGATTGACCAAAATAAAAAATCGCTTGCATGAAACGACTGATAAGGCCATCAACAATTTTCCCGTGCATATGTTTAAGGGAGTATTGACTCGGCTAGATAATGACCAAGGGAAACTAAGGTATCTTAGTTCTTAGAAGTCAATAAATATGATTGGAATGCGTGACAATTGATTCGTATCGTATAGTCCGATGACGTTGATTTGTTGATATGAATGCTCATATTCATTCAAAACCCAATTTTGTGCTCTGAAAATGCTAGATCTCCATACCACTTGATGGCCTTAAAATAATTGCAAAAAATTGGAAAGAAAATAAAATTTAGATGAAGGAATCAACAGTTTTTCCAAGTATAGTTTGGACAAAAGGTAAGGGACACTTCATTAATCAACGGTGGGTCCCTGCTGCTCCATATCATTCCTTAAAAGACAAAATGGATGCCCTCCCTTGTGCTCTAGACTAACTAGGAAGACTAGACAAATCGAGAGAAAGCTCCAGGGCATGTGAGCACTAGTGCCCATCACACAAGAAGTGAACAAAGGTCATTGGCCTTTGCCATGTGACTCCATGGCTTTGTTTTTACAAGCATGTGACTCTTGATACTCTCTCTCACATGCGTGTGTATAAATAAATATATATGTATGCTTACTTTTATGAAATTAAAGGAAAATAGTAATTAGATTCGAGAAATTGAAATCTGAATTCACAAAGAAGGTTTTTAAATCCACATTTATGTAAGGCTTCTAAGAACCGAAAGTCATCGCTATTTTCATTGCCGTTCTTATGGTCTTGACTCTTCAATCACCAACTCCTTTTCTGACCCAAATGTTGATATGATGGCCACATGTTGTAGACGAGGCATCCAACCTCATGCCATGTCGGCCCTATTTGTTTGCCTTGTTAGCATCTAACTGGAAATTTGGTTAGCATATGATGAAAATGCATCAATTGCAAAAAATTTTGAAAGTTTAGTGTCTTAGGTGATTGACATTGAAGTTCAATTCAATATAGTAATTCTCTGAGTTCAATGACCCTTGGTGAAATTCACTCCTAAATAACATCACAACCTATTATTAAGTGATGAATATAGTCCACTTAAATCAACATCACAACCTTCATATATTCTACCATATAACTTATTATATTAAATTTTGTGACTAGTCTACATCATGTTTGTGTGATGTGAAGTTTGAACTAACATGAGCAAAGACTTTTTTCTATTCTTATTTTGCTTAAGATAAAGGTTTGGAAGAGGCAAATCAACCACCCTAAATAGCCAGTGCCTAAACATTACCATAGAAGTTCTACCCTAATTTTGAGATGCCTAAACATTACCATAGAAGTTCTACCCTAATTTTGAGATGGCCTGAGCTAGATAGACGAGTATTGTGGTCTTTAACAATCGATCAAAATACCATTGTACATGTTCTCCATTGAAAGAAAAGTCATCCTAATACCAAATAAACAATTAGATATTCTAAGTTGAAGAAATCATGAGACCGACTCTAAATGCTACTTCAAATCGCAAATCGATTATTTGGTGAAGTGATTAGAACACAAAGTCCTAAATCCAATCCTTACAAATGCAATCTCAAGATCAAATTGGAAAATCACACTTTAGGAGTCCGCTCTCAATATAGATAGCTTGCTTTCAAAAATTTATTTAGTTCAATATGCAAAATTCATTTAAAACATCAATTAACCATCACACCAAATAGAAACAAATCTCACAAAAGGGAAAAAAAAAACGCGAGTCTCACCAAACATTCGTTGTCTATCAATCAAGCTCTAAGAATACAATAAAGCATACATTAATCAATTATTAATTAAGAATATAAAGAACATAATAGATCGACTGCTGTACTCTTCAACTTCTGAATCTGATGGGTTCTATTTTTTTTTCAACCAAAAATTCTTACATCCAAAATTACGTACAAAAATTACAAATCCTCTCTATACATCAAAATCTAAATTTAGAAACCTTCCCTTTCCACCATTCCTTTCTTCCCCCTTCATTTCTCTCTACCAATTCGAAATTTCACTAATTGACGTAAACAAGAAATAATACCATAAATCGACCCCCCAAAAAGCAACAAAATTTTTTCAAAAAGCTATTATGTGACGTCGTAACGGACCACCGTCAAAACGGAACGACCACCTCGCTGCAGGCGTAATCGTCGGAGTTCCCGATCGAATCCTCCGGCCACGAGTCCCGGAGCAGCTTCAGCAGGAGCTGCGCCTTCCTCTTCGCCCTCTCCGTGCAGTCGCTCTGCACCAGCAGCAGCAGCTGCGTCAACACGCCGGCGGCGACCGCCTCCCTCCGGCACTGCTCCGACGCCGAGCACAGCGCGAGCAGCGCCCCCGCCGCGTACTCCGTCGCCCGGTCCGACACCTTCAGGATCATCCGCACCAGCAGCGGCGCGCTCAGGGCGTGCCCCGCCAGCGCCGTGCACCCCGCGGGGACCCGGCAGAGCAGCTCGATCGTCGCCAGCCCCCGCTCCGCGTCGCCGCGCTCCAGGTCGCCCAGCCGGTCCACCAGCGCCGCCGCGGCCCCGGCGGTGACCGCCCGGTGCCGCGTCGGCTTCACGAGGCAGAGCGCGAAGGCCGCCCGGACCCCGGCCTTGAGCGCGCGGGGGCACCCCGCGCAGTCCTGCAGCAGGCCGACGACGCCCTCGAAGACCCCGGCGGCGCCGCTGACCCTGGCGCGGAGCTCCGGCGAGCGGACGCCGGCGACGGCGGCCTCGATGAGCGCGGCGGCGTTGATCCTCACCTCGACGGAGGGGTGGAAGAGGAGGCCGGTGAGGAAGGCGACGCGGTCGGGGTCGGAGGCCACGGAAGCGCACTCGGGCTCGGCGAGCTGCAGCATCGCCAGCAGGGCGAGCGCCTCGTGTTCCAGCTCGGACGACTCGGCGCGGGGGTCCGCGAAGAGGACGTCGAGGAGGAGGGGGCGGGCGTCGAGGGAGGCGATGAGGGCGCGGTTCTTGTCGGAGTCGCGGGCGAGGGCGCGGAGCCGGCGGAGCGCGGAGAGCCGGGGGGCGGCGGCGGACGACGACGTGGAGGCGGCCTGGGCGAGGAGGGCGCGGACGCGGGAGGGGTCGGCGGGCTGCTTCGGGGTGGGGATGCGCTCCACGCCGGAGTGGCGGTTGGCGACGCACCAGGACTGGATGAGGCGGCGGAGGGTGTGGTTGGGGATGAGGGCGGAGTCGAGGAGCGGGGCGCGGGTGACGGGGCAGGTGGTGTTGCCGGCGGCGATCCAGGGCTCGATGCTGCACCGGTCGTACGTCTGCCCCGTCGACACCGTCACCGGGTCCCGCATCAGCTCCAGCGAGATGGGGCACCGGAAGTGGTGCGGGATCTGGACGCCCACCATGTCCAGCGGCTCCAGGCTCAGCCCCCCACGCATTTTCTCTCTCTAGGAACGGCGCGAAAAAGCTCCCTTTTGTTCGTTACCGCACTCCCTCCCTCCCTCTCTCTCTCTCTCTCTCTAGAATGTTTGCAGTGGATGAAGTGAAGGATCGACACTTGCAGAGCGCGCAGATGGGCACTGGCGAAATTCCTTCTCCGTTCGTGAGAGGACGCTGGTTTCTTCTTTATACAACAAAATCGGGAGCAGAAGAGAGAGAAAGAGGGAAGAGAGAGAAAGAGGGAGGGGAGAGAGAGGACAATCGACATGCTTTCTACGAACAAACAGCTGGTTTTTGTGCTTCTGACTCCTCCGCCACACGTGTGGACTGTGGGGGCCGTAGCCCCCCCTAGCCCCCCCCTCTCTTTCTCTCTCTATCTCTAGCCTCTAACCTGACCATGGTTAGTTCAGGGCCCCCCCTAGTCCGGTCCCGTCGATGAGGTTGGCGTGTCGTGGTTTGGTCAAAGGTAAATGTGCGACCGGGACGGGGCCCACAGCGTTTATGTTTTTCTTTCTTTTTTTATTTATTAAAAAAAACCGGACTCCTGTTTACATCAAGACAGGCAGTGATTGTCGCTGATTATTTGTTTTTTTTTTTTTTTTTTGGTTATTACTATCTTGAGTGTATCTTTTTGCACCCCGGCCCCCGGAGTTTTGGGTATTCCTCCATTTGCCTCGGGCTCGCCGCGATTCGTCTCCCGATAGTCCACGAACTTGAAATTATTGTGCAGCCGAGCGCTATAATTAGCACGGTCATGCCATCGTTGGTGTTGTTATTTTGACTCCATAAATACATTCTCATTCTCATTTTTTGGCCCTTTCGAAGGTTTTTTTTTTGTATCGGGTTTATGATGTGTTTGATATCTCCTAGTTTGGTCCATTTCGATTCAGCATATATGACAATTTCCTGATATAATTTAAGTAGCTGATTGGCCGATTGTATAATTTACTATATGACACTATATGTCTAAGCATACTTTGCTCACTTACGTGAAATCCTGCTAAGTTTACAAACTCTCTCTTGGCCCGGAAAAATGTACATATCATCTGTTGTTTGGATGGGCAACCCTTCTTCCATGCACCATCTAGGCAGAGAAGTATCATCTAGCCAAAGGGAAAACCCTAGAGTTGGGATTTACTCAGTTAGGTCTTTTCGATAGGGAGCCCTTCGCCAATGGACCTACTTAGACAAATCACATGGTTCTTTTTCTCATTCTTTTTGACTTGCTCTCACGGGATGAGGAACAAATGTACAAGTGGAATTATCATGTGGCCATACGATGCTCCGTAATTGACCTATAAGGTGTTTCAACTTTTAAGATATTGATAACACATTATATAGAAATTGGTATCTCAAAAAATCGAAATCTTCTCTAACTTAATTACTTAACTTGACAAGCACTACAAAAGAGCACCCATTAACAAAATCCTTAAGAAAAAGAAATGCCGCTTTTATCGATCTATTAAAGATAATCAAAACCACGTTCGAGTAAAAGCTGGTAGCATTAATTTATGCTTGAGGGGCCAATGAAGCTTCCTTCTCTAAATCTTGGCTCGTGATCAAAACACACCCAATCCACTAACCAAAGTTGGGGGGAGCAGAAGACCAGTTGTCTCAGCCTGTAAAGCACCCTCACTTTAACGGTTTTGCACCCAAAGAAGTGGCAAAGCGTCTAACCCAGCTCTTGCATGTGATGGCCATGCTAATCCTCATGAATATACAAGTGTCTAAAAAGATAAGATGAAACATCTCTTTTTAGTATAGTGAAATCTTCCAAAAATAAAGTCATTTGGCGAACAGCTCTGTCATTGGCTCTGGCGGATCGCCCGTTTGATAAAAAGTTAGTACATGAAAAAGCAAGTAAAAAGGTTAAGGTTATGTCATCTTGATTACGATATCCATCGGTCTTCGCTTTTACAACATGGTCAAAGAGAAAAAGAATAGTGCTTTTGAGAATGCCTCACATGCAAGCTAGAAAGGTGGGGAGATGCCACTTTCCCTTCTTTGCAAGTTAGCCCGATTATTTAATTTCCCAACCAGAGGGGGGAAAGTAGAAAAAATATTACCCATGTTAACCTCTTAGGGTTGTAAAGTTGCACTATGCATAATAAAGATGGGTCTATTTGAAAAGCCAATCTTCTTTCACCGAGTACATATGCAAAAGATTGTAAAGTTACAAACTGATATATGCAAACTTTAATACAAAGGAGGATCGAGAAAAAATATCTAGAAAAAGTTTGAACAGAGAATAAGAGAATTAGATGAGCGGTGAAACCCATTGATTAGAACTGTGCTAGTATACATCTTCATCCTCATCCCACATTGTAAGATAAAATCGACAATATCTACAGCAAAGAAAGAAAATGAATTTTGAGTCTCTATGATACATCTCTAAATGGCTAAATTGAATTGAAAAAGAAAATTGAGATTCCAATTGTCCTACTCTTCCAACATGCCCAGATAATTATAGCATAACCACCAAAAACATACCAATTAAACTGCTAAAACAACATGTACTTAAAGATCGTAGGGAAAAGGAACAACTAAAATATCCCATATTTGGATGATTTGTAATTCTAAGTGATGAGTTCACTCTCGTCACATTTCATTTGGAAGACTCAATATTCATTCCGGTTTGAATCACATTGAAAAAACAAATAGTAATTGATAAATAAATATCTACATATAATTTCTTGTCAGCAGTATTATTTCATTAGGACTTTTCTCCTTTTGTTTACATCACTTTTGTAAGCATTCATTCGATGTGCTGTTTCCATTTCTTTAGTCAACATAATGTTAAATTATTGGGGCATGCTATCTCCTCTCGGATTCGATGTGATTGGAGGATTTGACCGAAGAGCCGAAGTGGTCAAGCCAAAAATTCTCTTCTTTTATTTTATTTTATTTTCTTTAGGGGAGGGGAGAAGAAGTTGAGAAAATTTTGGGGTCAAAAAGGAAATATGGAGAAAACGAGGGGCCCAAGCGCAAAATAGAGTTGAGGGAGGGGGGGCAATCATTGTAATTAGGTTTTTTTGGGGTGTGGAAGGGGGTGGTGCATGGTGGGTGGGAGTGATGCCGGTCAACGGTCAAAGGAAGGGGGTGTTGGCGGGTCCAGGGTGTCTCTCCGCCTCTTTATCTGCGCACACCTTCTCTCGTGGATAACGTTGAACAGTGGAATGACGGTGGGGCCCACAGGATTCAATCCGACAAAAGAAGTTTTTTTGGTCATTTGTTATTTTCTTCCCAAATTATCTGAACTACTAAATCCACTCAACCACAAAATAATTAATTAAATAAATAAAGTGGATAATTAAGCAGATTAAATGGGTTTATCGAGTTGATGTGAGATAGACTGATTTTATGTCACACCGACTATGGTCTATGTGCCCAGCTCTTGGAGAATTTTTTTTTGGTAATTTAATAATATGAGCATAAAGACTCGATTAACTGAAATAATAATCATTTCAATGTGAAATTTTACCCCGTATTTGTAATTTGGTTATCTTCTTAAAATTGAAAACTGATTAAGAAAAGATATTTTATCCGCATGCTACTTTGGATACTTCCACATTTTTTGCACTTATGATTCATGGTGATCATATCAGTCAAATCATAAGATAGACTTATACAAAAAAAAAATTATATAAAAATCTAGGCTCATTAACACTTAGCAATTTATCTTATGAAATCACGAAAGTAAAAATGTCTAAAAGTTACATAGATTTCCTAGGAATTTTTGAAATTAAATTTGACCTGTATGTTTAGCTCTAAAAGTCCACATATTTTTAAATTATTCTTTTCTCATAAGAAATTATTGTTATAATCTGATTGATTACCTAGAGCTTTTAGATAAAAGGAGTGGAACAATAAAAGAAAGCAAATGTGAAAATAGACCTGGATCACATGAAAACCTACATTTTATCATAAACCAAAAAAACCAAGAAAAAGATGGAAAAAAGAAGAAGAAGAAAAAGAAACCTTATCCTATATATTTTGAGCTTTATTTATTTTTCATTGTAATTAGAAATCTAAATCTCTATTATATCTTGTAAATCATGAATTCTACAGCTGCTTGATGTAAAATCTAGTGGAGAGAGAGAGAGAGAGATAGCCAAATGGGTCCACATCCTCATTGGTCAATTGACAAAATGATTAGTCCAAAATAGCTCTAGAACATCCACTATGGTCTCTAGTGCATGAGCAATGAGTGCCGAGCAAGGAACGAAATGTCCAATATCGGATGCGCAATCGTGGCTCGTGAGCAAGAAGATGATGAATCGAATCAAAAAGGAGAAGCTTCTCCCATCAAAATCGGAAAATGGGTCACTCCAATATCTAATCAAACCCCACCTAAATTGCTTGGACATATTATAAAATTATTTGAGAAAAGCATCTATTAGGCGGGCTGTGGCCAAGAAGTCGCGTCATTGCTTTGATGGACCGTAATTTCTTTTTCTTTCATCATCGTCACTCAATTTAGAGCTTAGAGGGAAGGAGATATTTGATGAGGAAAAAAACAGTCGAGGGTTGTTCTTTTTTCTCGATATCATTTGTGAACAGTTCAGTTCATCACGTCGATTTCTTTCTCATTCCGCTTAAAGATAAAGACTTGCAAATGGAGCTTATGCTCCAACATCAGACTATTTTCGAGCTAGGGTTTGCATGCACAATGGAGAGATACCAACAAGGATCACGGGACAAAATTCGAACACTCAGTGTCCTGCCATTCTAATTCAATTGAAAATGTTAAGCCCGTAAAAGAATGCGTGATCCAACATTTAAGCTAGCAGCAGCACTGGCTATTAAACCTAACTGGACTTGTCCAATTACATGAAATGCAATCAATCTTGGCTAGGGAGTGGGAGATATTTGAGGGGGGTGAAAGGAACAGATCAAAGGGGGTGTCTCTTCTCTCTCTGAGCACTGACTCTAACTGGACATGTCCAATTACCTGAAATGCAATTCAATCTAGCCTAGTAAGTGGCAGATATTTGAGGAGGGAAAGGAACAAAACAGAGGGTGTGTCTCCTCTCTCTCTCAATTCATGTGATGGTGAAAGAGAGAATCTCTCACATGCAATCCCCTTGGCATCAGGGCAATTGTGAGAGAGAGAGAGACAGCAACATCAAGCTCAACTTTGGAATAGAACCCAGCAACAACCAACCAAGTGTTCTTCAACAGAGAGAGAGAGAGAGAGAGAGAGAGGGAGAGAGAGAGGAGAGGGAGGGAGGGAGACGGTGGCGTTTAGCGGTGGAAGCACACACGCGTGAGGAATA
Organism: Eucalyptus marginata; assembly: GCA_014182565.1. Taxonomy (NCBI): domain Eukaryota; kingdom Viridiplantae; phylum Streptophyta; class Magnoliopsida; order Myrtales; family Myrtaceae; genus Eucalyptus; species Eucalyptus marginata. Next base: position 21,270,971 of record CM024591.1, read on the forward strand.
ATGTTGGGACAGTGCGTCCCACGAGCCACGCCCCCTCGCGACGCCACTGTCCCCAGTCAACCGGGCAGCATTTTGCTGATACAGCCCACACAAGCACAAGCCACAAGCACACCAGCAACAGGAAAAAAAGGGATCGAATAAAATACCACTCGAACAAACGCCAAAACAATGGCCAAAACAAAGGCCAAAAACCTGCTCCTCCCGTGCACGTGCCCGGTCCCCCGATCGCACGAGCTTACAGCTATGCCCCCTTCCTATTCTCTAGTGACTTTCTCTAGTAACTTTCTTTAGTAACTTTCTTTTTTTTTTTTTCCGTTATTTCGTTCTTGATAATCGAAGGGCAAGAGTGCAAAGAAGCTCATGCAAAACCCTAAAAACCCTATGAACCTATAGAACTGAGACCTTTCGCTTGTAGGAATGGCCCGATCTATTGCAGTTTGCATATAGTTGGTGGTACTTTTCAGAGGTGTCATTTAATTATTCAGCTGTAGATCCCTGCGTAAAGATCTGGTCATTTGAAAACTAATGTAAAACCTTACAAATCCCATAAACCTCTAAACTTTTCTTGTAAAGATGGCCCAATCAAGTGCGATCTACATGCAATCGGTAGCACTTTCACAGGTGACAACTTTGTTTATGAACTAGAGATCCCTTGATGCCCCATCTATTTACGCCAACTCTAAACTTTTCTTTTCTAAAATAGCATTTATCCTAAATGTAATCTGATTGGTAATATTTTAATAATAAGAGCACGATGCGGAATGTCTACTGGTCGAAAGTGAAAGTGAGTTTGATCAGCTAAGTGTGAATAGAAAGGGAGATTATCGGTAGTGTTTTAGCGAGATTTAATTTAAAGTGTAATCATTATGAATTTAAGCATTAAGTATAGTGGAATTGACATTAAGTGGGAGTAAGCATAGTTCTGTTCAGCCTAGTTTGGATGGAAAACTGAACCGAACCAAACCAAACCAAACCGAAATAATTCAGCTTGGAAAAATATAAAATGAATTTAGGTGAATAAGGGTTCAAAACCGAATTGAACTGAATTACGTCGGTTTCTTTCCATTTCTCTAACCTAATGCTCTTGGTTCTCCTCTAAGGTGGAACTTTATCAGCTTTGAATTGGTCAAGAGCTCAAGCAATTATCATAGGATAACATTGCATCGTATAGTGAAATTTCAATGTAAGCACATTGTTACTCCAACTTACATTTAGGTCTCGAATTTGAAAACTTGATGACTTAACTCATATAAAAATAGTTCAATCCGCGGTTTGGTTCGGTTCAGGAAAAAAAATCAGATTGAACCAAACCTCCAAATTTCAGTCCGGTTTGGTTTATGGTTTGAGCTTTTGTAATAACCTCCCTAAATTGAATTGGTCTCACAATTTCAATTCGGTTTGGCAATTTGAGCCGAACTCCGCTCAGGACTAGTAACAAGTATATTTTTCTTAGTTCTAGAATTTATGCAATGAATTTGAGCAGAATCATAATTTAGCATATGAATAATATCACTCCTAGACGCAATTAATTTGATAAATACAAATGTATTAGTAAGAATAACATACGTAATATTTCTATCGAACAAAAGCGAAGTGAATTAAATCAATGAAACGTGAAGGAGTGTTTTAGCAAGATTTTGTTCGAACACATAGTCAAAATGATGTAATTGCAAACTATGGTTTGTCCACTTAATTCACTTATGTATATTGAGTTCATTTATATATTGTAATAAGATGTAATTTTCTTTTACTTTTCACCATTCTATTAAATAATTATATATTGTAGTATTTTTAGATTACTTGAGTTTGTATTTAATTTAGCTTAATTTTTTTATTAGTTATTAGAAGAGATTAAATAAATGAGGGCGAGGCAGTGTTTCAACACCATTCAGATTAGTTTTGTTTTGGGCAACATTTTAAATTTGTGTTGATGGTTTAAGTTTAAAGTAATGTCTTTAGACTAAGATTGAAAGTTCGAAAAATCTAATCATGTCTTTAGAAAAATACAGCTTACTTAACCTTTCGATCACATTGATTTCGAGAATAAGTATACCAATTTGACTTGTGTTTGGAATTTAAAAGTTCTCACTTGTGATCCGCGTGTTCTCTATTTTTTACTTTACATTTGATGCACAAAATACATTATATGAGCTAGCTAATTCGAATTAACTTGGAGTAAGTTGTGTGCAAATGCAGGCTCAAAATTCATGTAAAATACTTGGTTTAACATATCTAACATTCTTGTTATGCATAGGTTGGATATTGGTTTGAGATTAAAGCAGAAAAATATATAATTTGAGAGTTTGGGCTAGGAAAGATTTGAACATTGCGCATTCTGCTCTAATAACATCTAAAATTTTGTCGGATCACTGTAAAAAATTTTCCATTATTTTTCCCTTAATTTTTTTTATTTGTTTATGTATTTTGAGGTTTTGGGTTTTGCATGGTCGCACGAGCGTCTTCGAGCTTGTGACCAGGGAGACAAATTCCAAAGTTTTCTCCCCTCTCCCACAGCAACATCCAGTTGATAAGAGAGCCACACCCACATGCATACCACATTGATTTTGGTGACATTTTCTTTTTGGGTCCTCGGAATATGTTGACTAAGGTCTCCATTTTCCCACATTATTTTCTTTTTTTATTGTTCTAGGAAAAAAAATGATATTGTGAATATATTGACTAAATTCTCGATTTTCCCACATAATTCCTTTTTATAATATTCTAGCCGAAAGAAATGATATTGGAATTTACTATATCAATATGCCCATTTAACAAACGATTTCCCAAAACCCATACATGTCACTCAATAAGACCAATGCATATTCCATGTGACGATGACATGAATGGCGACACATCTTCAAATGCATATGGATGAACAACAATAGAGCAACATCAACTTATTACATCTAGGGTTACCGATAGAGTTACATATGTGATTTTTATCCTAAGACTACATAGATCGAAATCGATGGCAGATCAATAATTTTATTTTCGGTGTGGATTAATTTGTGTTGTATGAGCTTCGGAATCAAGAGGGTTTCTCAAGTTGGAGTAATCAAACATCATTAGACAATATTATGTCACTTTAGAATCTTTCTTTGGCCGGACTAAACAGCTCATGCCTACCAAAATGTAAATGATGCTATGCTTTCGTAGGCCAATAGAGTTGAAACTAGGGTTTTGAATTTTGTAACCACGAGAATCACTTTTTGCGGATTCAAGTAACTTAATGTTTGGATTTGACCCCCCAAAAAAAAAGTAACTTGATGTGGAGAAAAAAGCAGCCATTACAATGCCATGGTTTCTAGTGGAGGTTGCATGCTAGGAAGGTCCGTTATATCTTCACCCATTAGCATTTTCGTTTCTTTCCTTCATTTTTCTCGTCATACTAAACTTTTTTTTTTATGTAATGGTTCAATGATCGATAACAAATCGCATCACCTATGCACCAAAGTAGAAATGTGTACTTTTCAATTTGGGGTTGCTATCTAGGACATTAGAGAATTTTCGAGTTCGAGAATTGAAGGTCATTTATTTAAATCTCATCGATTACGCACTGACTACCTCAAGTCAAGACATTGTGTAAAAAACTTGCATGATAGTTCATAAACTGTCCGAGTAGTTAGATCTTTGCACTCATGCCCCTAGATAAAAAGTAATTAGAAAGTGACCACTACAAGGAGAAATTTCCCTAGGCGGGTTGTGGTCATGGTTGTCCGTCCACAGCAAGTCTCACGGTTGCTGTCTTAATCGCGATGATTGGTATCACCACGACACAAAGACATAGATTCCACTGAAGTCTGATCTCCGGTGGGATAGAATTCGTGACGACCGACGTCATGGTATAGTTCTTAAGCACGAGGAAGTTCGATGGTGGTCGCCTCTGTTGCCATGGTTGTCGAAAGCCGCCGCCGCCGCCACCGCCACCACAACTAGAGAGAGATACCTTAGTGATCACGTTTTCTTTTCTTTTAATATGTGAGGGGCGCTCGCCTCAATCATGACCACAGTCACGAGGTCGTCGACTGTTGCCGGATTTTCGCCAGCGCCATTGCAACAAGCTTGCGAGTGAGAACAAATGAGCTTCCCTCTTTTCTTTTCTTTATTTCTTCAATTTCACTATCCTATCCAAGTGTGATATATTCATCTCGCCCTCTAGAGGCAAGATAGCTTATATGCGGCATCCGAGGTACTTAGTCAGAACTACTCTCCCAAACATCGGATGTGATGATTTCTATCTACCCGACTTCTTATCAGACCACCAACAAGTGTCCCGGGCACTTGTTAACAAATGTATATTTCAACGATCTTACATCAATCGAGTATTATATTCATGAGTACCCTGGGCCACTCATTAAAGAAACTTCATAGGTTTTCAAATTAGTGATTGTACTCGTGTTCTGCATAATCAAATCTTGAAAATTGAATTGCTCCGAATACAATAGTGATGGATGCCATAACAGGATCCTTTGAGTTTATTATGGGCGACTCGGGTACATGGCCGTTCAAAACTCATAAAATAACCATCCCCTTTATAATTTCCCATTGAAAAGACTAATTTGAAATGCATATTTTCCTATAGCACTTGAATTAAGTGCCCCAATCCAAGGAGACATCAAGACTATACATCTACTAGTTTTTAATTTAAAGTCATCTTTATCATCTTGAATGTTCTCTTGAAGGGGGAATGAAGCACAAACACTGAATAACATTCCGACCCTGCGCATGTCGACGGGAGTGTTGAAAATCCAGAGTCGCAAGGTCACTTCATGGCGAATTTCACATGTACTGAAAATATCCGGAAAAGTCAGCAACTGAGCTTTTTGCTTTTCTGCTCAAGTGGTCGATAACATAACACATGAAGCATTTTTATTGCACGATTAATCATAAACAATTTTAAATAGATTTTTTAAAGAGTCACGTCAGAAAAATGGAGTTCCACAGAATTTCGCGATAGAGATAAGGTGACGATCCTGTTAATTTTTCAACGCTATATAATGACAATTTATTCTAAAGGGCCATCATGGGGAGTTAATGATGGTGGCTTTGGAATTTCCCTTTATTGAAAAAAGACAAACCATCTAATAAAAGAAATGGACTAGTGCGTCGGAATGCCTGTTAAGCATATTATATAATAAAAATCGATTTTTAAACATCACTTACCCACTTCGTAAATTCGATTTTTTAAATACTACTTGCACACTTCGTAAATATTATATAGAAAATTTGATTAGAAAAAAGAAAAACTTGCAAATGAAAAATCAACAGAGGAAAAAAACTAGCAAAGCAATTGGGGGACATTGATGCTCTTGCCTCCACCACCGGTGGAGAATCTTCCCCTTAAAAAGTATTTCATCACTTCCCTGAGGACTTCCATTAGAGTAATCAAGCTGCTGCTGGGCATGTGAACGGATCTGGTATATGCCAAGACAGATCTCACTCGTGATATACATTCATCTATTTGATTAAGAAGATAAGAAATTAAAAAAGAAAAAGAATTTGATACTTGCTAAAAATTTTAGAAAAAGAATTAACTTGATGATAATAAGCTTGCGGCATAGAGGGCTATATTTTCCGGCATTTGTAGTTGGAGAAAATTTCCTCCTACTAATTACTAGTTGATGGTTTTTTTTTTTTTAAATAAATTTACACCAAGGTGATAATTTTAAAAAAAAGATTATCTTGCTCCCCGCATCGGAAGGCATATGCGCCATATGCGTCAATTGGAGCTCATTGCCACTCTCGCCATAATGCCTAAGCACTGCCACCGCCTTGTTCAAGTAATCGCAACTTGTGAGCAACCGCCGCACTGACCACAGTCATTGCCCCTCTATGCAACTCGAAGCTTGCAAACTATAGAAGATCTAATCTTAGATATGAGATATCCTAAGTCCAAGATGGCCAATCTGAGGTCACAGTTGCGACCATTGTGATCCCTTGGTCTGCATGGCCATTATACAATATCTTGATCTCAACGAGCAAAAAGAGTCAATGTACATTCTTTGAATTAAAAGGAATTACATCCATAAGGTAATCTCATGATCGAAAGGAGAACCCTCATCATTCGAGCACTAGGGTACATCCAGAAAGGCGTTCACAAGGGGATTCTAATTAGGCACCACTATGCGAGCATCGTGTTGCGGGATGGATTTTCATCCATGGGCAACAGATTGCAATCAAATTCCAAAGGAAGAAAGGAAGGACGAAGGAAGGATCATTCAACCTCACTAATTTTTCCCATTGTGCCCGAATCAATCAATCCTCCAGATCTCCACCCACCAATGCCCGACCACACGACTTTCAACTTGGTGTTTTTCAGTGGATTCCACGGGCACGGCAAGCCTCCCGGCCCTCTCTCTACTTTTTCTCTTCATGCGAATCATTCCATGCCATCTCCTAACACACTTCCAGCCAATCGAGTGCCAAAAAAAAGGAAGGGAAAATCAAAGAGCTACTTGGCCTTGTCGATTCTCTTGCCCCTATTGCTCGTGCGTCGGATTTTTCAACTCTCCATGTGGTCCTAATAATCAAATAATGGCAGCGCGCTTTACATGTCGCTTGTCCGGTTATCGAACACGTGTCCCAGAATGCTGATGTGGTCCATTGACGAAAAATGTCCCTTTCAAAAAAGTCGTGTGTATGCTATCAATTCAACTTTTTTTTGCCCCAAGATTTGATTTTATTTTTAAATAGTGTAGAAGCCGATCGTGAGCTTTTACAATATTCTCATTTAAATTCGGAATTTAGGTTCTTAATCAGGAGTTAATTAATGGTTTGAAGAACCCTATTCTTTGCAAAAGTACTAAATGAGAATCTGGCTTTTCTTGTCTATTTTGTGGTCAGGGTGCGGGAGATCATGATCATATGACGAGGATTGCGGCTTTTCTTTATTTCCCATTTCAATATTTTTAGGGAAAATTCCAAATAAGGATACGAGATGCTTTCATTTTTTCTCAAATAAAGGTTTTAAATGGATATTGTTTCAAATAATGATTTGAAATGGTCAAATCGTATTAAATAAAGACCCGAAGTGGAACTTGTCTTCAAATAATAGTCATAAAGAAGGGCATAACCTTGTTAGCCGAATGACATTTTAGTCTTTTCCTTGTTTAAATTTGTTTCCTTTTTTTTCCCTTTTTCTTTTCTTTTTTTTTTTTTTTTTTTCTTTTTTTTTTTTTTCTTTTCTCTTCTTCCCTCTACTTGCCATGGCGAAGTCAACTAGCCTCAAGCAAGAACTGCCCTCGCCCTTACTGACGTTGGGCAAGGGCAACCCTCATCAACGTTGGGGGAGGGTCACCTCGCTTGAGCCAAGCAAGCGAGGCCAGGCAACGGCAACCCTTGCTCGACATTGGCAAGTATCGCCCCTCACTGGATCTAGCGAGGAAACACCCTCACCAAGTCGGGCAAGGACCAAATCAGGCGAGAGTCGCCCTTACTTGATCTAGCGAAGGCAACCCTTACATGATGCCGATGAGGGCAACCATCGCCCTTGCCCAACACCAACGAGGGTTGCCCATCGCCCGATTTGGCGAGAGATTTGGTGAGGAATGCTCTCGCCAAATCAGGCGAGGGCCAAATATGACGAGGGCAACCCTTGCCCAATGCTGACAAAGGTGGCCCTTGCTTGAATACAGCTTCCCTCCACCATAGTTGGTAGAGGGAAGAAGAGAAAATAAAAAGAAAGAAAACAAATCAAAAAATTTAAAAATACACTCAGAAATTTTTTTTACTAAAATATCCCTTCTTCAATGGCCGGAATAGTCACCGGCTCGCCCAAAGTCTTTACTTGAGATGATTTGGCTACTTTAGACCACTATTTAAGATGATTTGGTCACTTTAGACTTTTATTTAAAACAACATTCACTTTTAGACCTTTATTTAAGAAAATCTAGGCATTTTAGGCCCTTATTTGGAATTTTCCCCATTTTTATGGCTTTTTTTTTCTTTGGGTGTGTTTCAGCATCATCTACACTACTACGCCGTTGAGAAAGAAGACAACTATTTTGAGAGAAAATCGATCACTGGATTTCTTCATTTAAAAAAATAGAATGTAAAAATGATCGTTGGGTCACTTGATTATTGCTCCAATGGTCATTGATCAGTGATCAATAATTGTTGGGGCCAATTTTTTTATTATTATATAAATTGGTCCCGTTCCCCTCCCTCTCTCTCTCTCTCTCTCTCTCTCTCTCTCTCTTAGTTATCATTTCTCAATCTCCACTCACATATCACTTTCAAGCACTCTTATTCTCTAAAACCATTTGTCAAGTTCATGTACTTTTCTCCCTATACTGATTTAATTGCATTTTAAATATCACAGTGGAGAACTACGGCCATAGTGTCTGATCTTCTCAATTGAATCCGGACTTTATCGTGCGATTGACGTCAGACTGATTCAGTGAGTTCTGAAACAAGCAAACCGACAATGAAGAGATACAATGACCTGATGACAGAGAGGAATTGCAGTGGTGAATGTCGAAAAGGTAGTCCCTACACAGACACTTCCCTAGCTGAGCAACTGTGGTACCGACTTCATGGAGAAGAACGTAGGCTGTCTAGAGTACATTCTGTCTGGAGATAAAGACCAATGGTATCGAGAAGGCTATTTGCATTATATGCGGCTACAAATCGTCAAATGGGATGGGCCACTGGAAGAGGCACCAACGTCAATTTGAGGAAGAGAAAGTTAGGACAGATGAAGGCTCTTCAAGTACCTCACCGCATACCAGAAGCCTGTTCAAATTCGATGAGGCAAGGAATTAGTGGGAACTTGCATATTGTTTTGTCTTGCCTCCGAGAAGCCCTTTGGTGAGCCAAAGATCCCTACTAGTCCTCTCCATGCATATAGATTTGCTATCTCAATTCAAGCTTCTTTCACTAACAACAAACACCAGGGAAAAGTACCAAAAAAGTCATAAACCTTGCATTTACGGGTATTCAATCGTATAAACTTTTCATTGACCAATTCGATCCTAAACCTTTTAATATTTGGTCATTCAATCAGAAGACATTCGGCCAATTTTGGCGGCCGACGCTAACGTGGACGTCGGCGGTGGGTCGGACGTTGACGTGATAATTTTTATGATTTTTTATGATTTTTTGAATTTTTATTGATTTTTTTATTAATTTTTTTTTTTTTTTCATTTTCCTTTTTTTTTTTCTGCCTTTCCCGGTGGTGGCCAGCAAGGGTCACGGCCCTCGCCCGGCCTCTTCCAGGGCCGCCGGCGAGGCGGTTTCGCCCGAAGTCTGGGCGAGGGTCATGGCCCTCGCTCGGCCTCGCCCAAGGGTTGCGGGCGAGACGGCTTAGCCCAGATCTAAGCAAGGCTAGCCTCGCCCTAGCCTCACCGTGGGCAAAGGCGGCCTCGACCGCGCCTCGCCCGCGGCCGGCGAGGGCCGCGTTTTGGCCTTGCCAGCCGCGAGCGAGGCCGGCCTCACTCGCCCATTTGGGCTAAGCCACACCCACTCGCGGCCCTGGGCGAGGCCAAGCGAGGGCTACGGGTGAGGTTGGCCTTGCCGGCGGCCCTTGGAGAGGCCAAGCAAGGGTGGCGACCCTCACCAGCGGAGCGAGGCCTGAGGCCCTCGCCGGCCACCACCAGGAAAAAAAAAAAAAAAAAAAGAAAAGAAAAAAAAAAAAAAATTAATAAAAATCATAAAAATCGCCACATTGCGTCGTGCCCGACCCACACGGCCAACGTCCACATCAAGATCGACTCGGCCCAAAATTGGCCTGGATGGACCAATTGGTATCAATATTAAAAAGTTTAGGATTGAATTTGTCCAATCAAAGTTTACAAATGTAATAGGTTTATGACTTTTTTTATACTTTTCCCCAAACACCATAAGCTACAAATTGTTGTAGTTTGTAGTTTGAGACGTGCTCTTGGAGCAGACTACTCCAAATACATTGATAATGTTGGCGAAAACAATGTCGACCGTCTAAACTGGTGCAAGAGGAGAGCCACCGGTTCAGATTTTTCCACCATGGCTCATGAGATACCAACAGTCCAGGTTTTCAGTACTACCCAAACGAATCTCGGACAACGATAGGTATTAAGCTTATCTGCAAAAAATTTCGGAATGACTGTGGTGGTCATGATTGGTTTTTGCAAGAATTGCCTCCAAATGAATGTGACTTACAGAAACAAGGGGATTCCGACTTCACGTTATCAACTGAATCATGGTCAAGGACATCATTAAACATTCTCTTTGGTCAAGCATTATTAGGACACCGCCGCATATAATTTAATTTTTTTTTTCAAATATTTCATTGTGTACTTGTATATCAATCCGATATAGTTCAATGAGTTTTTTCTTCCTCAATTGATTTTCTATTAATATTAATATATGAAAATCCCGTGCCTGGCACGGCTGTGTCCCCGGTCAAGGCAGTGGATAAGGGATGATACTAACGTAAGCGTGAACTTTCCATTTTAAATTGAATTTTTTCCGGGGGGCAGAAATAATTAATTAATACAAAGAGTTTGAATGTCAAGAAGTCACGGCTAACGTCGTTTACGGTGCAAATTAAATTCAATATATATATTGCCCTAATTACAAGAAAAAAGAGTATTTAAATTGGCCCTAGGGGATGACTTGGGTCATGTGATGATTTATTCTAGAAGTCTTAAGATGGTAAAGTGGCAGCCTAGCTACTTCAAAAAAGAAAAGAATCTAGATTAAAATAAGATTGTTTATTGATGTTATTTATAAGATTCCAAACAATATATTTATTATACTTCATTTAGGTTCACAAACTTAAACCTTGTGAGTTAATTAGGTCATTTGACGTCGCACAAATATGAATTTGATTTTACTATACCTTCATTCAAATATTCGTCCATTATGTTCATTTTTCTTTTTTTTTTTTTTTATCATATATCCCTATCGTATGCTCACGCACAAGATATTATCAATTGTTTATCAATCAAATCAAACTAGTCCACTAATGTCACTCATATTACAATCACATTACATCACAAAATGTCGCAACAAATATCATGTTATCGTGACATGCATAACTAGTTAGCATGCTTAGATCGTGGATTTAGTAGCATTTCAGGCGATTTTGACTCAACCAATCTCTATGAGCACACTAAGATCGCTGAACACCCACTTGCATTAGATGGGATCTCTATTCATGAAACGGCTGATATAATCTTTCCTGCCAGAATCCGAACGCTTGTGCCAGGTTCCTCCTACCAACCCACATGTCGGATTTTCCAATTACAATGACAGCATCTCCAGTCAGTTCTATATGAATATTTATTGAAAGAATTTAAGTAAGTTTGCTTCATCTTTAGGTGTCTTGATCTTGAACTGCTGAAAATGCAGCATATATAACTATGCACGCACGGTGCCTTGAGCCGTGCACTAACCGACTCCATCATTCTTTAATCTCAAAGATCAGCCCTTTGATTTAGGCACATTAAGGTCTGACATTACTCTCTAATCAAGGGCCCTATGCCCAAGATTGCCAGCTGTTAAAATAAATTTTCGGCAAAGATATCTTCTGATCCATAGAAATATTCAAAGCGGTACCGCCGCTCGGACGCGTTTGCCCCCCGTTATGCTTCCGTCCAAATCGGCCATTAAACATCGGGTTATCATTTTTTTTTTTGGTTGGTCCTACTCTACGCCTATTCTGACACTCACTCTCAGACTTGTGCCCTGCCTCCATGCAGGACGTGGGAGTCGAAACCCACTCCTGAAATTAATTCTTCTTCTTTTACAAGCGGCGCCATTTCCTCTGGCGATTGCGCCCCTTAAATTGAGATTGAGATGATAGCAAATCGACCATGGTTCTGCACTTCGGACCTTAGTAAGTTGAGCTGAATTTGTTCATCTTAGCAATTTCATCACTGTCCTAATCTTCATCTTCACTGCCGTACAACTGAACGAGAAACGAAGAGGAAGAATAATGAAAGAAGGCAATGGCTGTCTGGCCCAAAAGGTGCACAAAAGGAAAGAGCAACGACCAAAATGAGGTGGGCTAAAATGAGAGCAGTGCAATGGGAAATGAGAGCTTGTTTTTTGCCCATGAATAAGCCAATTTGATCCTGATTGACTCTGGGCCTTAGAAATATGCAAGTGTCTTGGGTGATCATGTCTAATCTCTGAAGAGGCCCAAGAGAATGGCAATCGACATGCTTGAGGGTTTAAGTCAAATCCGGCTCAATCCATTTTCTGATTATGAAATTTATCGTTCGTGGACTTGGGTGGACAAGTGATTTCATTGAGACAATTGCACGATCAATTCTAGACCTTTTTATTCGTATGTACAGATCTGTCCTACATTTATCGTATGAACTTGGGTAGAAAATATAGTTCTTGTCGAAAAGCCGAAAGAAATGATCCTTTCCACCATATTGGATTTGAGTTTATCGAAGTGAAATTGTTTTCTCTTTCGTATTCATGTCATGTTTTGATGAATGATTCAAAGAGTGATTCTCGCGATAATTATACTTGTTTATGAGCTTATGTGGACGTCCATGGTTAACTTTCTTCTTGAAGCAGAGCTCATTCAATTGCTCATATTCTTCAACTGCATAATCATGTCAAGTATGTATTTCATTAAATTTTGCATTACATTTTCAAGAAGAAAAACAGTGTGTTTCCCTCCCTACAACAAAAGGCATTGTTTGCTAAGCTTGCTTTAGTAATTAGTCTAAAGCAAGGTTGTCAAGACAGCCCTTTCATCTAGGATCGCCAAGAGGTTCGTGAAGTTAAGTGGTCATTAGATTTTACCAATTTGTTTGAGTTAGTAATATAGCAATGTACACATTCGAAGAAGGAATATCAGTAATACAGTATCAGAAGATATTGCCAGGTACTGGGCTACAATTTATAGTACGAACACTGCTAGCCATAAGTGTATTCAGATCATTTTAAAAGAAAAAGAAGAAGAGAGGTGTTGCGAATCATTCTGTAAAGAAAGATTTAGTTTTTGAAATATGTACTACGAGGAAAATAATTCGAACCCTAATCCTAATCTCTTGACAAAACCTGTTTTGCTTTGAATGATCCAGTTTGGACCATCCTCAAAAACTTTTGGGTTTCAGTGCAAGATTTTCAGGATGAACTGAAAGATAGTTCATGTGTTAACATGTGTGAATATCAAAATGAATCAAGAATTGATAATAGTAGGCACTTCCATATAGTAGGCACTTTGATTGAAATCTCCAGCCCTGGGGATGTGGTTCTGCCAAATGCCATCATCATAAGTGAGGGGTTACATCAAACATCAACACTTACCTTGAAACCTTGTTGAAGAAACCTTGTTGAATATCTGAACTTCAGTCGTTCAAGTCTGAAAAGGAGAATCCAAAAACGCATAGCTCAAGGCAAAATGCATCATCTGTGCTTCCTAGATTAGGATTATTTAGGTTCAGTAGCTGCACTTCGGTCTTTCAGGTCCCAAAGGAGAAACCAAAAATGCTAGCTCAAGCTTCACGGCATGACTAACCTGCAAGCATAATACGTTCACTCCTGAAGCACCTGCAACATCTATCGTCGGTTTTACTTTGCTATCCAGAAAGGGAGCAGTTGTGACAAGAACTATGAAGTTTTGGATAAGCCGAACCCTGACAATGCGCAGTTCCTTAATAACTCCTTGTCTGCCACCAAGCAAAATGCCTGAAAGAAAGTCAGAATAGATTGATCGAAAAGATTTTACGAAACTGGTCAGGATGAATACAAGTTAAAGGATCCTGCCAAGAAATGCAGGTAGCAAGGTAATGGTTTACAATCAAAGAATATGTAAGAGTTTCCTAGCTTCCATGACAGTAAGTTTAATCAACTAGAGCAATTTGACTACCTTGAACTTTGGACGTTTTCCCGTTGGTTCACCAACTCCATAGAATATATCCCAGCATGATACAAGAGTCAAGACCATATAAATCAGATCTTCTCACAACTTCCATCTCTTGGAAAACTCAGAACCAAATATCCATTGCTAAAACAGATTTCAAAAGAGCTCATTTCCAAGACCACGCTCCTGAAGACCTCCCTAATGACAAGTTCTCAGTATTGCCAAAGGACGTCCGGACCAGACATCTGCAAATTCTTTGCTTTTAAATGGATATTTCCTCGGTCAGGACCATATAAACGTATACCAGCAACATGATTTTCATCTTTTAAAACAAGCACTTGCTTCGTAGATATGCAATGCAGTTACTTTGAAGAGGTAAAGTGTATTTTCATCTTTTTTATTAAGGAAATCCTTTTCTTTTACCTTGGTTTCTAAAAAAAATGAAGAGTAAAGAAAATGGATAACAAAAAATAAACTGAAATATTAAAGTATAAGAAAGATGAATATGGAAAATATGTATAAATACAATAACTAGTAAGATATCTTAATAAAGAGCAACGCAATTGAAAGGAAATGATTTCCCCAACTTACAAAAGAAATGATTAATTGAAATTTAAGGTGATATTGTCAGTATTTGAGTTAATTAAGTTTTCTTTCATTTCCTATAACCGATCAAATTAGCTTTCAACTCCAAAAAGTATATATACATATTTCGACCAAAAAAAAAAAAAAAAATCTTTAAAATTAGAAGATGGGTATAGCCAAAATTTCTTGTTTTATTCTTTCTATCTCGATTTAATTCAAAATTTCTTGTTTTATTCTTTTTTGCACCTAACTTGAAGAGAACAATTTACTTTTTCCTCCATAATAGCAAGGAAAAAATAAATTAAAATTGTGAAGACGTAGAAAAAAGCTTGCGCTATTTCTACCTCGTTATTAGCTCCTGACGTCTCTTATTATATTGGTTTGACTACATTATTCCTAGTGGGTCCCACTTTTAATTTAAAATTATCTCCTACATTTTTTTCTCCTTTTCTTTTGTCAATTTACTAAAAAATAAAACTACTAACATCCCTTTCAAATAATTTTTTTCACCTTAGTCCCTTCTCTCATATCCATTATGTTTCAATGCTTCCTTTATGGTTTTTTCTTTTTAACCTTATTCTCCATCGTTGTAATATGAGCAAACATCAATCATATATCATAATAAAGAAATGTTTGTTTTGTTTGCAAATTGTTTACTTTATTTCCATAGACTATCTTCATGATCATGAATTTTTAGATCTCAATTTTCGATACAAATTTACGAGAACTTACTCAAAGATTGTAAGGAAAATCCATTGGTTCTTAATTACATTAAAAACATATGACTTCCTTTCAAATAACTTTTTGTGCCTCTACTTAGACACATCTACACATGCATTTGGGGAGCCATGTTACTTTACAAGCTATAGGAGCACATTCGACTTCGAATGCATACTAGTCTCAATGGGGATTTGAAGATCATTGTAAGGAAGTCATTCGACTTTAAAATCGTATCTACAAGAACTAAAGGGACACATTCGACTTTAAGATCCTTTTTGTGCCTGCTTAGAAAGACTTCAACCTACATTTTTATGTGCTTAACTTTGTCATATTTTTATTTATTTTTTTGAAAATATGTTTTAAAAAACCTCATGCAATGATGACATGAAAAATAATGATTATTGGACTACTAGATTCACCGCATAGAATGAAAGCTAAGCAGTTAAAATATATGGACTACCACATAATGACACATATTAATGTTATAATTAAACGAAATCCATACAAAAAATTGGTAGATGATTCTTTTACTTTTACTTATGTTTAGGCTATTTTTTGAATAATAGTTTCCTAGAAGAAGAAATAAATTTAAATTAAGAGTGGGCCCCACATGAAGAAGAAGAAGAAGAAGATGATGATGAAGAAGAAGGAGGAGGAGGAGGAGGAGGAGGAAGAGAATGCAAGAAATAAATTTAAATTAAGAGTGGGCCCCACATTTAACCTTGAAATTTTGCTTCTAGTAAAATTGAAACATAAGAAAACAAGAAAAAAAGGAAGAAAATTTATTAAATCAAGAATGAGATTCGCAATAGATAATGCAGTTAAATCAATGTGATAGGGATGGCATCGGAAGCAAAATTGAAACATAAGAAAACAAGAAAAAAAGGAAAAAATTTATTAAATCAAGAATGAGATTCGCAATAAATAATGCAGTCAAATCAATGTGATAGGGATGGCATGAGAAGCAAAATTGAAACATAAGAAAACAAGAAAAAAAGGAAGAAAATTTATTAAATCAAAAATGAGATTCGCAATAAATGCAGTCAAATCAATGTGATAGGGATGGCATCATGAACCAATAAAGAGATGAAAATAGTGTGAGCAAAAAAAAATCAACAATTAAAAAGAAAAAGGGAAAGATGAAGAATGGAATATTTTTTATTGCTTAATTAAGAAGAAAGTTATTAATGCTTATCGTGAATCGTGCCCTCAATTTTTTTCTATAATAACTAAAAGGTTATGAATATGAAGATTCCGTAACTAGCTAGATTTTGACCACCATCAAAATCATTATCACATAATGTTTAGACAAAAGAACAAGCAAACGAATTTCAAACAACTCAAATCCAGCAACATTGTATTTTCAACAACTAAATGAATTCGTGATCACAAAAAAAAAAAAATTATTAAGAGACCGAGGGCGGGGGGGGATAATGCTAATTATTGGACCCGACAAAATCTTGTGACGATGAATAATCTGGTCAATTAAATTTAAAAATGTGTGTTTTGGGCAAAATGGCTTGGAAATAATACCACTCAATAATAATACAGATTATTGTTAGTTCTGTCACTAGTGTAACAAATTACTTATGCATTCATCTTGAATGAATTACGTATGCATCTCGAGTTAATTTTTTGATTGAAACGTTTCGCACATTTCATCCATCAAGCGAAAATCATTTCTTACATGGTCGGTTAACATAACAATAACAACAATAACAACCATAATAATAAGGGATGAATGCACCGAAAACTCTAAAACATGTTGCAAAATCGTAATTGAGTCAAAATTTTTTAAAGAAAGTATAATCAAGTCCAAAAATTCCTTTGCATTTTTTATTTGTCAAGTCTGAAAAGTTAATAGAAGGACTCAACTGCACATGCTTGATAAGTTGTAAGATTCCATTGCACTTTTTTAAAATTTTGAGATTCAATTGTAATTTCTTAACGAGTTTAATAATAATAATAATAATAATAATAATAATAATAATGTAGTCCCGAGG
This sequence comes from Eucalyptus marginata, assembly GCA_014182565.1. Classification (NCBI taxonomy): domain Eukaryota; kingdom Viridiplantae; phylum Streptophyta; class Magnoliopsida; order Myrtales; family Myrtaceae; genus Eucalyptus; species Eucalyptus marginata. Next base: position 21,288,086 of record CM024591.1, read on the forward strand.
CGTCACTATCATCCAAACCCTGGACTTCGCCTATAGCGATTAAGACAAACAGTCAAGGTCCGCCCGTGCCGAATCCAATTGCGGTGTTGTGAACTCGCATCGTAATCAATGCTCCCATCACCCCCCCAATCCACGCGCTCTTCCGCCGCGTGCCCCTCGCGGGAAAAATGGCGCTCCGTGATTGGAGCGTGCGGCCCACGCGGCATTCCCGCGAGCGGCTCGGAAGTAAAACCCCCCCGGTCGGACTAAATTAAGGCTCGCCCCTGCTCGAATAGGAAGATTGCCCAGGATTCACATGGAGGCCGCAGAGAAAAAGGGAAGACCGAATCGGTCACGCGCCGCGCGCGCGCGTCTCGGTTTTGGTTGCAACGGCTGGAAAAGATTGGTGAAATGCATGGCCCCCGTTGGGTCCCACTCCACAGTCAATTTCATGGTGCGGCTTCCCCCATTGGAAATGTTGAAGCTAAATTGAGTCAACGTTGGTGATTTCGTGGGTTGATTCCTTTTCTTTTGAATTTGCATATATTTAATTGTTAATCTTCTTGTCAATTTTATGAACCAACTCTCTCGGTAAGATTTCATCCATGAGCATTGTACTATGAAATTTGCTTTTGATAATCGAAAGTAATGAATGCTTATTAGTTTTATGATAACGTTGTTTCTTTTCTAATTGATTTTTCATGAATAATTAGTGCATTGGATGACTCGCTTGATTAGTGATGGCAAGGTATCGATATAGTGCTGCAAAATGTTGGGATACTACTACACACACGTATTTGACATTCGCGTTTGTGCAATTGTATGTTTGTCACGATATCAAAAATAGTTTCCATGAAAATAGCTTGTTCAAAATTTGCTAACAAAGCTACCTATGAATAATCATGGGAATCATGTGGTGGCGGTGTTGGTTCAAGCTTTGTCCTTCTTATGATAGGGACAAGTTCGAATCCCAGTGTTGTCATTTATGGACTTAACCTACATGGCGTCGGGGTGGTGGTTTCCCTCAGGCGTCGCTTTAGGGTTTACTCATCGGTTATTAGGCAGACGGGGTTCCCTGGTCCACCAAAAAAATAAAAAAATAAAAAAAATAATCATGGGAATCAAATTTCAACGGTCCTAATTTATTATTCAAGTCAAGTACCAATGAACTAGTTCTTAGCCTTAATGCGAATATGCCCAATTTCAAGTCAATCAACATGACCAACATGATACTTGATAAACAACTAAATAAGTAAATATTGCAATACATCAGTGCTTTCAAACATTGAATGATTTCTCATTAAATATGCGTAATTAGTGCAACATGAAAATGAAAGCACTCGGTTTAACAAGATTAGTTAATAATTACCACTTAAAGCAAATATGGTAGAATTGGACTAATCATTAGTATGATGGTGTAGTAAATATTGTTATTATTATTATTAGTATGCTTACTCTCCAAGATTACTCATTGAAACGACTAGCGCTCCAAAAAAGAATTCCCCATTAAAATTCTTTGTCTCGCACATATAAAATTTATTAATTCTTAATGTACGTGGCCGAAATAACAAGTCATGTTAGAGAGAAAGAGAGAGAGAGAGAGAGAGAGAGGTCACTCATTTCCGCAGAAGCATCGCCTGGCCACTCCATTGTGCTCCGCAGAAGCATCCCCTGGCCACCCCACGCCTCCTCACGCGCCTCCGCTGCCGCCTTCACCTCCACGCGCCTCCCTCCCTCCCCAAAACCCTCTCCTCCCCTTCCCGCTTCCCCCTTCCACGGTTGCCTCCGCTTCCGGGCCGCCCCGACAATGGCGCCGCCGCACCTCGCTCCCCTCCTGCTCGGCTCCCTCGCGCTCCTCCTCTTCTCGCGGCTGCTCCCGGCGGCGGCGGCGGCGGCGGCGTCGGGTCAGTTCCGCTTCGCCTGAACGCGTTGTCTCTCTGGGTTTTTTCTTTTCTCGCGAGTGAAATTCGTGGCCGTTAGGACCTTGTTGTGCTGCGTTCGCTTGTGTTTGCTTGAGTTGATTTAGTGGGTTGCTCTCTTTTGCTCTGTTTTGCCGTTCTTGATCGCTGTTTCCCGGAATGGGGCTCTTGTTCCATCGAGGGTCATTGCGCTAGTGCTTGAAGAGTGATGCAAGCGTTCGATGTTTGGACTGTGCGGTCGATTTCCTTTCTCCCTGCTGAACTGAACCTGGGTTAGTGGCGATTGTTGCTGCTGTGCTTGTGCAGAGTGCCCTCTGGACTTGAGCGGGTCGAATTTCACGTTGGTGGCTTCTCTGTGCTCCAACAAGGACGACAGGGCTAAGTGCTGCCGCTACATAAATGGGTGCGTGGCGGTTGCCGTCGCTCGGTACGCGAACGCGACGACCAATTTGGGGGTCACTGCCGATGTGGGTGAGGTCTGCCTGCGTTCGATATCGGAGACCTTGGGGCTGTATGGGGTGTCGAAGAACGCGACGGCGTTCTGCGGCTTCGGAACGAAGATCCCTGTCTACTATGAGTGCGTGGGCCGGACGAATGTGATGCAAATGTTGCAGTCCCCGGGGTTTGGGGAGGTGGTCATGAATTGCAGAGCGCCGATTTCAGCAGAGAGCGATTGCCGAAAGTGTGTAAATGCTGGCATCGTGTATCTTCATCATGTGGTAGGAATGGATGACAATATGACATTCAGCACTTGCCGAGATGCAACGTTCGCTGCCCTTGCAAGCCAACTTGATTATATATCTTCAGTCAACATCGCCACTTGTTTCTTTAGTGTTGAAGGGCTAAGTACTCTACCAGGTATGTGCAGCTATGTGAAATCAGGAGACAGCTACATAGCATCTCTAGAAGCATTTGCTCCTACTTGGTTTGCATGAATTATATACCTTTGTTTTTAAATCTATTTATCCAACCATGCTGTGTTTAACTTTATGTGAACTGCCAATTTCACCCTTGGTTTTAATAGTGGCATGACCGGACAAAGCAAGATAATTTTGGGATGGGGATGTCGCATTTGTAATGGAATTAATTATCACTCACTCTTTTCCTGAAACCTTGCATGCTATGCATTTTACAGAATATCCAAATAGTTAACAGGTGAGCAAGATGTTGTCCAAAAAGAGATATAGTAATACCATGGTAATGTTGATCAATTGTTCTTATGAGGGTACCGAGTAGGTAACCAAGTTTCCCCATTTCCTTTTTGTTTATAGCACTGATCTAGTGAGAGAATGTAAATTATTATCCAGTTATTGTGACAGACCACTAGAAGCATCCTTAAGTTCAACTAAGTGGGAATCTGGGTTTGGTTTTCACTACTTACCAAAAAAATGACGCCATCTAGATGTGATTGGCCTGGACATATTCTAAGGCCTGTGAGGCCGGGCCCAGTTAATTTTTTGTCATTATCATCGGCACGGGCAAGTTGCTCTCTTCTTTGGCCAGGGCATGCTGATCATTTTGTAAAGAATAAATGGCGATTTTGTAAATCATGCGCAGACTTTGGCAAGGGTTTTAAGGCCCAAACCCTGCTCGGCCCTCCCAATGATCAAATCTAGTTTACATGATTTTTAAGCTTGTTATGTTGCTACTGTTTGAATTTCTTTTCCTTAACTTCCCTCTCTTCATGTGCTTAGTCGTGATTGGTAGCTAGCTTAATTGGGTTAAAGTTCAAGCTCCGAAGAAATTCAAACATGATGGAAGCATTACGATGAAAAAGAGGATGTGTCTGGGTATTCAAAATTGCCTATGCTTTGGACTTCAAGACAACAACAATAATAATAAATAAAAGGATGTGCTTTGACTTCCATTAAAGATATCATGGTACCTCTAAATGCCTGCTCTACTCATATGCCAATCCTTCTGCCTTCTTTATCTTCTTTTATAGATATAGCCTACCACAGATGTACTATGTTTATATAGGATTGCCTGATGGTAACTTTCTTTGACCATTCAAAACATGGAGGGAGTGATACTCCATTCAAGTATGTTACTAGGATGTCTAAGCAATCTTGATGATTGTTCTGAAAAAGCATTCTTGCTCTCTCCTTGTTTTTCTTTTAATGTAAAGATGGTTAATTTATTATCTTTTCTCCTGTAGACACTGCTTCTATAGATTGGGATGTTTCAACAAAGTTGCAGATTGATTTGCTTTTGCCTTTATGGCTGCATCTTTATCCTTTTTGGCTCTTAGTTGTCTCTTGAGTTCTAATGTGATGGAGCATGTTTGAGACTTATAGTTCGAGTGAAACATTGCCTTTGATCTTTAATGCATCGAATGATGGAATTTTCCATGAATGCATCAGATCCTGTACTCGAGCTTTAAACTTATTGGTATATTTTGTGCATGTGATGCTAGTTTCCAATTCATCCCAACCGGCAGACTCTCCTAAAGCTTCTCCAAGTCCTGTGGTTGCTGCTAGCCCGAATCAACTGATACTCGGTGTGCCTTCAAATGAGACCCACCACCCCTACCACCTGACACTAGTTCCAGGTGTTGGCATTGGTGTTACAGTAGTGGCTGTTTTGATGCTGGTTGTGTTGGTATTTCTGATTCGTAGGAAGAACAGAGAGCTAGAGGACTCTGAGGATAGGGATATGAGGTCTTCAAAGGTCTTCCCTCCTCCTCATTCAGTGAAAAAGTTTCAGGATGGTACTCCTCTCTCTCTCTCTCCAACCCCCCACACCAAAGAAAAAAAAAAAACCCCAAAAATATATTTACTGAAATGCCCGCCATATGTTGCTTCTGATAAATTATGGGCTTGCAGGTCAGTCATTGATGTTTCGGAAATTCAGTTATAAGGAGACCAAGAAGGCAACAGATAATTTTAACACCGCCATTGGACAAGGGGGATTTGGAACTGTTTACAAAGCGCAATTTAGTGATGGTTTAGTGGTTGCAGTAAAGCGAATGAACAAAGTCTCTGAACAAGGGGAGGACGACTTCTGCAGGGAAATAGAGCTTCTTGCTAGGCTTCATCACCGTCATCTGGTTGCTCTTAGAGGATTTTGTATTGAGAAGCGTGAAAGGTGAGAAGGGAAATAGTTTTATCCACACCAAAGTCTATACTCCCCATCCCCCACCAACGTGCACACACACAACACCAACACCACATGTGCACTCATGCCTCACAAGCTGATGATTCAATTTCTGTGGGTCATCTTCTGCTTGCATGCACACGTGTACACATCTACACAATGAGTGGGTGAGTGCTTCTGCATTCATGTGACTGATTTGAACTGGAGTAATTAATTGATTTCAGCTCTCTGCAGGTTTCTTATGTATGAATACATGGCAAATGGAAGCTTGAAAGATCATATTCATGGTAACATGTTTTTCTTGCACTGATTTTATGGATCTCTCTCTCTCTCTCTCTCTCTCTCTCAGACACACAAACAGAGCATAGGCACAATCTGCTGCACCCATGTGCATGTGCTAAGATGTATGCAGACTCATAAGTGCATACTTGTTGAGCGAAATCATGAGCCAATCACTTAACATTTATTACCATGTATTGAATATTTAAGTGATGCTTACATTGAAGTTGTTCTTACACTACTATATGAACACATTCATAAAACCACTAGGCTTTTTTGTTTTAGGGTTCCTTAGTCATCATGTTGTTGACTTATCCATTGTGTGCAGCACCTAACAGAAATCCTCTGAGTTGGCAGACGAGGATCCAAATAGCTATTGATGTGGCTAATGCTTTGGTAATTTTGAACTTCCGTGGTCATTTCGAGTGATTTAACTATTTCTTATCAACGTCTTAGTCTTTGGACTTTTACATTATCAATGCAGGAGTATCTCCATTTCTATTGTGATCCTCCCTTGTGTCACAGAGACATCAAGTCAAGCAACATTTTACTCGATGAGAATTTTGTTGCCAAGGTAGGATAGTTCTGCGAAAGTGACTCTTTGATTAGATCTTAGCTCCCAATATACATTAATCCAAGTCTAATTGTAAAATCGGATATCCCTGATGCAGTCTTTGCAAGATGCTAAGTAGCAGGAAGCCAGAGACTTCCTTGACATATCAAATTGATTGCTTCTAGTGACTTTTCTCATTTCTTGTCATCTTTGAGTCTAGGTTGCTGATTTCGGTCTCGCACATGCTTCAAAAGATGGCTCAATTTGCTTTGAACCAGTAAATACTGATGTACGAGGAACTCCAGGTCGAAAAAGCTGCCCTTTGGTTAATTTATCTGCATTGTTTTAATCAATATCTAAGCCTTACTTTTTTCCCCAGGTTACATGGATCCTGAGTATGTAATCACTCAGGAGCTCACGGAGAAGAGCGATGTCTACAGCTATGGCGTGCTATTGTTAGAGATGGTAACTGCAAGACGGGCCATACAAGATGGCAAGAATTTAGTGGAATGGTCTCGAACATATCTGACATCTACTCTTAGAATACCTGAGCTTGTGGACCCCAGAATTAAGGACGCCTTTGATTTCGACCAGCTTCAAACCATAGCGAGTATCGTGCAATGGTGCACTCAGCCAGAAGGACAGGCTAGGCCTTCGGTTAAACAGATTCTTAGGCTTCTATACGAGACTACAGATCCTGTCCATAGCGGGTTCCTGCAAACCGATGAAGAGGGAGAGTTTGGTGGATGTGCAGGTCGGGGAAGAGCGAGTAAAGGGAAAATGCATAAGAACGATGCCGTTCTTAACAGTAGTGATGTAAGGTACCTAGCCTCTTCTTCCAGTACATCTAGGTCACATGGTAGTAGAAGCTTTTTGCTTGAATCCGGGTCACCACAATCTCCTCCTAATATGCTTTCACTATGAGGCCTCTTTTTTCTCTGAGTTTTTTGGGAGTTAGAAAGCAAAGTACAGGGCAATCTAAGCCAGCAAAGGGAAGGGATTTTCTTTTATAATTTCTCTCGAGATTTTCCATATGTGCTTTCAATTTTTGTTGTGTGTAGCCTTAAAGAGGATGTCCACCCCTTGAGGTTTTCAGCTAGCCTCGGTGAGCGGGTAAAGTTGAATAATTGTAAGGTTAGTGTCACAAGTTTGCTCAGGATTTTGTTAAAGAGGTTACAAAGAGTTGCATGTGCTTTTATGATATCATGAAATTCTGAAAAGTGCTCTGTAGATCATTCTCAATAAGAAGTAGTATTGCTAGTGTATCTGCTCCTTTTAGTTCTTGTATTAGGAACCTTTTAGACCGGATATGCATTCCTTCATCTAGACAGGCTAGCAGATGAACCGATAGTATATCTATCAGAAGTCCAATGCCTGTTTGGCTTCATGTCCTTAAAATTGTTACTTTTTGCTTTTCGCGCCTCTGTGCTGGGGACCTTCAAACTCTAAATTCTTTTGGGCAGCTTTTTATAAGTTGTTGATGTAAATGTTCTTCAATGTTCTGCTCTTTGAATTGAATCTTATTCCTGTCTGATACTAGCCGGGCAAATGATTCCATTTAGAAAATGCGAACAATTGCCGTCTCGTCAAAATGATCGCCGACTCCAATGGCAAAATAGATTTGAGATCTGTCAAAACTTGTTATGAAAAAAACCCTAATCCTTCTTCCTTCTTTTCATTAGATTGATTCTCATGTTGACTGAAATCTCGAAGAAACCGAACCTTTTGAATGCCTCTACCCGTGGAGATTCTTATGATTCAACTTGCTGGGAGGTTGGCCATTCCGTATCCTTCTCCTTATTGCCCTTCTTGGCCGATTGAATCTACGGTGGGCTGATAGAATCTGAGATCGCATTCGATGATCTAATGAACGATAATATTCTGCTCCATTTTCATTGGGTATGTCGATCGTAAACTTCAACACATGCACGATCCTTGAAAACTATCTTTCGGCATCAACCATCTGCACTTATCTAGCTTCGCCGGCTAAAAGTGCATCTTACATTTTGGTTTCATCGACTTGGTCACGTCCATCACCTCTCAAACATATTTTTGCACGAGATATGGTTATACATAGAAAGAGTTTGGTCCTCTATATAAATCCAAGCTAATCTTTCCTTATGGTTGTGAGACAAAAACTATGCGAAATGACAATGAAATATGAGATGTTTTGTAAGCTCTTCCTTGTTATCTCGACTGTAGTGTATGCTTTGGCTACGGACTACAGAAAACCCTACATAATCCACATGGACAAATCAGCATTGCCCGCTTTGTTCTCGCGTCACCATGACTGGTACACGTCGCTTCTGTCATCCCTATCATCGTCTCATGACGAAATTGATCCGACCCATCTCTATACATACAACCATGTCTTGAATGGATTTAGTGCAATCCTGTCAGAGTCCCAATTAGACAAGTTGGAACAGGTTGCTGGTCATGTTGCATCGTATCCGGACACATTCGGAAACGCTCACACAACATATACTCCTAAGTTTCTTGGCCTGAACAAACAGAAAGGGCTTTGGCCGAGAGCCAAATTTGGTGACGGCATGATCATCGGCGTCTTGGACAGCGGGATATGGCCTGAGAGTGAGAGCTTCAAGGACAAAGGCATGTCCCCCGTGCCGGAGAGATGGCGAGGCTCTTGTGAGTCCGGGGTGGAGTTCAACTCGTCCAACTGCAACCGGAAGCTCATCGGAGCCCGGTCATTCAGCAAAGGAATGAAGCAGCGCGGCTTGAACATATCGACGACCGATGACTACGATTCCCCGAGGGACTACTGGGGCCACGGGACCCACACGTCGTCCACAGCAGCCGGGAGCCCCGTGATAGACGCTAGCTACTTCGGCTACGCCAAGGGCACGGCGACGGGTATGGCACCCGCTGCTAGGCTCGCGATGTACAAGGTGCTATTCCTGAACGACACGTATGATTCAGCTGCAACGGACACCCTAGCAGGCATGGACCAAGCCATAGCAGACGGCGTCGATATATTGTCTCTATCACTAGGGTTTTTCGAGACACCGTTCGACCAGAATCCGATTGCTGTAGGAGCTTTTGCAGCAATGGAGAGAGGAATCTTCGTTGCTTGTTCAGCAGGTAACAGCGGCCCTCATGGATACACAATACAAAATGGAGCTCCATGGCTAACGACTGTCGGCGCTGGAACCATATCAAGGGACTTTGCGGCTAACATAGCCCTCGGCAACGGAACCGTAACAGTTAGAGGAAAATCCATCTTCCCAGAGAATCTGCTGATCTCAAGGGTTCCTCTATATTTTGGCCGCGGCAACAGAAGCAAGGAAATCTGCGACAGTTACTCTCTGGACCCGAAGGATGTCGCCGGAAAGATAGTCTTCTGCGACTTTGTTAGTGAAGACGACGGGGTTGATACCGATGAAATCACCCGAGCCAGAGCTGCAGGTGCCATCTTCAGTACTGAATTCGGGGTTTTCCTCAAACCCAAAGACTTCAATATTCCGTTTGTGGCCGTCGTACAGGAAGATGGAGATAGAATCAAGGACTACTTGCTGAAGTCGGAGAATCCGACAGTTAGTATCGAGTTCTTGATAACCATTTTCGGGACCAAACCGGCACCTCGAGTTGTTTGGTTTTCGGCTCGAGGACCGGGCCGCCAAGCCCCATGGATCTTGAAGCCAGATATATTAGCTCCTGGAGTCGATGTTTTGGCGGCATGGGCACCGAACCGAGGAATAGCACAGATAGGTCAGAGCTACTTGCTTAGCGACTACGCGCTCTTATCGGAACTTCCATGTCGGCTCCTCATGTCACCGGAGTTGCTGCGCTTCTAAAATCGGCCCATCCAGATTGGAGCCCCGCTGCTATCCGATCGGCGATGGTGACCACAGCTTACACACTTGATAACACCGACGAAACCATCATCGACATGACCACTCAAGCTTCAGGAACGCCTCTTGATTTCGGAGCAGGACATATAGACCCGGAAAAGGCTTCGGATCCCGGTCTGATCTACGACATCAGACCCGAGGATTACATCAAATTCCTCTGCGGAATGAACTATTCCGTCAAGCAGATTAAGATCATAAGCGGGAGATCAAACTTCTCTTGTGCATCCGCGACTCTCAACATTAACTACCCTTCATTCATAGTCATCCTCAACAACACCAACACCACGAGCGTCACTTTCAAAAGAGTCCTAACCAACGTGGCCGATGGACCTTCAAGATACAGGGCCATGGTGACAACTCCGTCAAGCATGATGGCCATGGCAAAACCCTCGGAGCTATGCTTCGCTAGTAAGTACGACACGGCCGGGTTCAACATGACGGTAGAGATCTCTTTGGAAGAGTTGATTCCGCAGAGCGATTACATAGTTAACTTCGGGTACATCAGTTGGAAAGAGATCAATGGAACTCACGTTGTGAGAAGTCCCATTGTCTCAGCTTACGCTCCCTAGCGAAGACAAGTTTTTTCAGCATGTTCTGGTGTTCCTTCTTCAGTTTTATCAAACCTACAGAAGCTCTCAATAAGACTCTGCGTTTGTCTTTCCATATCTGATATGTGTGCAATATCTCTTGCTGCTGTATCGCTTGTCTACGTTGCCAGTCTAACCTTGCAAAGATCCAATGGTAGCTAATAAAAAAAAAAAAGTGCTTTAAGCTTATATATAATTAGAAAGATATTAAACATATATAATTAGAAAGCTAGGTAGAATAGGCTTCAATGGTTGCGTCACCTGACAAATTATTATAATGCATGTGTGAGTTGTGTTAAAAATATCCAACTTTGGAGAATTGGTATACACATCATAGTTGGCTCATAACTTATTAATTTAAACTTTTAAGTGAATATGATTTCAACTGGATATATATATATATTTTTTTCCATAGTTCAACTAGATATGTTGATGGGTTCGTACTTAGACACTCTCTTGGCTATCTCTCCAGATGGAGGAATTGAACTTCTGTTATGTTCTTCCCAAAAAATGGTATTAGAGCCGCTACGTGCTTCCCAAAAAATAGTATCAGAGTCGATAGTCAATTGGGGGGTGCATGACAACTCCCTATTTCTGTTCCAAAAACAAATTTTCTATTTCAGACTTGTTTTTGGAATAGAAATCCGTTTGATAAAATTAGTACGGTGGTTTCTATAATAAGAAAAGTACGGTTCTAGCAAGCAAGTAAGCCAATCAGTGCTGCTGTTCTGTTCCTAAAAGTCGTTCAATCCCACCCGAGAAAGGCATAGGCGATACGGCGATACAAAGGATAGAAAGTCCTTCCTTCAGTCCCTCAATCGTGCCTTCATTCAAATCATTTTTTAGTCCGTCAAAGAGTAGGTTTGGAATAAAAATCAGAAGTAAAAATTTTCTACTTCTCTATTTCTAGAACAAAAATGAAAAGTAAAAATTCTTCTTATTGTTCGTTCTTGCTATGAATCGGTCCTACATCCGTCGCCACTGACCATCGTCTGCCGGTTGCCAGTCGTCGGTAGCCGGCCGCCACCGGTCGCCGGTCGCCGGCCGCCGATTTGCCGCCGTCCGAAAGGAAGAAGTTTTGTGTCGTTATCAAATGAATTTCTATTTTTAGAGTAGAAATAACGGGTATTTTTGCTTAGAAACTCATATAGAAATAGACATAGAAATAGAAAAATCTATTTCTCTTCTAGAAATCAATTTCTGGTCAGAATAGTTATCATTCGCGCCCTTGGTGAGCCACCAATCTGCAATTTTTGGGTGGTGGGGGTACTAGTGTAGTAGCACATGCCCCCTAGGGCCTCATGGTAGATTTCATGGTTAAGAACGGAGATAAATACTAGGGATGGAGTGGATGAAGTGTAAGACAAAATGAACAATTCGAATTATGCATTGAAGAATAGAATTCAAGCATTAATAAAAATCATATGCAGAACATACAACGTAAAATAAATCTGACTCCAGCCATTATTCGAGTTTGTATGCAACAAAAATCCACGGAGACTTGACAACAATCATGGGTGCACTCTACTAATCCAATCCCTTCATGTACTGATGGTGTATTTTCAAAAGAGAGGATTTGGCTTAAACCTTGTTAGGTGCTTACATAAACGAACAATCGTCTTTTATAAATTGCCTTTCATCAAAGCAGTTTCCAAATGGGTGGTTGTCAACGAAATATGGAATCATATTATAGATAACATGAAGTTCATCGTTTCAAGCTCGCCAGGATCCATGACTTTCTTATTACATCCTCCTATGTGGTCAAAGCAATGGGCTGACTACATAGAGAACTTTGCTGATTCACTTGCTAACAATTGAAGTTGGGCTTATAACTACTATAATCATAGGTGGGCTCTTCTCTTGACTTCTTTAAAACCGGAAATGAGGGAGAGTGAAAAAGGATGAAAGAGGAGTTGCCTTCGTCCTTTTTCAATGGAGGTTGAATCTTCAAGACCCTTGTGTGCAAAAAGGAGAACTTCAAGAATTGATGGTTAGGAAAGGCCTGAGGTCAATACCTCAATAATGAAAAAAAGTTACTATTTTTTACCGTAGAACAGAGGCTCATGGAGAAAGAGACAAGGGATAAAGTTTGGCATTGGAGATTTAAATTGAGATAGATTGATGTAGAAGGATACCTTAATTAAGAGGGAGCAAACTTGAGCTCACAGTGAGAAGGAAATTGTTAGCATGGATATGTGAGTTGTGTTAAAAAAAGTCACATATTAAAGAATTGGTGTAGCGTTAAGTAGTTAATATATTTTAGTTAGCTCATAACTCATTTGAGTGAAGATGGATCTAACTGGATATATTGGTGGGCTTGGATTTTGGCTTCCTTTTGATAGCCTCCCCAATTGAAGGTATTGAGTTTTTGCTCGTGCTTTCCAACAAAAATATTATGCATTCCCAATTTTTTTAGGAAATCAGTGGACCAATGTGACATGTAAAGAGCTAAAAACGTTTCCCTAATTACCAAAACATTTTATTCAATAAAATAAATCATGATGAAAATTAAAATGTGTTATTTAAATGTATTAATTGAAAATAATAAGTAAGTTATCAATTTGCTAATAAGATAAATACAAAAGTTCCCTTTCATTCATTACTCACCTATATGCAGAAACAAGATCAATCCACGTGATATCAAAAGAGCTCATAAATTGGTTGCGAAAAGGAAAAAAAAGGAAAAAGAAGAAAACAAGAGCAGAGAAAAGGAAAAAGAAGAAGAAGTAAAGATGGAAAAGAGAAGGAAAAAAATAAAAAAATAAATTTAGTAAACAAATTTGATAGAATATTTAAATATTTAAATATTATTAAATATTACCCACATTATTACTGGCTATGCCACATAGGACGACCATTAACTAAAATTGGCCGGATAAAGTCAATTAGCAAAATGTGAAAATGTTTATGTTTGAATTGGCACAATTAAAAGATTTATGAATGAATTAACGATAATGTAATAAATTCAGGACTTTTTGGACAATTTTCCCAAAGTTGTAACATGCTGGAAATCCTAAAATATAGTATAACATATAGTGAAATTTCCAATAAATTAGTTATCCCTAAGAAAAACTTTTTGAAAAGAAGTCTTTATTCATATAATTAGTATTCAAATATCATACTCGCATAGGCAGTTTCATATTTAATACTACGACTTCAAAATTAACACAAAGATGCGATTAGTATCCAACATCAATTATACTGCAAAGTTAAATCAATATAATTGCAATGTTGCAATACTTTAGTTTATTTATATGCAAAAAAATAAAATAAAAGTCTCATATTATATGAATATGCAAAAGGAGAACACCAATTTATTTGAAGCTATTTAGAGATACATTACCTAAGAACATTCATTATCAATAAATATATTTTTGTTGCGTAAATGCCATAAAATATAAATTTTTGTACACCTTATGTAAATACTGAAAATTATGCTATCCAACTAAGTTAATAATAAGTACATTTTCAAACCCGTGCGGTGCACGAGATTTCAACTAGTATTTTCTCATTATTCGACCTTATCTCAATAAAATAAATAGTGAATCAAATTAATTCTCATGGTGACCCAAAAAAAAAAAAAAAAAGACAGATAGAGAGAGAGAGAATCGACTTAGCTCTGAAATACTTCTTAAATTAGTAAGCTAAATATCATTCTTTTTCCATGCGCCATTACTAATTAAAGTCCATGCCTTGCCATATTAGAGGACTAGCGACGATAATAGCAATCTTCCAGCGTAAGTTGGGAATATCCACAAATGAAGAGAAGGTCAATATATGGTTGGTGTTGTCTCTTCATTTCTTCATCGTTTGGTGTTAATTTATAGTCACAAAGGTGCAAGAGGCAATTTGTACAGCTTATCCTAGTGAAGAAACCAGGTCAACCTACTCGCGAGTAGCTCGGAACAGCTTGATACTCGCTTGGGATCGACTAATTTGTTTTTGAGTCAAGCTTGAGCCATTGGAGTATCTTGTCACGTCAAGCTCGCACAAGCTTGAGTTAGGCTTGATTAGGGTCACAAGCCCTCAAGCTGGAGTTCCTTCATAAATTAATTTGTGATTGAATAAGGTCAAGTCAAGGTGAGTTCGAATATCTTGACTATTTAGTTGAGTTGAGCTCAAGCAGAAATTTTAGTACTTGATCAACCTCGAGTCGAGTTTTGAACATTAAGTACGGGTAGCTCAAGCTTGGTACTGTAACGGCTTAATTACACGCCTAGCTTTTCCCATATGGCTCTTGAAATTAACTGGATATGAATGTGATAACCAACCATACAAATGCTGTGTATTTCCGAGGAATGATGGTGCTGAGGTTACGACCTATACAGGAGAAAGTTGAAGGCAATATGCACACGCCTGTCTGTGTGGACGCCATCGACCTTAGTTTCCAGGGCAGGATTCACCTAGTCTTTAAGAGTAAGAGCAATCAAACATTGAATAACATAAGTGGACATTTAGATGCTTCCGTCTCAGCGGCGAGCTCGCAATGTTTATTACAGAGATGACTGAGGAAGAGGCGAACCAGAAGAAAGCATTGTTTAGGTCACAATTGCATTTGGACTTATGCGACTTAAAGATTATTACTATGGGTAGGAAACTCAGCCCGAATCTTTCCCAATCTCCGGCCATTGTTCGAGTTTCCTTAGAATCAATAAATTACAAGCACGTCAAAATATTGCACATGCTATCATTGAACCAAGTTCTACATAACCCGTATGTGGTCATGTAGGCTAGTTTTTATATTTCCAAAACTATAAGAAAATATAAGTAATAAGGAATAAATAATTTACTGTTTCATGAGCATTTTTATACCTTTGGATACTTTAAATATGTAAAATAACTTTACCACAAACGAACGTAACGACACCAGCCACGCTTTGATCGGAGCTTCCATGTGCATGGCGCATGTGGCGCACATGCCTTAGCCCAAATCAAGCCATTGCTCCAGTCTAGCTAGCCCGACCGGTCCCTTGATTGACTGGTCAATCAGGTCAGATCATTGGGTGGGGTCGGCTATCGGGTCATGTTGATGATGTCATCGAAGACGTCAGTTCTGTGCCAAGTGGCATGCACGTGGCCGCAAGTGGGGCGCATCACTGACAATGCCGCAATCATCGCCTTGAAAATGGTGTTCGAAGTAAAGTATCTGCACTGGTCTGGTTTGGCCGGCCAAAAGTTTTCCATTCCTCTTGACGTATTTTTGCACGAGATATGGTCCTCTATATAAGCCTGAGTTAATATTCCTTTATAATTGTATCGCAAAAGCTGTTCAGTTTCAGATATCTATACGGAATGACAATGAAATGTGATATGCTTTGTAAGCTCTTCCTTCTCATCTCGACCGTAGTGTCCACTTCGGCCAAAGACTATCGAAAACCCTACATAATCTACATGGACGAATCGGCATTGCCCGCTTCGTTCTCGCGTCACCATGACTGGTACACATCGCTTCTGTCGTCCCTATCGTCGTCCCCCGAAGAAATTGATCCGACCCATCTCTACACATACAACCATGCCTTGAATGGATTCAGTGCAGTGCTGTCACAGTCCCAATTGGAGAAGCTGGAGCAGGTTCCTGGTCATGTTGCGTCGTATCCGGACACATTCGGAAACGCTCACACAACATATACTCCTAAGTTCCTTGGCCTAAACAGACAGAAAGGGCTCTGGCCAAGAGCCAAATTCGGCGACGGCGTGATCGTCGGCGTCATAGACTCTGGGATATGGCCTGAGAGCGAGAGCTTCAAGGACAAGGGCATGTCCCCCGTGCCGGAGAGATGGCGAGGCTCTTGTGAGTCCGGGGTGGACTTCAACTCGTCCAACTGCAACCGGAAGCTCATTGGAGCCCGATCGTTCAGCAAAGGAATGAAGCAGCACGGCTTGAACATATCGACGACCGATGACTACGATTCCCCGAGGGATTTTATGGGGCATGGGACCCACACGTCGTCCACAGCCGCCGGGAGCCCCGTGATGGACGCTAGCTACTTCGGCTATGCCAAGGGCACGGCAACAGGTATGGCACCCGCTGCTAGGCTCGCGATGTACAAGGTGATGTTCCTGACCGACGATTATGACGACTTGGCTGCGACGGATACCCTAGCAGGCATGGACCAAGCCATAGCAGACGGCGTCGATATATTATCTATATCACTTGGATTTACTGAGACACCGTTCGACCAGAATACGATCGCTGTGGGAGCTTTCGCAGCAATGGAGAGAGGAATCTTCGTTGCTTGTTCAGCAGGTAACGACGGCCGTCAAGGATACTACACGATGCGAAATGGAGCTCCGTGGCTAACGACTGTCGGCGCTGGAACCATATCAAGGGACTTTGCGGCCAATATAGTCCTCGGCAACGGAACCCTAACTGTTAGAGGAAAATCCATCTTCCCAGAAGATCTGCTTATCTCAAGAGTTCCTCTATACTTTGGCCACGGCAACAGAAGCAAGGAAATCTGCAACAGTTACTCTCTGGACCCGAAGGATGTCGCTGGAAAGATAGTTTTCTGCGACTTTGTTAGTGAAGACTACGAAGTCAATCCCTACGAAATCACCCGAGCTGGAGCTGCAGGTGCCATCTTCAGTACCGAATCTGGGGCTTTTCTCCAACCCAGAGACTTCAATATTCCGTTCGTGGCCGTCGTACGCGAAGATGGAGACAGAATCAAGGACTACTTGCTGAAGTCGGAGAATCCGACGGTCAGCATCAAGTTCTTGATAACCATTTTCGGGACCAAACCAGCTCCTCAGGTAGCATCGTTTTCGTCTCGAGGACCGTACCGTCAGGCCCCGTGGATCTTGAAGCCGGATATGTTAGCTCCTGGATACAATATCTTGGCAGCATGGGCGCCGAACCAAGAAATAGCACAGATAGGTCAGAGCTACTTGCTTGGTGACTACGAGCTCGAATCGGAACTTCCATGTCGGCTCCTCATGTGGCTGGAGTCGCTGCGCTGCTAAAATCAGCCCATCCAGATTGGAGCCCCGCCGCTATCCGATCGGCAATGATGACCACGGCTTACATTCTCGATAACACCAACGAAACCATCATCGACATGACCACCCGAGCTTCAGGAACGCCTCTTGATTTCGGAGCAGGACATATAGATCCTGAAAAGGCTTCAGATCCCGGTCTGATCTACAACATCGAACCCGAGGATTACGTCAATTTCCTCTGCGGAATGAACTATTCCGCCAAGAAGATAAAGATCATAAGTGGGAGATCGAACTTCTCTTGCGCGTCTGCGACTCTTGACATCAACTACCCTTCATTCATGGTCATCCTCAACAACACCAACACCACGAGCGTCACTTTCAAAAGAGTCCTAACCAACGTGGCCGACGGGCCTGCAAGTTACCGGGCCACAGTTATGACTCCATCGAGCATGAAGGCCACAGCAAAACCCTCGGAGCTGTGCTTCACTAGCAAGTACGACAGAGCCGAGTTCAACTTGACGGTAGAGATCTCTCTGGACGGGTCGATTCCACGGAGCAATTACATAGGTAACTACGGGTACATCAGTTGGAAGGAGATCAATGGAACTCGCGTTGTGAGAAGTCCCATCGTCTCAGCTTACGCTCTCTAGCGAAGACAAGTTTCTGACAGAAAATGTAATGGAGACTTGGAAGAAGGCTTTTTCTCTCTGTATATTCATTGTATTGATTTACATTACATTGGTAAATTTATAGTGTAAGAGACAAAAAGAATAAAACAGGAAAAAATAATAAATGAATCTCTATTTTCCTATTTTCCTATTTACCAAAACTAATCGGAATCTTCAAGATATATTTCCAACACTCCCCCTCAAACTAGTGGCCTGTAGATATCAAGGATACCTAGCTTGCTCAATAGGTACCTATGCTGTTTCCAACATAACGCTTTAGTGAAGACATCTGCAGGTTGCTCAGTTGTTTCTATTCCTTTTGTCATGAGAACTCCATCTTTGATTCTATCCCAAGTGAAATGGCAATCCACTTCTATGTGTTTTGTTCTTTCATGAAAAACTGGATTTGCCACTAATTTGAGTGCATCATCATTATCACAAAACAATTCAGTTGGTCCACTGACTTGTATTCCAAGATCCAAGAGTAGTCCTTGTATCCAGACTATTTCACAGGTAGCCTTTGCCATAGCCCGATACTCTGATTTTGCAGATGATAGTGAGACAGTTGACTGCTTCTTTGTCTTCCAAGAAATCAATGACTTTCCCAGCCTTATGCAAAAACCATTAATAGATCTTCTGGTCATTGGACAAGTGGCATAATCTGTGTCGTAAAAAGCTGTCATCTTCATATTGCAGTCACGAGATAGAAGTATACCAAGGCCTGGACATCCCTTCAGATACTTCACAACCTTCAACGCCGCATCCATATGTGATAGCTTTGGCATATGCATGAACTGACTGAGTATTTGTACAGCATACGATATATCAGGTCTTGTCATTGTAAGATATATCAACTTTCCGACAAGTCGCTGATATTCAGAAGGATCTTTGAGCACTGAGTCCTTAATGGTTGAAGGGGAACTAATGTCATATTCATGCGTCGTCAACTTGACATTTTGCTCAACTGGGATGACTGCTGGTTTGCATCCCGATAAACCTGCTTCAGAAACAATCTTCAAGATGAACTTCCTTTGACTGAGGCTAATTCCTTCATTGGATCGAGCAATCTCGATGCCGAGAAAATATTTTGGTGGTCCCAAATCTTTGATGTGAAAAGTGGAGTGCAAATACCTTTTGAACTTGGCAACATCATAATCATTATTTCCCATGACCAGTATGTCATCGACATATATCAACAAATAAATTGATGAGTCTTTTGTAGTACGGGTAAACAAGGCATAATCATACTTAGAATACTCAAAACCTGCATTGGTTAGTGCAGCAGTGAACTTAGCATACCATTGTCTAGATGCTTGTTTTAATCCATATAAGGATTTGCGAAGACGACATACCCGAGACTCCCCCTGTCTGCGTAATCCTTGGGGAATATCCATGTAGATTTCTTCATCTAGATCACCGTGGATAAAAGCATTATGCACATCCATCTGATGGAGAGACCAATTCCGTATGGCTGCGACGGACAAGAAGGAATGTACGGTGACTTCTTTAGCTACTGGAGAAAAAGTGTCGTGGTAATCGAATCCTTCTTTTTGAGTGAATCCCTTGGCAACTAATCGAGCCTTATAGCACTTAATAGAACCATCTGCCTTGAATTTGATCTTATAAATCCACTTGCAGCCAATCGGTTTCCGTCTTGATGGCAAAGGCACAATATCCCAGGTGTGATTTTCCATTAGAGTCGTAAGTTCATATTCCATCGCGTGTCGCCATCTAGGATCTTGTGCTACCTTGGCGAATGAGGAGGGTTCTCGTTCTTCAGATATACAACTGATACAACACATGTCCTGGCGATAACTAATTAAATGATACATATGAGGCAATGGGATACTGTGTACCTGAAGAACTTCTTGCAGAACATATGTAATCCTTGGTCCATGTAGGTGGGCGAGTGTGCCGTCCAGATCGTTGAGGTTGCTCGATGATATGTGCTAGAAGATATGATGATTTAGGAATAATTGGTGAGACAGCTGTTGGTGAATGAGATTGGGAAATGTCCTCAGATAAACTTGGCGATGTTGCTTCTGAAGGTGTAGATTCCATTGATACAGATGGAAATGATCCTGATGATATGGGTGGTTCTAGTGTGATAAGATACCCTGGTGCTGTGGATAAAGATTCATTGGACAAAAAATGTCTATCGTGCCCTGATGGTAAAGAGAACTGTGATGGAGAAACCATTTCCTCAAATGGAAATACATCTTCATGGAATACAACATCCCTGCTAATGAAGAAAGTCCCTGTAGAAATCTCCATAACTCGATATCCTTTTTGAAGAGAGGGATATCCCATAAAAATGCATTGAGTGGCACGAGGGCCCATTTTATCTCGAGGACCCACATTTGTTGTATAACATAAACAACCAAATACTTTAAGATGATTATTATCAGGCTGTTTGTTGTAAAGCATCTCAAAAGGGGTCCTACCATTAAGAATTCAAGTTGGCATGCGATTGATCAAGTAAGCTGCTGTGACCACACAATCTCCCCAAAAATCTTCTGGAATGAAAGCTTGGTATTTTAGAGCACGGGCAACCTTTAACAGATGCCTATGTTTGCGCTCAATGACTCCATTTTGTTGTGGAGTGTAAGTGCAGGAGCTTTCATGAAGTATCCCATGGGAAGATAATAATGTGTTGCAATCGGAAGTGAAAAATTCACGCCCATTATCTGTACGGATTTTTTGTACAGATTTACCAAACTGATTTTTAATTGTGGAAATGAAACTTGATAAATGACCAAAAGTTTGGCTTTTCGATTGCATGAGATAAACCCATGTGGCTCGAGTGCAATCATCAACAATTGTAAGGAAGAATCGAGATCCATCACGGTGAGAAGTATGATAAGGTCCCCAAATGTCCATACGAAGTAAAGAAAAAGAATCTGTTGCACGAGTTGTACTTTTTGGAAAAAGGTGCTCGAGATTGTTTAGCTAAAGGACATATCGGACATTTTGGATGAGGAAAAGAAGCACCGTGACCCAATCGTTGATGAGAAAGGAGATTTTTATTGGAATTGATGGCATTACAAGAAACATGCTTATTTAATAATTCTAAATCTCCCGAGGAATTGTTCCAGAAATAGAGTCCCTCTACCATACTACCCAAGGCCATCACTCTGCCAGTCGAATGGTCCTAAAAAAGACAATTGTCTGAATTGAATGTGGCATGGCAAGAGTTATCCTCACATACTCTTGAGACAGACAAAAGATTGAATTCAAATTCTGGAATATATAGGACATTTTTCAGGATTAAATTTTGACCAAGGTGTACGGTGCCGGTTTTGGTAACATTTGTGATGTTCCCATTTGGAAGACGCATCGTGATAGGGGATTCTAGCATTTTATACGTGTGAGTAAATAGATTTTTGTTGCATATTATGTGGTCACTAGCACCATAATCGATAATCCATACATCAATTGAAAACGAATTCTTGTTGTATAGGAAAGTACCTGAGAATCCTGCACCTTTATCGCTAGTTTTGAGTTGGTCTAGCATTTGTACGATATTCTAATATTGTTCTTGGGTGATCATCTGGTGAGGTGATCCATCTGTCTTTTGTGCAAAAACTTGAGAAACTATGGATTCTCTTTTTTTGTCTTTGTCATTGGGTTTTCCATGCAACTTCCAACACGTTTCAATAGTATGATACGGATGTTTACAGTAACTGTAATATTTATTTTTAAATCTAGGATTTTGCCCACTGATCTTTCTTGCTGATGTGGCACGATCCCAGCCGTCCGATTTTGTTGAAGTCGCGGATAAATGATGGCCGTCCGATCCAGCGTGTCGATCTCGTCCGTTCGTTCCAGCACTGAGATCCCAGCCGTCGGATCCAGCGTTTCTATCTGAGCCGTCCATTCTGGATTGGTGATCCCAGCCATCCATTCCAGATCTTGAATCCGAGGCTTCGGATAGCAAGGACTTAGGGTTTCCTTCGGTTCTCCTCGCAGCAGCCGCGGCCACAATCTTTTTCTCCAGATCTGTGGGGGTTACGCCGGAGGTTCCCTCACCGGAGGGAAGAACGGCAAGGCTCATGCCTTCGCCTACTCGAGCGTGGTCAGCGGCGGCCATCCGATGGTGCTCCTCTTGGACGGCCAACTGATAAATGCGGCCGAGCGGTGGTGGAGGGTCCATCGCGAGGATCTGTGACCGGAAAGCCGAGAAGGATTCATTGAGAATCAGTAAGAATCCCGTCGTCTTCTCTCTCTCTTTGATTTTGCGGTACTGTTGGATGGTTTCTTCGGGCCCCTCGAGGCGTTCTTCGGCTGCCTCAAGCTCATTCCATAGAGCAGAGAGGCGGTTGAAACAGGAGGTAACCGAGAGGTTCCCCTGCTTCAATTCCGACAGAGCTTGAGTGACGGTGAATAGCTTCGCTCGGTCAAGGCGTCCATACATCTCGCGGATGCTGTCCTAGTGGGTTCTGGAATCTTCGGTAGGTGGAAGTCCGGCTGCGATTTTTGGTGCGAGACAGTTGCCGAGCCATGTGCGAACACTTGCGTTGGTTGCACTTGCGCCCATCCGTTGAAGTCCCTCGTCGACCGGAAAAGGAACGGCTCCATCGAGGAAGCCGTCCTTGTCTTTGGTGACAAGGGCGCGCCGGAGATCCCTAGCCCAAGCCGTGTAGTTCTCTGTTCCGGTAAGTTGCATTCCAATGATCTTCAATTCGGGTCCATCGGCCGGCGACATGTAAAGAGGGTCGCCGGGTTCAAGCTGGCCGCTGCCGCCAACCGGAAAGAACAACGGCGCATATCCGGGTTGAAATCCTGGGTAGGGATTCGTCCCTTGACCCGGGTTAGATCCGGATCCCTGACCCGGTGGTGTGTATCCGGGTTGAAATCTCGGGTAGGGATTCGTCCCTCGACCCGGGTTAGATCCGGATCCCTGACCCGGCGGCGCATATCCGGGTTGAAATCCCGGGTAGGGATTCGTCCCTTGACCCGGGATAGATCCGGTTCCTTGACCCGGAACGGATTCAGATTCTTGAGCTGGAATCGTCTGGCCCAATGCCTTTGTTGGGCCTGTTATAGACGGCGACGGCCCAAAAGGATATTGAGGCCATACCTATCTTGGCGACGGCCCAAATGGATATTGGGTCCATACCTGTCCATAAGCTGTAGGCCACTAGACTAGGCCGGAGATATGGCCCGACGTCGGAATCAACCTTGCAGAAAGAGTCTCCTCTGATGGTCGAATAGAAGTTCGGTCTTCGCCATCTGGGGTTGGTGTCTCCTCTGTTGATGAGTTCTCAACATTATTTGTCATGGCACCCAAAAAAAATTGAATTCCTAACTGTTTTGCTAGTTTGTTTTACAGGTAAAGATGATGCAACAACAGGCCAGAAAAAGAACGGTGGCAATTCAAGAATATGTGGAAGCTAGGCCAGGAGTATCTGCTCTGATACCATGACAGAAAATGTAATGGAGACTTGGAAGAAGGCTTTTTCTCTCTGTATATTCATTGTATTGATTTACATTACATTGGTAAATTTATAGTGTAAGAGACAAAAGAATAAAACAGGAAAAAATAATAAATGAATCTCTATTTTCCTATTTTCCTATTAACCAAAACTAATCGGAATCTTCAAGATATATTTCCAACAGTTTCTTTCAGCACGTTCTGGTGTTCCTTATTCAGTTTATCGAACATACAAAAGCTCCCAATAAAACTCTGCGTTTGTCTATGTATAATATGTTGTGCAGTATCTCTTGGTTGCTTTATCTTTTGTCTGAGTTGCCAATCTAACCTTGCAAAGATCCGATGGTTTCTAAAAAGAATTTAAGTGTTATTAAGAGGGCGTTTGTTTAGCAGAAAGCTAAATGATTTGGAAATTTTTTTTCCTCAAAATGACAGTTCATATAACTTGAAATAATTAGTGAACGAAAATTATTTTCGTTACCAATAACAATTTATGTTTAAGCATTTTCATAAATGATGAAAATATTTTTCATTTATTCATTCATTTTTGGAAGCAATATAAACGTCATTTTTAGGAAATTAATTTTCAAATTATTTATTTTCTGTGAAATAAATGAACCATAAGTTTTCAATAAATAAACAAAGCATAAGCTTATATATAATTAGAAGGCTAGGTAGAATAGGCTTCAATGATTGTGCCACGTGTCAAAATATTATGCATTCCCAAATTTTATAGGAAATTAGTGGACCAATGTGACATGCAAAGAGCACATAGATATTTACTTAATTACCAAAACATTTTATTTAAGAAAATGAAGCATGATGAAAAATTGAATGGTATTTGTTTAATGCATTAATCACTTTGCTAATAAGATAAAAATCCAAATGTTCACTTTCATTCATTACTCAGGAGTTTTTTTCTTTCCACCTATCTGGAGATACATGATTAATCCACGCTATATCAGAAGAGCTTATAAATTAACATTTAATTATTTGGCGACTATGAAAATTGTAACGTACTGAAAATCCAAAAATATTAAAAAAAATCACCTAACATATATTGCAATTTCTAGAAAATTAGTTACCCTTGAGAAAAACTTCATGAGAAGAAGTCCTTATTCATCTATTAGTACTTAAATATCATACTCACATAGGCAGTTGGGTATTAAAAAATCTGACATCAAAATAAATACAAAAAGTCACTAGTATCCAACACTCAATTATACCGCAAAGTTAAATCAATATAATCGTTATGTTGCAATCCTTTTATTTACGTATGTTAGAATGATTAAATATTTAACCATGCGTTCATTTAACTGCTTAAACTTTTAGAACAGTTGATAGTGATCCCATAAAATCTCACATGATTTTAGGCCTAAAAATTCTGAGTAAAAATTTTTCCAGGCCCTATTTGCCACCTCAATTAAATATGTCCATGTTTAATACTAGATAAAAAGACTAGACAAAGGATAAAGGGTAATATTAGAATAATTAAATATTTAATCACGTTTTCATCTAACAGCTTAAACTTTTTAAACAGTTAACAAGGAAGTACCGACACTTTCTGATAACTTCGTGTTGTGCCGAATATTCCGACACGTATCCGATACTCTCTTACTCTCTTTGACATTTTCTGACACTTAGTCAACAAGTGATGAAAAACCCGACACATGTTCAACTCTTTCAACACTCTCCGACACGTGAATCGGGAATTCTGACATGCGAGTTCGGAATTGTGACATGTAATTTCGACACATATTGGGTCAATTTTGAAAATTTTTCAATAAATGAGGGATCAAAATGTAAATATGTAAAATGTGAAAAATAATAAAAATTTCTCTTCTCTTTCGACACGCTCTAACATGCGAGATTGTAGATTGCTTGTTTTTTTTCAAGTTTTAGGATTATTGGAATGTAGTTGATTTGTCAAATTGAAACAATTAATGATATTAATAGCTGTGAATTTTTCATTCTGGGTTCTCTTTTATTATTTATTTATTTGTAAATTTGAATCAAATTAATTTGATTAAAATAATAATAAAAATGATAATTTATCATGTATATATAAATATATATTTAGGATTAATATATTGAAAAACTACAAACTGGTACACGTGTGACAAATTGACCCAAAACTAATTTTTTTTTACCATGAAAAACCCCAAACCGGTGCACATGTGACAAATTTACCATAACTAACCATAAAAAATCCTAAACTGATTTGCTTATGACAAATTTATCCCAAACTAATTGATTCGACTGCCAAAAACCCTAAAGTGATACATTTGTGATAAATATACCCTCTGTTAAATTGGATTAATACAAAAAAAATTATAAAAATTGTATAACTGTGATAAACAGAGAGTAAAATCTCAAACCGGTATACCAATCAATTGTCACGTGTCGTTTAACTTAATAATTTAACAGTAAAATTTGACGGAAACTAATAGAGAGTAAATTTGTCACAAGTATACCGGTTTACGATAAAATTGTCAAATGTGTACCAGTATAGATTTTTTTTGATAAAAATTAGTTTATGGTAAAGTTTGGGGTTTTTCAGAACATTAACCTTATATATTTAATATACATTGTGTTTCAACGTGTTTGAATTCTTTATTCTTTTATAAACAATGTGTTGGTGCGTCGTGTCGTATCGCATGTCACGTGTCAATGTCGATACTACTTGAACAGTTGGCAATGATCCCACAAAATATCATAATGTATACACAAAAAGAATCTTAAAGTATATAAACATGCAAAAGGACCACCGATTTATTTAAAACTATTTAGAGATACCTTACTTTAGAACATTCATCGTTAAAATTTTATTTTCATTCTCATAAATGTCATAAAATGTAAAAATTTGCACGATTTATATAATTTTTGAAAATTATACTATCCAGCTAAGTTACAATAAGTACATCTTTACAACAAGTTTTTTCTGATTAGTCAACTTTAATTCAAAAATAAATAAATAAAATGAATCAAATCAATTCCCATTGTAACAAAAATAGAAAAAAAAGAGAGAGAGAATCTACTTAACTCCGAAGAACTTCTCATATTAGTCGGCCACGTATCATTCTTTTTCCTTACACCATTACTAATCAACGTCCACGCCTTGCCATATTAGTTATTAGAGGGCCACGGACGAAATTGTCAATCTTCCACGAGATTATGGAACGTCGCAAAAGGACTAAACAAGCCTTCATCTTTGAAGGAACGATACTCGAGATTGCGGGGCTTCATTTTGATCTCGTTTGGAGTTAATTTATGGTTAAAAAAAAGGTGGAAATTGTAAAAAAAAATCCTCAACCTATAAAACGGTGGCTTATTCAATCATAAATTTTTGAATTTTGTCAATTTAGTTTTAAACTTTTGGACTATACTGATTTAGTTTAAACCTTTTAATGATGTGCCAATTTAGTTTCTACAATCAATTTTAATCGGAAATGACTAATGTGTACACTAGTCATCCTACATGGCATCACCAATGTTATTGTGAACGATTTTTTTTAGAATTTTTCAATTTTTTTCCTTTTTCCTTTTTTTTTTTTTCTCTCCTTTCTTAGCGATGGCTGGCAACAAGCCGCGAGTGAGGGTCAAGCCTTGCCAGTGATCAACAAGGCTCGAAGCCTACCTAGGTCCAACGAGGTTGACTTCACCAGCCCTTGTTTTTGGCCATCCGCAATCCCTCGCCTAGACCCGATGACCCACATAGTAAGAAGGACAAAAAAAAGAGGAACAAGGAAAATGTTATAAAAAATTAAGAATTTTTTTTTCCATATTAATACCAATTGTGCCACATACGATAGCTAATGTCTACATCAATACTTTTCAGCCAAAGTTGGTTGGAATGATTATATTGACAAATCGTCAAAAGGTTAAAAACTAAATTAACACAATTAAAATGTTTAAAATAAAATTGACAAATCGTTAAAATTGTTACCATTAAATTTACACAATTAAAAAGTTTAGAATTAAATTAGCTGTCACACAAAAAGAAGATTTTTGGACAATTTTCCTATCAAAAAGGTGCATGAGGCAATTCCATATAACTTATCTTAGTGGCAAAACCGAGTGTATCCATAATGAGCTCTGAACGGCTTAATAATTACTCGAGATAGGATAGTTTGATTTTAAGTTGAGCTCGTGCTCACTAATTATTAGCTGGACTGGCTAATAAAGTCTAATCCAGTTTCTATTATTCTTCAAAAGGTATTTTTGGGTTAAAGATAGACATAGATGTCCTCAATATTATATAATATGCCATACCATTCGAGCTCTATTTAGATCAAGCTCAAACTGGAATTCCTTCATAAATAAAAAGTGTAAGTATGCTAAAAGTTTAAAAAATTATCAGAAAAATGCAATTGAGTTGTAAAATTTTCAAAAAATATAAAATCTTAAAACTTCTCATATTAATAAATCAAGTTTTTTGTTTACACTACTTAATTTGGGTAGCAAAAATACTAACATGACTTTTTTATTATTATTTTCTTGCTCCTATGTGGTGTTAAGATTAACAAAAGCATTAAAATGAAGTACTTTTGGTCAAAACCTCAATTTTAAACCTAAATTTTAATTAAATTAGATTTAAAAAAAAAAAGATTACAAGAGGGAGGGCTAGGTCCTCTGCCAGCGGACCTTCGGTCCATTGCCAAAAAGAGCCGGCGAGGCCATGAGGACGAGCCCCAGCGATGGGGTGGTGGCCCGCAGGCAGTGGTTTTCTTTTGTGTGTGTGTGTGTGTGTGTTTTTTTTTTTTTTAACTGTTAGCCTATTTTTTTTAAGGTAGTCATTTTATTATCTTGTGAAAAAACTTTGGACTTTTAACTAAATTTAATTAAGATTTGGTATAAAAATTATTAGAATTTTGACCAAAACAATGCCGTTTCAATGCATTAGTTAACCTTAATGTCACTTATGACGTTACATATTAGAGAAAAAACATCATTATTTTCCATTAGCCAAATTGAACAAAGTTAATGGAAGGATTTAATTGCACAAATTTGGAAATTTTATGACTTGAGTGTACTTTTTAAAAATTTAGGACTCAATGACACTTCCATAACAAGTTTTAAACTATTGGTGGGCTTATCCGAAAATAAATTCTGTAATTGAGTTTAGTTGAGTCAAGATCGTTGCATAGTACTGAAGTCGATCCCTTTCTTAAGTACTCCTTTCCATTTCGGTCAAGCTAGTATGGCATAAGGGAAGTTCTTCCTATTCCAATTCCTACTTCCTTCTCCTCTTTGCTTACTTTGTCTCCTGTAAATTCACTTGGTGATAAGGTATCTTCTTCATGAAAGGAATGTGGTACAATGTTTACACATAAGGAAGATTTCACATATAATAGGAATAGAATCGAGTCCCCAAATAGCATTACCAATTGCTTGGATGCGTGTTTGAAAGCCAAGAGATGAATGAACTCTTGCACCAATTCAAATTGAATGAATTCAAAACGATGTTACTACATGAATCGGGATTCAAAATTCTCCCATTTTCATCCATTAAATAATAGTTAATTACTTGGAAAGTCTGTTTTAAATTTTCAAGTTGCAAATATTTAGTTACCAAAATAGGATTATGAGTTATTAAATAGTAAAATGAATAAAAATTCACAAATTGAAGGACTGTTCCTAAAGGGCCAATTGAATTTCTAATTTTAATTATAGGATCTTTTAATTGATTCTTTTATCACATTGTGATATTTTCCAGCGTTGAATGGACCCATTCAAGTCGAGCTAAGCCAGAGTGTTTCCATTTTCTAATTGAGCCGACCTTGAGTAAAAATTGCGTGATCGAGTTCCGATCGAGTTCCAATCGAGTTTTGAACTCAAGCTACATTATATACTCATCACCAATATATTGTGGGATTTATATACTCATCATCAATACATCGTTCGATTCATCATGATAGGAGTTTTTGCTTAGGGGACTATATATTCCAATAGATAGTACAATCCAGAACGGAATTAGGATAGAGTAATGGCAAAAACGTTAGACCATAGATAAGCTATCGTATCCCATAATTGGGCCAACCTCTTTGAGGTTCCACACTTTAGAGGTTTATGTTCATAACAATGTCAAGCTTGCTTTCCGTAATCCAGAAGGGCAAATCTCAATTGAACCTCTATTTGTCCAATATTAAAATACGTTCATGGCAGAACTTCATGTGGATAAAGGTATGCGAGTCAAGTCGAAATCTAGCTTTGGACCGCATCAGCTCAACTACGCGCCTAGCTTATCCTATGTGCCTTTCAAAATTAACCGTATATGAAGCTGACAACCGACCATCCATACATATGTGGATGCCATCGACCTCGATTTCCAGGGCAGGACTCACCTAGTCTTAAAGAGTAAGAGCAATAAAACATCGGATAACATAAGTGGATGTTTAGATGCTTCAATCTCAGAGGCGAGCTCGTAGTGTTCACGACAGAGATGACTGGGGAAGAGGCGAACCAGAAGAAAGCACTGTAGAGGTCGCCATTGCATATGGACTCATGTGACAGGGACTTGGAGGATTAATAGGATGGGTAGGAAACTTAGCCGAATCTTTCCTCAAAAGAGCATGCCTTTGTTGGGAACAGAACTCAATATGAGCAAATCTTACCGTAGATGGAGAGATGACTACACAAAGGGAATACGATTGATAAGATTGATCTATAATTGACTCTACAAAGCCACAGTAGCCGACGTAGCCTCTTTCTTCTTACCATCCCAAACTTAGTAGATGAACTCTATTGAGAAGGAAGGAAACAGTCCGATTTTTGCGTATCCGCAACTTGACCATTTCATTAATCCCAGCAACAAATTGAATCTGACGAGAGCGAACCACTCATCTATGTGAAATTGAAGACAGAAAGAAGCCGGCACCACTACTGTTCATGGAATAGAATTCACAAACCGTTCCCCCAAGCCAGGAAAGCCTGAGATGAATAAGTAACCGTACGCTAAACTGGAGGTTGAGATTTTTAGTTGTTACAACATCTAAAGGATGTACATTCTACATCATCATGCACTTGATGCTTGAAGGTGAGCAGAACTTTATCATACTGAGAGGGATGACGGTCAAAAATACCATCCTCCAGCTAATTTCCTCCGTAAATGTTCTTAGAAGTCTATTTCCCTCTGTATTGCGGCAACAAAGAAATCCTTTGGCATGGTACCGACAACAGACTCTCGCTTCTGTCCGTTCTTGAAAAGCAAGAAGACCACCGGAACAGCCTTGACATCATAGTCTTCAGCAATATCCAGGTCATTGTCTGTGTTGATTAGAAAACATCTAATCTTCCCAGCATACTCTTCTGCAATCTCGTCTATGATCCAGTGGACCATCTGTGACATCCTGAAATTCGAGCCCTTTGAAGAATGAATGGATGTGAATTTCATCAATGCATTGTTGGTTGATCTCACTCGGAATTGATCACTCTTGAGATACTGACCTTGAAGGGAAAGGCTATTGAGGACAGAACTCGTACGACTAAAGGACTCGATCTGGGAAAACGACTTGACCGTGAGATTTGCGTGAGGATGATCCTGTAGATAGGCAGGCCGATTCAAAGGACGACTAGAAGTTGATTCGCGGACAGAACATAATGGAACGACGGGTGATTCCGTTTATCATTATCGAACCCGCGAACGACCCTATGTCGATCCTTAGTGATCGTGTACTTTGAAATAAGAATCTATCCTCCGTAATTTCATGCAGTCAAGGACGTCCGTGCGTCGAGATGTCTTGAACGTGGTTTGGCACGAGTCGGATACGCGTGAATCCTTTGAGCCGCCCGTCAGTCTGAGTTATAACCAAAATGGCATTAGGGCGAAATTGACATGGCAAGAGAACTTAGGGCCTGACTTCCGAATTATCGGGAATGTCCGGACGGACTTTGGATGAAGCTACTGCATAGCGGTCGACGAGCCGATTAAGCGAGCAATTGGAAAAAGGGATTTTCGGACCGAGGAAGCAAGCCCGTGAGGAAGTGGGCCGGGCCAAGTCAGTGTGGGATTTAGGCCCAAGTTGGGACAGCCACCAAATGGGCCTAAGTCAAGCAAATGAGCCCATTGGGCTAAACCAACTATTCATCTTTTAAGCCCATGGGCCAATTCTCGGGCCATTTCAAGCCCAACAAATTCCTAAGCCCATTCCTATTCATGGCCAAGCCCAATCCTTAGGCCCATCCACCAATTTCAGCCCAAGGTTAGATTGGTAATTTGTGCAATGTGGAAATGACCAAATTGCCCCCAAAAGCAAAGGGATAAGAGCAAAAGAAGAGAGAGAAGATGATGTCATGCATGGGGAATTGAAGTGGCCATTTAATGGCTTTAATGAGGAGTGCAACAGCTCTCCCATCACCCTCTCTCTCCCTCATTCGGTCCCCATCTCGAACGGAGCCTTCTCTCTCCTCGTTTTCCCTCCTCCAGTTTCTGCTCCAGCTGACCCTTCGGTGAAGAATCGAGTAAAAAGTGGTCTTCCCGGATGAATCAGAGAATCAACCACCTATCACCGTGACCGGGAGAGACAGACCGTTCCAACGAGTCTGATTTCGTCCCGAACGGAGCCGCCGTCCGTCCTGTACGGCCGTCGCAAGCCGCAGGTCGCCGGTCCGTCGGTCCGCCTGCAGCCTGCACTGTTTCGAGTTTTCGGCCATTTTTCTTCCATTCCAGCCGTTCCTCCGCCCATCCCAACCTCCAGCAAGACCCCCAAGACCTCCTGGTACCGCCAGTTGTCGGCCACCCCCTCGCCGGAGCTCCGGCCAAGCCGTTCAACTTGTTTTCTTCTCGGCAGGGCTGTTTTTCAGTGTTTTCGGTGGGAGTCCGAGCTGTGGTTGCTGTGTTGAGCTTGGGACCGCCTTGGATCGTCGTGGTAGAGGTTCCGGTGCGTAGCCACCGTCGTCGCCGCCACGTCGGTGCCTCCGGCCCGCTTAACGGGTGAGTTTAGCTCCTAATCCTTCGATTAGTGCCTAAACTTGCTTAGGGTTGGTTTAGTTAGATTTAATTCTAGTTTAAGTGATTTAATTAAGTTGTATTAGTCCTAAGATAGGTGGTTAGATTGATGGATCGATTAGTTTAGCTTAATCTTGTTTTATTTGCTTAATGTGGTTTATGTGGTTAATTAAGCATGTTTATCTTAATTGATTGGTTTCCTTAATTTAATCATTGTTTTAATGATTTTTGAATATAATTTATTGTTTATTGAATACTGGAAATTTACTGTTCACGCGACACTATTCACAAAATACCGTTCACGCGCAGGTGACGAGCATGTTCACAAAGAAATCTGTTCATGTGCCTTTGTTCACGTCTTGGCTTGTTCATCCAATGCGAAAAGTTGTCTAAATTCATGTGTGTTGAATTTATGAGGTGAATGGATGTGTAAATGCATGGGCATCCACATGAATTGATTGTTGAATGGTGTAATTGTGTGATGATTGTGATATATAGGTATTTTTAATTAGAAAATACCGGGCGTCGGTTTACAACGTCAAAATGGATTTGTGGGCTGTTAAAGTTAGTGGGGCCGTGATGATCACTTAACCTAAATTATGCCAGTGGGGCCAAGTTCTGCCACCGAATTTGGAATCGGTCGCGCCCGTTGGGCCGTAAATTGCCACCCGATAAGGGTCGCGCCTGATAAAGCTGTAACCTGCCACCTATTAAAGGTCGCGCCCACTGGGCCGTAATTTGCCACCTATTAAAAGTCGCGCCTTTGAGGCCGTAAATTGCCACCTGATAGAGGTCGCGCCCGTTGGGCTGTAAATTGCCACCCGATAAGGGTCGCGCCTGATAAGGCCGTAACCTGCCACTTATTAAAGGTCGCGCCCACTGGGCCGTAATTTGCCACCTATTAAAGGTCGCGCCCGTTGGGCCGTAAATTGCCACCCGATAAGGGTCGCGCCTGATAAGGCCGTAACCTGCCACCTATTAAAGGTCGCACCCCAGGCCGTAATTTGCCACCTAAAGATAGGTTGTGTCCTTTGGACCATAAATTGTTGCCAAGAAATTTGGTAGACCGTGCTCGTGGAGCCGTGAGTAAGATTTGAGGCCGAATAAGGGAGACGGCCGGGAATGGTCGGATTGACATGGAATCGGCGAATCGATTGATCGATGACTCGATACGAATTGATGCATTGATGTGTGAACTTGTTATATGCATTAATTATATGCATGAGTGAATCACATCGTTTATGGTATGCACACATGAATCGATAATGTGCGGGGTGTGGCAATGGCCGGTGAGATCGCTTATGATGCGACTCGTGTGTGATTGATGAACCATCATCTAATGGTCATGTGCTTTGTGTGTATCATCTTGAGTGATATCGTGCAGGGTATGGCATATCGGGTGAGGTTGTATGTGAATCGACTATTGTTTGTTGGTTGCTGGCTGTTGGTTGTTGCTTGTTAGTGGGGTAGGTCTGGATAGATACCCTGGGTTGAGTTGGTGTACTAACCGGGGCTTAGGGGTGTAACTCGCTGAGATTTATATCTCACCGGTTATTGAATAACCATTTTCAGGTCCCTTGTGTGAAGAAACGGGAGCTTGAAGCGGAAGGGTCGGGGAGCATAGGTGGCTCGGTAGTTCTTTATGACATAGACCTTACGTATAAGCTTGAAGTGTTTATAAAAGTGTATTTGATTTGAAATTGATTGTCCTGCTTTTCTATCCCATATATGTTGTTGTCAGAGGATTAGTGAATTTGCTTCCGCATGTGCAATATAAATGAAAAGGGTCGGCGACAAGTCCTGGGAACGTCGCAAAATTCTATCGACCACCGAGGGATGTGCGCGTGCTCGAGGTTTGGGGCGTGACACCATCCTGCATGGTCTGCACCGACTAGCATAGAATTCGCCGGCTAAAAGTGCATCTTACATTTTGGTTCCGTTGACTCGGTCACGTCTATCACCTCTCAACATATTTTTGCACGAGATATGGTTATACATAGAAAGAGTTTGGTCCCCTATATAAATCCAAGCTAATCTTTCCTTATAGTTGTGAGACAAAAACCGTTCAGTTTCAGAGACCTATACGAAATGATAATGGAATATGAAATGCTTTGTAAGCTCTTCCTTGTCACCATGGACGAATCGGCATGGCCCGCTTCGTTCTCGCCTTGCCATGACTGGTGCACATCGCTTCTGTCATCCCTATCATTGTCGCCAGACGAAATTGATCCAACCCATCTCTATACATACATCCATGTCTTGAATGGATTCAGTGCAGTGCTGTCACAGTCCCAATTAGACAAGCTGGAACAGGTTCCTGGTCATGTTGCCTCATATCCGGACACATTCAGAAATGCTCACACATACTCCTAAGTTTCTTGGCCTGAACAAACAGAAAGGGCTTTGCCAAGAGCTGAATTTGGTGATGGCCTTGGACAGCAGGATATGGCCCAAGAGTGAGAGCTTCAAGGATGAAGCCATGTCCCCTGTGCCGGAGAGATGGCAAGGCTCTTGCGAG
Source organism: Eucalyptus marginata (assembly GCA_014182565.1). Classification (NCBI taxonomy): domain Eukaryota; kingdom Viridiplantae; phylum Streptophyta; class Magnoliopsida; order Myrtales; family Myrtaceae; genus Eucalyptus; species Eucalyptus marginata. Next base: position 21,322,874 of record CM024591.1, read on the forward strand.
ACTGGGGTGGAGTTCAACCCATCCAACTGCAACAGGAAGCTCATCGGAGCCCGGTCGTTCAGCAAAGGAATGAAGCAGCACAGCTCGAACATATCGACGACCAATGACTCTGATTCCCCAAGGGACTACTGGGGCCACGGGATCCGCACGTTGTCCACAGCAGCCGGGAGCCCTGTGATAGATGCTAGCTACTTCAGCTACGCCAAGGGCACCGCAATGGGTATGGCACCTGCTGCTAGGCTCGCGATCTACAAGGTGCTATTCCTGAATGGCACATATGATTCGGCTCCAATGGACACCCTAGCAGGCATGGACCAAGCCATAAAGGACGGCGTCGATATATTATCTCTATCACTTGGATTTTTTGAGACACTGTTCGACCAGAATCCGATCGCTGTAGGAGCTTTCGTGGCAATGGAGAGAGGAATCTTCGTTGCTTGTTCAGCAGGTAATGGCGGCCCTCATGGATACACAATACAAAATGAAGCTCCATGGCTAACGACTGTCGGCACCAGAACCATATCAAGGAACTTCGCGGCTAACATAGCTCTCGGCAACAGAACCATGACAGTTAGAGGAAAATCCATCTTCCAAGAAAATTTGCTGATCTCAAGAGTTCCTCTATACTTCGGCCGTGGCAACAGAAGCAAGGAAATCTGCAACAGTTACTATCTCGACCCGAAGGATGTCGCCAGGAAGATAGTCTTCTGTGACTTTGTTAGTGAGACGACGGAGTTGATACCGATGAAATCACCCGAGCCAGAGCTGCAGGTGCCATCTTCAGTACTGAATTCAGGGCTTTCCTCAAACCCAAAGACTTCAATATTCCGTTCGTGGCTGTCATACTGGAAGATGGAGATAGAATCAAGGACTACTTGCTGAAGTTGGAGAATCCGACAGTCAGTATCGAGTTCTTGATAACCATTTTCGGGACCAAACCAGCACCTCAAGTTGTTTGGTTTTCAGCTCGAGGACCAGGCCACCAAGCCCCGTGCGTCTTGAAGCCGGAGATGTTAGCTTCTGGAGTTGACGTTTTGGCAGCATGGGCGCCGAACCAAGGAATAGCACAGATAAGTCAGAGCTACTTGCTTAGCAACTACGCGCTCTTATTGGGAACTTCCATGTCGGCTCCTCATGTCACCGGAGTAGCTGTGCTGCTAAAATCGGCCCGCTGCTATCCGATCGGCAATGATGACCACGGCTTACACTCTCGATAACACCGACGAAACCATCATCGACATGACCACTCGAGCTTCAGGAACGCCTCTTGATTTCGGAGCAGGACATATAGACCCGGAAAAGGCTTCAGATCCCGGTCTGATCTACGACATTGAACCCGAGGATTACATCAAGTTCCTCTGCGGAATGAACTATTCTGCCAACCAGATTAAGATCATAAGCGGGAGATCAAACTTCTCTTGCGCATCCGCGACTCTCAACATCAACTACCCTTCATTCATAGTCATCCTCAACAACACCAACACCACGAGCGTCACTTTCAAAAGAGTTCTAACCAACGTGGCTGACGGACCTGCATGTTACCGGGCCACGGTGATGACTCCGTCGAGCATGAAGGCCACGGCAAAACCCTGGCGCTATGGTTTGCGAGGAAGTACGACAGAGTTGAGTTCAACGTGACGGTAGAGATCTCTTTGGAAGAGTCGATTCCGCAGAGCGATTACATAGTTAACTTCGGGTACATCAGTTGGAAAGAGATCAATGGAACTCACGTTGTGAGAAGTCCCATTGTCTCAGCTTACGCTCCCTAGCGAAGAGAAGTTTTTTCAGCATGTTCTGGTGTTCCTTCTTCGGTTTTATCAAACCTACAGAAGCTCTCAATAAGACTGCGTTTGTCTTTCCATATCTGATAGTTGTGCAATATCTCGTGCTGCTCCATCTTTTGTCTATGTTGCCAATCTAACCGTGCAAAGATCCGATGGTAGCTATAAAAAAATTAAGTGTTTTTTAAGCTTATATATAATTAGAAAGCTAGGTAGAATAGGCTTCAATGGTTGTGCCGCATGCCAAATTATTAGGATGCATATGTGAATTGTGTTAGAGAAATCCAATATTGAAAAATTGATTTAATGTTGAGCAGTTAACAAATTATAATTAGCCCATAATTCATTAGCTTAAACTTTTGAGTGAAGGTAAGTTCAGCTAGATATGTGTTTTTTTTTTTTTGTCATAGTTCAACTGTATATGTTGATAGGCTCATACTTGAACTCTCTCTTGGCGATCTCCTTGGCTGAAGGTATCGAACTTCTGTTACATGCTTCCCAATAAATGGTATCAAAGCCGATAGTTGATTGGTGAGCCACCAATCTACGGTTTCCGGGTGGTGGGGGTACTAGCATAGCAACGTGGGCCTCATGGCTGACTTCATGGTTAAGGATGGAGAAAAAGACTAGGGATGGAGTGGATGAACTGTAAGATAAAATGAACGATTCAAATCATGCATTGAAAGAAAAGAATTCAAACATCAATTAGAATCATATGTGGAATGCACAAGTAAAATAAAAATTACCTCTAGCCATTATTCAAGTTTGCATGCAATGGAAATCTGTAGACATTCGACAGCAATTATGGGCGCACTCTACTAACCCAATCCCCTCACGTACGGATGGTGTATTTTCGAAATAGAGGATTTCGCTTGAACTTTGTCATGCCCTTATGTAAACGAATAATCGTGTTTTATAAACTAAGGCAGTTTCCAAATGGGTGGTCGTTAACAAAAATGTACGAATATGGAAAACCGTATGGTGAAATAACTATTACTTAAAATAGAAAAGTGAGTCAATGTCTAAGGACAAATTTTTATTTTAAAAATCATATCCCTAAAATATGTATATTTTAGATAACATGAAGTTCATCGTTTCAAGCTCGCCGGGATCTAAGACTTTCTTATTACATCCTCTGATGTGGTCAAAGCAATAGGGTAACTTCCTAGAGAACTTTGCTGACTCACTTGCTGGCGATTGAAGTTGGGCTTATAGCTACTATAACTGTAGGTGGATTCTTCTTTTGACTTCTTTAAAACCGAAAAGGGGGAGAGCAAAAAAGGATGAAAGAGGGGTTGTTTCCGTCCTTCCTTCGATGGAGGTTGAATCTTCCGGACCCCAATGCGTAAAAAGAAGAGAACCTCTAGAGTTGATTATTGGGAAAGACCTAAGGTCAAGACCTCAATAATGAAAAAGCAGTTACGATTTTTTACGGTAGAACAGAGACTGATGGAGAAAGAGACAAGGAATGAAGTTTGGCATTGGAGATTTAGATTGAGATAGATTGATGCAAAAGATACCTTAATCAAGAGAGAGCAAATCTAACACTTGAGCTCACACCTGAGAAGAAAATGGGAGAAGTGCCAAAAAAGTCCTAAATCTTTTGTCTTTGTGCCAATTTAGTCCTAAACATTTTTACGTTGTGCCAATTCAGTTCTTTCCGACCAATTTTGGCCTGATTTTGCTGACTGAATGCCAACCGGCCGACGTGGCACGATCGGCGCTGACATTGACAACTTTTAATAATATTTTAATATTTTTAAATAATTTTTTCTTTTTCTTTTTTCTTTTTTTTTTCTGTTTCTTTTTTTCTTTTTCTTTTTTTCTTCCTCCAGCCGATCACCGGAGCTCGACGACCGGCTAGAGGCGACGGCCGGCGAGGGTGGCCTCGCGCGGGGCGGCGAGGCTCGCCCTCGCCCGCCGCGCGCGAAGCCGCCCTCGAGGCTTGGGCGGTGAGGCTCGCCCTCACCGGATCTGGCCAAGGGTCGAGCCTCGCCCATGGCCGGCAGGGCGAGCCCCGCCCGGCTTGGTGCGAGGCTAGCTCGGCGGCGACGGCAGCGGCTGGATTAGCTTCGGCAAACGGCGAGCGGGGCGTGGGTGACGAGTGCAAGAGGCGAAGACGCACGGACAGGCGCACGAGCGGGGACGACGCGACTGCGGCGAGGCCGCCTCCTCGCCCTCGCTCTCGCGGGCCATGGGCAAGCCTCACCACCCCGGGCCTCGAGGGCGGCCTCGCGCGGGGCGGGCGAGGCTCGCCCTCACTGGATCTGGCGAGGTCGAGCCTCACCGCCCATGGGCGAGGCTCGACCCTCGCCGGATCCGGTGAAGGCGAGCCTCGCCGCCCGTGCGAGGCCGCCCTTGCGGCCACCGGCGAGGTGGCCGGTTGTCACCTTTGGCCGGTCGCCGAGCTCGGCGACCAGCTTGAGGAAGAAAAAAAAAAAAAAAAAAAAAAAAAGAAAAAAAAAAAAGAAATAGAAAAATTAAAAAATATTAAAATATTATTAAAAGTTGTCCACGTCAGCGCCGATTAAGCCACGTCAGCCGGCCGGCGTCTTGTCAGCAAAATCTAGCCAAAATTGGCCAGAAATGACTGAATTGGCACAATGTAAAAAGGTTTAGGACTAAATCGGCACAAAAAAAAAAGGTTTAAGACTAAATCGGCACAAAGACAAAAGGTTTAGAACTTTTTTGGCACTTCTCCCAAAGAAAATTGTTAACATGCACACATAAGTTGTGTTAGAAAAGTCCTACATTAAAGAAATAGTGTAATATTGAGCAGTTAATTTCTCATAAGTCATTTGCTTAAGTTTTTAGTGAATGTGAATCTAACTGGATATGTTGAAAGACTCGGACTTTGACTTCCTCTTGACAGCCTCCTAGTTGAAGGTATTGGGTTTCTGCTCCATGCTTCCACAAATATATGTATGTGTATATATATATATCATGCATTGCCAAATTTTTAGGAAATCGGTGGACCGGTGTGACATGTAAAGAGCTCAAAAATGTTTACTTAATTACCAAAACATTTTATTCAATAAAATGAAGCATGATGAAAAACTGAAAGGTGTTATTTAAATGTATTAATTGAAAATAATAAGTAATCAATTTGCCAATAAAATAAAATCCAAAAATTCTCTTTCATTCATTACTCAAGATTTTTTTTCCACTTATCTGCAGAAACATGATCAATCCACGCGATATCAAAAGAGCTCATAAATAACAAATAATTGTTTGGTTGCGAAAAGGAAAAAAAAAGGGAAAAGAAGAAAAGAAGAAGAGAGAGAAAAGGGGAAAAAAAAAGTAAACAAGGAAAAGAGAAGAAAATAAAATAAAGAAAATAAAAAAAATTGATCGAATATTAATTTATTATTAAATATTGTCCATATCAATATTGACCGTGCCACATAGGACAGTTGGCATTCGCATCAACGATTTTGGGCTAAAATTGGGCGAATGAAGTAAATTGGCAAAATGTCAAATTGTTTAAGATTGAATTAGCATAATTAAAATATTAATGATTGAATTGACAAACGTATAATAAGTTTAAGACTTTTGGACAACTTTCCAAAAATTGTAACATACAGGAAATCCTAAAATATAGAAAATCATATAACATTAAGAAAAACTTTATGAAAAGAAGTCCGTATTCATATAATTAGCATTTAAATATCATACTCGCATGGGCAATTATATATTTAATACTACACATCAAAATTAACACAAGAATGTCATTAGTATCTTACATCAATTATACTACAAAGTTAAATCAATATAATCAACCACTAGGGTCGACTCTTCCCATATGGAAAATGGAAAGTAAGGAGTTTGAATCCCCATATTCTCGAGGGGGTTGGGATGGGTTGATTTAGTTTCAAGTGTGGATTTTGACTCCCGCGTTCTGCAGGGCAAAAGTCTAAGAATAACAGTTAAAGTATGAGTAGAGTATGACCGACAAAAAAAAATAATAATATAATCGCAATGTTGCAATACTTTAGTTTATTTATATGCAAAAAAAAAAAGTCTCATATTATATGGATATGCAAAAGGAGATCCCAATTTATTAGATGCTATTTTTAGAGACACATTACCTAAGAACTTTCATTGTCAATAAATATATTGTTGTTGCGTAAATGCCATAAAATGTACATTTTTGTACACCTTAGGTAAATATTGAAAATGATACTATCCAACTAAGTTAACAATAAGTACATTTTCAAACCCGTGCCATGCACGAGATTTCAACTAGTATTTTTTCATTATTCGACCCTACCTCAATAAAATAAATAGTGAATCAAATTAATTCTCGCGGTAACAAAGAGAGAGAGAGAGAGAGAGAGAGAGAGAGAGAGAGAGAGAGAGAGAGAATCAACTTAGCTCCGAAAAACTTCTCCAATTAGTTAGCCAAATATCATTCTTTTTCCATGCACCATTACTAATTTAAGTCCATGCCTTGCCATATTAGAGGAGCAGGGACGAAAATATCAATCTTCCAGTGTAAGTTGGGAATATCAACAAATGAAGAAAAGGTCAATATATGGTTGGTGTTGTCTCCTCATTTTGTCATCGTTTGGAGTTGATTTAAAGTCAAAAAGGTGCGGGAGGCAATTTGTACAGCTTATCCTAATGAACAAACCAGGTCAACTTACTTGCGACTAGCTCGGAGTAGTTTGATAATCGCTCAAGATCGACTGATTTGATTTTTGTGTCAAGCTCGAGCTATTGGAGTATCTTGTCACGTCAAACTCACACTCACCAACTCTCAGCTCGACGGGCTTGCGACCCTAATCAACCTTAACTCAATTTCCTCAAAAGATGCTTGTTGGTTAAAAATAGACATAGATGTCCTCAAAATCATATAATAAGCACATATTATGTGAGCTTTGGTTGATATCAGGCTCAAGCTCGAGTTCCTTCGTAAATTAATTTTAGCTGAGTAAAGTCAAGCCGAGCTTGAATATCTCGATTTTCTAGTCGAGTGGAGCTCAAACAGAAATTTTAGTACTTGATTGACATCGAGTTGAGATTCAAATGTTAAGTATGGGTAGCTCTAAGCTTGGCATTGTATATTCTTAATTACATGCCTAGCTTTTCCCATATGGCTATTGAAATTAACTGGATATGAATGTGATAACCAACCATACAAAAGCTGTGTTTTCCTCAGGAAAGATGGTGCTGAGGTTATGACCTATCCAAGAGAAAGTTGGGGCAATATGCACATGCATGTCTATGTGGATGCCACCGACTTTGGTTTTTAGCTAAGTAGTACTAATACGTCACACAAACATGTGACACGACACGACACGACACGACATAACACGCCGACACGTTATTTTTCAAAAATAAAGAATTCCGACACTTTGGGACACGTTATATATTAAATGAATATTTTTATTTTTAATTAATTTGATTCGAATTCACAAATAAATAAATAATAATAAAAGAGCTTACAATGAATTTACACTAATAATATTAATAATTTTATTCATAGGAAATTCGAAAGACATTCATAGTTAATGCATACCCATATTTGAGATTATGTTTCTAATTTTAATAAAAATTATCGATAAAACTAATGACTAACAAAATATTAGAATCAACTTATTTATATAAATCTATGATCTTCTATAATGGCCAAACTTTATCATTATTTAACATTCAGTATACTTCCACCCCGGTTTCTTTCCTCGTTTCTTCCCTCCCATCACCTGTCAAGGTTGTCATTTCCCTTGAAAATTGAAGTCGTCCCCCACACTCCACCCTCCACATCAAAATTCCCATTTTAAAATTTTACCTACTCTTCTTGCTAAAACCCTCCTCCGCGGCTTCATCTTCCTCCTCCTTGCCCGATTCTCTTCATCTTGATCTCCGCTCTCTCTAGATCGCCTCATCACAATTGCTCGCCATCTCACCTCCGGCCCTCCCTCCTTCGTAGTCGTAACCTTGCCTCCGGTCCTCCATCGCAGCATCACAGTCGTGGCTCTCCTCCTTGCAGTCGCGGCCTCGTCGTGGCTCGCGGCCTTGACTCCGCTCCCTCACCCTTGCCTCCACCCTCCGTCACCTTCTTCAACAATTTTCTCTTCCTTCGCACTTGCAGACCCACCCCAGAAATCACCATGCCTGTTGCAATTCCGGACACGCGTGTTGGAGAGTGTGGGAAAGAGTTGACCACTTATCGGATTTTCAACGTGTCCGAGCGTGTCGGACACTTGTCAAGATGTTCGACACAACACAGAAGCTCCTAGAACGTGTCCGTGCTTCATAGGTTTTTAGGGCATGATTCACCTAGTCTTAAGAGTAAGAGCAATATAACATCGAATAACATAAGTGGACATTTAGATGCTTCAATCTTAGAGGCGAGCTGGCAATGTTTGTGACGGAGATGATCAGGGAAGAGGCGAACCAGAAGAAAGCATTGTAAAGGTCACAATTGTATCTGGACTTATGCGACTTTAAGATTAATCCGATAGGTAGGAAACTTAGGCTGAATCTTTCCTAAACTCCAGCCAGTGTTCAAGTTTGCTCAAAACCAAGAAATTGCAAGCACATCAAAATATATACATACCATCATTGAACCAAGCTCCACACAACCTATATGTGACAATTTACATGTGGGGTAGCTTATATATTTCCAAAATCATAGCAAATACAAACAATAAGAAATAAACAATATATTTATACCCAAAAAATACACATATTTCGTATGCATTTTTATACCTTTAAAAGTTTCAAACATGTAAAATAACTTTACCACAGAGCACTTCAATACAAACACAACAACACCAACCACACTCCGATAGGAGGTTCCATGCACCCACATTCGCAGTGCGTGTGACGCATGCACCTGGCCCAGACCAAGCTACTGCTTTGGTCTAATTAGTTGAGTAGTCAACCGGGTCAGATCATCAGGTTGAGTGGATGACGTCATCGATCACGCCAACCTTGGCGTCGAGCGACGCGTGTGGCCCTCACGCGCTCCGCGTTTCCAGCAGGTTAGTCACGCGCTTGGCCTTCCAGAAGAGTGCGACCCGCTGTTCTGCTCGTCTTGATGAGATCTTTAACCTTGTATGATTAAAATTTGATTTTCGCCAGAAAAGTATTTCGTGAATCGACCGAAAAAGAGCAGTCGTCTACATCCTCCAAACCCAATCTTCGCCTCGGTTCATCTTTGATCATTCATGTTGCAATTTCCGAAAAATAAACATGCTGACAATATGAAGTTTTACCTTTTGATCTCCACATCAAAATAACAAGTGAAAAAATTCAACGGAAAAAACAAAGCAGAGATCATAAACATTAGTTTTGATACCAATGTTGAAAAAAAGTCGATGGAAGAAATGACTAACCTCTTGATATACAATAAAAGCGATTACCTAGGAATATACGTTGAATCATCGACGTGCAATAAACGAATCTACAACTTCACAATGGTTCTAATACAATCACAAGAAAAGTATTCTCATTCCATAGTGTTAATACCAATTGACTTTTCAAAGTAGTAATGGACTACGAAGCACCGACACTTTTGGGAGCCTTCGTATCGAGTCAGAGTCCGACACTCAGTCAACATGTGTCAGAAAATCCGACACCTGGTCAACTCTCTCGATACTCTCCGATACTCGAGTCTGGAATTCCAACATACATGAAGTCAATTTTAAAAGTTTTCAATAAATTGTGGGTCAAAATGTAAATATGTAAAAAAAAAAAATAAAAATATCAATAAAGGAGAAAGAAGAAAAATTAGTATCATCTTCTCTTCCGACTCTCACTTCCCGTGACATGCAATTTATCCCCAAGTTTTTTTTTTTCCTCTTCTCTTTTGACATACTTTGACTCGCGAGTTCAAAATGTGGATTTTTTTTTTTCCCTTTACATTTTATAAAATATTAGAATGTAATTGAATTTGTCAAATTGAAATAATGAATGATATTAACAAATGGTGAATTAATATTTTTAGTATAAATTCATTCTAAGCTCTTTTTATTATTTATTTATTTATTTGTGAATTTGAATCAAATTAATTTGATTGAAACAATTATGTATATATAAAAATATATATTCAATATATAATGTGTCCCAATGTGTCAACGTATCATGTTGTGTCGTGTAGCATCGCATCGCGTGTCCGTACCGGTGTTGCTTAGATAATGGAAGCCTTTTGTATGTTATTCATTTATATATATATGTTATTCATATTTGTCACTTCCCTTAAAAATAATCACTCATACTTCTTCAAGAGGTATCTCTCAAGACACACCTCATCATAGGCAACTGGTGCCTCTTGAACACACATCTCATTAGGGCTAACCGTGCCCCTTGGACACATCCCATCATGGGTGAACCAACAAAATATGATAGATAGCCTTAAAGTGGATGTCCACCCCTTGAGGTTTTTCAGCTAGCCTCAGTGAGCGGGTAAAGTTTGCTAATTGTAAGGTTAGTGTCACAAGTTTGCCGAACATTTTGTTAAAGAGAGGTGACAAAGAGTTGCATGTGCTTTCATGGTGTTAGGAAATTCTAAGAAGTGCTCCTTTTAGCTCTTGCATTGGGAACCTTTCAGATAGGATATGCATTTCTTCATCTAGAGAGGGTAGCAGTAAATCTTAACAAGCCGGATAGTATATCGATCGGGAGTCCAATGCCCGTTTGGCTTCACGTCCTTAAAATCGTTACCTTTTGCTTTTCGCATCTCTGCACTAGAGACCTTCTGTGAGATTTTGTGGGACTACTGCTAACTGTTCTAAAAGTTTAAACTGTTAGATGAATGTGTGGTTTATTATTTAAATATTATAACACTCCCCATCATACTTAGCTTTGATACCATGTGAGATTTTGTGGAACCACTGCCAACTGTTCTAAAAGCTTAATGTAGGGGTGTGCAAAAGAACCGGAATCCGCCCGGACCGCTCGAAACCAGACCGGAACCGCCCGGAACCGCGGTTCTTGAGGGAATCGGTTTAGTTCCCAGTTCCAATTTATGGGAACTAGTGGGTACCGGTTCGATTCCCGATTCCATGGACGGATCCGCCCGCCCGCCCACCCGAGCCGGACCGATTAATTTTTAATATTAAAAAAAAAAAAATTACTAAAACAAACCATCCCAAGTTGGTTCCAATATCCCTCTTATTCAACCTAGAATTAAATGCACTATTATTATACATGGGAATCGAATTTAAGCCGTGCGGATCCAAATGCATTATTCTAAAACCATGCCAACATAACCACGGGCTTTCAAAATTAACAAAGAAAAAGTTATATAAAATCTTTGAGCATACTAAAAATAGTTTATGAAATTGATTTGTTAAATAATGCGACAAATTCTTGTTGAGTCTTAAATATAACTCAATTGACGAAATATTCACTTATAATCTGTCGTATCGCTCAGTAATAGCATCTTAGTTTTGTAGATCGGTTTCAATATCACTAATCTCGCTCGAAATGGAAAAGGTCACTTGAGCCCACTTGGTTCGTGCGCATCCCATCTTAATTTAGAAGAGACGCACTGGAGGTAAAGCGATTCGGGAGCTGATTGACTCTCGTACGGGCTCGGCCGAGATCCGATGCGGAGCGTGTAATCATCACGAACGCGACAACCCGAACCGGGATCCACCCGAACCGGTCGCTGCTCCACCGCCCCTCCGCACGATCCCTGCAGCCATTTCGATTCCTCCCCGAGCATCGACGCCGCCGCCAAGATCGGTTGCATGGATCCACCCGGGAACCGGACCGCCGGTCCGGTTCGGTTCCAGGTGGATCCATGCAACAAACGGGTGGATCCCGATTCCAATTTTTGCGGTTCCCAGTTCTAGGTCGGGAACCGCCCGCTCGGACCATGCACACCCCTAGCTTAATGTGAGACCATTGCCAACTATTCTAAAAGCTTAAACTGTTAAATGAATGCGTGGTTTATTATTTAAATATTCTAACACCTTCAAACTCCAAAAATTCTTTCGGGCAGCTTTTTATGTTGTTGATGTAAATGTTCTTTGATGTTATGCTCTTTAAATTGAATCTTATTCCAGTCTGATACTAGCTGGGCAAAATGATTCCATTTAGAAAATACGAACAATTGACGTCTCTTAAAAATGATCGCCGACTTCACCGGCAAGATGGATTGCTAAGTTTGCGGGGGTAATTATGCCGTCTGATAACAAGATAGAAGGTTGAGAACCGTCCTTCTTCCTTCTTTTCATTAGATTGATTCTCATCTCGATTCAACCTGCTAGGAGGTTGGCAATTCCAGATCCTTTTTACCTTATTGCCCTTCTCGGCCGATCGAATGTACGGTGGGCCAATAGAATCTAAGATCGCATTCGATGATTCAATGAACAATGTTCATTTGGCACGTCGTATAATCATAAAATTAAGTACGCATGCTTACGTTCCTTGAAGACGATATTTCGAAGTCAACTATCCGCACTTGTCTTGCTTTGCCGGCTAAAAATGCATCTTTAATTTTGATTTCATTGACTCGATCGCAATCATCGCCTCTTGACATATTTTTGCACGAGATATGGTCCTCTATATAAGCCCAAGTTAATCTCCATTTATAATTATAACATAAACAACATTCAGTTTCAGATATCTATACGGAATGACAATGGAGTATGATATGCTTTGTAAGCTCTTCCTTGTCATTTCGACCATAGTGTCCGCTTTGGCCACAGAATACCAAAAACCCTACATAATCTACATGGACGAATCAGCATTGCCCACTTCGTTCTCGCGTCACCATGACTGGTACACATCACTTCTGTCGTCCCTATCGTCGTCCCCCGACCAAGTAGACCCGACCCATCTCTATACATACAACCATGTCTTGAATGGATTCAGTGCAGTGCTGTCACCGTCCCAATTAGAGAAGCTGGAACAGGTTCCTGGTCATGTTGCATCGTATCGGACACATTCGGAAACGCTCACACAACATATACTCCTAAGTTTCTTGGCCTGAACAGACAGACAGGCCTCTGGCCAGAGCCAAATTCGGCGACAACGTGATTGTCGGCGTCGTAGGCACCGGGATATGGCCCGAGCAAGAGCTTCAAGGACAAGGGCATGTCCCCCGTGCCGGAGAGATGGCGAGGCTCTTGTGAGTCCGGGGTGGACTTCAACTCGTCCAACTGCAACCGGAAGCTCATTGGAGCCCGGTCGTTCAGCAAAGGAATGAAGCAGTACGGCTTGAACATATCGACGACCGATGACTACGATTCCCCGAGGGATTTTATGGGGCACGGGACCCACACGTCGTCCACAGCGGCCGGGAGCCCCGTGAGGGACGCTAGCTACTTCGGCTATGCCAAGGGCACGGCAACAGGTATGGCACCCGCTGCTAGGCTCGCGATGTATAAGGTGATATTCCTGACCGACACATACAACTCGTCTGCGACGGACACCCTAGCAGGCATGGACCAAGCCATAGCGGACGGTGTCGATATATTGTCTCTATCGCTTGGATTTCCCGAGACACCGTTCGACCAGAATCCAATCGCCGTGGCAGCTTTCGCAGCAATGGAGAGAGGAATCTTCGTTGCTTGTTCAGCAGGTAACGGCGGCCCTCAAGGATACACGATGCAAAATGGAGCTCCATGGCTAACGACCGTTGGCGCTGGAACCATATCGAGGGCTTTGCGGCTGACATAGTCCTTGGCAACGGAACCGTGACAGTTAGAGGAAAATCCATTTTCCCAGAAAATCTGCTGATCTCAAGAGTTCCTCTATACTTCGGCCGTGGCAACAGAAGCAAGGAAATCTGCAACAGTTACTCTCTTGACCCGAAGGATGTCGCTGGGAAGATAGTTTTCTGCGACGGATTCAATCCCTACGAAATCACCCGAGCTGGAGCTGCAGGTGCCATCTTCACTACCGAACCTGGGCTTTTTCTCGAACCCGCAGACTTCAATATTCCGTTCGTGGCCATCGTACCGGAAGATGGAGACAGAATCAAGGACTACATGCTGAAGTCTGAGAATCCGACGGTCAGCATCAAGTTCTTGATAACCATTTTCAGGACCAAGCCAGCTCCTCAGGTAGCTTGGTTTTCAGCTCGAGGACCGTCCCATCAAGTCCCGTGGATCTTAAAGCCAGATATATTAGCTCCTGGAGTCGATATCTTGGCGGCATGGGCACCGAACCGAAAAATAATGGGGGTAGGTCAGAGCTCCTTGCTTAGCAACTACACGCTCTTATCGGGAACTTCCATGTCGGCTCCTCATGTGGCTGGAGTCGCTGCGCTGCTAAAATCGGCCCATCAGATTGGAGCCCCGCCGCTATCCGATCGGCAATGATGACCACGGCTTATATTCTCGATAACACCAATGAAACCATCATCGACATGACCACCCGAGCTTCAGGAACGCCTCTTGATTTCGGAGCAGGACATATAGATCCGGAAAAGGCTTCAGATCCCGGTCTGATCTACGACATCAAACCTGAGGATTACATCAATTTCCTCTGCGGAATGAACTATTCCGCCAATCAGATAAAGGTCATAAGCAGGAGATTGGACTTCTCTTGCGCATCCGCGACTCTCGACATCAACTACCCTTCATTCATAGTCATCCTCAACAACACCAACACCACGAGCGCCACTTTCAAAAGAATCCTAACCAACGTGGCCGACGGGCCTGCAAGTTACCAGGCCACAGTGACAACTCCGTCGAGCATGAAGGCCACAGCAAAACCCTCGGAGCTGTGGTTCACTAGCAAGTACGACAGAGCCGAGTTCAACTTGACGGTAGAGATCTCTTTGGAAGGGTCGATTCCGCAGAGCAATTACATAGGTAACTATGGTTACATCACTTGGAAGGAGATCAATGGAACTCACGTTGTGAGAAGTCCCATCGTCTCAGCTTACGCTCTCTAGCGAAGACAAGTTTTTTCAGCACCTTCTGGTGTTCCTTATTCAGTTTATCGAACACACAGAAGCTCTCAATAAAACTCTGCGTTTGTCTTTCTATATATGATATGTTGTGCAGTATCTCTTGCTGCTCTGTCTTTAGTCTGTGTTGCCAATCTAACCTTGCAAAGATCCGATGGTAGCTAAAAAGAAGTTAAGTGTTGTCAAGAGTACGTTTGGTTAGCAGAAAGCTAAACGACTCGGAAAGAAATTTTCCGTTTATATAGTTTGAAATAATCAGTTAACAAAAACTGTTTTCGTTAATCATAATAGTTTATGTCTTAAAATTTTCATAAATGATAAAAATATTTTGATGAAATTATTTAGTTTCCGTGAAATAAATGAATCATAAAGTTTCGATGGAAAAAAAAATGAGAACCATAAGCTTATATATAATTAGAAAGCTAGGTAGAACAGGCTTCAATGATTGCGCCATGCGTCAAAATAGTATCCATTCCCAAATTTTTTATAGGAAATTAGTGGACCAATGTGACATGCAAAGAGCACATAGATGTTTACTTAATTACCAAAACATTTTATTTAAGAAAATGAAGCATGATAAAAAATTGAATGGTATTTGTTTACTGTATTAATTGAAAATAATAATTAATTAATCAAGTTTCTAATAAGACAAAAATCCAAATATGCTCTTTCATTCATTACTCAAAAGTTTTTTTTTTTCGACCTATTTGCTGATAGATGATTAACCCATGTTATATCAAAAAAGATTATAAATTAACAATTAATTATTTTGTGACTATGAAAATTGTAACATATTGAAAATCCTAAAATATTAAAAGAAATCATGTAACATATATTGCAATTTCCCAGTAAATTAGTTATCCTTGAGAAAAACTTTAAGAAGAAGTCCTTATTCTTCTAGTTAGTATTTAAATATCATACTCGCATAGGCAGTTGTGTATTAAATATTATGACATCGAAATAAATACAAAAAAGTCACTAGTATTCAACACTCAATTATACCGCAAAGTTAAATCAATATAATCACCATGTCGCAATCCTTCCATTTATGTATGTTAGAATGATTAAATATTTAACTATTTTTTTATATAATAGTTTAATCTTTTAAAACAGTTAGCATTAGTCCCATAAAATCTCACATGGTTTCAGAACTAAAGATCCTGCATTTAAATTTTTCCAAACCCCATTTGCCTCATAAATTAAATATGTCTACATTCAGTACTAGACAAAAAGACTAGATGAAGCATAAATGGAAGTATTAGGATAATAAATATTTCACCACATATTCATCAAACAGTTTAAGTTTTTAGAATAGTTTGCATTGATTCACAAAATGTTATAGTGTATATACAGAAAGAATCTCAAAACATAAACATGCGAAAGGACCACCAATTTATTTAAAACTATTTAGAGATACCTTACTTTAGAACTTTCATCGTTAAAAATTATATTTTCATTCTCGTGAATGTCATAAAATGTAAAAATTTGTACGACTTATATAATTTTTTAAAATTACCATCCAACTAAGTTACAATAAGTACATCTTTACAACTAGTATTTTCTAATTAGTCGATTGTAATTCAATAAAAAAAAAAAATAGTGAATCAAATTATTTCTCTTGGTGACAAAAATAGAAAAAAAGAGAGATTCGACTTAACTCTGAAGAACTTCTCATATTAGTCAGCCATGTATCATTCTTTTTCCTTACACCATTACTAATAAAGGTCCACGCCTTGCCATATTAGAGGGCCGGGGACGAAAATGTCAATCTTCCACAGATCATGGAATGTCGCAAAAGGACTAAACAAGCCTTTATCTTCGAAGGAACGATACTCGAGATTGCGTGGCTTCATTTTGTCCTCGTTTGGAGTTAATTTATGGTAAAAAAAAAATGAAAATTATCAAAAAAATCCTAAACCTATCAAATGGCGGTCAATCCAATCATAAATCTTTGAATTTTGCTAATTTAGTTCTAGATTTTTAATTATGCTAATTCAATTCCAAACCTTTTGGCGGTGTGTCAATTTGGTTTTTACAATCAATTTTAGTTGAAAATCACTAATATGGATACCCGTCATCCTACGTGACACGACCAACGTTAACAAAAACATTTTTTTTTAGAATCTTTTAACTTCTTTTTTTCCTTTTCTTTTCTTTTTTTCCCTCATTCCTCAGCGATAGCCTGTGACAAGCCATAGGCGAGAGTCAAACCTCACCAATGGCCAACAAGGCTCGACATTCGCCTAGTCCAACGAGGTCGACTTTGCCGGCCCTTGTTTGTGGCAGATTGCAATCCCTCGCCTAGACCTAGTGATTGATAGAGGAAGAAGGACAAAAGACGAGGAAAAAGGAAAAAGTTACAAAAAAATTAAGAAAAAAAATTGTCCATATTAATACCAATCGTGCCATGTATAACAGTAAATGTCTATGTCAACAATTTCTAGCCAAAGTTGATTGGAATGACTAAATTAGTAAATCATCAAAAGGTTAAAGACTAAAGTGGCACAATTGAAAGGTTTTGAAATAAAATTAACAAATCATTAAAATGGTTATGACCAAATTTGCACAACTGAAATTCTTAGAAGCAAATTAGCTGTCACACAACAGGAAGATTTTTGGACAATTTTCCTATCAAAAGGGTGCTTGAGGCAATTCTATATAACTTATTTTAGTGGCAAAACCGGGATTCCTCAAGCTGTCTTTCTTAGAGATGATTTATTGTATCTGGATAGAACGTAACCACGAACGGTTTCAAAACACGTCAATTGAGCTTTATCTTTTGTTGACTAGGATTCGAAAGGTTGTAAGATGTAGGGCGTCACTCTACTAAAAGTGCATGCCTTCGCAAACAAATTTTTTATTGGCTACTATATGGAGGCTTCCTTCCTCCATCTCCTCACATAAGTAGTTTTTATGAAATACTAGGAGATTCTCCTAAGCTTTTGTACCTCATCTGATTAATGATATTTACATATTTACACCCAAAAAAAAAAAAAAAAAAAAAACCGAGTGTATTCACAATGAGCTCAAAACAGCTTAATAATTACTTGAGATAGAATAGTTTGATTTTGAGTTACCTTGTGCTCACTAATTATTAGCTCAACAGGCTAATCAAGTCCGATCTAGTTTCTATTATTCTTCAAAAGGTATTTTTTTAGTTAAAGATAGACATAGGTGTCCTCAAGATTATATAATATGCCATATTATTTAACCTTTATTTAGATCAAGCTCAAACTGGAATTCCTCGGTAAATTAACTGTGCAAATACCCTAAAAGTTTTGAAACTTATCAAAAAAGTGCAATTGAGTTTTAAAATTTTCAAAAATAAAATTAAATCCTAAAACTTTTCATATTGATAAATCAAAATTTTCCATTAACTCCACTAAATTTGGGTAACAATTTTTTATAATTATTTTCTTGTTCCTACGTGACGTTAAGATTAACTAAAGCACTAAAACAACGTAATTTTGGTCAAAACCTTAATTTTTAAACCTAAATTTTAATTAAATTAGATTTAAAAATAAAAAAGCTAAAAAACACAAAAAAGATTACAAGAGGAAGGACTAGCCCTCAGCCAATGGGCCATCGCTGAAAAGAGCTGAGGAGGCCATGAGGACGAGCGCTGGCTAGTAGCGATGGGGCGGTAGGCCGTAGGCAGTGATTTTCTTGTGTGAGCGCGCACAAGAGCGTTTTTTTTTTTTTTTTTTATAACTTTTAGCCTATTTCTTTTAGTTAGTCATTTTATTTTTCTATGAAAAAAAAAATTTGGACGTCTTAACTAAATTTAATTAAGATTTGGTGTAAGAGGATGTCCACCCCTTGAGGTTTTTCAGCTAGCCTCAATGAGCGGGCAAAGTTGAATAGTTGTTAGGTTAGTGTCACAACTTTGCCGAACATTTTGTTAAAGTGAGGTGACAAAGAGTTGCATGTGCTTTTATGATGTCATGAAATTCTGAAAAGTGCTCCTTTTAGTTCTTGCATTAGGAACCTTTTAGACAGGATATGCATTTCTTCATCTAGAAAGGCTAACAGTACATCTGGACGAACTGGATAATATATCTATCGGAAGTCTAATGCCCGTTTGGCTTCGGATCCGTTTGGTAACGCTTCGTTCCAAAAATAATTTTTTTCAAAAATAATCTTTTTCTATTTCTATTCCTCGAAATAATATCTCAATAAAAGAACGTATTTGGTAGGCTACATAAAATTCCTATTTTTGGAATGGAAAAAGAAGATGAATACGTTTGATACGATTCATAAAATTTTTGTAATGTAGAATTTCTTTTAATTTTTTTCCTATTCTTCCTTACTACCGCGCCGACGACTACCAACAATGCCGACAGCCCGCCCACGCCGCCGACACCGCCGGCCTCGGGAGGGCCTTGATTAGCAGTCGATCGCGGCGATCGGTGTTGTCGGCGGTCATCGATGGCGGCAATTGGCGGTTGGCCGGTGGCTGGCAGCGATGATCGGCAGCGGTGTCAATAGTCATCGAGGGTGGGTGGCGGCGGTCGGCAATGACAACGGCCGACGGTCGGTTGGCCGGCTTGCGGGTGGTGACGTCAGCAATCATCGGCGGTGGGCCGTAGTGGCGCGGTGGTGGCGGCGGCGATCGGCTGGTGGTAGCGATGGTCGGTTGGGGGCAGGCAACGAGAGGGGGTGGTGGCGGCAAATAAGAAGAAAAGAAGAAAAGGAAAAAAAAAAAAAAAAAAACTTATTTCTCGAAATTATTTTTAAGAACAAAAAGCTATTTTTTTATACTTCTTGCTTCTATTCCAAATATATTCTCAGCCACTTTTATATTCCTGAGAATAAAAAAATTAATTAATGTTATCAAATGAATTTATGTTCTTTTTTTTTTTTTTTGAAGAATAAAATAACAGAAATTGGAAGAAACAGAAACGTTACAGCCTTTGTGTCCTTAAATTCTTTACTATTTGCTTTTCACGTCTCTGCGCTGGAGACCTTCAAACTCTAAATTCTTTTGGGCAGCTTTTTATGTTGTCGATGTAAATATTCTTTGATGTTCTGCTCTTTGAATTGAATCTTATTCCTGTGATATATTAGCTGGGCAAAAAGGTTCCATTTACAAAATACGAACAATTGCCATCTCTTGAAAATGATTGCAGGGGTAACCACCATACCGTCCGATAACAAGATAGAAGGTTGATAACTGTCAAAACTCGTTATGAAAAGAGCCCCAGTCCTTCCTTCTTCTCATTAGATCGACTCTCATGTCGACCGAAATCTTGAATAAACCCTACCTTTGGAATGTCTCTCCCCGGAGATATTCTTTCGATTCAACTTGCTGGGAGGTTGGCAATTCCAGATCCTTTTTACCTTATTGCCCTTCTCGGCCGATCGAGTATACGGTGGGCTGATAGAATCTAAGATCGCATTCGATGATTTAATGAACAATATTCATTTGGGTATGTCGTAATCTGTATCGCAAACTTAAGCACGCGTGCGTACGATCCTTGAAACCGATATTTCGAAGTCAACTATCTCTGCACATGTCTTGCTTCACCTCTTGACATATTTTTGCACGAGACATTGTCCTCTATATAGGCCCAAGTTAATCTCCCTTTATAATTGTAACACGAAAACCGTTCAGTTTCAGATATCTATACGGAATGACAATGGAATATGATATGCTTTGTAAGCTTTTCCTTGTCATCTCGACCGTAATGTCCGCTTTGGCCACAGACTACCGAAAACCCTACATAATCCACATGGATGAATTGGCGTTGCCCGCTTCGTTCTCGTGTCACCATGACTGGTACACATCGCTTCTGTCATACCTATCTTCGTCCCCGGACGAAATTGATCCGACCCATCTCTATACATACAACCATGTCTTGCATGGATTCAGTGCAATGCTGTCACACTCCCAATTAGACAAGCTGGAACAGGTTCCTGGTCATGTTGCATCGTATCCGGACACATTCGGAAACGCTCACACAACATATACTCCGAAGTTCCTTGGCCTGAACAGGCAGAAAGGGCTCTGGCCAAGAGCCAAATTCGGCGACGGCGTGATCGTCGGTGTCATAGACTCCGGGATATGGCCCGAGAGCGAGAGCTTCAAGGACGAGGGCATGTCCCCCGTGCCAGAGAGATGGCGAGGCTCTTGCGAGTCCGGGGTGGAGTTCAACTCGTCCAACTGCAACCGGAAGCTCATCGGAGCCCGGTCATTCAGCAAAGGATTGAAGCAACACGGCTTGAACATATCGACGACTGATGACTATGATTCCGCGAGGGATTTTATGGGGCACGGGACCCACACGTCGTCCACAGCAGCCGGGAGCCCCGTGATGGATGCTAGCTACTTTGGCTATGCCAAAGGCACGGCAACGGGTATCGCACCCGCTGCTAGACTCGCGATGTACAAGGTGATATTCCTGACCGACGACTTTGGCAACTTGCCTGCGACAGACACCCTAGCAGGCATGGACCAAGCCATAGCGGACGGTGTCGATATATTGTCTCTATCGCTTGGATTTGCCGAGACACCGTTCGACCAGAATCCAATCGCGGTGGGAGCTTTCGCAGCAATGGAGAGAGGAATCTTCGTTGCTTGTTCAGCAGGTAACGGCGGCCCTCAAGGATACACGATGCAAAATGGAGCTCCATGGCTAACGACCGTTGGCGCTGGAACCATAACGAGGGGCTTTGCGGCTGACATAGTCCTTGGCAACGGAACCGTGACAGTTAGAGGAAAATCCATTTTCCCAGAAAATCTGCTGATCTCAAGAGTTCCTCTATACTTCGGCCGCGGCAACAGAAGCAAGGAAATCTGCAACAGTTACTCTCTTGACCCGAAGGATGTCGCTGGGAAGATAGTTTTCTGCGACGGATTCAATCCCTACGAAATCACCCGAGCTGGAGCTGCAGGTGCCATCTTCACTACCGAACCTGGGCTTTTTCTTGAACCCGCAGACTTCAATATTCCGTTCGTGGCCATCGTACCGGAAGATGGAGACAGAATCAAGGACTACATGCTGAAGTCGGAGAATCCGACGGTCCGCATCAAGTTCTTGATAACCATTTTCAGGACCAAGCCAGCTCCTCAGGTAGCTTGGTTTTCAGCTCGAGGACCGTCCCATCAAGCCCCGTGGATCTTAAAGCCAGATATATTAGCTCCTGGAGTCGATATCTTGGCGGCATGGGCACCGAACCGAGAAATAATGGGGGTAGGTCAGAGCTCCTTGCTTAGCAACTACACGCTCTTATCGGGAACTTCCATGTCGGCTCCTCATGTGGCTGGAGTCGCTGCGCTGCTAAAATCGGCCCATCCAGATTGGAGCCCCGCCGCTATCCGATCGGCAATGATGACCACGGCTTATATTCTCGATAACACCAACGAAACCATCATCGACATGACCACCCGAGCTTCAGGAACGCCTCTTGATTTCGGAGCAGGACATATAGATCCGGAAAAGGCTTCAGATCCCGGTCTGATCTACGACATCAAACCTGAGGATTACATCAATTTCCTCTGCGGAATGAACTATTCCGCCAATCAGATAAAGATCATAAGCAGGAGATTGAACTTCTCTTGCACATCCGCGACTCTCGACATCAACTACCCTTCATTCTTAGTCATCCTCAACAACACCAACACCACGAGCGCCACTTTCAAAAGAATCCTAACCAACGTGGCCGACGGGCCTGCAAGTTACCAGGCCACAGTGACAACTCCGTCGAGCATGAAGGCCACAGCAAAACCCTCGGAGCTGTGCTTCACTAGCAAGTACGACAGAGCCGAGTTCAACTTGACGGTAGAGATCTCTTTGGAAGGGTCGATTCCGCGGAGCAATTACATAGGTAACTATGGTTACATCACTTGGAAGGAGATCAATGGAACTCACGTTGTGAGAAGTCCCATCGTCTCAGCTTACGCTCTCTAGCGAAGACAAGTATTTTCAGCACGTTCTGGTGTTCCTTTATTCAGTTTATCGAACATACAGAAGCTCTCAATAAAACTCTGCGTTTGTCTTTCTATATATGATATGTTGTGCAGTATCTCTTGCTGCTCTGTCTTTTGTGTGTGTTGCCAATCTAACCTTGCAAAGATCCGATGGTAGCTAAAAAGAAGTCAAGTGTTGTCAAGAGTACGTTTGTTTAGCAGAAAGCTAAACGACTTGGAAAGAAATTTTTCTAAAAATGATAGTTTATATAGTTTGAAATAATCAGTTAACAAAAATTGTTTTCGTTAATCATAATAGTTTATGTCTAAAAATTTTCATAAATGATAAAAATATTTTTCATTTATTCATTTTTGTGAGCAATATAAACGTTGTTTTGATGAAATTATTTATTTTCCGTGAAATAAATGAATCAAAGGTTTCGACGAAAAAAAAAAAAAAGGGAACCATAAGCTTATATATAATTAGAAAGCTAGGTAGAACAGGCTTCAATGATTGCACCATGCGTCAAAATAGTATACATTCCCAAATTTTTTATAGGAAATTAGTGGACCAATGTGAGATGCAAAAAGCACATAGATGTTTACTTAATTACCAAAACATTTTATTTAAGAAAATGAAGCATGATGAAAAATTGAATGGTATTTGTTTAATGTATTAATTGAAAATAATAATTAATTAATCAATTTTCTAATAAGACAAAAATTCAAATATCCTCTTTCATTCATTACTCAAAAGTACACGACTAACGTTAACAAAAATATATTTTTTTTAGAATTTTTCAACTTCTTTTTTTTCCTCATTCCTCAGCTATAGCCGATGACAAGCCATAAGTGAGGGTCAAGCCTCACCAATGGCCAACAAGGCTCGACATTTGCCTAAGTCCAATGAGGTCGACTTTGCTGGCCCTTGTTTGTGGTTGATTGCAATCCATCACCTAGACCTAGTGATTGATAGAGGAAGAATGACAAAAAAAGAAGGAAAAGGAAAAAGTTACAAAAAATTTAAGAAAAAAATTGTCCATATTAATACTAATCATGCCATATATAACAATAAACGTTTACGTCAACAATTTCCAGCTAAAATTGGTTGGAATGACTAAATTGGTAAATCATCGAAAGGTTAAAGACTAAAGTGGCATAATTGAAAGGTTTTGAAATAAAATTAACAAATTATTCAAATGGTTATAACTAAATTTGCACAATTGAAATGCTTAGAACTAAATTAGCTGTCACACAAAAGGAAGATTTTTGGACAATTTTCCTATCAAAAGGGTGCTTGAGGCAATTCTATATAACTTATTTTAGTGGCAAAACCAAGATTCCTCAAGCTGTATTTCTTAGAGATAATCTATTGTATCTGGATGGAACGTAACCACGAACGGTTTCAAAACATGTCAATTGAGCTTTATCTTTTGTTGGCTAGGATTCGAAAGGTTGTAAGATGGAGGGCGTCACTCTACTAAAAGTGCATGCCTTCCCAAACAATTTTTTTATTGGCTATTATATGGAGGCTTCCTTCATCCATCTCCTCACATAAGTAGTTTTTATGAAATGCTAGGAGATTCTCCTAAACTTTTGCACCTCATCTGATTAATGATATTCACATATTTACACCCAAAGAAAAAAACCCGAGTGTATCCGCAATGAGCTCAAAATGGCTTAATAATGACTCGAGATAGAATAGTTTGATTTTGAGTTACCTCGTGCTCACTAATTATTAGCTCAACAGGCTAATCAAGTCCAATCCAGTTTCTATTATTCTTCAAAAGGTATTGTTTTAGTCAAAGATAGACATAGGTGTCCTCAAGATTATATAATATGCCATATTATTCGACCTTTATTTAGATCAAGCTCAAACTGGAATTCCTCCATAAATTAACTGTGCAAGTACGCTAAAAGTTTTAAAACTTATCAGAAAAGTGCAATTGAATTCTAAAATTTTCAAAAATACAATTAGATTTAAAAATAAAAAAGCTAAAAAACACAAAAAATATAATATAAAAAAAAAAATTGCAAGAGGAAGGGCTAGGCCCTCAGCCAATGGGCCATTGCCGAAAAGAGCTAAGGAGGCCACGAGGACGAGCACTAGGGAGTAGCGATGGGGCGGTAGCCCGTAGGCAGTGGTTTTCTTGTGCGCGCGCGGGCACAAGAGTGTTTTTTTTTATAACTTTTAGCCTATTTCTTTTAGTAAGTCATTTTATTTTTCTATGAAAAGATTTTTGGACGTCTTAACTAAATTTAATTAAGATTTGGTGTAAAAATTATTACAATTTTGACCAAAACGACATTGTTTTAGTGCATTAGTTAATCTTGGGTGTGTTTGATAACGATTATGTTCCGACAATTTTTTATCGAAATAGTTTTTTCCGATTCTATTCTCGAAATAATTTACGAAAAAATAACACACTTGATAAACGTTCAAAATTTCTATTCTTAAGATAAAAATGCGTTTGGTAAGATTTTTGAATTTTTGTTTGTTTTTTTTTAATTTTTTAATACTTTTATTATACTTTTTTTCTTTTCTCTTCTTCTTCCTCCTTCTTTGTAGCCGGTTGCCAGCCACCGCCGGCTGGGCAAGTGGGTAAAATATTTTCACGGTAAAACTTCATGTGGGTAAAGGTTTGCAAGTCAAGTCGAAATCTTGCTTTGGACTGTATCAGCGCGACTACGCGCCTAGCGTATCCTATATGGCTTTCAAAATTAACCGCATATGAAGATGACAACCAACCATCCGTACAAGAGTCGTGCGTTAGGAAACTTAAGAATGATGGTGTTGAGATTATGACCTGTACAGGAGAGAGTTGAAGGCAATATGCACACGCCTGTATATGCGGACGCCATCGACCTTGGTTTCCAGGGCAGGGCTCACCTAGTCTTAAGAGGAGCAATAAAACATCGGATAACATAAGTGGACGTTTAGATGCTTCAATCTCAGAGGCGAGCTCGCAGTGTTTATGACGGAGATGACTAGGCGAGAAGAAAGCATTGCAGAGGTCGCCATTGCATTTGGACTTATGCAGAAGGGACTTGGAAGATTAATAGGATGGGTAGGAAACTTAGCTGAATCTTTCCTGAAAAGAGCATGCTGTTGTAGGGAACAGAACTTAATATGAGCAGATCTCACCATAGATGGACAGACGACTACACGGGGGATACGATTGATAAGATTTATATATTTGACTCTATAAAATTACTGTAGCTAACGTAGCCTCTCCCTTCTTACCATCCCAAACTTTGTAGATGAACTCTATCAAGAAGGAAGCAAATGGTGCAATTTTTGCGTACCCGCAACTTGATAATTTCATTAATACCAGCAACAAATTGAATCTGACAAGAGAAAACCACTTATCTATGTGAAATTGAAGACAGACAGAAGCCGGCACCACTACTGTTCATAGAAGAGACTTCAAACTGTTCCCTCAAAGCAGGAAAGCCTGAGATGAGAAAGTACTGTACCCAAAACTAGAAGGCTGAGATTTTTGGTGGTTACAACATCTAAAGGATGTACATTCTACATCATCATGCACTTGATGCTTGAAGGTGAGCAGAATTTTATCATACTGCGAGGGATGACGGTCAAATATATCATCCTCCAACTAATTTTCTCGTAAATGTTCTTAGAAGTCTATTACCCTCTGTATTGCAGCAACATAGAAATCCTTTGGCATGGTACCGACAATAGACTCACACTTCTGTCCATTCTTAAAAAGCAAGACCACGGAACAGCCTTGATATCATAGTCTTCAGCAATATCCAGGTCATTGTCAGTGTTGAGTAGAAAACATCTGATCTTCCCAGCATACTCTTCTGCAATCTCATCTATGATCCGGTGGACCATCCTGCATGGTCCGCACCAACTAGCATAGAATTCAACCAGTACAGGAACTTCACTGTTTACAATCAACTCCTGCCACAAATCTTTCGTAATGACTGCAGCTGCACAATTGACAGCATGGAATGGTCAGAATGAGCTATTCAATTCATTCCACAAGCATTAGGGCTTAACTATGGTATTACCCAATTTACGTGATTAAACAGGAAAAGAAATCTATGTGATACTCAATGGTATCAGATGCAAAGGCAGATTTTACAAATTAATGCACAGAAGAATATGACGGATCTGCAGCACAGAATAATGCTGTTATGGTGCTATGGCCATCTGGAAATATGCCCAGCTGATCATAAAAAGTGCATTTATCTCGTCAGCTCCATCAACTTGGATTTAAGAGATGGGTAACTCCACCATCTATCATATTGTCATAAGCTTTAGAAAAGATATGCTCATGTAGTCCCATCCAGCAATTGGCATTTCCTAATGTTCTAAAGGAGTACACAGCTCTCAGTCTAGATAAGATACCCTCTGGAATTGCCAAAAATAACTTTCCTTGGAAAAAAAGAAAAGAAAAAAGGAAACTTAGACGAACACTAACCCAAAACACAGATGGATTAATAAATAAAGAAACCTAATACCCACATAAGAAAATTACACCATTGTCCGACGATCGCAATCAGATAATGTGGATGAAAAGTTTCAGAGCATAAGAGGAGTTCTATTAAGTTATCGGATAGATAAGCATTTGGGGATTTTCTTTCCTGTTTTGTTACCGAGAAAAAGACGATAAGCATCTTAGAGTCCATTTATCACATGACTAGACCCTACAGTACTATTTGCCCACTACCTGTGACCAGCACAAGAACCTACCATTCAGAGGCCATTCTTTCCAAATTTACTACCCAACTACATCTTCTCTGTCTATCTCAGTCAAATTAGAGTTACAACTAGTTACCCAAATTGAGAAAGGTACTGGCCTGTGATTGAGGAAGAAAGATAAACCAACCTTTTCATGGATGATTACAGAAACCATGACTTGCAAAATTCAGCCTAAGAAAGTTAAATTAACATAGATATGCCGTATGATTTAGCAATGGAGTGCCTTCCCAGTTCCTAATCAACAGGCCTAATGTTGTACTCAACCCATAAGGAGCAAGCGAAAGACATTACCGCGCCTGGAATAGCTAAATGAGAGTACTTTCGATGAAAACTAGCACACAACAAGCGGCACAAACAAATCCGACGGGCAAGATTTTCTTCACGCATTGCTGAATTCAATTAAAAATTCACAATGTAATCTCGTCAGAAATGCAGAGAGCGATTCAAGACGGAGAGAACCAACAAGAATCAACTCGATTCGGATCGAACCGAACCCGAATCACAAGGAGCGAGCGCGGGCCCGACTCCACCGCACGAGCAAAATGCAGGGAACACGACGGCGGAAGAAAAAGGAAAATGCGGACCCGAAGAGAGAGAGAGCTTTACCCTTGAGCTGGCGCGCGGCGGAGACGACCGGGAACCGAGACGAGGCAGGGGCGCGGGAAACCCTGAGCCCCAATTCGGACCGCGAGGTCAGAGGGAAGGCGACTCCGGCGACGCCGGCGGCGGCGGCGGCGGGGAGCTAGGGCTGGCGGCGCGGCACGCCGGGGGACGGCGGCGGCGGCGGCGGCGGCAGCGGAGGAGGAGGAGGAGGAGGAGGAGGAGGAGGAGGAGGGAATCGCGGCGGCGGCGGCCAGCATCTCCGATCGCGAGGCGGGGAGTTCTCCGGCGTCGTCTAGGCGGAGAGTAGGAAACGCGAAGGAGGAGAATGCATATATCTGAGAGAGAGAGAGAGAGAGAGAGAGAGAGCAAATGGGGCACGTTTTAATCGATTTCGTATCGGAAGGTCTTCTAGAGAGAGAGAGAGAGGGAGAGCAAATGGCGCACGTTTTGTGATTCGCTCGTATCGGAAAGTCTTTGGGAATATCTCTCTCTCTCTCTAGATTTCTAGAGAGAGAAAGTGCGTTGTTATGGGTGTGGCGAGAGCGATGTAGGTGGTGACCGATGGATCGTCCTCCTCGCGGGGGCCATACTCAGCAGTTGAGGGGGATTGGGAGTGCCCCACCTGCTTGTTATTTTTCAAGGGTTGACAGAAGGAAAACCATACATGTCGATCTTTAAACTTTAGCCCCACGTGCAATGCAATCCTCAGACTTTTAATTTTGTCCAACGTGATCTCTTGACCTTCAGCATATGTTCAATATAGTCATCGGAGAATTAATGGGAGGAGAACACTGGACATGTTCACATAGATTCAAGACTATATTGAACATATATCAAAAGTTTAGGGATCATATTGAATAAATTAAAAATTCAGAGATTATATTATGCATTAAGCTAAAATTCAAAAACCGTTAAAATTTCAGAGACTATATAAGTCAAATCAGAGTTGTTTGTGTTAGTATCCTTTGATAAAGCTCCAAATTTAAAAATAATAAAGCTATATTCAATATAAATATAAACGTCCAAGAAAATTTTCAAATGGCTGCCGAAGGTGAGGTCATCTTTTTGTTTTTGAAAGATGGTTTAAAGAGGATTTTGTTCTCGAGGTGGTGAAGTCAGCCTCAGAGAAGTCCTTGGCTTCCTGGCTGGTGATCAAGTGATTTTCCAGGTTGAAGACTTTATTATATCTTACACGTCCGAAGTAAAAGATCTCGGCGCTTTGTACCTTGGTAGATGAAAAAAATTCATAAGAGGAAAAAACGTAGGGCGAAATCAATCTAGGATGGCCATCCATCTAATTTTCTCGTGCGTTGACTGCACACCTGATCCTCTCAGGGAAGCCACCTCAATTTGCTGAAATGTAAGCATCAAAGAAAAGTCTTACTCTTAAGCCCCAATTATGTACCGCCTTCTCTCACTCAATACAAAAGTCCTAATGTTTGATAGCCATTGTCTTTATACATATCGGTTGTTTATGCAAATCGTGTATGGCTGACATGACACTTGTCGTTTGTCATCTCAAATGCCCACGTATACACATTCTAACAAAAAGTTTTAATAATGATCAAAATTATTGTCTCTAGGGTAAAAATTTGTGTCTTTTTATTTTTATTTTTTCGTTGAAGATCCACTTTTTTTCCTTGGGAAAAGTTTGTGTTTAAGAAAGAGGGGATAGGGATATTCTAATGAATAAGAAATGGAGAGAGAAAAAAAAACTTGAGATGAAAATACACAGCGTAAGTTCATTTTTCCAACTTCTATAGAAAAACAAAGAAAAGAAAATTAGGTCTAGGAAATTGTGGACATAATAAATAGTTTAGAACACGAAAGATTGTAGGATTTCGGGCTGTTATTTAATTATTCTATTTACTGCTCTAATCTATTTGTCTTGACATCGTTTCCCAATATTTTTATTTCTTAATAACGATTCGTGTCGAATCTCATAAGTAAAGAACAAATTACCTTGTGAGAAAAAAACAGATTTAAAAGCACGAAAGGTTCTAGGAATTCGAACCGTTACGAATCGGGGGGACACAGGCTTGTAAAAAATTCCTAGGTGCTCCACTCTTAGATTTTTAATTATTTTATTCCATGTTCTAATCTAAATTTGTGTATGGTATATTTGGATTTCTTTTTCGAAATATAAAACTATGAAATCAAATAATTTTTCATTCTCTAACTGTTTTACTTCGCGTTGAGTTGACGTGACTAAGAATATGATAAATCGATAGATAAAAAACTTATCTTTATAAATAAAATGGTTAAAAAAGAGCATAAATGCAGCATGGACGCACGCCTGGTGGGACTCGAACCCACAATCGTTTGATTAGAAGTCAAACGCCTTATCCGTTAGGCCACAGGCGCTCCTACTGACATCCCTCGTACATGTTTGTAAGGCTACTGATCGTTTGCCCGTAGCGCCTGTGACCGAACACCGCCGGAACGTACGGACATTTCGGAATGTAAATTCATATGCGAATCACACTATGATCTGGTGATTGTCTTAACACTTCAAGAGCTTGCATTACCGGAAAAAATGTAAATGTTGTTTTGCAATTTGACCGGCAAGTTTACACTGGGATTCCGATCAATGGATGTGGCTGCCGGGGAGTTTTTTTTTTCCTATACATGAAGCGACGAGTGCCGTCCCTTCTTTCTTCTCCTCCCCCAATCGTTTGGTACTTTTCACATTCTAAAGACCCCGAACTTGGTGTCCTCTGGGTCACGGTTCGACGAGGCGGAGATGCAGAGGGCGATGACTTTTCTGGTGTCTGCCGGGTCGATGATCCCATCGTCCCACAGCCTCGCCGTGGAGTAGTAAGAGTTCCCTTCCCTTTCGTATGCCTCCACGACTTTCGCCTTGAAGCTTTCCTCGTCTTCCTTCGTCCACTACAGCAAAAACATGATTGAACTGGTAAGCGAGCCTCTTCAGTCTTAGAAGAATGTTCTTTTAACATGAACATGTGACGCTATACCTGGACTCCCTGCCTTTTCTTGTTCGCCCTCTCTATTTGAGACAGGACTCCGGCAGCCTACGGATTGCCAAGAGAATGCATAAATACAAAGCTTTGCTACCGGAAGCTAAAGAACTCTCGGATAACAAGTCCACATCAGGTTGGTAAAGAGTCATGTCCAGCTAAAGAAGGCATGCGCAAGCATCTATGAAAACAAAAAAAAAAGCCTATGTCTATTGCATAAACCATGAATATGGAAAGCTAGATTAAAATTTTTGATTTTCTTGAAATTAATCTATGAAACTCTCTTGGTTCCTTTTCATGACTCAAGCACAACTGTATCAGAAACCATGCAAGACAATGCACTTTTAGGAGGAATAGATTACATCTAGTTAACACAAGCTAATAGGTCCATCACTTTACAAATTCTACAATACAGAAAATGAAGTAGGTTAATACTCCACTATGCACCGACCCAAAAAAAAAAAAATACTCCACTTTGCATGCTTTAAAGTGAAACACGATACAGGCTTTCCTTTTGGAAGCATGCACTCTGGGGCTAAAATGCGAGATCATAGAGATCTACCGGTCATGAAAAAGGAATATGGGGATGCGGCCTACCTGAGCTCCTCCCATAACAGAAATTCTTGCATTTGGCCATAGGAACATAAAATCAGGACTGTATGCACGGCCACACATAGCATAATTTCCAGCACCAAAGCTTCCACCCACAATGATTGTAACTTTGGGAACCTGGAAAATACAAGTAAGCCGTTTATCTTTTTTAAGTCCCCTTCACCTTTTTTGATTGAAAACTGTGTCTTATAAAATGTAGAAACATGTTTAGACCTAACAAGTAATAAAGAGGCCACAACACAAACAAAAGAATTAGTGAAGTAGATACTGGATTTTCTTTTCCATGTTTTGGCTAGAACTAAATCTTATTGCAGTTATGCATCAAAACCAAAGTTGAACGCCTACTTATACACCTTAGATGACTTATCTAGTATTTAATATCATCCAAGCTGAAGAAGAATGAGAACCGAAGGAAAGCTAGATGTCGTGTCTCCTAAAGACAAAGTATGAAGTGATGCATAAATTAGTATTGAGACTAGAACCATGTCATATGCCTAGCCACGGACAAAATGAACAAGATGGCTCACGCTTGCCGAAGATTGCGAGTTCTATAAATTCTCCCGCTGGACTTAGATATGATCACATATCTATATTTTAAGCACTATTTTCAAGTCACAGAGGTGAATTCAGGCATCTATAAAATGCTAAATCACATGGAAAAGAAGGATAATGACAAAACAAACTTTTGATTGCTTGTTCAAGGAATGTCTCCCCCAGTTATTTTAATAAATGGCTTTTTTTTTTTTCTTAATAAGCACATGATTGTAAGAATTTGTTATTTAAAAAAAAAAAAAAAGAATATAAAGATTTATTGAGCATATTCATTTTCAGTACGTCCTAAAGCCAACTCAACTGGCAAATTCAAAGGAAGAAGAATTTAAAAGTCGTAAGTTTGACCCTTAAGAAGGCATATAATTTCTGCATATAGCTCAAATGGAAAATATACTTTTTGGCTGTGGAAGAAGACTTTATACAAGGGGCAGTAACTGTAAGCTGATGATTGAAGACCCCTCATAAATATTAAAAATAACACCTCAGCATTTCAACTTACGGAATTGCCATAACCAATAACTCAAAACCTTGGTGGCTTTATCAGGAGATATCTATAGATGAGATGAAAGCTAGACAAATGTGTCCTTTTCTCAGAGGGTTGCAAAAGAAACAAAAAGAATTGCAAACTCCCAATATACTGACCAGAAAGAAAAGAAAAATAAGCATGATAAACAAAGTGCATGTAGCTGACCTTTGCACAAGAGACTGCCATCACCATTTTTGCTCCAGATTTAGCTATCCCATTTGCTTCCGATCTGGATCCAACCTTGCACATTGAAGCATGCAATTTCAATATCGTGCAACTTGAGTGGAAAATAAATCATGACGAAAATGCTACTTCCGGTGGTGTAATCACCTAAAAGTTGTTCTTAAGAGTTGAGCTCCTTCAGCATAAAACAATATATTACTTGAAACAGCAACTACTGCTTACAACAAAAATTTCCTAACAATATTTCAACTGCCACATCTCGTCGTCATCTTAAAAGGGTATCATAGTAAGGACTTCTCCTGTTTCTCTTCTTTTCTTTCCCCACTGAAACTCGCATGCTCTAACTTCACATGAGACGCCCGTTGCTTTTTAAAAGGAAAAAACTGGTTTTTAAGTAGGTATGAGAGTGAATTAAAAAGCCAAAAAGGATACGCAGTCTACCACTGCTACTATGGAAGTATATGAGAAGAACCAGAAGTTAGTTACTATATTCATGCACTTAATTACCCATATCTCGGATGCTTGAAAATCTTGCTTTTGCAATGCAAGTTCTAGAGCTCTACCCATAAGGTCTAAGTTTACCCTCTGAACAGGGAGTCACATTATGTCAAAACATCCTCAAGAACCATTTAGTGGTTATTACTGGCTAATTCAGATTGGAATTAAGCAATCGGAAGTATTCGCAACCAAAAATTGTTGAAACAAGTTAGCGGAGGAACTTGCATACCATGAACCCAGTTATATTTTGCAGGAAGATAAGAGGAATGTTACGCTGAGAGCAAAGTTCAATGAAATGGGCCCCCTTTAAAGCAGATTCGTTAAAGAGTATCCCATTGTTCCCAATAATTCCGACAGGTTGTCCTAAAATCCGGGCAAATCCTGTCACAAGACTCTGAAACAAATGGAACAGAGTCAAACAAGCTCAGAGGCACACAGCAGGAAAAAGAAAAAGAATCCGCTAAATGCTTCAGTCACAAGAGTATCCTCACTGTGCCATAGAGTTTTTTGAATTCATCAAATTCGCTGCCATCCACAATCCGAGCAATAACAGACCGAATATCAAAGGACTGCTTGTGGTCTGTTGGTGCAATAGAACGAAGCTCCTTCACATCATATAATGGCTCTTTAAACTCAGAATTGACATTTTGCAATCTAGCCAAAGTTCCTTGTTTCCCAGCAGTGTGCAAATTCTTAATGATGTTCCTTCCAAGAGCAAGACCATGCAGCTCATCTACAAAATGGGAAAGAGAAAATGTAACTTATGGCAGCAAAAGAGGACACCCCAACCTGTCATGGGAGAACCGACCAAAAAAAAAAAAAAAAAAACCTGTCGTGGGAGAGAGAGAGTATTTGTTTCAATAATTCATCTGAGTTGAAATTAAGCACAGAATACACTACAACATATATGTAGAAGCCAATTCTAAAACAATAAAAACTCAAGTATCCATTTTGGAAATATTAAATGTCATGAATCGTAGGGAGCTCAATACATAAGCTGATATAGGACAAAAAGTATTGGACAAATCACAGGAGGTACATATGACACAGAGTGTGCAGAAAAGATGAACTATATACCTTGTGCAAAATAATCTGAAACACCTGATGTCTTGCAATGCACCGCTGCACCCCCTAAATCCTCTGCAGAAACTTTCTCTCCCGTAGCAGCCTACTGAAACTCCTCTTTGATAAATGTCCAGGTTTTAAACTGACATCCTCAAGCACAAAACACTAAAAAGTGCATAACATAGACCATTTACCTAATCATGCCTAATGGTAGAAGCATAATAATGGAAGACCTGATGCTAACACACATGAAAACCCAACTTACTAAAACCTACAACTAACCTTCACAAGTGGTGGCCCAGCAAGAAATATAGTACCATTTCCCTTGACCATTACACTTTCGTCAGCCATGGCAGGAATATAGGCACCCCCTGCAGTGCAAGAGCCTAATACCAATGCAATTTGAGGAATGCCTTTGGACGACATCACAGCTTGATTGTAGAATATCCTACCAAAATTTTCCTTGTCAGGGAAAACATCAGCTTGTTTTGGGAGGAAAGCGCCACCACTATCAACAAGGTATACACATGGCAGTTTGCATTGGGCAGCAATCTCTTGTGCCCTGAGATGCTTCTTAACAGTGATTGGAAAATACGTTCCCCTTTAACAGTAGGATCATTAGCCACAAACATACAAAGCTGCCCATAAACAGGACCTATTCCAGTGACTATACCAGCAGATGGCAAAGGATCTTCATACAGTTCATGGCCTGCAAGCTTTTCCCATAAGATGCAGGATAAGAAGTAGAGAAATAAGACAAAAGTTCGTTGCGCAAACTTAACTCAAGAGAAGTACAAGATAATAGAAACTTCTAATTCCCAGAATTTCTTTTCTTTCCAAACCACAGAGCTAACTGCTGTTACAACAAAGGCCCATAATCATGCAGTAGCCTAACGTGCATCTGATATAATCTCGATTTGGACTAGAGTATCTAAGAGAATACACACCGACAACATGTCGACTCCGTCATAAACTTTCCTCGCTCAAATACCAATTCAAAACCAAAGACTGAGGATAATCAACAGACCAATCAACACTTCGCAATGACATGAATTTACTCAAACACGAACCGACAGCCCCACGGAAACACCGCGCACGACCAAAGGAAAAAAAAATCAAGAGTCTCCGAACCTGGGAGAGCTCAAGGAAAGAAGAGCCGGGGTCAATGAGACGATCGATCCTTTCCCGAGGAAGCAGCTTGTTCCTGCTCTTGTTCCTCCTCACGGCTTCCGCTCCTCCCCCCGCCGATCACCTTCCAACCATCAACAAACCCCAAAACACTCCCTCAAACACCGGAAAACACTCAAAGCACGCGCAATCACGACAAACCACTCCGAGATTACCAGCGGTTGACCTCGTTACCTTTTGGACGTGAGACTGGAGCTGCGAGACGAGATCCGCCATGGCGCCGGCGTTGCGGGCGTACTCGCCGGAGCCGCGGTCGACGCCGTCGGGGAGCACTCCCGAGCTCAAACCCCGCCGTCCGCGGCGGCGAGGCGGGCCGGGGCGCGGCCGGAGGAGGCCGAGACGGCTCGCCGCGCGAAGGCCCTCAGCATTTTCGCGATCGCCGGTTTCTCTTGAGGATCGGGCCGGAGACGGTGCTGAGCTCGAGTGGATTTTGGCGACGGCGATGGCGGATCGAATCGGTTAAATAATTATGAGAGCGGTGGCGGAGCTTAGGTGGAGTTCATATCCGGCCCCTCCCGCGAGGCTTGCGTCAGCACGCCACGTGGGATCTTCATCCACTCAGACTTATTTAAATAATGAACTTTGGACAGACGTGCAACTTTTAATTCCTTCAATATAATCTCTAAATTTTGGATATAAATTCAATTTAATCCTTATATTGTGAGAACATTCAATATTGTTCTTCCATTAATTCAAGTTAATAATCAACATCACATAATTTCATTATGTTCAGGATGTATTTTAAAAGGTCAGTAAAAGACGATATTACACGTTTAGTTAAAACTTATAGACTACATATCACATGGCCGACATTTAATAATCATTATGTTGTTGTCCTATTTATATATGAATATTAATTTTTGCTTCCATTTAATCCTAAATATGTTGGTCTTGATTTTTTATTATAATAAATAAATATGTGCGGTGTCTAGAGATATTTGGAAAAAGGAATAGCAATTATGAATCTCAAAATGAGAAATTCCATTTCAATTTTGTTGGCACCTTAAGAACACCAACTTTGATGTCAAAGAGTTAAAGTTAATATGCAATTCATGTCATCGACTATCCGTTAGCATCGACTGTGGCTTTGGATACAGTGCTGATCGGGTCAATGTTGGTGAAAGTGCTGAGACTATATCAATGAAAAGAGGAAATCTCTTTAAGTTGGGTTGTAGTGATGAAACAAAGTAATTGATTAAGCGAAGTCAGTGCAGACTATGATTTAATGACCAATGCATGTAATTCGATATTGATTGTGAATAAATACGATAAGACTGTCGAACGCAAGCCAAGAAATGAATGGACTTAAGTGAAGGCCAGATGGGAACGAATTTTGTCTACTGGCTGATAGTCAAGTCCATGTATCAAGTTTAAGTTGGTCGAGTGGATCAGCATTAACATCGATTCACAGAGTTTGGGTGAAATCAAATCCATGGGAAGGATATAAGGGTGTGTTTGGTAACGATTACATTGTCGGAAGTAGATTCGATCGAAATGATTTTTTTTTATTTTTTGTTACGGGAATTGATTACGAGTAAAAAGAAGCGCGTTTGTAAGCTGTAAAATTTCGATTAGAATAAATTGCGTTTGATCGCGTCTTCATTGATTTTGTTCCAAATCAATAAATTTTTAAATAATTTTTTTACTTTTTTTCCTTTTTATTCTTTTCTTTTTTTCCTTTTTTTTTTTTTTTTTTTTCGCCCTTTTTCTCCTATTCTTCTTCTTCTTCTTCTTGTGGCGGTCGACGGTCCCGGCGACCGGCGGCACGAGGGCCGGCGACCTCACGGGAGCGTCGCCGGCCCTCGTCGGCCAAAACCTCGGCCGCGGCTAGGTGAGGCTTGCCCGGCCTGCCGGTGGCCGGGTGGCCTCGGCGTGGTTGGCGAGGCCCGCCCGCCCCGGCGGGCTCGGCCTTGTCGAGATCTGGGGAGGCCGAGCCTCGCCGGTGGGCTGGCAAGCCTTCGGCGAGCTCGCTAGACCTCACCTTGGCCTAGCGAGCCTTGGCGAGAGCTCGCCGGACCGGCGGACCCGAGGGCGGCGTGGTGGGCGAGGCCGGTTGCGGGATAGCGGAAGGGAAGAATAAGACTTGATTTTTTTTGATTCTCGGGCGAGAATTATATATATATATATATATATATTCTCAATTCTTATCCAAAAGCGATTCGGGACAAATTTGTTCTCGGAATCGGTTTTGAAAAATTTTACTAACGCGATTACGTTCGGCGATGCAGGAGCAAAAAAGAATTAGAATGACTTATCTGGATGGTTCTACCAAACAGTGCCTAAAAGAGCAAGAACAGTTTTTGTAGTCAAACTCTTTAAATGGAAATAGTCACCTAAAATGCAGGCTAACATTGCAATAGCTATGTCTTTTTAAACATTCTGCAGTTCGCCCAAGCAGTTATTGCAAATTAAATGTGCGATACAAAAACCAGCAAGCATTAAATCTATTATATTAAATATTGATTATAGAAAGTGGTGAGCTTCATGTAGATTTTATCCGACTCTGTCTATTCGCAGAATATGAATGATCTGTAATTTTTTTTTTTTTAAATGATCATCTAAATCGTTTAGAAAAGAAATGAAGGAAATTTTTTTCATAAAATGTTTAGACATAAATTATTATTATTAAATAAATTTATTTATTAATTAATTATTTTAAGCAACATGAATAATTATTTTTAGGAAAATTATTTATGTTTCGTGAAAAAAAACAAGATGTTAGTTTCTTGGGTTAATATTTTGAAAAATCCAAATGGTACAGCGTGTGACAAGTGTCAAAACTAATTTTTCTTGAAAAACTTCAAACCGATACACCATGACATATTTATCCAAACGATCATAAAAACGCCAATTGATATATTTGTAATAAATTTCTGCGAACTAATTTATTGAACCTTTAAAAATCTAAACGACATTTGTGACAAACGTACTTTCTCCGTTAAATTTGATTAATACCACAAAAAAATCATAAAAATTATATAATTGTGATAAATTGAGAATAAAATCGTAAATTAGTATCTTGGTTAAGCATCGCGTGTTATTGATTTAGTAATTTAACAATAAAATTTAACGGAAACTAACATAGGGTTTAAGGTAAATTTGTAAAAAGGTGTACCAATTTGGAATTTCTTATGTTAAAAAA
Organism: Eucalyptus marginata; assembly: GCA_014182565.1. NCBI lineage: Eukaryota > Viridiplantae > Streptophyta > Magnoliopsida > Myrtales > Myrtaceae > Eucalyptus > Eucalyptus marginata. Next base: position 21,361,517 of record CM024591.1, read on the forward strand.
TTAGTTTAAGATAAATTTGTTACGGACATATAAATTTTGGGTTTTTCATTGTATTATTAATTCTAGTTTCTTTGTCTTTTTTATATTTTTATTGAGTAGTACTCACCACCGCGAAAACTTCAGAATCAGTTTGGATGAGATACTTCCCTCTCCAAAGTGGCGGCGGATTCTCCTTTCCACCGAGCTCGAGCTCGACAGCAATGGCGTCCCTGCCGTCCCTCCTCTCTCCGGCTCCATCATTTCTCAAATTCCTGCTCCTTCGTCGGCCCTCCTCAGTCCGTCGCCGGCGACTTCGCTCTCTCCTCCGGCGCTCGCGTCCGCCGCGCCCCCGCAGAGAAAGGCTTCCGCACGGGCTTCCGCGAAACGCTCTTCAAGACCCTCCGGGACGACGCCGCCTCCTCCTCCTCCTCCGCCACCTCTGGCCGTCTCGACCCCGGACGCCGCCGGAGCTCCTCCCGTCGCGACCAAGAAGGTCCTCTTCGAGTATTTCCCCTCCCCTCCCCTCTCCTTTTGTCTTTTCTATCGTGTTGATTGGTGGGAATGCGAGCAAGAGGGAGTGAGCTGTTTCCATTTTCATTGGGAGAGGAGAGTTAAGGAAAAAAATGGAGGACCCATTTGGTGAATTCTCTTGTTTTGTTTACTGTCCACGTTGCTTGTTTCGGTGACTGGATGACAACAACAAAAGGTGAAGTTTTGAAAAGGTTTTGATGATGCTCTATTATTTCCTACTATATGGAGGGAAGAGTTGGATGGGGAAATTTGAAATGTAAGATATTTTTTCCAAATGCATTTGCTAGCAAAAAAGTGAAAAATGGTGGGCGCAATTTAGATTGGTCACGACATAAATCTTTCGGGAAGATGGAAGTTTTCATTGGTTATGAAAGATAGTTTGGTTTGTAGATATCTGTAAGTTCGTTTAGAGTGCTGATTTGTCTGTTCTTTTTTCGTGCTAGGTCCTGATACCGATTGGATTTGGCACAGAGGAAATGGAAGCTGTGGTGCTTATTGATGTGTGCTTCGCCGAGCTGGCGCAAGTGTGACAGTAGCTTCTGTGGAGCCACAGCTCCAGATTGAAGCCTCTGCTGGTGTTAAACTCATTGCTGATGCCCCAATTTCGGAATGCTGTGATGAAATTTATGATCTGGTGGCTTTGCCGTACATTTCTTCACATAAATGTATATTTCCAAAAACTAATAGCATGATTTAGCAAGTAAGGACTACATGGGGCATCCATATGTGGTTCTTAAGCAAGCTGTGATGCTATGATCGAAGTAAGCAAAAGTAGCGATAAAATCACAATGACTGAAGCTAAATCTTAAAAAAAAAAAAAAAAAAAAAAAAAAGGGATTTTGCAGCCAACCAAGTTGCGGTTTTGTGATAATGATATTTCCACTCTTGTAGGGAGGAATGCCTGGTTCAGTGCGGCTCAGGGATTGCGAAACCCTTCGAAATATCATGACCAAACAGGCTGAGCGAAAGAGGTTATATGGAGCTATATGTGCTGCTCCTGCAGTCACACTTCTCCCCTGGGGCCTTTTGAAAAGAAAGCAGGTGGGTCACTATGTCTTGCATTAAATTAGACAAATTTACCCAAACTGTAACTGGTGATAACATTGTTTTTCATTCTAGACTACTTGTCACCCTGCATTCTTTGACAAGCTCCCCACTTTCTGGGCTGTTAAATCAAGTATTCAAGTTTCAGGAGAACTTACAACTAGCCGTGGTCCTGGAACTTCATTCCTTTTTGCTCTGTCCTTAGTGGAGCAGCTCTTCGGTGAGTCTGTTGCTGCAGAAATTGGAGAATCCTTGGTAAGGGCCTAGTATATATTGCGTAAGAGAAAATATTCATCCAAGACTTCACTAATCAACCACCTGAAGAATATAGTTCGTGAATTTGATCTCTTCCTTTTTTTCCCTTATTTATTTATAGCTGATGCCCGATGCTGATGATAATTCCAAAAACAAAGAGTTCAACAAAGCTGAGTGGGTGCGTGGACCATACTCCTCGCGTAAGTGTTATCTCTGAATTTGTGTTCAAGTAGTGAGCTCTTCTGTTCACCATGTGCCAATTTGTAGGTTTGTTTCTCATCAGCTATTACTGTCTTCCAAATTCACTACCATAACCTCATATCTTCTAAGGCTATAAAGATCATATCATGTTGCCTGATGGAAGTAGCAGACTTCTTGTATTTATGTTTATCTCTAAAACTTATGCTACTTCTAATTGTAAATTCTGGGACATTCAGATTGGTTTGTGATTAGATGTACTTTATAACACTGTTTAAATTGATCCTCACCTGGCAAGAGTAGCTTCTGGTCTCACTGACTTCTTAGTTTGGTGAAAAGAGTAGCATTGAACCTATCCTGTCAATATAAGAGTTAAACTTGAATCAAGTCCTTGTTTGAGGTAATGATGCAAAGAATCTCTATATCACCTCCCTCCTCCCTTTTCCTCTCTAAGACATATCATAAAGATTAAGGTATATACATACTGTTAGATATAGAAAAAGGTTTCCAGTAACAAAATAATGGGTAAGAAATTGGTTGTCCCAGCTTTAAAGTGGGACAATGGGAATGTACAGAGGCCTTGATTGCAGTTGTAGGATGTGTAGTGTAATTTGAACTGTAGAAAGAGTAGTGGTGAAGCTAGAATTCTAATGAAGGGGAAGAAATGTTCGATGTATTAAAGAATTAATTAACATTTGATATCATCACATGTAGAACCACTGCACAAGTATAATTAAAAACGATAAATAATGTTTCCGTAGGGGAATGACGTAGTCATCCAACCTGAAATCAAGGGGTTGGGCTCAATGAACCCCTTGAACTATACCGCTCAGACCCAAAGAAGCTTATATAAATGTCTTTTGGGCCCATTATGATGACTTGCAAAGGCCAGAAGAGGGAGGTGACAATCCCTGCTGCAAAGGCCTAAATGTTTTTTTTTTTTTGGGGGAGGGTGGGATAAATGTTCCATGTACTTAACTTAAAAATTTAATTTTCATTTGTCATCATCACATGTAGAAAGAACACTCCGCAAGTATGAAAAGTTAAAACAATAAATAATGTTTTTGTTGTGGAATGATGTAGTCATCCAACATGAAATCCTAGGGGCTGGGCTCAACCAACGTTTTGAACTGTACCACTCAGACCCAAAGAAGCTTACATCAACATTGTTTGGGCCTATTATGAAGAGTTGCAAAGGCCAGAGGGGGGCTGACAATCCCTGTTTTCCCCTCCCTGGCTCCTGGCTGAAAGTGGGTTATTGGATCAAATCTGCATTTTTGAATTGAGAATGACAATGTTTTCCTTAAGGGCATTATCTTACTATAGATACTTTTTGTAACCTCTGTGGTTTCTGGATAGCAGGAGATGGGTTTGTTCCTTTGAAAGCGAGTGCTTTTAGGCAAAGCCAAATGTTTGTCCACCCATTACTAGTTGTAAAAAGAGTTGGAAATGAACCTGCATTATCATTGCTAGATTTTGGTCAGCACAAAAAAAAAAAAATTAAGGCCCTTTCTTTTTCAAGGTAGCTTAGCTTCACCCTTCCTGACCTATAGAATCTATTGTTGAGGGTGGGTTTGTAGGATTTAAGACTTTCTAAATTTAATTGAAGGCTTTTATGATATGGAGGAAAGTGATTTAGAGAAAGCACATAATGATTTTATTTGCATGACTACTCTTTTGACAACATTTGCGGTCTAAGGCAATTAGTTTCCACCAATTGAACAAGTTACCAAAGACTTATGCACTAAGCATTTCTTCCACAAAAAGCTTAGCAATAAAATTAGTCATAAGCACTGTTCATTTGCTTCTAATAGCTTAATCAGGTGGAATTTGTGCATGAAGTTGATTGATCAAACTATTTTACATCTATCATCTGCTAAATGACTGTAATTAGGATGTATTATCCTCTATAATTTTGTGCAAAGTCTTCGATCCCCATATTTGCAATTTTTAATAGACCCTTCACTTTGAATAGCTTGTTCTATCAGAGACTCTCTAGCCATGCTTTCACCAGTTGAAAGAAAAGCTGCTTGTTGTGCAGTCCGATTTATGAGTTATTTGGTGCTTATTTTGGCAAAAATCATTTTCATGGAAGAAAATCTTTTTATTTCCATCATGCACCAGTTTTCTTTTGTTTCCCTTTTTTTCCTTTTTTCCCCTAGAATCTTTTTTTTATATTTAAGAATTGTTTACGATATACTAACCCTTATTATAGAAAGGATTCCTTTGTAACATAAATGACATCTCTCTGCTATTTAAATTTCAAACAGGTGCTAATTCCAATTGCAAATGGTTGTGAGGACATTGAAGTGGTAACTACAGTGGACATTCTACGGCGAGCCAAAGTAGATGTGGTGGTTGCTTCAGTTGAAAGGCATTTGCAGATTTTGGCATCACAAGGCACAAAAATTGTTGCTGACAAGTTAATTGGCGAAGCTGCAGAAACAAGCTATGACTTGATCATTCTTCCAGTGAGATTTCTTTTGTTTGCTCTTAGAAACAACATGTTTCGCAGTTGTCCAAGAGTTACTCTTACAAGAGCTCTATGACTAATAGCCTTGAAAGTAAATCAAATCGATAAAATTTTGTTGCTTTATGAGCGTTAACCAAGCGAAAGCTCTTATAGAAATTTTTGGTTACTTGAGGTGAAGGAAGTTGGCAGAGGTTGCCTCTCCCGAGCAAGAGCTTTATGCACATCACAGCCTTGCTCCAAACCATTTTGCTGGGAAGATAGATTTTCTGCTGTAGTTGGATTATTTACTTTTGATTATTCTTCTCAACATGTTTTTAGTATCAAGACAAGTGAAGAGAGACCATGTGCCAGAGTGCTCAATTCGCCTCCCTATTGAGCTTGTTATTTGCATGCTTATTCTGCGATTCAATTTGTCAAAGTTGAGTATTGCACCAGCTTGCATGTGTGTATACAATTAATTAAAAGGATTATTCAATATGGATTTACAGGGAGGAACTGCTGGTGCTGACCGTTTACATAAGTCCAGAAATTTTGAAAAAGCTGCTGAAGGAGCAAAATTTGGCTGGAAAGAGTATATGGAGCGATCTGCTCTTCACCTGCAATCTTACACAGACAGGGTTTACTGAAGGTACTTGGGTCCTACTCAGTACCCTTTTCTTCCTTATCTCCTGTATCACATCAAGCATAATTTCTCCAATGTGTAGGATAAGAAAGTCACTGCACATCCATCTGTTGCCAACCACCTCGCTTGTGAAGGAATAGATGGTGCTAAAGTGGTCATTGATGGGAAGGTGATCACGAGCAGGGGACTTGCATCTGTCACGGATTTTTGCACTGGCTATCATAAGCAAACTTTTCGGCCACGGAAGGGCAAGAAGTGTTGCAGAAGGCCTTGTTGTTGAGTACCCCAGAAGTTAGGAAGGTCCATGGGCTTAGTACGCAGAAGTCACAGTTTTCCTGGCTCATTATCCCTCTACTAAGAGAACTATGTTTTTGCATGGACAAGGCTTTAATGTGGTATTTTAGGGTTCTTCAGCTGGATGTAGAGGCTTCGTTGCAGGATTATGTGAAAGCTGCTCATTTGAGAGAATACTATGCACTTCGCGCGGTGCTGATTGGCAGGTAAGATATTTACTTGCACTGTATATGCTCATTTTGGTTATAGTACATCGGTAATCTTTGTATTCGACCCCTGCAAGGCTGAGGGACTCGTTTGGTTACAGATTCTGCCGTCGCCTAATGCAGATGGATTGTGGATGAACTGATCCAATGCTGTTTTCAGGATGGACTGATTTGGAGGAAAAACAAAGCGGGGAGATGTGTGAGTACTGCGGAGCTGCTTTTACTTGTGTATCCTATTTTCGGCTGCAAGGGCTACGCATCTAATCGGAGATAGAAGTTGGGAATGTCCTTTCCTCGTTTCTTCCAGCAATTTTTTCCTTTCCGTTTTTGATTTTGTCTTCTCGTTTTAGTCAGTAATCTGACGACTGCTTCTTGTACATACCCAAATTTTTTGTTTGACTCACCATATGTATGCCTAGGTTGTCTCCTCTTTGTATGAATTATCCACAGTAAAGAAATGACAAATGAATTCAGTTTGTTTTTAGCATAGGGTGATCTTTCTACGCTTTTCTTTTTGGTGGGTAAATGAGCACAGGATGTTAAGACTGATTTGCTCGACCAGTCAAGCTCCATAATCGCTTCTGAAATGATGGTCAACATCACTATGAGTGGATTCGCAACTTAGTATCATCATGGATGGTTCAAAAGCAAACCTGAGAACAATGAAAGGGGGATGTAAGAACATCAAACCTAAAGATGTTTTGTTTCATGACCTAAGATGATCCTATGATACAGATATGATGCATCTTCTTGAGAACTCTCTAGTGGCCGAAACACTGACTGGTTGGTGCTATTCACCCCACAGACAGAGCGCGCTAATCCGAAAGAGTTCCGCTTCTCTCTAGACATCGAACTAAGTATGGTTCACAACTTATTTACAGCCGTTCATCCCTCCTTGCCGATCTATAGATACAGCTACCTAATCTCTGCATAATCTTCTTTAAAGAGCACGATCAGATTATAAGATGTACATCCCAACACTGGAGTTGCCAACATGTCCAACACCCTGCACTCAAACATCTATGTTCGATCTCAAGGCAGTCTACCACGGGCCTGTCAGCGTCCTCCTCAAGCAGATTCTTTTACCTCCCCATTGCCGGTTCACTTTCTCTAAGATCTGCACAAGTTGCGAAACACGGAAACGAACCAATTAGGATCTGGCACTTACGAATAGATAGATACCATAGACAAGATATGTTGCAGACTCATATGACGTTTTCTATCTAAATTAGTAAAATGTACAACCGGACAAATTCTTTGAATCCAATTAACATAATGATTGTCTGTTTCATGTCTAGAAGTTAGAGAGAAAGAGAGAGATCCATTATTGCTTTATAGAGATTATTATGGAGAGTTCAACTCCTCAGTAGTCGTTTTCAACTGATAAGTCACTTTCATATCGCTTTACTTTTGAAGATTCTAGTGTTGGCATAAATTGTGTTCTCCAACAGAAGGGCTATAGAGAAAGCAAGCAGGACAGATCTACCAGAGGATGTTCTAGATACTGGAAGGAATATTAATTTCAGATGGAATCTTTCAAGGACGACATGATAGCAACATATCATGTAGGGGCTCGAAGGAGCACTTGCAGGGAAAGGAATGTTGTGGACACTTGTAGTTGCCGTGACATTACCACACATCGAGACAGTACAGGCAAAAGAATTTGCACCGAAGAGAGTAAACCCCTTAGGTCATTTCTCTGTTTATGTACTGAAATTAATCATGAAACTTGGAGTTCAAGTTGACTATAAGATTGAACGCACCTGACTCTTTTGCATTTCCATCAACTCATCCTGCATCAATACACCAAAGAGAACAAAAAAACGAATGAATTAAGACATTGAATCAATAAAACTTCTTCAGTGTGGCAGCAACATAGTAACTTGATTAGGTACCTGTTTCCTCTGTAATTCTTCATTAAGTTCTTTGAGTTTTTGAATTTCAGCTTCAAGTTCCAAAGTATAGGCCTGCAAGTATTCCACACCCAATAAGATGACATTTCCAATTTTTCCAAGTAAAAAATATTAAATTTTTGAAACTGCCACCGCCAGGGGATCAAATCCTCGACCCTATTGGGAAAACAGTGTTCAATTCAGGTCTCCACATTCTTAAGTGTGTCCTCTGCTTCAACACTGCTTTAGCAGACGCACGGGCTGTTCCGTTGACATTATATTGCCTTGACTTAAGCAGGTCGAATACCTTACTTATTTCCATTATGTAGCTAACTAGTGACCTCCAGAATGGGGCAACCCAGTGTGACAATATTTTGCTGACCATAGCACAAAACAAACGTCGTGATTTAAAGAAAAGGAAAAAATAAAAATAAATAAAAAGAAAATAAAGTGGGTAACAAGAGTCCTTCAAGAGTTGCTTTCAGTTTTATTCGAAATAGACTTTTTATCTACCATTTTCATGACGACTGAGTTATTTGATGACATGAAGTAACAGCCATCAAGAGCCAACAATATCAAAGAAAACTGCATATGAAAAAAAAATCCCCTACTTCGAGTTTTCAGGTACCATCAGAAAACAATACAGTAACAACAAGAACAGGGAAAATGTAGTAGCAATAGCAGCAGGAGAAGAGTTATTGCAGCAGTGTATTGACCTGTTTTGAGCTCGAGAAGCAGCAGCTGACTCCTATTCTTTATCATTCTCCCTCTGCCTTCTCTCGACGACTTTCTCCAGAGCACCGCCGGATTTTCTTCCCCGGCCAAACGGATAAGGAACTGGTGAGAGTGAGACGAATCCATCGTGTTCTAGAGATTACATCCGGAGATATATGGTTAGCAGGAGATACTGTCTGAAGAGCAACTCCCCTAGTCTCTAAACCAGTCATGCCAACTCCAGTCTGCAGCCCACCACCTTGAGCTAAGGACTTTTTGATGGATGCATCTGTCATCCCGATTACCCCTCTTGACCTAAACCAGGCATCTGGGAATTATTGCTATACTTACAGAAGAGGCAAAAGGCATAGTTGCTGGCTTGGGGAGGAGGGGGCAGATCGTGCTGTTGCTGAAGCTGCTGCTGGTTGGATCTAATACTGCCAACATTGAATGCTAAATTAGGATGCTGACCAGGTATTGATTTACCGTTCTCGGAAATCTGATTCATAACAAATCCATTGTTCTGGCTCGGATGTTGAAAGTTTAGACCCAAACCAGTACTGGTACTCATCAGAGAAAATCACCGACAAACCCACTGTTGTCGGGTCTTCCGACCTGTTGAGCATCTTCTCTTACAACTCCTGCTCTGGTAAGAACTCCTCAAGGTCATCTCTCCCAGAGTAGGTTGCTTCTGCGGCATATTGAATCCTCCCACCCCTGTTCCCATCCTTAGCAACAGTACTCTCTTTGAGCAGGTCTTTCCAAACTTCATCAGCTGTGTTTTTGACTAAGGTACGTGGCAGCGTCAAGCGACCCCATGTCTCTGTATATTACCCCCTGGAACAGCTGCCATCCCCTGTACCTGTGGAAGACGTCATTTGCCTGGGTCTCTTCAGCCGTCCAAATATTTTTCAGAAGTTCATCCATGTTCTGTCGGCCAAAATCCTTTCCAAGCCCACCCCATGTGTTTTGAAACTCATCAAAAGTCAAAGCATATATTGATGGCTGCCGAGTTAAGAAGTGATTTCCGTGTGATTTCCCAGCTACTCCTTCAGCTTGCGATGCATCGGTTATGCCTTTGAAATTAAATTGAGAAGCCATCTTTTCTCCAAAAGATTGGTCGCAGGAAGAATCCTTCTCAATAACCTAATTTTAGTCCCCTCTCTTCAGATTTCTAGTGTTCAATGTCCATCAAATCAAGTGTCAATGAGTATGGAAGAATATAGAAGACCAAATTATAGTTCAACTATACGAAAGAACAAATAACTCACATCTCAGTAGACTCCTAAGTAAATTTAAAATAATAGAAATTTTTGATGTATATCTGCACTAGTGGGAACCCATTGATGAAAACAGGTAGCACTCTAAATAAAGGCAAACTTGAAGCCTGTCACTGTTAAAACTAATGGAAATCCAGCTGTTTGTGTACCAGAGCTGTATACATTTGCTGGTCGAGTAAAAAGTAATTTTCTAAGCTTAAGTTACTATAGATTCCTGTTTAAGGCATTTACAAGCATGGAAGAATTTCTCAAAAAATCATCTCACAAGGCCATGCAATTAATGCCTTGAATTGGCAATTGAATAGATCCGTGTTATAAAAATATGCTTGCAACTCAATATTTCCCAGTTGGTGTAGGATGGAAACTGGTTCAGCTGATCAATCTCCAGACTGTCATGAACCCCAGCCATTACAGCCCAACAACCCCAAGGAGGAATTATCAGTGTTGAACCGTGTTAAACACCAGGGGATCCTGCTGGTGGGGTGCAAGCATTTTTTGACATACTAACTCCTCCAAGTTGTTGCAAAAATGATTTAATCCGATCTTCCATATCCCTAATTAGTGGTTTGTTGAAACTTCCATGATTCTGAGGTTCGACCACTCTCATACCAATTCGTAGTGAACTAAAATAATCTACAGTAAGACGAGCAGAAATCGATCGCTCATGACTTGACTTCCTAACTAACTAAGATGCACTGCTAATGAAACATCATCCATCATATGTTCCTTCCTGGGCATGGGCTCTACTGGCTAGTGTCACGATTTACAGACAAGTTTCACACAAAGGACATGGAATGCTTCTGGGTTTAGCTTTTGCAGTAACGGGCCTGCATATTCAGGGATCTTGGCAGTGTACTGGATCTGCAGAAACTTATCTGACCAAAACCGTTACTTCAAATTCCTGAACTGGGCCAACTAATCTCAAACCTCATTAAAAAAAAAGATGAAAATTAAGAACATATGAATTCATCAGAAGTTTCCAGATTGAAATAGACTCTGAAGAATCGGCTGACATGACGTCCGGACAAAGCATCCAGAAGATGCAGATCAGAAAAGAATAATAACAACAACTTTTCTCCCATCGGAAGAAGAGAGAAAAGCAGCTTTTTCCACACAAGTTGACGAACGACGACCCATTGAATTGAACCGACAACAGCATTTCAAATCTCAAAACGACCCCGCAAAGCGCGATGAACGACACCCCCCCTCCCCCTCACTCCCCTCTCTCTCTCCCTTTCTCTCTCTCAGAAAATCCAGAGCATCATCATCCCAACCTCCCAACTTCACAGCTAAAAACCGCAACGCCAGCGCGAACCCAGAAAACCAAAGATCGCCAGACGGCCGCTTAAAGTCCCAACCGAGCTCTTCCCCCCAAGAACCCAGAACCCACCACCGACCCGAAAAAGAGCAGATACGACAGTGAATCTCTCAACCGCCGAGGAACCCAAAAAGGAAACGGAAGCAGAGAGCAACCAGTCAAAACTCGCGGACCCAAAGGGACGAAATCAAAAATGGAAAGAAAAAGAAAATACGAAGCAAGGCCAACCGATCTGACAAAGATGAAGGAAAAATTACCTCCTTTTTTGTCGGGGCACGGAGAGATATATACGGGCGAGAGAGGGAGAGCGAAGCGAGGAGCGGCGGCGGGTAGTCGTCGTGTCGACACGGTGGGGAAAGCTGCAGGCGGCCGCAGTGCGGTGGTCTCGACAAGTGTCTGCCCCGAGACACGAATCGCCATTTTAAGGAGGAGCTTCGGGCCGCGAATTTGGTCGCATCATGTTCTGTTTTTCTTTTTTTTTTTGATTTTGGAAGTTTGT